>OY754339.1:33475183-34702504 GCA_963573305.1 Pyrrhosoma nymphula
TAGTAAAAACGACCACATTCACGCACAAGGAAAATAGGCAAGCTAGGGGCTACCTTCCACAAAGTCCGCGTTCACGGCGTTCGCCTTATTGCAGTCAAGATTGAATCATATTTTCACCTCCACCCTATTCTTTTGACATCCTGGCACACATCTGGTCGTCTGCTCTTTCAAAAGAAAAAAATGTCTGGACAATCACGCAGTTCCATCGGCAGTGGATTACAAGGAACACAGAAGGGATTCCAAAAACTTGATATAGCAGCCAAGATGAAAATCGCTAAATATATGGAGATTCCCTTACAGGTATTGCACGCCAGTTTCCTCGAGAAGTCTCTATAACATAAATTTCCTGCGTTGGTAAGCTTGCTTGCCAGGAAACAACGAGTAAGAGTAAGAAGGTAGGTCTAGAGAAGAAATTGGTGGCAGAGATTCAGAGGAGGCAAACGATGCGAAAGTTGAAAAGGTTCGGATCCTCAGCTCCAAGTAATTGGAGAGATCCATACATAGGAATACACTTTATTCAAACAGGGAAGCATAGAACTAAAAATATGGTTCGATATTTTACGAACCAGTACGTTACAGTAGATTTCTGGGATAAGCGTTAGCAAATTACGTTACTATGAAACTTTTTACCTTATTATTGCGTACACGGTTCACCCAATATGGAAGAAAAATCACAAAATGAACGCAGAACAAGTATAATTAAAATGAATAGCAGACAGAGCTCGCAATAAGAACACAAAAACATCTTATGATACTTGAAACAATAAATTTTCGACAAGTTTTCCATTACTTGAAATACCTGACGCTTTCCCGGCGAATTCTAGACGTAAACCATCCTTGGGCCTCCATTACTTTTTTGCGATAGTGTTTCTTGTCCTTGAACAAATTTAGTAATTTACAAGTGATGTTATAGGTTAACCGAATTCCATGCATAGGTACATTTTTGAAATAGTTGCACATTTTTGACTCTTAAGCCCGGTTTTATAATATCTGGTAAAATGTTTTTTCTCGACATGAAAACAAACTTTGAACGTTCTCTCCTCCATAACGCTCATACCGACAGTCTGATGCAATATACAAAACCCGAACTATCAGTTAACAACAAGGATAAAAAAGGCTATGTAATCTTCCAATTGACGTTAACCAGAAAAAATAAAACCCCTCCTTGGAAAGTACACGTAATAGGAAAATAAAGCGTACGTTTTATACAACAGAAATTGCGACACAGTCTTGGGCTGAATCAACTGTTTTTTTTTTAATATCCCCGCACTACTAATCTTATTACTTTGAATCTTATTTTTACTTCACGGAGCCTTAGGCATGCCATCGTTGCTAGAGGTGCATTTTAAACACACGCACAAAGTTAGAATTGTTTCACAATCGTTTTGACTCACTTTATTTAGCGAGGGTGCCTTCTCATGGAAGGATGAAGCCCTCTTTCGGGAGAATGCATGTGAAACGTACGGCGAGGGATGTCAGAGTCAGGGTTTTCGGGAATGAGATGAATTTGGGATGAGGAGGACGGACAGCTGCCGCGAAATGATTCGAAGGAGTTAGGAATCCCTCCGTGATAAGTTGGAAAATGAAAAAAAAAGTCTTGATGCGTCCCCTTTTGACTGCCCCGTTTTAGTTTAATGTTAAGGTGGTTGGAGCGATTTTTGTTTACGAACAGATTTGCGTAAAACTTTGCATGCGTGTTCTCATTCTCATATTTATACATAAAAGTGAAAAAAACGCATCAAACCGACTTGGGATCTTGGCAATTCAATTCAGTTTTAACACGTAGCCCAATGGCACATGATATATATATTTCGTAATATTTCGATAGTATATGAACAGATTTTCTTCTAAACGCGAGATGATACATTACGTATTATTATATATGTTGCTAGCAAATATCAATGTGTGACGCCAATTTCAATAATCGGAAAACTAATATTTCAATATAACTCGGTCTAAATTTGAATATCGCGCTGAAAGTTCTGCTGATGAAATACTTTACTCAGGGCAAAAAATGAAAAATATAACTCTTCTATCATTTCCATAAATGCCTGTATGGTGAGTTCCACCAACGCATAAACAGGTGGACTCAAGTGAAATGTGGTTCAAGAATCATTTTTCGGCTAACTCAAAAAATTATTAAATGTACACTCAATGAAACACGATTAACGCTGCAGCTATATTAAATTTAAACGGTCAGCTTAAGCCGGTTTCAAATTAAAATTGATCCAATACTCGCTGACCAACTTTATTTCGTGATATTAAGCGGTACTAGTTTGTTACTCTCTCCCAGTCTGATCAAGCAGCTGTCGACCAATCAGGTTAGCTTTTACAGTCCCTGGACGATCTTCACTTTTTGACGTAAGTTACACCTATAACGCCTTGAAACTATTGTTAATTTTCTGGCCAAGATACCTACTATAAATAATAATGTCCCGACAGTTGTTTTGGTCACCTGCTGCCATATATTGGTTAACTTAAAAGTATAGTAGATATGCACTAAGATATGAATGCAAATACCGCTTCCTTGCCAATACAAGTTCAGCGATCGTGTGAAAACATCTAGGACGGCTAAGTTAATATTATAAATGGAATCATAATATCATTGAAAATGTAAATATGCTGCGTATCATACAAAAAATTTTTAACAATTATAATAATTAATCAATTATAACTTTATACCCAACCTTATCGCTTTCAATGATAGGCAAAAGAGTATTTAATCAATTGTAACACTTTTTTACGGCATTGCAGCATCGCTATATTCCAAGAGCGAGCGTGCAAACGTTGGGGTATTCCTTCAAACAATACACAAAGGCACATCAACCCTTTTAGAACCGGAATCATTTCGAAACGCGTTGACATGGGTTTTGACACGCGGTGATAGGATAAGAAGTTAAACAGAGTTGAGTGGAGAAAATTTAGCGGAATTGACAGTTGGAAATACGTACTTTCGCAGGTCTGTCAGATGAGGAATAGAGCTGTGGCATCCGTCGTATACGTTCGCTAACGAACTCAAACCTCAACGCCAACGACCAGAGATCAATAGAACGTTCAGAATTTAACAAATTCAAAAGCCACAGATCGTAAACAAGAGCTGGAGGAGTGTTTCAGTTATTTGCGAAGCATTTTGGTCATAAAGGGCGAAGTTCAAGGTGTATAAGAAAGAGAACTCAGTTTGCTAAAGAAGCGTTCACTAACAGAAAGGAACTTGTGACAATATCCTGAAAAAAGTATTGTGTAAAGATTGCATGGGGAATGGCGTTTTTGAAAAGCGAAAAGTGAATACAGGAAAGAGGATGGAAATAGACCGCAGATGGATAAAATGATGTGTGATTAAAAAAATAGAGGTAATGACGACTTAGGTTTCAATGCATTACATCATCACTTGAGTATTAAGTAATAAATTGAAACCTAGGGATTCATTTGTGAAAAATTGTGCGCTTTATTTATCCTTCCATAATATTCAAATTCCACGCAATATCGTCTGAATGTTCCGAAGACTCCTGGTGTTTTAAAAACGGTGTGAGAAATGGGTAGATTCGATGGACGGAACGAAAAACAAACGAAAAATTAATTGTAACGGTAGGTAAGAAATGAATGTTGTTGGAGGAGATTAAGAAGCAGAATCTTAGGTGATTGGAACATTTAATTAAATGCAGGATGATGCTGAAGACCTTAATTGAAGGAAATATTCTAAGAAAGCAGGCAAGTAATACGATAGCATGTTCAAATGAATGAAGAGAGGTAGAAATGTGCTGGGATGAAGACAGAAGAAGTTCCGAATAAGGCGTTCAAGGATCGATTAGCTAAAAATAAATGTTTGATGAAAACCTGACTCTACATGTATCAAACTATTTGTAAGAACAGCAGTCCTTTAAAAACATTCCCAGTCAAGGTTATTCGGTATAATACCAACGTATACCTCAATATCGTGTGGGGGACATAAAAAGCCCAGATAATTACCAATTGCCGACAAGGAGTTATGTAACAGAAACTTTTTAAACCACGAGAAGCCAACAATGCGGCATTACCATCCCAAAGCAGCACTAATTACCCAGACGTCCTAATGATGAAAATTACCTCAGAAATGGCGCACCCCCTAAAGCATCCTACACTACCCTGAGGTTAGATATCTTCACCTAATTGCAATAGCAATTATGGGAGACGCATGATAACCGCAGCCACTTGTATTCCTTGAGATAATTGGGTAATTACGTCTCTAGGAACACGGAAGTGACGGAGAAAAAACATAGCAGGGAACGCCATTGGTCTGGTAGATCCGGGGGTTAATAATGTAACCTACCTGATCCGTATTCGGTTACTAACCGATAGGGTTTCGAATATTCAAGTGGAAACAACGGAAAATGATCGGTAGATAGTTATATAGTAACACCGTTCTGACAATCCATTCGACTGGGATGTAGATATCGAATAATAACCTGGAAAAATTCGGTACAAAGATTTAATCACTCACTCAGTGATTCAACCCGAAGGTTGGTTTGGATAGTTGAGGGTAGAGATCACCCCGGACTAAGCCACAGGCGTTTGAATTTAACACATTCAGGGTAGAGGGGCGAGTTTCTTTCCCTAGGCCAACAGGAGTCCAAATTTCCCCGCCATACTTAAGAAAATGCCTCTAAAAGCCTATAAAGGTTTGGGTAATGAAGCTGAAAATACGGCAATGAAATACGTAAAAATTTCCACGAGAAAAAAATTTTTCTTGAGGCGATTTCTAATTTTGGGTAATGTTTCCCCGAAGGAAGCATAAGAGTTAAAGCACTTGGAATCTGTGCCATTGCTATCCAAGTTTTTTGCCATAATTTAGCAAATCCCCTAACAATCCAGCACTATTTTGGGTAAGGTTTCGCCGAAGGAAGTATAAAATCAACACAATTAACATCCTAGCTGTTTTAGTCCAAGTTTCATAGCAATAGTTGAGTAAATACCGTAACAAACCAGCATTAGTTTTGATATTTTTTGGCGAAAATAAAAAAAATTAACCTAATTTTCATCCGTGTGGTTGGATTTCAAGCTTCACTTTCGTATGAAATCCGAAGATTAATTGCGAAATTGAGTGGAATTTGTACACAATGAAGAAAAAACACGTAATTTTCCACAAAAATAAAATTTACTTCCGACCCGGGGGTCAATGTTGATATATCTTCTTCATTATTTCGTTGTCGTTATTGAGGAAATTCCCAAATAAACCAGCATTGAATTGAGTAATGCTTGCCCGAAGGGAGTTCAAGAATTAACGTTATCTATATCCTTGCTGCTGTAGTCCAATTTTCACTGCCATATTTGAGTAAAATCTCTCATAAACTAGCATTAATTTGGGTATTTTTTGCCCGAAGAAAATACAATAATTGACATAATTCATATCTGCATGGTTAAAGTCCACGTTTAAATACCATATTTGAGAAAATTACTTAATAAACTAGCATTGATTTGGGTGATATATACCCGAAAGAAGTACAGGAATTAACGTACTGTCCATCTTTGATGGTGTGGTCTAGAAGTACAAGAATGAACAAAATCTATATGGGCGCTTTTGTACTACAAGTTTCACACATACATTTGAGCGCAATTTCAACTAAACTAGCATAAATTTGGGCAACGTTTGCCCTGCTTATATACAAGAATTATCGTACTCTACATCCGCCTTGTTTCAGCCCAGGTTACACTAACGCAATTGAGAAAACCCCCTTCTGAAGTTGCACTAATTTGGTTAATGCCTACCAGACGGAAGTACATGTAAAGAGGGAGGAAGGAATCTGGACTTAAATTGGAGGACAGAGCGAGAGAGAAGCGCCACCAAACGTTGGGGCTGGAGGCAGAAGGAAAAGGTAATGCACGAGGGCATCTGCTTTTGGGGCCCGGAGGAGGTCGTGGGTGAAAGCATAAGAGAGGTAGGAGACGTAAAATGAAGAGGGGGAGAGTTAGAGAGAGAGAGGACTGGGAGCTAAGGGTTTGTAGAGAGTGGGTGGGGGGATGTTTGGAGCCACCGGAGAGTAGAGAGAGAGAGAGAGAGGAAGAATCCTTCCGGTTTTGAAGCCCTCTTCAGCTGAAACCCCTCTCACCTCTCCTCTCTGCATCTCTCTCCTTGGCTGGACCGAAAAAGAGTTGATGCGGAAGACCGGGTGTGCGCCACGGAGCGAGCGTGTGGGAGAGGAAAGTTGTGCGATGTGGAAGGACGGAAGAACAGAAGGGGAGAAGAAAGAACGAAAGAGGAAAAGGCTCAGACGAAGAGAGGGAAAAGGGAAGAGTGGTAAAGGAAAATTTATTCTGGGAGACTGGGTCCTTCCTTCTGGGGAATATTCCGGGCACGGCCGTACAGTCGTCACGGAAACAGAAGAGAGGGAGAGGAAAGAGGAAAAGGCCTCGACCGTCAAAGATTTGGTTTCGGAAATGCGCATAATTATTTGAGGGGTCCAGGTAGAAGATCACAGCATCCGGTACGAGGGGCGACCATCAAGAACGAGAAAAGCTAACGGTTTTAAAACATACAAACACTTGGGAAAACGAATACGTATTCACGCAAATTCACGACGATAATCCGAAGTAAAGAAAACGAGCATTCAAGTGATGATCGTAGGTAGTCATCAAAATAAAAAAATAAAAAGCGTGGAAAATTGTGAAGTATTTATTTATTTATTCTCTAGAAGTTATAATATTTTCGAAGACCTAGAAAAGAAAATTTCACAAGGAAGTCACATTTCGATTGAAACTTACGAGTGAACCGGCGCAAACCCATGGATCCGAAAAGATCAATGGACTCGAGTGTGACTTTGTGGAAGGACTTCGTTGTCAAATGAAATATAAACATGTTGTATCTTCCACGCAGAGTTTTATCTCAAGAGTCTTACGCTTACAGGTAGCAACAGACTCTGTGCATAGTTTTTGCTTATATTTCGTCGTGAAAATGAATTCGCTAGACCTAAAAAATAGACAACTACTGGTTATCGAATTAAGGCCCGTGGGGGCTTGATTGGGGATCCACCTATCTAGCCAACCAATCATCTTCATCATCATCGGCAGACATCAATCTAAAGATTGGCTTGCTTTCCACTACACTCTTCTACCAGCCAGTCGCTTCATTCCATCATAGTTTTTCACTTTGACATCCTTCAAAATTTTGTGTGATGTATTCCATTCCTGGGTCTTCCTCTGTAATCATCGCCATTTATTCTTCTTCCATTATTGTCTTCAATAGGCTACTTTGTGGTAAAATGGGTCCAATGAGTTCGTATCTTATAGTTATACGTATGAGAGTTTAGTGATGGCGTCGAAATGGGTAAGTTGTGCTATGCTACCCAAGAAAACTTCTCATCAATATAGGAAGGGGACCAATATTACAACTATCCTTCAAAGCTATAATAGATGGATCGAAAAATGCCTTCATCCATCTGGAATGGCAAAATTTCACTCACGTGCGAGCAGATGGGACAGATTAGAAGAAGACGCCCATACCACTAGAGACGTAGAGGATAGGCAGGTGATGTGGAATAAAGGCATCGCAGAACTTGGTGCAAATCGCCAGCGAAGAGATTGAAGATGGGAAGGGAGAACCGAACGAGATGGAGCCTGGTAGGGGGACTCGAGGTCTCCCGTGGGGATCTCTGGAGGAATGCCCGGTCCCCAGGTAGTCCATTCAAACTTTAAATTGCAGACTTCAAAGATGGATTGCCAAATGGAACGTGATAATGCTGCAGAGGATGCTCAATATGATTATTAAGGTAACCTACCGTTTAAGGTAGGTGTACATAGAAGTGAATAAATACCCTTCAGATTTGTATACACGCAACCAATGTTAATACGTTCTTCCATCGATAATGTTCACGTCAACTAATCTACCGACTTTCTCATTATACCTTAAAGTTGATGTACCGGTAAAGGAACGCTTAAATGGAAGTCGGATTACTTATATCAATCTTTTATGGCTAATAGTCCTGTCTCCAAGCACTACATATTTTATTTTCAATTCGGCACACATCCCACACATCCCTTCGTCCATTTCATGAAACCTATTCTCTTTCTCCCCTTCCTAGCTTACCCAACAGACATCAGTCTTCAGAGTTCCTTCGCCTCTCATTACCTCTTCCGACCTCCTACTTTGCCTCCCCCTAATCTCCTCCAAAAGCTTCCTCTCCTCACCCACCATACTAAGCACTTCCTCGTTCGTCTTCTTTACCGTCCACCACACCTTCTCCATCCTCCTCCCAAATCCACATCTCAAAAGCCTATTTGTATGGATCATTAGGCGTGATCTACCGGTTCAGATAATTTTATATGGAGAAAAGGTTACATCCATTAATCTTAAACAACCAAAGGATAAAATAGACAATGAAGAAATTTCACCAAGTAACGTCTGAAAACCCCGACTTTCTTTCACCTTCATCAACTAGCGAGGGGGAGAAAAACTGTTTATATGGCATGAATCAAGGCAGGAGGGTTTGGGAGCACGTTGTCCCCACGAGCTACGGGGTACAAACTGCCTCCGGACTGTGGGGTGAGTTTCAAATGAGTCCGCTGAAGAGGAGGATGGTGGATGGAGGAGTGAAAAAAAATGAAGGGGTTAGGGCACAAAGCGTAGAGGGGATGGTGGTGGTAAGGGTAGATTGGAAACCGTGGAGGAATGTGGGAGGAAGGCCCGTGGGCAGTAGGGCTGAGAGGCCATCGAGCATATACACAGATTAGAGACGACACCCTCAATGGAGGAAGATGTCTCTACAGGAAACTCGTAGGAGCGTGGCTTCAGACACGAAATTAACTGTTGAGGTGGTTGAAGAAAATTTTGTTCATGTACATGTTTGCGTGAATGTTTGCACACGATTTCTCATTAGGGAGTAGGCACATGACATACACTTCGGAATAATTCGATTACGTGCGTAGCGATTTTCTTCTCAACACGAAGTAATAGATTTTTATTTATTATATTTTTTGCTAACAAATATCAAAGTGTCACGCCGAGTCCAATATTCGAAAAAACAACAATTTGATAATGATTTATTGCAAACTTAAATTGCCGCGCCGAAAAGTCTGGTGACAACAAGCTTCACTCCAAAGCTTTTAGAGTGGTTTAAATAGGATATTCCATATAAGTAACCGGACTAACACAGTTCCTAAGCCATGAGAATGATCTTTTCTTCGGTTTTCTACATAAGCAGCCGTGCTCCACCATGCAAACCCCTGAAATCCAGCGCGACCAGAGTGAAGTTCTCTCGGGTCTTCCATCAGGTCAGTAATTTGGTTGCCATCGTTTCGATGACAGCCTCCGCAATTGTCTAACGGGTTGTAGTGATGATGCCATAGCCCTGGATAGCCCCGTCATTTCACTAACAGTATACACCCGTGAAAAAACCAAAGCCTACATAACGTGACCATGTCTGACGTCACAAAAATCGGTTTGCTCTCATCCCACAAGCAATTTCACCGCACGTATACTGCTCGCACACTCTAGGGTTTTATACATGACCGAAGGGGTGAGAGGCTGTGTGGGGGAGAGGTAGAGGGAGGAGGCATATTGATCTGTCGGATACAGCGTTGGAAGAGAGAGAGGGGGGTGGGGCAGAGAACACGGGGGAGGGGTGAGCGCCAACGTGGAGAGTGAATGGAAGGGGGAGGGGGAAGGGGATTTGGTGCGCTGTGGCGGAGGCGAGGGTGGTGATGCGGTTGCCATGGCGACATGACGTGCGCGCGCGCCAGCCAGCCATACAAGGGGGAAGGGAGATGGCGGTGTGGGAGGGGAATACACGGGAATAAATATGGAGGATGAGAGATGGAGAGACGAGACCAAGGAGAAGACGTGCTGGGAGACGTGTATGGAAAGGGGAAGGAAGGAACGAAGAGAACTGAAAGGGAGATGGCCGCGGATAGTCAGATTTGTGGGTAATGGGCCAGGCCCGGCATGACCGAATGCCTCGGGTGTCGAAGCTTACCTCACGAATAGACACCTGCCAACTCGTGTTCCCAACCCTTCTGCCTTTCTTTGTGCCATTTACACCGCTTACTTCTCCCGTCATTGTCCTAAGGTGCAGGTAAATCTGCGTTGAGAGACGTTACTTGGTAGAATTTCATCTTTATTCCAGACTGTGGTTGAATACAATCAATGGAGGTAACCCTTCTACCGATAAACCTATCCGAACCGGTAAGTCATCCCTATTCATAATTATGTGAACAACGAAAACACCGTTCACTCATCTCGCTGATGAGTTCAGGTAATTAGGAACGTCAGCGTTGGTAGACGTTACTTGGTGGAATTTCGTCTATGTACCAATCTGTGGTTGCATAAAAATCAATATGGGTAACCTACATTTATATAAGCCTGCCTTAACATCAATAACGATGCACATCCTTACGGGAACGATATAACAAAAAAATAGGTAAAAAAGTAACTTCATCTTGCAGTTAGCGTAAGGGTGACCAGATGCACGAAGTCATAAAGGAGGACATTGAGGGATAAAATGCCGGACAAAGCCGGAAAATTTCTGTTGGTTACATATATCAAGGGGAATTCCTAGAATTTTAACTTATTGTTCTAGTTTAACTTTTAATAATGTTTAACTTATTCCTAGAATTTTAACAAGAATGAGCTCTAAAACATAATTGCCAAGTAAAATACTTCTCTTGTCAATTTCGATTTATTTGTGATGGAAGAATTCTTATACGGTAATGATAAGAGTTGCCACATAATTCTAAAAATTTGGGAAGACTACTTCACGTAGCCGGTATTTCATATAATCAGGTTAAGGAAGTTCAGAGTTTTGTGGGTCTAAGACTTATCACCCACAGTTTTTCCCCTAGCATATGTGGGAGTCACACTTCCGAAAAACTTGTCAAGTCCAAGGCATTAGTGATTAAAGCCAAGTAACCCGCTGTGGTTTTTTTTCTCTTCCTCTTCACCTTCAAATTTTAGGAACTGACCTGGCATACTACACTAGAAGGAAAAAGCCGGACAACAGCCTAAATTTTAGCATTCCTGGAGGATAGAGGACAATAACTGAAATAGAATGGCATATACTCCATCAGCCGGACCTCTGGACATCCTATGTTAGCGTAACCGCAGAAATTATAAAACCGATCCCAAGAACTTAGAAGCAGAGAGAAGGAAAAGGGAAAGATTAAGGAACGAGTATAGTTTCACACTCAAATGGGATGGGGTATGAAATAGGTAGCCTTGGCTGTATTAACGGTAGGGTGAGCGATCTCTCCCCTGTTGGTTGACTGAGCGATGATGAGCTCGGAGGAGGGTGTGTGCATTGGAACCTATTCGCACCCCTGAGTGTGCCTCATTCATAAACAAAAACGACACAGAAGAACAGGGGCCGGAAGGAAGGGCATGCATGGGTGACTACAGAACGGGAAGCTTGAGTAACAATGGGCCAACGGAGGATTTCGAGTGTTCTGGAGGAGGAAGGACAAAAATTCTATCCACCCGTTTATTGCCAGAAAGTTTTTTTCTGCGGAGGTGGCAGCAGAGAAGATAAAAACCCCAATACAAGGAAATTTCACCGCGGCTGTGCTATTCAAAACAAACACTGAACTCCACCATTTCGCTAGCACAGCTTGAAAACTATCTCTTTTTCTGATAACATGCTTCATCCATAAATAAAATTAAGTACAAAATTTACAGATCAGTCGACGGGTATATTTTTATTTAACACTTTTTTACAACCTGGTGGACATTTCCATTGAATAAACGCATTTAGACTTCAATGTATGCGAAATTCCACAGCGGCAAAATCATTAGCCTTGACCAGGACTCGATCCCAGATCCCTCGATATCACGCTGAGTGCTTCAGCAAGTTAAGCTGCCGAGGTATACCTACTCCTTCCCGATTTTTTTAGACCGTGGTTGGTCCTTTTATCGTCAAACGTTCAATTTTTTGTATTTATTTGATAATTACTCACAAAATACGATAGATAGGTGCCTGCACTTTATTACCATACAATTCCCTGGGAGATTTCGCTGTTTATGCATAAACTCCTGTGGAAATGCTGTTTTTATTTGATGTTGAAAAACACTATTTTTCCTTATGTTTCATCCATTCAAGCATTTCAACTCGTGTGATTTCAAGTTCAATTTATGACTACAGTCGCGTGGAGAGGCATAATTTCGTTGCTTATACAGAGGACACGTTTTTCTCAGAATATGACTCAAATGATTTACACGTCATTTTACGGTGAAACCAGCCGACGGTCACTTGGCAGGGGGTTTTGTCCTGGCGTTTTACTGAGCGATTTCGTTATTGTTAAAGCCATTTTACGAGACATCAAAATTTGTGTAAATATTTATTGCGATCTTTGCAGAACCTACTTAATGAAGCCTGAAAACAACATGCTATTTACTGGAACAAAAAATTAACTGTCTATCCCTTAATTAAACTGGACTCGTCAGTAAAGTGCATAAAAAGGTTTAAGGGATGCGCCTGCAATAACTCTTGAGGATATTTACAAATAAACTTTCATTTAAACCTACCTTAACCGATAAATCACCCAAATAATAAAATAACTAACGACGGCGGGAGTCAAAACAATTAAGAGATCCCACATTTTCGGTAATGTCGTTGAGAAAATAATCCTTTCTCGTAATGTTGTAGCATGCAGTCACATTAATTTGGGTCTTAGTGATATTGAATTAAATCGTATTCCTATATATGATGTGTATGCAGAAATTTATAGTGTTCTTTTTCTCATGGCTTATTTAAAATGCATGATTACTAGAGAATGGATATTTTCACCGGGAAAAATGAAAATTTTGGCCTGGTAAACATGGAAAAGTCCTGGATTTTATTATTTCTTTCACTAATTTTTTCTCGTTGATTAAGTATTGCTTTCACTGATGATATGCCTTACCTCCTGGGAACCAAAATAAAATAAAATAATGCATATAAATTGATGAATATAATTCTAACGAATGATTTTCCTCCAGCCCGAGGAGATATAGCGTCATTTCTTTATTCACAACTTCAAAATGCCATTAATTTGCTAATGACTCAAAACCTAAAGTTGATGTTAACATTTTAGTGGTATAAAACTTCACGGAAAAAATGGCGAAATATTTTAGCTTTTCGCGAAACAAGAAACTCAATAATTGAAGAAAATGTGCCATAATTTACACTTAAACCCATTCAAACCAATAAACCTAAATAATTTCAAGTTTAATTTGTGGAAAAGTAGGTAGGTATCTTTAAAGATTTAAAAGGATTTTATTGCCTTTATCAGATGGAGGAAACGATTAATGGTCTCGCTTCCAGTTATCCGGAATTTTTTTTTCTATCAATTACAATGAAGATTTCATACATTTTCCGGATCTTTTTCTTGTACTTAGCAGAGCTAATTCCATGGTGAGGCATAGACACTAAAATGATTTTATCAAATGGAAACTGTGGAGAGGTGTACATTTTTTTATTTATAGTAGAGGATAACATTTCCTTTAAGAAAAGAGAATACAAAATGGGGATCATTTTTCATTTTACTACGGAAACTCCTTTACCCCCTAACAATCCCACCAACCCTGGAACACTGCCGGTGGAGATACGGGGCCAGGACGGGTTCTTGATTTGCCTCGCTGGGGGGGAAGAGACAATGAACATGACTAATGATTTCATAAGGGGTGAAGAGTTGGACAAACGGCCGGTGCATTGTGAGCCAACACCTAGAAATACGAGCGCCAAAAGGGATGAGAGCCAGGCTGCTAACGAGGGAGGGAGAGTGTGAGAATTTGATTCATCGCTGATTTCAGTCACTTGCGGAGACAGCTAACGTCCACTCGAGATTCTATCAACCGTATTTACTGTGCGCTGAATACCTCACATTTTCTCGCCTCAACCAAGACAATTAAACACACCTCCAAAATAAAAAAAGCACTCAAGGAAATGAAATGAGACGCTACATGGTTGAAATTTATATGTGTAAAGTTATTCAAATGAATATACACATGGATCCTAAACTTGCCCCCAGTGGGTGTTGCCAAACATTCAGCACCGAAAAATCAGGACAAAGCAGATTGTAGCGCCGCCACTCTAGAGAAGGTGGTTCTAATAAGGAAAGGCCGTGATTCAAATGGAGATACAGGAAATAAAAGGTAATGGAATTGGCTTCGCAATTAAACCGGCCATTTTTTACACACTCAAGCGGAACCATGCCGATTGCAGAGGACCTATCTTTTGCGGAAAGCTAAGCAACACTGCTGCTCGTACAGTGGTGCCGAAGATTTAGATCAATATGTACATTCATGGTTATTCATATCCACAATTACAACTTGAAACACAATGCTAATTTCCTTGCGTGAACTGTAAAGAGACCGAAATTTTGTTGAGTAGAAAAGTAATAACGCACCTATTAAACTTGCCAATTTTTAAATCTCCTCAACCCCAAAGGATACATCACGTCGTCATGTAACCAAAAGCTTTAAAATCCCATGGCAAAGTAATTAACCTTGCTCTATTCTAACCCACCTTTTGGACTGCCAGGTCGACGTGCCACCAAGCAATGCGTAGTTAACTAGCGCTTTGATTTTACAAAAATGTGACAAGTCAGCTCCAAGGATGCAAAATTCATCTAAAACTTCCGTTTTGGCCTCACATAACTGCATGCACTGCAAAAATGACTCTTTTATACGTTTGCCTCGCACTGGCAAAACAGTTACCTAATGTCCCCAACTATGCCAAACCGAAGAAATGTTTACCCAGCTAGTATTTTCTATCTTCCAATTTTCATAGGATTTTTATCTTTCTTACGATTGAATTGCACTGACCAAACTGATACCTAACTACTCACCTATACGAAACCGTAGACGTTTTCCGCCAGGTTTGTTGGTGGTATTATTTTCATCTTCTACGTACATACAAGGAAATGTACGAAGGACCGTTTCGGTGATATAAAAAAAGCGCTTAGCCCTAACTTTGAGCGAGGGTGTTACCGGCACCGTGGCAGAAGTTTCGACACAAAAAGAGGCCTCAAGCGCTGCTGGTTTGAACCGAAGAAGTGAACGAGGAAGTTCCGAATTCGACCCGGATGCACGTCGAACCTGGCACGGGTCCAATTCTTGTCGTGGTCATGTCCGCTCTCCGTCCCGTAACTCCGCGCATGCGATAGACCACAGCGTGTTTAAAAGGAGCCGAGGGTTTGGTGATTACGACAGACGTAATTGCAGCAGACCACCGAAGAAAAAAAAGAGACCGTCCGTGATTCAACGGAAAAACCCCTCAAATTTAAGCTACATGAATGCTAAAACCCAAACAGGCGGAAGAGAAGCTCGAAAACGGATAAGTAGAGCAATACATTTCAGCGTAAAATCCTGTTCAAAATCCACCCTGAGCGCCAGGATACTATTAGGCACACCATGGAAACTACCTTTAAACACAAACCATACATGAATTCATGAAAAATAAGAGCACGGCTATGGTAGATCAATTTACCGATTTAGTACGGCACTTTCAAGAGTGAATTGTATGTAGCGTTGTACGTAACAAATTATTCTACAAATACATGTGCATAAAATGTTACAAGCAAATGTAACAAAGAGTTTTTAAAAATTAATATTTTAAAATTAAAGGTTTCTACCCTTGAAAGCAGATAGCAGCGCCATTTCTAGAGAAACTACCGCTTTTTGAGTTCTACAAAGTTTAAGAAACTCAAATTTTAACATGGATTGGTTCCTTCATTTCAATGTCATTAACTTCCCCGGAAAAATACGCTGCTAATGTACGTTTTTTGTTCAAAATTTTTATTCGTTCGTGACTAAAAAAATAAATAACACTATTATAGCTTACACCTAACACATTATTCATTATTTCACCCGTATAGTTGATGTTTATAGTTTTAAGTTTAATGAGTGGAAAGGAGGGATATTGTTAACTACATCAACGAGCGAATGCATTTTTCAATGAGTAGAACATATCTGAAGTAATGACATTAACTTCATTTTATGGTGGAACCTTATAAACTCAAAGCAATCAATTGACAATTACAAGTTTTAAGGGAGGCGATTGGACATTGGAAGTAGGGCTCGTGATAACGATATGCGTAATTTCTGCAGACCACTAATAAAAACATTTAGTTTCTGCGGAAAATCCCCACAGATTTCACTAACGTGGATTCTAAAACCCATGCAGGAGGAAGATAAGTTCAAAAATGGAAAAACATTCCGTTTAAACCTATCCAAACCAGAAGGGACATCATTAACGATTTTCTGACAAAGAAAATGGTAGATCCATGTGCAGTCCAGCCAATAATTACCTCGGCCATGGGGAAATTGCTTTTACGACTGCACTCTTTAACTCGGCAAACATTCTTAAGGACGTTTTACACGAGACAATTAATTACACAATTTGATGTACAGAAATTGCAAGAACGCGGGAACGGAATTAGAGTAGGGGCTATTTTCCAATCCGTCGTTTATGCATTTGGGCATGCATTCTAGCAATTTACCGCCTTACACGATGCAATTTTCAATGCGTATCCACGCACGTATCAGATTGTGCAATAATAAGCCTAGTGTAGAACGGTTTTAACTGTCCTGATCTCATTCACAAAGCCTATTCTCTATCTCCGCTTTGAATGTCTATCACCAACTACAACTGGCACATTGGAATTCTCACGAGCCAGCATTCGCGCCTCAAATCTCAGCAACGTTCAATATTTCGCCCTGTTTGAAGAACTCCGTTACCACATATCTAATTTTGGAATATCATCACCATTATTTAGGGAAAAATTCCACAGATGAAATACCATTCGCCTAGACCGGACTCGAACGCGCATCCCTCGACAACGCACCCAGTGCTTCAGCCAGTTACGCCACCGAGGCGCCCTTCTCTCCATTGGTTTTTTAATGACCGTAAAGGAACTAGATGTCCAAGACTGCCGGACATATGGTGTCAAAGAAGTAGTGCAAAGTGCACGTTACCGTCCACGAGGTTAAATCCAAACATGGAACACAATGAGGAGTTCATTCTTTAGGACAAATTTTGAGGATATCGGGACTAGCTACAGTTCTTCACGGGTCACCCAAAATTGCACATAAGTGCGAAATTCCACTTGTAGTATCCATAAGCTTAAAGTATTAGTCACACTAATTATTAGTTGTATCTAAACCCATGTATAGTAGGTTAGCAGTTTGTCAACTTAGCACTCTCTTGGTTTCTGGTTTGGCCTTGCATTGTTCTCCTAGCTGCTTTCTGGTCCTCGCTTATCGGGCATGCCGCGGCAGGGGGAGTGTGTGAAGGTCAAACTTGAACTGGGACGAGAGCTACATGTCTGGTGTGGAACCACTCCATGCCACACACCCTGGCTTTCATAGTATCTCGTAGATGTACATGTTCTTAGCTAGTTCATGCTCGCCCATTAGCCAAATAATTAAAGGTGAACAGAGAGAGAAAATGACTCTTAAAGAGAAAAGATATCTCCAAAGTAATGCCCAAGAGAGCATGACGTCAAATTATGATTTTTGTAACTATATAAATACTTATTCATAGATTCGAACCAAAATCAACAAAGGAGGTGGTTTGCACAAAATTTCGTAGATAAAGAACTTGGTTTTGGTAATTGGTAATTTACCAGACTGTTTTAACATAACCGACTGGTTGTGATGTCACAACATCATCATCAGCGTTCGATTAAATTTTCAAATACTTTAGCATAATTTATCGGACGGAATACGAGGGAGGTGTTGAAGGGGAAGGATCTTGGGGAGGGAAAGAGGATTACGTCGGTTATTCAACCCAATACAACGCTTGCGTTGAATAACTGACCTAATCCACTCCCCCTTCCCAAGATCTGTACTATACTTGGCTGTACTTACACATAAACTCAAAAAGCCAACTGCACTTGAATATGTAATCGAACTTCAATGATGATGTTGTAACATCAAAACCGATCAGTGAAATTAGAAGTGTGAAAAATTCATTTAATTCATTTGACCATTCTACCAGCTGATTGGTAGGTTTTTGGACAATCCTTATCAAAACACCCCAAATTATGGTACATCGTCTCGCTTTCCCACCTATAGATGTCCCGCTATTAGCTCCCTCTTAAATTCCTCATATCGTTTACCTCTTCTTATTAATTCAAGAATTCCTATCCTCTTCCTTCCTCTCCCACGTTTCCCCAGTGCTCACTCCAGTCTATCACCCTCTTCAGCATGCCCTCTCCTTACATAACTTCCTCAGTACCACCCTTTTGCCTTCTTCGAACCTCCCCCACCAACTTCCTCTCCTCTCCAACCACATCCATTATCTCCTCGTTCGTCCTCATCGCCACCCAACTCACCCTCTCCATCCTTCTCCCAAACCGACTTCTCAAACGCCTCAAGACTACGTCAATTCTCCCTTCGCAATTACCAAAACTTAACGAGCGATTTATTCTGTTACTGCGTCAAGATTCCACAAAGTTACTTCGCTTGTCATCACTTAAGTATTACGTAGATGTAGATGTACAAGGGCTCCCGACTTAGGGGGTCCGAAGTTGGCAAGCTCGAACCAGATTCGAAGAATAGGGTAGTAAAAGGTAGGACGGAGTGGAGAGGTTGGTGAGTTTACTGCTTCCGCAGCAAGGAACGGAGGGGAAGAGGAACGGATATGAAAGGGAAGACGAGATGAAAATGCTGCAGACGACTGAATGAAAGAAAAAAATACCTGATGGAAATGATGGGCGAAGGCAGAGGATGCAAGAAGATGAAGGCAGCGGCTGTGTTTTGGAGAAAAACGAGCGTAGGATGAAAAAAAGTGAAAGAAGAACTCTCCCTCCGGAATAAAAAAGGAGCCTTAATAACAAACAAGATGAAATATTCAACGGATGGGCGGATATATTGCGCGGGGGGTAGGTAGGAGAGTCGGGAGGCTGCAGAGATGGACGCCCGAGGGAAAGGATACCGTCCCCCGGAGCACACTTAATCGGAGATAAATACGAGCACGACAGAACCAGACAATGGGATGAACCGGAGAGGAGTGGGACTGGGCATTTTGAGTGGGAGCGGAGTGAGGGTGAAGAATCTGGGAGAATGGCTGACGGGGGGGACGGGATGGTAGTGTGGGAAGGATGGACGTGGATTTGCGTCGAACGGGGAAAAGTCACGTGATGCACCGCGCGAGTCGAAAACATTAAAGAGGAAGTTCATTTTTTTAATTCCTCAACGATCGCTTTCTTACCAATGTGTGGACGTTGACATCTTGGCGTTTCATTTTAACCTACGAGTAATTAAATTAATTATTATGATTTAAATGGAAAAAGCCTCAATCCACTAGATTTTTGCAGGCCCAGGACCATTCTGGCCTTACAATATTTCATTATTCATCTTTCCTCCCCTTTCTCGTTTACCCAACATCCTCCCCTCCATCACAGACCTCAGCATCCCTCCGCCCTTCATTACCTGTTCCAACCACCAACTCTCCTTCCGAATTTTCCTCTCCTTACCCACCATACCTAGCAATTCCTCTTTTGTCTTTCTTTTCGTCCACCTTACCTTCTCCATCCTCCTTCACATCCACATCTCGAACGAATGTAACATGTTTTCATTCAATTTCCTCAGTGTTCACCTTTCTGCATCGTACAGCGCTACACTACATGTTAAATAATCTTATTGATTACCACACTATTTTACTCCATTTGCTCTGCAGCTCTTATTTCAATTCTTCTAAGGGCATATGGCAATACATTTGATCACAAATAGTATTCTGACGTATGAAGGATAGGTCCTAACGGAATTGCTGTCCACAATTTCCCCGAGCGCGGAGTTCCTTCACGTTTCCTAGTCATAACTATTTTTCCGATATTAAATCTCAGTTAAATTCTTTCTTAAACTCGCTATTTTTTACCGTACAAGATTCCTATATAAGGGGCAAAGGGTTGCTGAATGCCGTGATAGAGGAGAGGATGCTGAATAATCGACTGAAGAGAAGAAAGAGAATAGGTTTTACGGACGGGATGAAGAAGGGTAGGGCGTAAGCTGAGATGAAGAAAGAAATAGCAGAGGTAGTTAGAGTTCCGCACATGTAAAAAAAACTAGATGTTTGCTCAACCCCATTTAAACCTACGTTAGCCAGTAGATTACCTTATTAATAATAAGAATCCTATCCTTCTCCCCCCTCTCCAGAGCCAACCCAGTGGTATTTCTCCCAATGCCCTCTTCCTTACGTCTTTACCCTCAATGCGTTGTCCAACCACTTACGCTGCCGCTTCCCATTTTCTTCCATCAGCATTTTCCCCCTCAACACATTCATAAATTAGGAAAAAGATTAATTACTTCGCACAATTTCACTGGACAAATTTGTTTATTGAGTCAACCTGTTTCACAGCAGTACAGTGAACTCTACATGCAGTGCAGTGAAACATGTTGATTCAATAATCAAATTTCTCCAGTGTAATTGTGCAAAGTAATTAACCTTCTCCCTACACTGGAATTCCTCAAAGTATCGGCCGCCACCAAAAACTTCACATTCACAAATTCCTCTTTCGTCCTCCTCGCCACCTAGCTCAATCTTTTTATCCATTCACTTTACATCCATATCTGCATCTCAAAATGTCTCAGTCCCTATATGAGGAAGACTTGCAAACATCGAAATACGTTTAATTTTGTCAAATAAATCCTGTGAAAAACGACGTCTAGGGCTCATAAATAAATCAATAAATCTCGCCTGAAAAAAATCAATGAGTCTCATAATCTTCCAGCATAAACTCTTTCCGTCACGACAAATTCAATAAAATATATCTACATCAACGAAACACCATGAAAGCCACCTCCAGGGTGTGTGGCACGGATTGATTCCTCACCAGGCATGAAATACTCGTCCCAATTCAAATTAGAACCCCGCACGCTCTCGCGGCTGCTAGGTGAGGACCAGAAAGCAGTCAGGAGAACAATGCAAGGCCAAACCAGAAACCAAGACAAAGCTATGCTGACATGCAGATCACGGATTAACATACAACTAATGATTATTGTTACTAATACTTTTAATTCACTGATATAATTAGACATCAATTCATGCTGAAAATAAAGAACGCAATGCTCCATAATTGGGTTTTAATTAAAAGTTTCCATCTTTATGTTTTTCCTCCCGAACGGATCGACCGTTGAGTCGCTGCGTGGTTACGTGCATACAAGCGATTCGAATTAATTCACAATACTATCACTAGAGGGGTATTGTGTAATGTCATATGAATATTTTAAGTCCATGGATATTTCATGTCATTATCATAAATGTATAAAAATAATTTTCATATTCATATTTTCAAAAATATTTATTTTATTATATATATTAGTGTGTACTCCCCACTGCCAGTCATATCTGTACTCAAGTGCTCCACTTCTGTCCGCCGTCCCGCGATAGCCACACCTATTTTATTTCAAAATTTCAACCATCATTTTCTCTCATTTAGTCAAATACATGCGGTAACACTTGGAAAGTGTATCGAAAATAATGAGTACAGCACATGGAGACGCATCAGGAATGCTAAGAAAATTACTAAACAAATAGGAAAAAATTATAACTAACCAGCAAGAACAGAAAAAAAGTTCCACGAGATGGCATGAGATCATCAAAACTCAAAATGAGTCAAAAGGACAAATGTTGTCTTACAGACGAATGAACAAATGGATTTTGGGTAAACAGTTGACAAAAGCAACCTAATTTTCGCAGTGGAGCCGACCCAAACTCCCAATACATCGGCCACGTTACTGCCCAGGGGTAAAAAATGTTGACCGAGATGACAGATCTCTTGTTTGGCCATTCCGGGAAGTCGAGTAAAACATGTTTGTGCTCCAATGGCTCACGTCATTTCCGACGATAAACATAGGAAAATCAAACAATACAGCTACCCAAGATCGTACTTCCCCAACGAAGCAACGTAATTGCATGTGTGCTCCAGGAGAGCCGTGGAGGTGACCCGATAAAATATTTATTATCACTAAGATCATATACCGGTAATGATAAGTTTAAATGGAATTGTGTAAAAATCCTCTAGATTTTTACATGAGCCGGACCCTATCTGCCCACAAAATTTCTTACTCTGTCTTAGCATACGACCTACCCCTCTTCATCACGTCCGTAAAACATATTATCTCCCTTCCACTTCCCTGCTTACCCAGCGTCCTCCTCTCTATAATGATCTTAAGCCCCTCATTACCCGCTTTTATCTCCTGGGAGACTAACAATGATCCATACAAACTTATCATCACCATTATAAGCTTTCGCAGGCCTTCGTGGAGGCTGAGGAGGTTTCGAGTTATGCTGCGTCAGGAGCATGACTCGAAAACCACATCAGCATTAAAGTGGAAGGTCATTATTTAGGATAAACACAACATTTATTTTTAAAAGAGCATTATGGATGAAAGTAGACGCCGTGGAAGTACAAAATAAAAAAACGAATGATGGTAAAATTAATAAAATTAGTACTATAAATAACATTATCGAAATAATTATTTTTTTGACTCGGTACTCAATAGACCGTATGGCGAAAAGTGATTTGCAAGAAAGTAAAAAGATGCCTCAGAAACGGGGAAGTAGGGGTAAGGACTGTTCAAAAACCAACCAATCAGATGGCAGAGTTCCCAAACGATAGATCACTTGCTGAATCGCGAACATCATCGCCGATGTGAAATTCTCGGTAGATTCAATATGTGTTCGGTGACAAAGGTTCTAATTTTAATCCCTAAGAGAAGCCATAGAAAACGAGAGGAACCCAGAGGGGACCGCCTTGTCGTCTAAAAATACGCCCTTGCTGATTGGTTGACGGATTGGCCTTCAGCCTTCCGGCTATTTATTTTTCTCGTCCTCTGTTTCTCAGAAAATTTTCAACAACCTCCATCTTCTCCTGTGTTATTTTTCTGGACCATTGCATCCCATCTCAGACTTCCTAAACCCCCGTCTCCCTCCGAGGGTCCGCAGACTGATCGCCCAGGGGGAATCATGCGAACAGGAAAACGATATCGTACTGTCATCATATGATGGTTCATCATATCACTTTCATTTACGTCATATTTGGGGGCGTGATTGGAAAATAAAACTCTGGATGCTTAAAATAAACTCACATCGTTCAATCCAATATCTGGTTACACCTACAGAAGATATTTATATGCCTTGAACACCTAATGAGGCATCATCGTCGAACAAAAACTCCACTGAATGAGGCACAAATTCTTCCTGTTAATTATTATTATTAAGATGATGTATCGGTTAAGGTAGGCTTTAAGCCTACCTTAACCGATAATAAATATTTTATATATAAAGTGGAAGCCAATAAATATCTTCTTGATTTTATGCGCTGGGCTCTATCCACCTGAGAAATTTTTACTTTCCACCCACCGTACCATCTCGAATCGAACGCCTGCAGCCTATTCTCGTCTTCCTTGCTCATGGTCCATTAGGCGTAAAATCCAGCACGTGAAAAATATATGTTAGCCAATAGAAAAGAGCTGATGGCAGAGATCTCGAGTAAGAATGTACATAAAAGACGAGCAAAAAGTATGGTATGGAATGTACCGTTTGATGCTGCAGACACTTGGAAACTGAGAAAAAGGAATTGGGTGGATTGGAGGTGCTTGAGATGTGGGTGTATGAGAGGATGCGATGGAAAAGGGTGCGATGGAAAATAAGAATAAGCAGAGTCTTCCAATATGAGGACAGTGCCAAGGTTCTCATTACAATGTAAATGGGGAGTGTAATAAAGTTTCACAGCCGGATACCGAATAAAAGCCCGACATTTGGATTCCTGCCAGTTCTTTTGGATTTGAAACCTCTTTTGTGCCCCTGCGATCATCATTTAGTTATATGGCTAGGGTCACGTTCCTCCAGGCGGATCCTTTTTCTTTCCAGAGATAAGAAGCATCCCATTCACCTTCCGTGCTTCCACTTTTCGAAGGAAAAGAAGTGAATAAAATGAATGGATTCACCTTCTCACAAAGATATTCTCAGTATCTCTCTATAACATCACGATCCTACTTCAAAATTTGCTTATTCGTGTGAAACATTGTGATTTTAAGCAATCTCTCTTCTTTACTCTTTAAATACTCTCTAATGCACTCGTTAGTGATTAACGCGTAGCTTCAACCACTAAGGCGAAAGTATTTCTGACCATAGCTACTTTAAAAAAAACTAAAAACCAGATAAAAAAAATTGAGCGCATGTACATTAATTAATTCCTTGACAGCCTTTGGAGTTTTCAGTGAAATCTCATTCCATAACACTTTAAATATAAAACCTTGTATATAATAACAGCAAAGCAAAAGAGATGGGAAGCAATGGAGAAGTGGTGGCTATCAACGAGTAATGAAGATTACATGGACGGAGAGAATCACCAACGAAGATGTCCCACAAAAAGAGAGAGGTATTCGACACATAGCTGATTGAAAACAATAATGAAAGGAGAAATAAATGGGAATTATTACAGAGGAAAACTAAAAATGGAATGCATCAAACAAATCATGAAGAACGCCAAAGTCAAAAATTATGTAGCAACTAGCATATTTATGAAAATCCTGCTGAAACTGGCTAAACTATTGGCGAGATAGCCAAACCAAGTCATGAATAAAGTAAATAATTACATAGAAATTAACCAGCATTTTTTATTTTTAATGAAAACAATGTACGTAACTATGAATATCGAAATGTCAGATTTCTTTCCATAGAACATTTTTGGTAAAACAGGCGGAGCTGTTACAAATTAGTTTCACTTGAGTGTAATTTGAAAAATGCATACGCCCATGCAATGTGCCAGTTAGTGGAGAACGAATATAGGAGCTCCTTGCCATTAATTGGCACACATATGAATCAATACCCTTAGCAACTGAATAGCACGTACGTACGCCTAACCATTAGTACAGCAGATGAAGCTGTTAGCTGGTAGAAGAGTGGAGTGGAGAGAAATCAATCTTCGGATTAATGACTGCAGATGATGATGGTTCCCAATGGTTTCAGACATCACTAATCAATATGTGAATTGGATACATGTATCACCACTAGATGCAAACCGCCAAGGCCCCGCAGTCCGCCTGCAATGCCACCCGTCCACCACCTTCATTACCCCTTTGCGAAATTCTTGAGCATTTTTCTGAATTGAAATTCGCAGTTTTGGAAAGTATTCACTACCCTTGATCACGTCGAGACTAGAAGTATCTCAGAGTACATCCACTGCATCAAATAAGTTCTTAATCAGGAACAGCTCAAAAGAAAGACCTTTATCAGGGCTAGTAAACATTTATAAAAATATGCCATGAAAACTCTAATAACTCGCTTGTTGTTATATTTCCGTTTCAACGAGTCTTATAATATCTGCACAAGTGTACTTTCAAACTAAAATGACAATTTATAATATTTCCTTTGCAAATAATTATCATTATTATTAGGGTTTGAAATAATTTCTCGCTGTGTACTTACATTCCACACTTGTTTTTTGTTACCGACCACATTGGCGGCCCCAAGGGGGGGGGGGGGGCAATTGCCCCCCCCCCAACCATTGTGCACAAAGTTCGTTACAAATTTCCGGGACGAGACCCACGAACCCCCCTTTTCCTGGGGGGTATTCCATACCCCAAGAGCCGCTGGTGCCCTCCGCCCCCGAACCTCTGGTCTGGAACCGCCCCTGACCGACCATGGTTTCGACATATAATATCATCTTATCAGGTAATGTTATCACCTTTATAATAACATTATATTTGTCAAAAACATGGTCGGTAACAATAAGCAAGTGTGGAATGTACAAAGCGAGACATTATTTTATATTACGCATTTCCACTAATTGTAAGTAAAGCCTGAAACTTGCATAATTACGGTAATCTACCAGTTAAGGCACGTTAAAATTGAAGAGAGTAGAAAACCTCTAGATTCTTACACGTACAGAACCCAAAGTGTACGATTTATTTCTTCATCTTAGCATACGTCCTACCTCTCTTCATCCATATCCGTACAACCTATTCTCTTCCTTCCCCTTCCTCGCTAACCCTCTGTAACGGCCTTCAGTAACCCTTACTCCCCTCATTACCTCTTCAAACCACCTATATTTCCTTCCTTTGCGACGTATTTTCGAGAAAAAAATTTCCACTCGCATTTCCAAAAGTATCCATCCACTCCACTCAAGACGAAGTTGTCGCCGCTTGGCACAGTGCGTGAAGAACGGAACATCTCTCTCGAGTAGTCTGGGCTACCATCCCGACAATTCCGCGTTCTCCGCGACGGATCCAGGTCATGGAGCGACATTGTCGTCGCGACGTGGCAGGGAAACGCAATAAGAGCGACGACGTTGCAGCGGGAGACGACGATGGAAAAGAAAGGACCGAAGCGACGCCACTCGCCGAACTTGAGTCGATAAATCGACTCTCCAGAGTACGGCGGCATCGCGGTGACTGGTGGACGGAAAAAAACTGGGAATAATAACGTCCCCGATTCGAATTGGAATCAATGCGACTGGCTTGAATGACCGACTTGGTGGGGCAAAAGGGACTGGACGATGAGAGCAAAAAATAATTTAGATTTTCTTGAGGCCAGGGAATTTTTAAATTTTAAAAATAAATTCTTTAAGATAACGTTTTAAGCAAACTTCTAAATAGTTTCAAACATTCTGAATGAAGCAACATAATAACAAATTAATCCTCATGAAGGCTTCCGCGGAGTATTTAATTTGAAAGATCAGGTCTTTCGAGTATTCTATCGCGAAAGTCTATATTTTGGGACCCGAAATGTGGACATTCGCGGTAGAGTACCCGAAAGACCAGATATTTCTATTAGAAAAGCACTTTTTACTTAAGTTAGGAGCACAATATTAAACACTAATTAAGGTAATCTACCGGTGAAGGTAGGTGCAAATGCTAAGGGCAAAGTTATGCTGTGAGCTTCAGAGACATTAATTTAAACAAAGAGAAAGCCCTTACGCACGCATATCGCGTAAGAAATACTACGGTGTGTAGTTTGTATGCTTCCTCAATTATTTCCACAAATTAATTATTAATCACTGTGATCAATACGAAAATCACAAAAAAATACCTTTGGCTATGAAGTTGTGTAGGCAGATTCTCGGTCAAAACGCCCGCAGCATTATTACAAATACTTAAAAAACACTGATTTCATTTCCAAGAGCAAAAAAAAATGTTGGTCTCTCCACACCCCCTGCAACATGCCCTTGTAACTGCTCGAGAGATGTAACTTAGATGTAAATATAGATAAATCGTGGAGGAGTGATCGATGCATTCCAGCTTGGGACGACGCGCAGTACAGAGAATGAGACGGAGAGAGTCGAGAAAAAAGTTCATTTTAAGCATCCTCCTCGTCTCCGAACTTGCGCTAGAAAATCCTCCCTCCTTTCCTCCGAGGAAAGACACTCGAAAAAAACAAAAAAATGCAATTTTTTTGTGGAGAACAGTTCCGTCGACTTTCTACAAGTTTCCCGGCACCAGTTTTCGTTCAAGACTTTCCTGCTGGAGGATAATGAAGAGGAAAAGGAGAGCACACTGAGTTCGTCGAGTTGACAGCGAGCCGTGCATCGTTATTGGCAGTTTTATTCTTTTTAGGTCTTGAATACGGAGGAGACGGATGAGGAAGAGGATGCTAGGAACACGGGATAGCGAAGATCGCGTTGGTTTGGCGGAGAGAGTACATCTACATCTATGAATTACCGTGCAAGCCACTGAGGGAATTCTTGTCCAATATTCGGATAAAACATATTTCATTATAATTTTGTTAAAAATTTCGAATGCCGCGGCGAAAAATCTAGTCATAACAAACTTTAATAGAGGAAAAAAGTTAACATAATATTCTTGTATCGATTCAATTTCTGCTTGCATGGTGAGTTTCAAGGAATAAACCGATACATTGGCATGAAATCCGGTCTAAATATTTTGTTTTTGATCTACTTAAAACATTATTAAAATGAGAACACAATGACCCACGATTACTACTCCAGCCACCTTGACATGCTAATAATGATTAGTATTACCAATACTTTTTATTCACGGATACTAAGACATGATAATTCGGTAGAAAGTAAAACCATGCGAGACATTTGAAGCGTACGACAAGAGCAGGAGCATCCCGGGGAACATCCCGAGGGCCCGAGTTCAAATCCCGGCAATGGCGGATATTTTTCAGTCCCGTTCTCTAATTTGTTTTTTTTAAGTGCAGTACCCCGCCCTTCGAATGGGACGTTAAACTGTTGACCACTTCGAGCATTTATTTAAATGTAGGCCAATATTGACAAATCCAGGTTTCTCTTTAACCAGCCTTCATTTCCCACGTAATTCTCACCGACCTGTGGTCGTTATCGTCATCCAAAACGCAAACCATGAAAAGGGTAATGTTCACAGTCACTGTCCTAAGAATTTACTCCATTAATTAAAACTAGTGATTTAAAGGAGCTGGCAAAATTTGAAAAGGGATGATCACTTTTTCGCTGTCTTGAGCGGAATTGAAAAATAACCATTACGCGAGCACACGCATTATGGAGAACCATGATCGCAACCTAGGAGTTTCGCTTCAGAAAATAAATGTGGGAAAAAGTTACTACAGAAAACGGGAGAGTTATTGAAGCTGAAGAGAGACCTATTTCTAACTAAAATCACACTTTTCATGAAAAAAACCATCACGCGTAGAATTATTAGAGGTGACCTACCGATTCATATAAATTTAAATAGAGATAGAAACTACTTTTGCTTATCGCTTAGCATCGAATACTAAAGCTTATCGAAGGAGTCTATCAAATGGAGCCTATCCTTGTGGGAGAATGATCCAACAAATATGGCCACCGCGCGAAAGGACTCTAGTAACGTTACACCATGTGCTATCATTTCAAGGTGTTCTACCAATCAATATCTGGAAGTTCACGTACAGGTCCAATCGAATTCCCAACGCTTTAGAATCACATTATATATTTTTTAGATATTTTTTGTTTCGATGTTTTGAAATAATTGATCACGGTACCGCGACAATTTTTTAGTGATACATTTACTTTCCTTCCACCTTTTAAATGTGCCATAACTGAACTATTCAATGAAGTTTATCGCGTGATTTAATCTTTGGTATCATGTTATATCCAAGTTTCACTCAAAAACTAGGCAGAGGCTTAATGAGCTAGAAAGATTCTCCATAAGACACCAAGATGCAGAAGATTGTAACAACTAGGAGAAAATCAACCTCTCAGGAACACAAGTTATCACGGCTTAAGACCTAAAAACAAGAGCTCCATGTGATAAACAAAAGCGTCTTCCAACGATTTTACCCAACATCTGAGATTTAGATGGACCGATAATGCATATTTCTCGTCAATAAATATATGATTGGTATGACACGGCAGAAGGCGTAAAAGACAAAATAATATGACAAAAAGAGCAGTGTTCCAGGCACGTTATGTTCCAGTAGTGTTCCAGCCTCGTTAAATATTATGATCGTGACTTGGTACCATTTAGATATAGAACTGAAAATTCATTCCACATATTATCAATTGCATATGGCAAATTGAAGTCACAAGAGGAAATTTAAGAATGATCATGCAGCAGAAGAGGTAGAGAAACTGCACTGCTACTCTAGTTTGTACGCCACTTATATTCTAGTTTGTACTCCACTTATATCGGACTTCCTAGTTTTATAACGCCGGCTTCTGTAAAGAACCATCTACCCATAATGTAATGCATTTATACCGATCACTGCGCTAACATAATCGCCGCAGTCTACCGAGTCGTCATACTTTCATGCGTTATCGTATATTTTTAAATTGTATAACTCGCCGAAGTTAAAAACCATTAATGACAGTTTCCATTCGGGAGTTTCTTCTTGATTGCAGATATTCATGTTTTTTCCAACATCCACAAACTGCTAGGGAAAAGGCATTTAAAATAAAGAGAGTCGGGACGCTTACTGGCTCGGTTCATTAGTGACTTTCTAAACGAGAAGTTCTCCGAATCACGGCAGCAATTAACACGAGAGGTAGGGAAGAAAAAAAAGAAAACATTCATTCGCAATCAGGATGAGGATGGAAATTAGAAATTCCATTTCGGGTAACGATCCGAATCCCTTCAAAGGCCGAGCCGGGAGATGTGCGTGGATTTCATTTCTGTTCTGCGGGTTACACTTATTCTCTCCGACGCATAATAATCATGACTCATGAGGTATTAGCGAGTTTCCCTTCAGCGAACGGCGATAGAGTTCGGTTACTCCGGACGCAGAGACGGTCTTAGTGATTGGATTAACACTTTCAGTAAACACCTTTCAGAATTATCGCGGCATCTAGGAGATGGACATAAAAAGGATTTAATAATAATAATAATGGTGAATTTTCATTCAAGTCATACTAGGATTATCTAGTCCTCTTACATATAACTATTTAACAAACACACACAGCCATGCCCTGGGAGTTGAAATTCCTACCCAGCCGGGATTCGAACCAGCGACCCTTGAGTTGACGGGAGAGAAGTGGCCAGAAAAAATCTAAATTAAAGATCAGAGTAAGAAAATGAAGATAACACTTTGCACCATTTTTTTAATATCACTTTCTACTATTCACCTTCGTTGGTTAGGCCACGGAGAGAGAATGGTTTGAGAGGATGGGGTTGACCAAGATAGTCAACAGTGAATGTGGCGGAAGAGACTCTTTAAGAGGAGGAATATTAGGAGTCTTAACAACATGAGAGCGTATATGAAGCAATTCATGAATACGGAAAAAAGTGAAAGAGGCCCGTAAGGATATCAGGTAAAGTAAATGTAAGGTCAGTATGGAAGAAATTACTAACACGGAGAAAGTTTTTTTTGGTTTAACGCCGATTATTTGTCTATTTTGAGTGTTCTTACTCCGAAAAGGAACGGCTTCCACATTTTCTAGCAATGACTAATAATCCTATATAGATTAATGACTATCTATCTAGTATATGTGTCCCTAACAGGAGTAATTATCGTCACTCCCGCCAGTCCAGCTCAAGGGGGTATCTGGAACGCGCAAACCCTTCCGTCACATCATAGTTGTAGCACATGGGGAGATATCTACATCTACATACTACCCAGCGAGCCGCCGCGGCCACCAATTCATGTTTTAACGGTTATAAAAATAATAAAAAAGTTTCAAACTTCACATTTTCGTTTATTTTGTTTAAGTTGCCCACCATCTCTAGACGGTCCATACGCAAAGCTAGATGAGAATCTACTGAGCGGTGTGATCATGCGGCGTGGTGCAAGGAAAGGCAACACCACCCCCACCGCAGGAGATCCATTAGCAAATTAAAACGAATTTTTTCCAACGTTGTTGGGTCGCCACGGTTGGGGTTCTCGCGCGCAAACTTGCAGCCTTAACGAGTCGCATTACCAAATGCGTTTCGGCGCCTCCTTTGATCATTCGCGAAGCTAAAGGCATCCCATCCACCTGCCTTGCGTGCACTCCAAAGCAGTAGAAAGGGGAAACAGTTTTTAACTGATGCGCTGAAAGTATTAAAAAAATTAAGGGTGGAAGACAAAAGAGAAGCTGTTTCAATTAAGCGTGGATGGCACTGTGTTCATTTTCTCTTACACTTTCAGCTTACCTACTGCCATTCTGGCACCTCACCATCACCCCGAAAAATATTTTCGCACAAGAAATACACACTTACATATGTTATAAATAGTTCATCTATTTCAGGCTACGTAACGAGTTGTTCTTTCGATGAGGTAATTCATTTAACGGTCCATTTTTAAAGAGGGCAACGAAGCCTACTATGCTGCATTTTTAACTGGCCGTCAAAAAGGGAACAAGGAATTACTACAAACTTACAACATACATGAAGGCCAATCTTCGGAATTGCATCGCAAGCCGAAGTCGCTGATCACCAATCACATAAATAAGATTATTCTTGGCTGAGGAATAGTTCCCATTAATGGGGTGCCTTTTAACTTGATTAAATTGAATTTTTCTGGGAAAAAAGCCAAACAAGTAATAATAATAATAGATTTGAATAGTATAACTTTCGGGGAAATAAGAAATAACTTCACTTTGTGCATGATGCTACTAATATTCGACGATGCTTGACGATGTCTATTGTGGTTTTGTACCATTTTAATGACAAAATAAATAAATAAATAAATAAATAAATAAATAAATAAATAAATAAATAAATAAATAAATAAATAAATAAATAAATAAATAAATAAATAAATAAATAAATGAATAAATAAATAAATAAATAAATAAATAAATAAATAAATAAATAAATAAATAAATGAATAAATAAATAAATAAATAAATAAATAAATAAATAAATAAATAAATAAATAAATAAATAAATACAAGGTAGGACGTTCCCGTGAGCAAAATGAGTCCGTTCTTCGCATGACGTCTTCCGGATAACATGAGCTGCAGACGACTCGAGAATCAGCAAATAGGAATAATGAGTAAAAGCTCCGATAATTTAGTTTTTAACAATGACGAATGGCATTGAGTAGATACTTGCATCCGTAAGTACTGATACACAACATATTTGATTGGTTACAATTAGTAAATGTGTATCTTTTAGAATTCAATCTTGTTTACAGTGGTAATAATCCTAGCAACAATATATTTACAAATGAAAGTTGAAAATCTTGTCATTTTCAACATTAAAGTTGTCTTGCCTCGGGAAATCCAGGACCCACTTCTCCAGTGTACATATCTACATCTACATATTACCCCGCAAGCCGCCTCAATAGGCGTGTGGCGGGGGGTGTTAGGACACCAGCCGTTTAAAGATAAAAAGGAAACGCTCTAATGAAATTACGCCTAGCATTTATTATAGTCCCTTATTGTTCGGGGGAAAAACGAATTCCCATACCTATCCGTTCGGCAAAATATCTCTCTTAATTTATCGTTTCTGTCGGACCTGGAAATATAGTGGGGTTCTAATATGATGTTCTCCGTGTCGCTCTGAAAGATATCTATTCTCAATTGTTCAAGCAATCTAAGCCTAGCGCGTAGCCTCCGAGTCTCTAGCGGTTCCCAGCCTAATTCGTTTAACATCTGTGTAACGCTGTCTGTACGCCCGTAGCAGTTTTTGACGAATCGCGCAGCTTTCTTTTGTATTTTATTAAGTTCCCGGATTAAGTCTTTCTGCATCGAATCCCATATGCTCGCTGCATATTCAAGGTGTGGCCGGACGAGTGCGAAATAGGACCTCTCTTTTACTTTTTCATCCGAAAATCTTCCCACAATACGCTTGACGAATCCTAGCTTCTTCAGAGCTCTGCCACAAATATTTCTTATATGTGCTCCCCACGATAGGTCCGAAGTTATCGTAACTCCTAGATACTTCACTTCATCTAACGCCTTTATGTTAACACCATCCACAGCATATACATGGGAATAGTTGGACGACCTCCGCAAGAATTGTACCGCCGTGCATTTGCTTAGATTAAGTTCGAGTCCCCACTCTTGGCTCCACTCATGAACGTTGTTTAAATCCGATGATAAGGTTTCAAAGTCAGAGTGATCACTAATTTCACGATAGATGACAGCGTCGTCGGCAAATAAACGTATTTTACTGCTAATTCGAGAGCATAGATCATTTATGTATATAATGAACAAAAGGGGTCCGATAACGCTTCCTTGCGGGACACCTGATGTCACTTTAACGACATCAGAGCTAATTCCGTCAAGAACTACCTTTTGCTTACGATCACTCAGAAAGTCGCGTATCCAGTTTACTACTGTTTCGTTTAGGCCGCATGACTGTAATTTGTATACAAGTTTGTTATGAGGTACCGTGTCGAAAGCTTTCTTAAAATCTAGAAATAATGCGTCAACTTGTCTTTTCGATTCACCAGATTTGAGAACGTCATGAAGAAAGAGCGCGAGTTGTGTTTCACATGATCTACCTTTCCGGAAGCCGTGCTGACAGCCATGGAGGACGTTACGACTGTCCAGGAACGTCATGATATTGCTAACGACGATATGTTCGAGTATCTTGCCTATAATCGACGTTAATGAAATTGGTCGATAGTTCCCTGGGTCGTGTCTGTTTCCCTTTTTGAATATCGGTGTAACGTTTGCAATTTTCCAGTCTAATGGTATCTTTCCTTCATACAATGACTTCTTGAATATTATGTCTAAGAACGGTGCGATCTGTGGCGCCAACTCCTTGAGGACACGCGAGGACATATATGTCTCAATGGGATATCTAAAACACTTCTCTTCCCTCATAAGCTTCCTCGCATTGCTGTTGCATCCAAATACCACAAAAACATCAAATACACAATGAACTCCGTACCTAGCTAACCCTTGATGTAATCCAAGCTATATCACAACGTTCGACCCAAGCGATGCGCAACGACCTACCTTGTATTACTAGTACGATGACTTCGTGGTGTTTATTATTGATTTTACAACATGCCCAAATTATTAACCTCGGATACATTGAGTCACTCACGACATTAATCCGTTGAAACATTATTACGAGCTGATGAAATCCATACGATCATTTTATAGGGTGTGAAAGCAGCACTTCTAAGTGCTTACATCTATAGTTTCTCCACAGCTGGCCTCTATGAAACCTGGCTCAAACAAATAATGAAAATTTAGTCTAGGACTATGAAGCAAATCAAATGAACCAAACAAAGTCGTAAAATATGCAGGGCTACCCGAGGGAAACCCGTGAACGAATATTTACAAGGAATTTCTCAAGTGGATTCGAATCAGAATAAATAATGACCACAACATTTTTTCCAAACTACCAGTGTTCATATTCATTCCTGAATATACTTTACACACGTCCCCAGCAATTATAAAGGTACGTTGTATGCACAAAATGAAGAATAGTAGGAAGAGATATTGAACTATTTTCAAGTACAAGTGTAAATACAAAGGTCAACACATTGAATTATATTTGACTCAAACTGGTTCGTATCGTATGCTATTCAGCATAGCAGCGATACCTGAGCTGTTTTCCGCATGACATGTCTACGTCTCACGTACTTAAATAACATAAAAGCTATGAAAGGGGTCATACAGTAGTACAGCATTGTTTCCATGAAGGCCTTACATTGACAGGTTCAATACTGCTGAAAATGAGGCTCGTGCTCCACAAACATTTGATGAAATCGCCAAGAATATATAAATGGTTCTGAGCAAACTTGGACCATTGACTGCAGATAAGAATATAATCAATGACAATAAAAACAGCTGACACCGCATTTGGTTGAGAGCGCCATTTTGCCACGTTGATACTAAAACTATACATATTTTCCGAGAGTAACGAACTATGCAGCAGCGGTAAATCCCAAAGTAATAATTTGATGCCGCGAGATAATATCTCGGACAGCTAAACTTTGGACTTGCTGTCCTTGAGAAGCTTTTACGACTATTGCACCGAGTATGGATTCGCGTTAGATGCAGTTTCGAGTCTCTTTGGATTCTCATCCACAAATAATCATCGTTACGGATCAGAGATAATAATATATAAATTTGATGCTTCTCTCAACTTAGCGCGAACTGAACCAGGATGAAAATTCAAAGCGAGCAATGGATACAACCGAAGGAAATGTTTACTGCACCGAAAGCTTCATTATTATATTCATAGACGATCTACCGGTTAAGGTAGGTTTTGACGGAAGAAGGGGCATCTATGATCATATTTTACAGAGGAGGGCTCTTATATCCTCACAAGGCTGCATTCCTCATCTAGGCATAAGCTTAACCATCCATTTCATCCATTTCAGAAGGTCATCCTACACTTCTTCATCCCGTCCATAAAACCTATCCTCTTCCTTCCCCTCACCCGCTTACCCAACATCCTCCCTCCCCTCTATCTTGGGCTTAAAGTAACCCTTTGCATCTTCCAGGCATCTACTCTGCACCCTTCAAAACCCCTACATTAGTTACCTTTCCTCACCTACAATACCAAGCAGTTCCTCGTTCGCCTTTCTTCTCTGCACTTTTTTCATCCTCCTCCACACACCCATCTCACAAACTCCTGCAGCCATTTTTTGTCCTCTATTTGAATATACGTTTCTGCACCATACATCTCTGGAGGATGGAATGAATGACGAAAATTGTTAACATATGAGTGATGGTTGACACCGAGACTTTGTGGTATTCAATTCCGAAATTACAAATCCAATACTCAATTAATTACAAAAAAACCTTGTGAATCCACTGAACAATATTTTATATAACTGATATTTTCCCTTCTGGGGATATAGGTCAATAATTTACCAATTGATGGACCTATATTTCCAGAAGGGAAAAAAAACAAATACAAAAAAATTAGAGGTCATGAAGAGGAATCATCTACAAAATATTTTATTTACTCAGCTTAAAACGATACGTTGTAGCAGCTTCAAGAACCATCGGAAGACAACAAGGGTTGTTTTCTGAAGACACTACAGTGTAGCGAAACTATTAGAAGAATTAAATATTAGATAAAGTGTTGACAAAATGAGGAATTGATGTAGTACGCAGAGGTTAGCCGAAGCGAGAATGGAGAGCGAGGAGGCACATTAAACCAATCCTCGGACTGATAAACCGTTGATAATTTATAACACTCAAATTTGAGGAATAAATTCATGCATGGCCCCCCTTTTTCTCCTACGAATCCTCAGCCGTTCATCGGAGCAGTTTAAAAAAATATATTTCACACGGGAAGGGTAGGGTTTTTTTTAGGGCCTCCGCAAAGTGTTCACGGATGGCTGCAAGGTGGTAGGTAGGTATGCACCCGCATTTCGGAGTCAGGGATAACGAGATTGAGAAGGCCGAGCACCCAGGGGGGGGGAGTGAATGCTTGGGCACCGTCAACACGTAACGCCGGAGCCCTGAAAAAGGGTCAAAGGTGACTCTTATGTCTCCCACACATCCCCTCTGCTCTTCTCCTCGTCCCCCTCCCAACGAACCCTTAGCGATGTGGGTGGCTGGGGCCTTGCGGATGAAGTTATTGGACTAGAGGTACGGGGAAGGGAGGGGGGAAGAGTTGCAGGGCCTCCGTTAGACAGTCAAGGGGTGAACGGCCGACGCCGCATTATCGGGAAAACGGAAAATAAAATTGAATTTAAAGAAAAATAAAAATAGTAAGACGCCATGGACAACCTGGGTTTCGCGAAAGGGAGGATAATAATTCAGAATTTTACCCATTAATTTCTACGATGCCCACTTCTATTTTATTATTTTTTTATCCAAAAGAAGGGGGAGTTTAGATAGCCTTCCCCCTAGCTCAATTCAGAATTTCTTGATTAATATAAAGAAAAAAAGCTGTTTTCCAGCAGCAAATGAGTTCTTCTCCCCATCAATTTGAATGAAGGCACGACGGAGCTAGGCTTAATTATGGCTCATTTTAACATGAGATTCCGATGAGATAAAAAATGAAGAAATGTAAAAAAATGGCATCATTATCGATAGGTTTTTCTCAAAATCTATTAAATAACCGCTTAAGTAATGACGAACGCACGCTATATCCATTTATACGCACAGTATAATTTCATGATAAATGTGGGAAATTTTAATTAAAAGCAAAGATGCCTATATGGTGATGAAATATCGAGCTCTTTTTTTATATTTCACCTAATTAAAAAATACCCTCTTGCTGCAATGATTGTCTAAGCATTTTCAACAACCAACCTCTACATTCTTGGAATCCACTCCGACAACTTTCTTCAACTGCTAGTAGCGACATAATTACAGACTATCTATCTAAATAAACACTTCACCTATGTTTTTAAAAGCTATTTCTGTACCTAATGATTGTCAATAAATCTCTTCTGCCCACTTTTAATTTTCCACGACAACTTCCTACTAATTGTATTCATGATTGAAAACAAATTAGTGCTTCTTCATACAACTGTTTTATTCAACCATGACATGGTTTTCACATTTACACACTACTGTCAAGCGTTCACTCAAAATGAATCGAAGGAATGTTGAACTACACTGAAAATTGGATTTTAAAAGTATTGAACATGTAAAATAAATTTGATTGTTTCGGGATTGACTTCGTGGAAGTGATAGATATCCATTTTAAATAAACACTTTGTATTTTTCCTCACTTTATTTAAAAACTGCGACCGGTTTCACCTTAATAAGGCATCTTCTATGCGTTATTAAGGTGAAACCGGTCAAGGCGAATGATTTTTCTCCTGTGGAATATCGCACTTATGTGCACTTGCGGGTGACTCCGTAAAGGTTACTACCGTGGCTAGTCCCGGTTTCCCCAAAATCGATCAGAGATTATTAAAAAAGTATCGCCAGATTTTATACAAGCAGAGATGCTATGCTCGGTAACGACTGAATGGACCTCCCTATGAACGCTGCTGGTGTACTAACTTAGGAAAGCATAGGAGCCTGGCACAAAAGGGTATTCCTTTAGTAAGGTAACGAGTTGATGTGATGAGCCCATCTCGGCTTTCCATTTTTTGGGCTTGGATTCGAATATCGGGAGTGGGGGCAAGTTTTTCTGTGGAATTCCTTTCCCCACTTTGGTGTTCATGGGCGAGAACTACGGAAAATACTCTATCTGTCGGATTGGCCGCGGAACCCTTGGCGCCATTCAACAATATATTTATGTGGAATTACAAAGTTAATTTTGTTTATAAAACAGCCCTCCAGAGACTGGAACCCGTCCCCACGGAACCCAACCTTACGACTGGCCATCTCAGACCCCTTATATACCAGGCCAACATCCAAGAGTACTGTCCGAGTGCCAGTACCTTTATTAAAATTATATACATTTCTACAATCATCGGGTTCTGAAATATTAGACCTGTATCCTTTTTCATGGATTATACAATTGGCATATTTTCGGAATGGATGGTGAGATTAACAAAGCATGGTAGAAAGTCTAAAACATAAAGAGCCCCCTGGAGGGTCACATTACACAATTTGAATTGTCATTGTTACATCAGATAACACTGTGCAGGTTAAAAATTAATCTTTGCGATCATAAACTTGGATTGACACCATCTCTTTAAGCCCAGTCATTGACGTACATACTAACTAATGAATGAAGGAAATATTACCAGAGGGTAGCAAACTCTTCATTAAATGCTCAAAATGGCCGCTCCTGCCTGAACAACTTAGCAGTTGTTCAGCACCATGCAGTCAATTGCATTTCCAACAAAACCCAACTTGATGCTATTTTCTTAGATTTCTCAAAGACCTTCGACTCTCTAGACCACTCTCTTCTCCTTCACAAACTTTCTCATCGATTTAACCTGCATGGTAATTTCCTAACTTAGTTGACTCCTTCCTCAGCAACAGATCCCAGCAGGTAATACTTACCGGCTCCTCATCCCACTGGTCACCTTTAACGTCTGGAGTTCCCAAGGGAAGTGTTCTCGGACCATATCTTTTCATAGATGATCTGGCGTCCCTAGTTCCCTCCTCACAAGCTCATACCCTTCTTTACGCAGATAACTGCAAAAGTTTTAAGCAAATCCACAATTTCACGGACTGTTGTGATCTTCAGAATGCCTTAAACACGGTCTCAGGGTGGTGCAATACCTGGAAACTTTAATTAAACCCAAGAAAATGAAATGTTACATCTATTTCCCAAAACAAATTCCTCTTTGATTTCAGTTACAACATAAACTCACTAAATCTCAATCGCGTCTACTCCATTAAAGACCTCTGCGTTTTGATGGACCACAAACTCAACTACTCTGACCATATCCTTGCAGTTAAAAATAAAGCTATGTCTTTGCTTGGCCTCCTCTACCGCTTCACACAAATTGCAGATCCACTGGCCTTGCGGTCATATTTTTCGACTATTGTCATCCAAATAATCACGTATTGCTCCCCCATCTGTTCCATATCAGTTCCTTTTAACATTCAGACCCTTCAGCCTGTTACTTCTTTCTTATGCAAGAAAGTTAGATATAGAGTATCTCATTTTCGAAATATGCCAACTGAGACTATTATGCCTACACTATCCATTCTTAATCTCCCTAAACAGTTTCTCAAATATGACCTGAAACTCATCCACAACATCCTCAACTCTGCCATTGACTATACAGAACTGATTGGCAGTATCAACATTAAAGTTCTATGTAGACCTACTCGCACACATTCGTTACTATAAATGTCCATCCCCAGATTATCCTTGACCAAGCGCTGCCTCCTCTTTCGCCTTCCTTCCCTCATAAACTCACTTTCAGACAGTATTGACCCGTTTTCACTTTCTTCCTACACCTTTAACAGCCGTGCTCTTTCGTATCTCACTGGAAATTTTTAATTGCTTCTTTCTTTTTATGTGTTTATTTTCATTCATTGTTACTGAGCTGATTGTTTTGTTTGAATGCATTCTTATAACTTTTTCTTGTTTTGTTGTTGTTACATTGTGTCACTGTAAATTGGCAAGCATGCTGTATGTGGAAAATTTTTATAAATAAATAAATATAAAAAGCCTGGATGTGCTCACCTGCATTGCTGGTGGGCTAGGGCTGGTGGGAAAGGTCTGATTACGTTCCGAAAATATTTTTTTTTTCGGACGGAGATGAGGAAGTACCGCAATGCGGAGCGATTAGTAATGCATCCAATCGCCTCCATTTGAATCCCTTCTTCTCCAAACAAACGTCAACTATTCATATCCCAACTTTATTTCCATCCTTACCTCTCATTCATTTATGGGGGACGCCCAGACTCCAATCAAGGACAGTAATAAAAATTAGGGTTGCGCTATAGGGAGGGTCGCATTCTGGTCCCGGGAGACATTCGAGAACGCTGTAAAATCCTGAATATTCCGTCTAAGGTATTTTGTGACGCTTTTCAAAGGTATTCGATTATTGGTTGCCTTAAAAAAAGGCTCAAACGGACCAGGAAATAAATCACAGGCGAGTGACGAATTCACGCAACCACTACCACATCCCATCCATTCAAGTATTCTACCAGCTGATTGGTAGGTTCTTGGACAGTCCCCATTTTGTATCCCAACCTAATAGAAATTGTCTCGCATTCCCTCCTAAGGATGGCCCGTTATTAGATCCCTCTTCAATTCTTCATATCTTCTACCTCCTCTTATTTCGTCCAGAATTCCTATCCTCTTCCTTTCTCTTGCACGCTTCCCCAGTGTTCTCCCCTCTATCACTCTCTTCAACATGCCCTCTCCTCTCAAAACCTCCTCCATCCATCTCTTCTGCCTTCTCTGAACCTCTGCCACAAGCTTCCTCTCCTCTCCGACCATATCCAATACCTCCTCGTTCGTCTTTCTCGCCATCCAGCTAACCTTCTCCATCCTTCTCCAAACCCACATCTCAAACGCCTCAAGCCTACGCACGTCCTCTACCACATCCATGTTTAGTAATTCTCGGGGCATCAATGGTTACGAGGAAAAAGGACATTTCGTTTCAGCTTGATTTGAATCTTTCAATTAACCATCAAAATTAATATCTTTCCTGAGAAAACAATGAAAATTTCCCGTTCAACTTGATGATTACATCGATTAAAAAATATTCCGAATGTGCTCTATGCGCTTAAGGTAACACATCGTTGAAATCTTGTTCTCTTAAAGGCTCCATTCAATAAGCAAATAAATTTTTCCCATATAACCTTTGACCTTTCTTCACTCATTACAACCGCATTTCCAGAAAATAAAGTTGAGGACTGCTTCCTATAGAAACATTCTACTTCATCCGAATTTTCAATCTTCGATATATAGAGTGACAAATAACCCTATTATTAATTCTTCTTCAAGTATTCAAAATTTAGAGAAATTGTATTGAAACCTGTTTGTTTCGAATATTGGACTCGGCGTGACACCTTGATATTTGTTAGCAACAGTTATAGTAATGAGACATGTATGATCTTGCGTATAGAAGAAAATATTCACATATGAAATCGAACGATTACGGAATGTATACTATGTGCCATAAGGTTTTGTGTAAAAATAGTATTTTTGCATAAAATAGTATTTTAGTAGTACATAATAGGAAGAATGAAAAAATTCTTGATGCTCAAATTTAGATTGGTAAGCGTGAACTGATAATTTTTTCCCCGAAAACTGGTTTGCTTCCTCGGCGTCAGCTCACGAATCGGTTTTTCAGAAATCACGAGAGACGATGAAATGCAAGTCGCGAGAAATGTTGATAGAATATTTTGCTTCGCTTGACAAAAATGCTCGGTCACGTGAACGGTCGGATGATTCAGAAGATGGGTCTATGCGGCGTCATAAGAGGACTAGAAGTATTTCCGCTGCGCTGGTCCTCCCCTGGTTCTTCGAAAATCAAATCGAAATCCTCTTCCAACCAGAAATAGTAATAACGGCGTAGCTCAGGACTAGCTGCAGTCTTTCCGCCGGGAGCCCTCCGCGTTGCCCTTGATTCGCAATGTGGAGAGTCTCCCTACGTAGATGACTTCTGATTCAGAGAGTGAGAGAGAGAATCAGCAAAGCAAAGTTCAGCATATCCTTGATCGCTTCTGGTTAGCTCGGGGAATGCCTAGAGAACTCCTCGAATTAGGCTACACGATTTGATGGAGCAGGCGAATATCATCATTTCCTCCGTCCTTCGATCTGAGTCATCACAGTTGGGCTTTATGCGATATTAAATCAGGTTAACAGCAGGATTCAGAGCTTGCGACTTGCACAGATAATACGTGACAATGTCTCCCTGGAGTGTGTGCTGCGATTTAGACAGCCATGCTCAAAATTATAGAACAATATCACGATATTTATACAAATAATCGCAAATTCTAACGGTTAAATATTGGAAATAATTTCTTGCTTTGTACATTTCACACTTTTTTTATTATTAACGACCATGGTTTCGACATACAATGCCATTATCAAGGATTTGAAATCCAATTCTCCAATTTACCCTGATAATGGAATTGCATGTCGAAACCATGGTCGTTAATAATAAAAAGTGAGGAATGTACAAAGCGAGAAATTATTTCATGCGTCGCGCTTCTACAAAGTTAAGCCTGAAACTGTAACTTTATGTTATATATTGGGTTTCTTTTGACAGTGTCCTTGTCCATTTCCACACCACGTGAAAGTTTTGAACATCGTACACTTAAAGATTCCAGAAGTTCTATGTAATTCTTTACTCAAGAGTCAATATTTTCTAGGGGTCAGTAAGAAAGTTCGAAATAAACTTCGAATGTCTCGAACCAACATTTTCCACCTTCTTATATATTGCTGTTCATAAAATGGAAGAAGCAAGCTAATAAATTTCCCAAACTCGGCGAATTAAAGGGAGCTATCGAATTTTCGGGCCGACAAAAAATAGCTGCTCTTGGCACATCTGATTTTGCTTCTCCTGCCGATACTCTCACGTTAGCTTTCTCCAATAACAATCCCAAGACAGTCCACAAGTATCCAATTCTTATAACACTTCATGTATGTACAGCGACTACACTAAATAATTTACATGTTGAAACAGTTAAGGAATATTGATACCTGAGAAAATTCCAAAGCATAAACTCATACAATGCCACTCTGGTATCCTTCATCGATCTCCAAAAGCAACAATAATGCATTGAATCTTATGAACATAAAATAATGTAAAAGAGCGACTCTCGCCTTTTCTTACTACTTTTAATTATATTAAGTTTATCTCAAAAGGTTGTTACTGGGCGCCAGAAACATACAATGAAAACAAGAGTTAAGTTATCTCGTTTATTAAGCTCCCTTTATTATGAAGCAAAACATTTAATTTGATATGCCCGTATCCTTTCCTAGGTACAAATCACCCTTTACAATGTAACATTTACACTCTTATTAATACTCTGTTTCACTTGTAAATTTCACTTTTGTCTTCCCCACGGTGAAACTGTCAAAAAAATTATACGTATTATTATTATTTTTTGTTGCATGTTGCACAATCAATTTAACGATAATAGAACCAGCTCGTTTCGTTTAAACGTTTTTATTCTTGAACCAGGTTTTAAAAAAATGTTCAACCGCGAGTGAGAGAGAGCAGATTTATAAAATTAGCAGCATCGCCAATCATGAGGTAAAAAGTGTGACGAAAAATGTACATCTAAAATGCGTGTCTTCAGATCACTGCGGACACCTAACAGAGATATCTTAATATCAAAAAATCATCACTATCTACGAGTAGATACGAGAGAAAGAACTTAAAGCATTCAATCCCTTTCCTCAGAACGTTCTTTCTTCTGCAGAATATTCGATTTTTCATCTTTAAAATAGCTACCGGTAACCTACTTGGCAAAGAACGTCCACGGCCTGGATTCTTCTTGGCAACAATAAGATGGTGGCATTGATGGATGTCCTTTAATTTGGAAAAAAATAAATGCCAGGTAACATTGCGGAAGTGTTTCCTATAGATGAATCCAGCTATGCATGATGAAGAAAAACACCGAATTACTTTATTGTATCATTCTTAAAGCCCGTGCGTCTCTTCAAAGCACGTTCCTATTTCTGAACGCCTCCTTTGCTAGAGCAATTTCCCTCATACATCCCTATCACCTAGCCCATTTTCCTCTTCCGTACTAACCAAGTAAAAAAATTGTTCTACTAGCTCCAGGTTTTCCACTATAACACCGAAATGAGATATATAATGTCCAAAAATCTTCCTATTATTTGGTAGAATACCAAATGTGATAGTGATGCCCTTTTAAACTGGGGCCCATTAGAATAAAAGGCCAACAAATGCATACATTGATGCAAATCTCGAGTATAACTCAGATAATACGTTTTACTTCATCTTTATAAGTGGACGTCGGTGATCTTTGGCGTTTTCTCGTGAACTGCAAAAATAAGACCGGAGAAATGTTGGAGCTTCCGTAGCTCATAACAAGCTAATTTTGACGGCATGGCCTTATGAGAGAAAGTGCTGTAAATCATCTTCTCTACAACTTCCTGAAGTCGTGAAATTGCTTGTTTGTCTCTATGTGTGACTGAGGGTCCAGTATTCCTAGTCCGTGGAGGGCGTGCTTAAGGGCTGGTGCAGAGGAGATTGGTGCAGAGAGAGAGGGAGCAATCCGTAGAGATGTGATGCGTGGGATGGACTAGGAGAGACAAGCAAACGCAAAGGGTTTGAATGAGGCTTCCTCGCTTGGACCCGGCTGGTTTTAAATAACGCTATCGAATTGCGATCTATACATTTTGAATCACAAAACACGCACAGCTATGTCGTTGCAGTTCGCAATGATAGCGTATACCGCATGACCACTTAGTATCGAATAATGTCGAACATCGAATGATATTGCAAGACGAATTATATCGCATATCGAAAGGTATCGCTCATCAAAAGTTATTGCGCATCACATGATATCACAATGTATTCACATTATATCTTGTAATACAATACAGCAACATCGAATGATATCGCATACCTCCAGATATCACTTAGTAACGAATTATGTCTTAAATCGAATGATATCGGATGACGATTTTTATCACTTATAGAATTATATTGCAAAGCGAAAGACATTGTACATCGCATGTCACTGCGCACCTTATGACACCACAACACATGATTTAGAAAGGCAGTGAATAGCGTGATTCGCAGGATCAATATCGCAATTCGATAATTCCAGCGAATCATAAATCTTTATCACCGATATACGGCAACAGCATCACATGATACCTCAAGGCGGTATTACCGCGCGAGTCACAAGATTACTATCAAAATTCGATAAATCCGGCACTTAACGTACATTTATCGATGCATCGCAATATCGAACATCCTTCGTTGGGTCGGTCTGACTCGCGTCCTCAGGTGTGCATGGGGGGTGTGGTATACAGGCGGGAGGGGAGGTAAATGAGGAGGGAACATGCTGTGTGGGGAGGTGATGCTTGTGGTCCAGCCCAATCTCCTCGTCCCGCTGAGATGGATGGGGAGGCGTGTAGGTACTCAGGTCCGGAGGATGAGGCGCCGAGGGCGGTCGGGGATGGATTTACCGGGGAGGCATACGGTCGCTCTGCGAGAGTGATATTTATATCCTTCCCGGAATAGAACAGTTGAGCTCCAGAAGCGCTGCCTCACGTCTCGCAGTGGACCTTTTTCTACAGAGCTCATTCACTCCCTCCTCATTCCTCTTCGCCCTCAGTGCGAGGAGGCCGGCACACCCCCAGCCTTCCTCACAGACCCGCCCTTACCACGTAGGCAAGTGCTCTCAATTCTCATCCCATTCACAAAACCATGAATATAGATTCATTCAAGTATTCTATAAGCTGACTGGTAGGTTCTTGGACAGTCCCCATTCTGCATCCCAACCTCATAGACATTGTCTCGCTTTCCCTCCTAAGGATGGCGCGCTCTTAGATCCCTCTTCAATTCTTCATATCTTCTACCTCCTCTTATTTCGTCCAGAATTCCTATCCTCTTCCTTCCTCTTCCACGCTTCCCCAGTGTTCTCCCCTCTATCACTCTCTTCAACATGCCCTCTCCTCTCAAAACCTACTCCATCTCTTCTGCCTTCTCCGAACCTCTGCCACAAGCTTCCTCTCCTCTCCGACCATATCCAATACCTCCTCGTTCGTCTTCCTTGCCATCCAGCTCACCTCCATCCTTCTCCTAACCTACATCTCAAACGCCTCAAGTCTACGCACATCCTCCCTTCGCAATGACCAAGTTTCCGACCCATATAGCGCCTTGCTCCATATTATAGTTTTCACCAGCCTCTTCTTTAAGTCTCTTCTCAGACCCCCCCTCATCAATTCCCTTCTCTTCGAAAATGCTTCTTTAGAGAGCGCAATTCTGCATCTCATGTCCTTACCACTAAACCCATTCCCCTCCAAAATACTACCCAGATACGTAAACTGCTCGACCTGTTCTATCTTCTGACCTCCCACCCTTATATTCAGCCCCTCCTTACTTCTACAAAATCTCATTACTTTCGTTTTCTTGTGGTTGATCTTCATCCCATAGTTTTCGCACTGCAACTCTAACGCATTCACCATTGACTGTAACCCCTTTGCAGACTGACTAACCAATGCTTGATCATCTGCAAATCTCACTGATTTTATCAGCTCCCCTCCTACCATAATTCCTACCTCCTCCTTCCCCCATGCCTCCATTACCATTTCTTCTGAATACACGTTAAAAAGCAGATTGGATGGAAATCCGCCATCTTGTCCCGTGTAAATCTCCCGTAAGCGTTATTGTCGGTAAATTCCGCACCCTATAGAAGTTCCATTTTCTAACTGAGGGAAGTTGGTAGGTAGCGTTAGCGTCGCGAAGGTTGTGCGAGGTCGCTATCAAGGTCGCTATACCCCAGGTGATGACACGCACTTGACTAATGTAATCCGCAATTTTGAATCTGTAAAAAATCACTGAGCGCACGACAATTATTTCAAGCTTTGCACCAAAGGAACTGTCAAAAAATAAGGCGGATAAGTGCGCAACAACCATTATATGGAGGGGCATACGAAGGAACCATATCGGCCTCTCTGTATAGGTATACTCTATGTCACTGCGTTAAATTCTCCTTTCCGAGGTTTACGGATAATCCCTCCGCTAACTTCTCTTTTTGGAGTTTTCTTAAAACGCTCATAAGCATGAATTTCCCGCCGTATCATCTACTTCCTTTTGTCGTACTAATTACCCAGAGTTCTCCCATAATACTCATAATCCTCCACCGGGAATCGGGTAGGTTTCGCAGCTCAGCGGACAAATATTCTAAGAAATATTTATGTTCTCACCATTTCAGGCCAATGGGAATGCCGCAATGGAGCAGTATAGGGCATAACTTCCGGATATGGGTGCAACATGCAGTCGCCAGAGGTGAAAATCAACTTACCTGAAAATACAAAAAAATGATCAATGTAAATAACAAAATTCTAAAACAAATCTGGATCATATTAACATTGCCAATATCACTATTAGATGAGATTCGCCGATTAACGTATGTTTGGACCACTTGGAATGGTTACCACTAAACATCCATTACTACTACGAGCTTCGATCTCTTCAAAGAAAACTGTAAAAGTGACCAATAATAAGGAAAAAAAGGGGAGATGGAGGAGTATTTACATCTGCATAGCAAGCAGCCGTGGAGGCGTGTGGTAGGGGGTGTTAGGACACCAGTTAAAAATGGAGGGGATATAGGAAAAAGGAAATAGGAGAGGAAAAGGTTGATTAGAGAGATGTGCCCTTTTCTACTCTTTTAAGTAGATTTCGAAGAAAGACTAACTTTTGTATTCGTTACCATGGTGTGACTTCCGGATAATTTCTAAATAGTTTTTCTTTTCATCGTACGCATTCATTCTAGACTGATACATAAAATATGAAAGAATTCATTATGACAAAAACACAGTACAAATTCCACTAATTATTTTAATACTGTCGACCGGTTTCGACGTCTAAAGCGTCATTTACAAGACAAAACAATTTGATAAAATATGAAGGTGGAAAATCTCGGTCCAGTAAGTTAATGGGCAAAATCGGACCACGAGATTGGAAATGAGGATGTTTTTCTGAATAACTACAAAATCAATAATACTTCCATAATAATAAATATATTGCATTCGTTTAAATGTATTGTAATTCCTCAGACTACTACCAAATACTTTTTTTCTAATGATTTTTGGTAGCACCAACCATTAGCTCAAGGGGGGGGGGGGGGAAATAAGGTTTTTAGGACAAATAAAATCACACCTTCACTAGTTGGCACAATATCAGATTCGTTTAAAGTAATTGTAGATATTTTAAATAGTTATTATCTAAAACTTTTGCCTGAAAAAAGTTTTGATACAGCTAGCCCTTACAGTAATGGGTGAGCAAAATGAGCTGAGTCTAAATATAAAAAACTTAGAGATATACCAGTGCCTCTAGGCCGGGCCTCAAGTGATATTTTGGAGTCTCAAATGGTGTACGGCTGAAAATTACTGACACTTAAAAAATGGAATTAATTAGCATCCCATGTAAAACGTAGAATTTGACAAAAAATGAAATAAAACAAAAACATTAAAGCAACGATGCCTATCGTTACCATCAATCACCAATCGGAGCCTACAGGGTTCAAAACCACATCGCGAGGTGTAAATGGAAACAAATCTGAAAATATGGTCACGTCAGTGTCGTATCCAAAACTTTTAATGCTCGCAATTCATAATACAATGGCAAGCCATGACCGTGCTCTGCGCACTTCGTGACGTCCGGTCGGAGCAAACAATTCGTTTGAATTTCTCAATCGCACAAAAAATATGACCAGGTTAATAGCTTAATACTCCTCGAGATACGAAATCCCCTCTGGCTATAGGATATGTTATGTTTAACTGTCATTCGCGAGAGTGTCCCCGGGTGGTAAATGCGGAAGAACCCACGTATTCATTTGAACAAAACTGACGAGGTAAGGATGGATATTCAAAGACAGATGGCTTAGGGATTGTGAAGAGGTAGAGGGATAGATATTTAGCAGATAAACAAAACCTCATCGAACGCTGAATCTTTTACGACATGCTTCCATTCCTTCCTCCAATAATTCATTTGCAGTAGCATTGGGTAGATGAGCTCTACGGCCTCAAATGTTAGAACACAAGAGATACGGATTGCGGGAAAAAAATCGCTTAAAGTTTAGTTTAACCGTCGTTTTCTTGGCGTGCCCTCAACAATCATTTCGCGTGCCAAAAGGTGGCACGCGTGCCTTATGTTGTCGATTGCTGCCTTATCCTTAAATATTTCCCTCATACTTTTTTTAAATTATCCTTCTTTATTGCTCAATATTATTATTATGACAGTTATCTACCGGTTAGTTTATGATTGAATGGAAGGGATAATCCTCCATATTTTAAATGCGCGAGGCCCTATCTCATCACACAAGTTTGTTCTTCCTTTTAGCATACGTCCCCCTCCTCTTCATTCCGTCCACAAAACCTATTCTCTTTCTTCCCCTCCCCAATTACCCAACATCCTCCTCTCTTTCACGGTCTTCAGTATCCCTACACCCTTCAATCCCTGTTCCAACCACCTACCCTGCCTCCTAATTTCGCCCACAAGTTTCCTCTCATCACCAACCATTACAAGTGATAGAGAGGAAGTGGGAGGGATATTAAAAATAAACTAAATCTCATCAAACGTAGAGTTTTTCCGGAATGTTTCCATTCCTTGCACCACATATTTCTCTGTAATAACGTAACGTAGATGAGCTTTAAGGCCTTACAGACGTATGAATACGAGAAATAGAGCACTCTAAATGCCTACATAAATTTTTCAAACCTAACAATAGGACATCTCAGCATCATCTCTACCTTTGCCATCCTATTATAATCTTCAAATATCCAGCGCTAATTTTGAAACGCGCAGGTATTAGAGTGGGTTTACACTGTTTGGTATATTGCACAAATTACTTGCAGCATGCAACTTTAGACGTAAATTACAAGAGCAAACTGCTCTGCAAGCCCGCTTACAGAACTTTAAAAAATTTCCACGAGTCGCTAGCAGAAGCGTCTTGTTACCAGTGTGAACGGCAACAAATCGGACTCTACACTAACTTGTGAAAAGTTTTTCCTCAGAGTAAAAATCCCCCGCAAGCTCTTTCAGAAGAAACCTTCGGAAGTAGCTTGCCAATGTAACCCCACCCTAACTGAGACCGAAATATCTAGCCAGAGTTGCTTACTGACGTTTGGAGTACAGCTATGTGGACGACAACATACCATCCTACTAACTTCATAAAATTAGAGGCTCATAAATTTCGGTCACATTTTTAAATGAATGATGATTGGGATTAAACCCAACGAACCATTTCTGCTTTCTCGTCCAGGGGGAAAAAAAGCTTCTCGACGGCAGTTGTGCTGTCAACGACTTGTCAACTTTTTTTTCGCATCTCGTGGTAAGCGGAACGAAAAGGATTTGCAACGCGAGGTTTTGAATTCGTCCGCCTATATCTCGGTCATGATTTAGGAGAGCCATATATAAAATCAGATAATTGGCATACGCATTAGAAAATCAGTGCGCGACACACCAAGTGAAGATTGATGTGGAAAAGTAAATCAATGAAATTTTCTGGGACAAAGAAAGCAAGGGAAACTTAAAATTTCAAATGGAAGGGAAGTAAATGGAGCAGGTAGGGCTAGTTAATTAAGGGATTAGAATCTTGTAGCAAAATGGGCACTGTAGTGAGGATATTAGAGGGAGAACTGAGTTAAAGAAAGAGGGGTTTACTATAAGGAAAGAACTTCTAACCGAGACATCATGTTATCATTATTTTAAGGTAATCTAACGGTTAAGGCAGGTTTAAATCGAAGCGAGGAAATATTACTCATGTTTTTACAGGAACAGGCCCCTATCTCCTTACATAATTGCATTCTTCATCTCAGCATTAGTCCTACTTCTCTCCATCCAGTCCATAAAGGCTATTCTTTTTCTTCCCCTCCTCGCTTGAGGTGGGTGGAGTGATTTTTTATGAACAGATTTGCGTGAAACTTTGAAAACTTATTCTCATAAGTGAGATCTGCAAATTAAAGTGAAACCAAATTGTATCACATCAATTTGGGTTTTAGCAATTCAATGGTATTTTAACACTTAGCTTTATGCCAAATGGCACACAATTCGTAATAATTAGACTGTAAATGTACATATTTTCTTCTAAACGAGAAATAATATACATATATTTTTATTTTTATGATTGTTGCTAACAAATATCAAGGCGTTACGCTGAGTCCAATATTCGAAAGAAACTTGTTTCAATGTTATTTCGTCTATATGTCGAATATCGCGCTGAAAATTTTAGTCATAACATGATTTCATTACGACAACAAATTAAAAAATAATTCTGATATCATTTCTATTACTGCTTGCATGGTGAGTTCCACCGCATGAACAGATACATTTAAAATGAAATGAGGTCCAAGATCTTTTTAAATTAAAAAAGTATTCAAATAAGCACCAAATAAATTACCGCTCCAGCCACCTTAACCAATATCCTCCCTACTTTCACGGTGTACCAGATCTGTGAAACAACGCATTACCAAAGCCATGTTTCACAGTTTTTATCTCGAAAATAAGTTCGTATCTTTAGGCCGAAACGTAACATGAAAAAAGTTAGTATCTCAAAAAGTCCACTTAAGTACCACGGTATTAAAAACTCTTAAGAAGTAAAATTTGACACAATTAAGTTCTCCTGACTGCACCTGCGCCTCCGAAAGGGAACAGGATTATGGGGACATGCAGTATGTGTGTAAGACACATCTACAAAATGAGATCACACACATCGCATGACCAGATGAGACTGGAGACCTGATTGGGGGAGAGAAGTGTTTCCATCTCATTGAAGCAGAAGGAGAAATTTCCGTCCTGCACACAAGGCGTGAGCACCATCGTCGATTTTGTTGGAGATAGGGCCTCTTGCACACACACCAGACGCCGACCGTGATGCCGCAGTCCTGCATTCGTAATGCAATTAGTCTCGGCTCCATCGGAATTGGGTTTTCCTCCCGCTAGCCAACGCGTTAAACCAGCGAGCCCTGTGAGAATGAAAGGGAGGTTGCTTGTATGGCAAGACTGCGAACGCGTCTCATCTCACGTCGCACAATTTTATTCCGTCTGAGAATACCCGAGGGAGCACAAAAAGTTCACCCTCATTCGCCTCCCACTGAAAGAATAAAAATCTGAAATACATCACAACTGAAGATTCTGCAGATCGCCAATGACTCTTATGTTGAAAGGATTTAAAGGAAAGAAGAGGAATAAGAAGGTATCAGAATCCGAGATAAAAGAATTAAGAACCTGGAACCCGTCACCGAACCGGGACATCTAGGAAGAGAGAAGACACGCAGGCCAAAGTATGGCGCCAAGACTGCGGTTAGTTGAAAAATATATCGTTTTGTTATATTACATACATTCAATAATATTAAGTAAAACTTTAAAATTGAGTTCACGCAAAAAAAATAGGACCGAACTAATTGTAGGAACCCCGAACTGTATTCTATTTTAAGAAAGATTCGTTCAGTTTCTGACCCTAACCTCAAGGATCTTAACATTCCAGTCTCCTTCAATCTTTCATTATTTTTCTGAAGGCGAAACTAATGTACCTACTGATAAAAATTGCAATATTGGGACACTTCAGTTATTTCTACGATATAGTCATCCGCAGTCCTGATAATTAATTGGTATGTCATTGGCCACGAACCATCAATACATCAGCATCGCAGCAGTGATAGAACTTCACTTTAACGTACTTGAAGACAAAATTGTAAATATAACTTGTAATAATCTGCTCTACTAACAAGTAATTGGTAAGTTCTTGGACTTTCCCTAACTTAATTCATTCAGCTGCAAGGAAAAAACAAGTGCACTGAAAAAATTGCAATAATAGACACGATTACATAAATAACTTGTCACCTGCTGTCCCGATAATTAATCGGTAATTTTTCGATCGGTCCTACCTTATTTAAATCAGTTACAGGGATGATCTCTAATATTTGTTTAAAAAAGGAGGCATATTTCTGACAAGAAGTAGATGACAAAATAGCACTTCTATATCCAAGCAAACCCACCTAAATCGATATACTACCTCTGATGACAGTGAGAAATCTATACATTTGAAGTGTGCACTACTAGAATGGGACATTTTATTTATTATTCACGCCCAAAAAAGCTCAAGACCAATCACATAGGACACTTAACAACGGTACAAAAGAACAAACAAACAATGAACACTATAACAAATAATAACATTACACAAATAAATGGATCGAATGATTGGAGGTTTTCTCGTCGAATGATGAATGAAGGTTTCTTGGGTGTTCCACCGGGATAGTGGATCCATGTCTGCCGATTTTTCGAAGAACGACTCGTTCTTCATCATCATATTCAGAAGTCTTAATGATGAAGAGCGAGTAGTTCTTCGAAACGTCGCGTCGGTAGACATGGAGCCTCTAACCCGGTGAAACTAAGGTATCATTTAAGATGGTTCTACTGTAAAATGGGATACATGTCATTTGATTCATACTATGGGTACTCTAGAAAAATGTCCTCTTATCTTATGTGAACAACAAAATGTTACATTTTTAAGCTATTTTTCTCGCAAATTGAACTGGAAATAACGTGGAATTAAAAGCGAAAATGGGGGTAACACGCAGAAAAATAGCTTTTATCTACCTAATATAAATGCCATTTTCGCGGAAACCTTTTATAAGAAGTGAAAACTCAAGGGAAATTCATGAAAAATAAAAGATAGGCATCTTACCACCGTATTTTCAAAGCTATTAGCTGATCACTTTGATAATAATAATAATAATAATAAAAATAAGGGTACGAAATCCGGACCACCAGCCTCCACGTGGCGTACCTGGCAACGGCTCTTGCCGGCGAATGGTGGACGTCTGCGTGTGGGGCTAACCACCCTACACGCAGTAAAACTGGTTCCCAATAGGAATACAGAGAAAGCCACCCACAACCGGCCCCTCTCGGATGGGGGCCCTAGTGGAGTTGGGTGTGGCAATACAAATACCACCGTAACGGGAGCCCGGATGCAGTGGACGGAAGCCCTAAGGGGCGACCTCCTCGCATGCCATGCTGCCAGCGAGCCCGAACGCAGGGGGTATATGGCAAGGATGCACTCTTTGTGGTGTGAGATGCATCCAGAACACGACCACCTATCGCAGCAGAATCTGCGCGATTATGTCAACCACCTGCGAAAAAAGGAAACTCTCCACCAACCGCCAGTTCAGAGGAACACACCACCGGCCAGACCACTCTCCCCGACACAGGCAGCCTCTGCACCACCTGAGGCTAGAACGGCACTCATGCCGCAGTCTATGTCAAATGGAGATGAAGCTGGTCAGGCCGTCGCTGAACTACGAACGCGGTTGTTAAGCACAATATCTTATGATGATGGACAACCTAGGCCGAGAGACATCCACCGGAAGATCTCTCTGCGGGGTAACCACCTGCCCCAGTTGAATGGTTTTATCGACGAAATCCTAACGGAAACGTCGGACCTTTGGACGGTAAATTGCGTGGTCTATGCTGCTGCCAAAATTATGGCTCACTCCCAAAAGAACACCTCTTGGGAGGACAAAGCAGCAAAGAGGCTTGAACAGTTGGAGGCCAAGATCACGCAGGCGAGACAACAGGCGTCGAGAATTCAGTGTGTGATGGAATACATCGCATCTGGGCGAGCTTTCACTCCTAAAGTTCGGCGCATAGCGCGCAGTCTCAGGTACAACCATCACACGCTGAATAAAAGCGTGCTGCTTACCATTAAGCAGCACGCGGTCGATAGAGTACGGGCACTCACCACGGCCCGGAAAAAACTCCTGAAGAGGAGTAGGGGCGTGAGAGAAAATGCCACCTTTCTCCTTCAGCCGTCCCGTCTCTTTCGACCACCTCCGCCTGTTGTTGAATCTCCGCCACCCGTCCAAGAGGTTGAACGTTTCTGGAAGGAAATATACGAAACGTCGAAGCCATTCAACGGAGACACTCCGGCCATAGGCCTCTTTAAAGAGGTTTGTGACCGCCACCTACAAGATGTGGATGGACCTCTTTCAGTCACCGAAAGTGACGTGAAGAAGGCCTTCTCTGGCAAGAAGAATTTCTCGGCTCCAGGAATGGATGCCGTGAATAACTTCTGGTGGAAGAAATTTACTTCCACCCACCAACACCTCGCCAGAATCTTCACGTCCTTTCTAAATGGTGGAAAACCAATTCCACCTTGGCTGACTGAGGGACGCACGGTTTTAATACCTAAGAAGGGAGACTTGTCCAATCCAAAGAATTACCGCCCTATAACCTGCCTCAACACTGTATATAAGGCGTTCACCTCGATCTTGAGCGACCTTATCCTACACCAAGTCCAGCCGGTTTGGGAGGAGGTGTACGAGCAGAGGGGCTCAAAGCGGGGAATCGCGGGATGCAAGGACAACCTGCTCATTGATAGGTGCATATGCCAGGATGCCATCCGGCATAAGCGAAACCTATCAATGGCCTGGGTGGACTACAAGAAGGCTTTTGACACCACTTCGCATGAGCTATTGATCGCCATGCTGAAGTTGATGAAAGTCCACCCTGAGGTTGTGTCCTGCATCCAACGCCTGTTACCACTGTGGAAAACGCGCTTCGTTCTGACCTCAGGCAAGCGGTCAGTTTCCACAGAGTTGGTAACATACCACCGTGGCGTTTTTCAAGGCGACAGATTGAGCCCCCTACTGTTCTGTATTTCCCTCCTACCCCTGTCCCTTAGGCTGCGACGAGGAAAAGGATACATGTGTGGTGTTCCAGGTGACAGGAAGCATAAGGTCACCCATTTGTTTTATATGGATGACCTGAAGATGTATGCTTCTAATGCGAAAGACCTTCGCACTGCCCTGGACACCGTACTGGAATACAGTGAGGCTATAGGAATGGAGTTCGGATTGGACAAGTGTGCATCCATCCACTTGGCGAGAGGAAGATTTTCGGAGATCAAGGAAGACGTGCAACTTGTTGACGGGAGCGTCATTCGTCACCTCGAGGACGATGACAGCTATGAATATCTCGGCGTCCCCCAGCGCCGAATGCAGGAGGTTACAGCAGTGAAGGAAAGGCTCACCGCCAAATACAGACAGACTCTCAGGAACATCTGGAGTTCTGAGCTGTCAGGCAAGAACAAGGTTCTTGCCACGAACATGTTCGCGGTTCCTACACTGCTGTATACCTTCGGATGCATGAAGTGGAACGTCAACGAGTTGCAGAACCTCGATAGGGGAACGAGGAAGATGATGACCATCTATAGAAGTCTTCATCCGAAATCTTCCGTCGCCAGATTGTATCTCCCTCGCAATGTAGGTGGTAGAGGACTATTGAGTCTGGAATGTCTCTACAACAGAGTTGTCCTGGGTACAGCTTGCCGAGTTTTGAAAAGCAGGGACCCCCTGCTCAATCTCGTGAGTGATCACGAGAGTGCGGGAGCAGGGGCGTTTCTCTTCCAGGCGGCAAAGAGGGCAGCGGACGAAACCGGTCTCGACTTCGACCCGTCATCCGACGGAAGCGACAATGACACGACCATCTTGTCATTGAAGGCAGACGTCCTCAAGCTCGAAATAAAAAAAGCCGAGCAGAAGGCCTTGCTCAAGGTGCATACCGATAAGCCCATGCATGGAGGTTTCTATCGAAACATCGAAAAGCATGGGCTATCGAAGGAGCTAACGTTTGCCTTCCTACGCTCCGCCGGTCTGAAGTCCGAGACCGAGGGTTTTGTCCTCGCGTGCCAGGATGGTGTCATAAACACACTCGTGTACCGCCGCATTATATTCAAAGCGGAGGTTGCGGACACGAGATGTAGGGCGTGCCGAGCCCAGCCGGAGACTTTGAGTCACCTTCTCTCCGGCTGTAGTTATTACGCTAAGTCAGCATATTTAGCTCGGCACAACGCGGCCCTACGGGTGTTATACTTTCATCTTCGACACCATTATGGCATCGACGAAACACCTGTGCTGCCCTATGCCCCTGGAGATATTGAGTCCGTCGTGGAGAACGATAAATGCACGATCTGGTGGAATTACTCCTTTTCCACCACCAGGCACTTGGAGGCGACCAAGCCTGATATCGTTCTCCTCGACCACCTCACACGCTCCATGTTCGTGATCGAGTTTTCGGCTCCGGCTGAAACTAACATGGATGCGAAGGAGGTGGAAAAACGGACGAAATATCAAGACCTGCTTTTCGAACTTCGACAGATGTACCCCGGACACTCTGTGAAACTGGTGGTCCTCATCATAGGTGTGCTCGGTGGAGTTAAGGGCTCGCTGCTAAATAACATCAAGTGTATTCCGTCCTGCGTGGCACAGGCGGAATTACTAGTTGCACGCATGCAGAAGGCCGTCATCCTGGGGTCACTCCGTTTACTGCGGACGCATGACCCTACCGCAGCGTAGCCACACATCCGATGGGCGTCGGACGTGGCTGCGATTACTGCCCAACCCCTCTCGAGTCTTCGGCCATTATGACGGCAATGAAACCTGATGCTTGCCGGGGACTCGGAGGGAAGTGTTACAACAGTAACAATTAAATAATAATAAAACGTATTTATTGGGCGAGATTGGGACTAGAAATTCCCATCTTCCATGTATCTTCCATGATAATTGAAGTAAAGATGTGGTAAGTCCATGGAAATAGGACATGGCAGACGGCTTCTATTGGTATAAATAAGTGTTCATTAAAAAATGTTCGTGTAAGAATTTGCATAGTTTATACCTTCGTCTAGGTTTACAATAGCTTACGCATGTCATCAGCGAAAGCAGGATTTTTAAACCAATTAAACAAAGAGTAGGAATTTAATATTTATTTTGACACAAAAAGTCGGGGTGGAACCACCTTAAAAATGGACAAACAGAACCAAACAGACAGAGCGATTAATGAGAGCAGAATGAGGAGGAAGCAGGAGTGTGACACATACGGTATGGATGATATGTATGAAATTCTGTGACACTTTTTAGCGGAACATTACATACATATTGAAGTCTGAAGATAAAAGACGAGGAGAGACGAGGGGTATTGAAATGAAAAAAAACTTCATGTAGTCGTCGTGAAGGAACCTGAAGGAACCCGTACTGAGACAAGAGAAAGAAGTTCAAATGAACTATATTTTCCTATAGGCCACTTCATTGAAGATGGGCTGTCGAGATGGGCACGGTGGTCAGACATACCCATTAAGCCATTCCCTTTCGGGATTAGCAAAGTCAAAGAATTTAGTTATTGCCGCTAGCTCAAAAAATCTGGCTATCTTTTAATAATTTCCTCCACAAAGCCCTATCCTTGCAAACAGCTTTCGCTCCCCTTACAACAATGCATTGTTTCATACATGCTCTCCTATTCTTAAAACTCCTAATATTCCTCCTCTTCAGAGTCTCTTCAATTCACCCATTACTTTCGTGGTTTACCTCTTTCTCTCAAACCATTCAATCTACTCCACTAAATCTAAAATACCTTTTCTGAGTTGGCACTGTCAAAAGAGCTTAATTCTTGATTTAGACCTAGAAAACTGGCTTCGTTTTTTCATATTCTCCATAATTCCCTATCCTTACACTTTCGCGTCCATTACATTCATGCATTCCTTCATACGCGCTCACCTATTCATAAGAATCGTAATATTCCTCATCTGAAAAGTCTCTTCCACCACATTCACCAATCACTTTTGCGGTCTGCCCCGTTCTCTCACACTCTTCACTCTACTATCATATATTTGTTTCGGTGCTTATCATTTCTCTCAACATGAACAAACCAACGAAGGACAATCCTTTCATATATGTCGTTACTGGAGAGACTTTCAACCCATATTCTTTCATCCCTCACTCATTCCTAACCCTATCCATCCTAATTTTTCCATACTCTTAGGCTTATACTGACACACCCATGTTTGCTGCATATAATTACGTCTGGAGCAGATTTTGTAAACTGCGATTTTCGCTTCCCTGGACAAACATTCATTCCTAGATATGCTCCACATACTACCTACCGTCGAAATGATTTATGCATCACTATTCTATTTCGCACGCAGCAAAAGTGTTGCTTAGAATACTAAATAGAAGGTTGGAGAGCAGAGCAAAGTGCTATTTAGGCGATGACCAATTTGGGTTTAGGAAGGGGAGGGGAACCAGAGACGCCATTGCGGTAATGAGGACACTTATAGATAGAAACATAGAGCATAATCAGGATGTTTTCGCTTGTTTTGTAGATTTTGAAAAGGCGTTTGACAGAGTAAACTGGGAGAAACTAATGCAGATACTGGGGAAAATAGGAATATATTGGCGTGATAGGAGACTCATCCGAAACTTATACATGGGGCAGACGGCTCAGGTAAGGGTAGCTGACGCTGAATCAGGGTGGGCAGTTATAGGTCGCGGGGTACGGCAAGGGTGCCCGTTGTCGCCTTTACTTTTTAACATATATGCTGAGGAAATGGTAAGAGAGGCATGGGATGAGCTAGATGTGGGAATGAAAGTAGGAGGCCAGTGGATAAAGTCGGTTAGATTCGCAGAGACGACCAGGCGTTGGTCAGTCGGTCATCGAAAGGATTGAAAACTTTTGCTGGAAACTGGAAAAGGAGTGTGAAAAATACGGAATGAAAATAAATAATAGGAAAACAAAAGTAATGAGATTTTCTAGGACAAAGAAAGCGAAGCTAGTGATAAGAGTAGGAAGTCACAAACTGGAGCAAGTAGAACAATTTAATTATTTGGGTAGTACGCTAGAAGAAATAGGACATAGTAGCAAAGACATTAGGAGGAGCATCAGTCTCTTATAAGCCCATTACCATTTAACACTGATGATCCGAACGACGGTGGATAGACAGAGATGGGACCGTGACAAAGCTTTTGGACATGTCAAGAGGTCATCTCCTGGATTTGCATCGGAAAGCGCGCGACGTTATTTGACGCGTGAGCGTCCCACGTAACGCACCATTAATGTCGAGGAGTTCGGCGGACGGCCTTGTTCCGTTCCTGGCACAGTCTACAGAATACCATTTCGAATGGTTGCTTAAAGCCGTGATAAAATGGAAGTTGTAGGGCCAACGAGAAAGGGGAAGAAAGGGAAAAGTTTTTACGGAATGGACTAGCAGATATGCTGCCTGCTTTGCAGGCAGTCTCTGTCTGGTGTGCTCTTGAGGTGAACTTGGTGTTTTTCCTTTTTTTGCACTACTCAAGTGGAAGCAGTGGGAAATGTGGCTAAATTAGAGTATATGTTTCCCAAAAATGAAAAAACATCGAGAATAGTTTTTGAAACATAGGTAAACATTTTGGAGTAAAAAAAAAAATAATATTCATTTTTCTGTGCAATGCTCGCTGTAGTTGACTGAGGAGAGTGCCATTTTTGAGATACAGTCACTCCGACGATTAGTTGGTCATAGCTAAAAAGATGAGGGCAAAAATTCCGCCTTCTATCACACAGAGAGCCATTGTTTACTTTGTTGCATACATTTGCTGTGGTAAAGTTTCCTTTTATTTATCTTTTTCAAACAACACGCTATAATACATGCATTTCATATGCTAAGCTATTTAAGTGAACCCGGGAGTCCCGAGAAAGATTCGCTCTGAAAAAGTGAACCCGGGAATCCCGAAAAACTTCCCGGAATCTTAACTAAATTCAAACTCTCAAAAACCACGGTTTTTTTGCATTTTTCTTTGCACCACCGACTGCTAAAAATCCAAAACTACTACCAAATCATACAGACAGAGAATACACATTTAATGCACCAAACCTCATTTCTCTAGCTCAAAACTTGAGAGAGAAATAAAATGCATACAAAATGACTGACCGACACGCTACAAAATTAATATATATATATATATAGATGAAGAGGGGTAGGACGTATGCCGAGATGAAGAATTATATTTGGTTGGTAGGTATGGTCCTGCGCATGAAAAAACCTAGAAGATTTTTACAAACTTACATTTAAACCTAATTGAACCGGCATATCACCTTAATAAATAAATAAATACGCATCTTGAACTTTACAGGTTACATTCGCTTTAAAATGAAGATACTTGTTCTTTGTTTTTGCTCACGATCATATCCGTGAATGATTATCTTCTGCGTGCCTTATCCTAAGTAACTGTCAAAACAAAGTTGGTCCTTTGAAAGTGATATATCAACGGTAAGGAAAAACATAACACTCAATCATGATAAATAAGTAGGAAGTGCATGTCATGGTTATAGAGAAAAGGGAAATACTTGAGAAAATTAGGAGAAGGCAGAGTTCGAAAGTACAGATGTTTATGAAGGTTTGGGATCGATTTTTTTGGAGAATGCTGAGGAAATGTGGGGTATTGCCATGCCTGAATAAGGCTGCCATGCCATACATGATTATTGCCATGCATTGAACAGCTAATGAGAACCCAAGGAATGCTGAAGGCCGCGGTAGAAGGGAATATGTTGGATAAGCGGGGAAGAGGAAGAAAGAGAATAGGTCTTATGGATGAAATGAAGAAGGTTGGACGTATACCGAGCTGAAGGGTGAAAAAGTGCATAGATACAATGTCCTTCGACTGCAAAAATAATAGTATAGGTATGCTCACTTTCATATAAACCTACCTTTACCGGTGGACCTTCTCTAATAACAGGCACGTAAACTGTAAAAGTAGCATTTTTTAAAACGACAGCAAGGTGGATTTTATCATTTTCTCTGACCCCCGCAGCTGTGAGTGAACCTTCTCAGAGGCGATGAACCAAATAGAGGCTCCTTCATGGAACAGCGTCCCCGTTTCAGTGAGTACTCCCGCAAAAATACACCCGCAAAGGTGGACTCAGTGACTGCACACTTTGAGCGCGGTGACTTCTCAGTGAATAGGAAAGCCCAATGGGAAACGGAAGCAATGGAAGATGCTCTCACGGTGACAAGATGCGAAAATAACAGGAAGTTTTAAAGACAAGGTCTGGTTGAGAGGCTTCCAACCAGAAAGCTGCATAACCTTGTCAACGTCTTACGTCAGTTCTCTGGGCCTTGCGAATCTAAATGAAGACCGCTGTACCATTAAGGCACGAGTACCCCTTAAGATAGTTTGAGCGAAATATCATTTCACCTAGAATTTGATGGATTTGACCTAATTGTAAAGAAGAATCTCTCATATTTACAATCATATCATAATACTTACTTTATGCATTACTTAACGAGCAATTCACCTAAAAATATAAGCTATTTTGCATGGGAGAAATTACGGCTGTGAGCTTTAGAGGGAGAACATTGAAAAAATTAGGAATTTCTAATACCTGGATTTCTTCAAAAAGTAACGGTGAGTAGTTTTCATGTTTTATCAACTATTTATAAAATATGATCAATGATCAATTATAGCAGTAATTATTACAGAATTGAAAAAAAATTGTAGTGAAGGCGTTTCCACCGTACGGCGCGGCGGCGTGAAAAAAGAGTCAAGTTGGGCACTTAAGTGGATATATTTATTTAATAACAGATTTTTTCTCACATCTAACTACATTTTTGCGCCATTTATATTACAATTACTTCTTAAAGACGCTGAAATGAAAAATAAAATTCGAATATGGTCTCCATTATGACTAGGGAAATATCTCGCTCTAACTATCTTAGTTTAGGGGGTAGATTGTGTGGCGGTACATTTTGCACGAGGAATTTGTTGTGACGAGTGTGATAATCTACTAGCAACTCTTTTGTCCGATTCCGATACCTAAAACAGCAATAAGGCATCGGAAAGTTGTCCTCACGTACGAGACTACCTTTAGGCTAGGATTGAACAAGAAATAAACTAGGGATAAGGGACGTACACTGGCTGAATTGTGTCGGAATGCGTCCATCGGTATGGGATACTAAGCGCCTACGATTCCATCAGATTTTAAATATTTTATTTAGAGTTAACTCTTTTTTTAGTTTGAATTTTTATTTTTATATTTCAATACTTTCTTCACCAATTACTGCGCATAAATTCTGCTCCATCAAATAATAGAATTGCCCTTGCCATTTATACTTAAAACGCTATAATATTACAGAGTTCAAATCCTGAAGTGTCCTCCTTGGGCATTTAGAGCTATGCCAAGGCTGTGATTTTCTAGATGCCACATCTTTTTGGGACACCAGAAGAAATGTGACAGGCACCCCTGCCCGGATGAGAAATTTTCAAGTTCTGCAGCGGTTAATATTCGGTAATTTCTTCCCCATTCCATCAAACAGATGTTCGTGTAGAAGACTGCGAATAAACTATATTTTTCAGGAGAAGTACGAATAACCTAACACAAGAAACGATGGCCCATGCATGAGACAGGAAAAAAGAACTTTTAAAATGATTTTGACATTTTGACAGATTTTGAATTTTCCGCACATTCAATACGCACTGCAATGCACCATCGTAAAAAAGACCTTCGGCAAAAGAGGAGAACATGCAGAATATCCTTAAAATACACACGTGTAAGTTATGATTAACTTCGACTGACGGATATTTACTCTCTCCCGTCCGGTACAATGGGAGCATTTATATACGTTTGAGGATGCGTGACTCAACCCCGAGACTCTTTTAAGATCCACAGCGTGAATCTGACAAATAGAACAGGAAATGTCCGTTTCCACTTCTGAGTCTGGAGGAGGGAAGGGCTAAGGATTCCGCCGTCAACCCAGGACATAATTCAGCCCACAATCTGCCTAATAACGGAATACAGTGTGCGTGAGTGCAGCGATTTAAAAAATTAAACCATTCAAAAATAAACGAAAGAAAACGCCGAAAAAGAAATGAGAGTTGATGGCCACGGAAAAGAGAAATGTGGGACAAAAAACGCAGCGGCTTTAGAAAGAGAGAAAGGAAGCGAGATAAATAGGGAGAAAAATAAAATCAAGATGAACTAGATGGAGTTTGAAAAAAATATGAGGAAAATAATTAAGTATTTCCCAAACATAGGCTGCTTGTTGAGGAGGATCTAAGGCAATAAAAAGCCTATCTACCCTCGTTTCCACCACGATCAAAACAACGGAAAGGAGCCCAAAGAACGTTTTCCACTGAGTTTCTCCCTTTATAGCGCCTAGCGTGCTAACTATTTCTATACGCCCCATCGCACGGAGACCACGTGTTTTCAAAGTTAGAACCGGTGAGGCATTTTTCTGCTTCTGTAAAAGCTTGGTCTACTTATAATAATATTTTATTAGGAGGATGTACCGGCTAGTTAAGTTTAAGGTGGCTGGAGCGATTTTTGTTTAAGTACAGATTTGCGTGAAACTTTGCATACGTGTCCTTATTAGTAATATCTATCGATAAAAGTGAAAAAAACTGCATGCTACCGATTTGGTTTCCTGGCAATTCAATGATATTTTAACTAGTACTCTTATGGTACACGGCATATATTTTGAAATAATTCGATTACTTATGTACAGATTTTCTCCTAAATGTGAAATAATACGTTTCATGTTATTATTATAGCTGATGATAAATATCAAGGTATCATGCCCAGTAAGAAAAGCGTATTTAGATATGATTTTCTCGTAAATTTCGAATTTCGCGCCGAAAATCTAAGTCAAAACAATGGTTTAATTAAGGCGAAAATTTGAAACACAACTCTTGCATCATATACATTACTGCATCGTTGGCGATTTCCAACGTATAAACAGGTGTACTTGAGTGAAATGTGGTCCAAGAACATTTTTTTCGACTTGCTTGAAAAGTTATTAGAATGTGCCTTCAACGACTCACGATTACCGCTCCAGCCACCTTAAATGGAAGAGAGTAAAAATCGTATAGATTTTTAAACTCTTTCCACAATTTTTATCTTTATATCAGCATACGCCCAACCTCTCCTCAACCCGTACATAGATCCGTAAATATAGTATTATCTACCTTCCCTTCCCCACTTGCCCAACATAATCTCCTCTATTACCGCCTCCAGAAACCCTTCACTCTTCTTACCTCTTTCAAACTTCCAAACACCTACTTTCCTCCTCCTAATCTCCTCCAGAAGTTTTCTCTCCCCACCCACCATTCCAAGCACTTCATCGTTCGTCTTCCTTTCCGCCCACCGCACTTTCTCCATTCTCCTCCAACCCACATCTCAAACACCAGGACTATTATCGTCCAATTATCGCAGACTCCACGTTTTTTGAGCATACGACGCTACCCTTCACATAAAACTCATTGATAATCGATTAGAATATTAAAAATGGAGTGTAGCGATTTACGGTGCAGAAATATGGACTCTTGAGAGAAGAGGACGAGACTATACTGCAGGCGTTTGAGATGTGGATGTGAAGGAGAATGAGAAAGGGAAGACGACCAAGATGAAGGAGAAAATACTTGGTGCGGTAGTAGAGGAGAGGAAGCTTCCAGAGGAGAGTAGGGGGAGGCAAAATTGGTGGTTGGATGGGGGGATAATGAGGGACGAAGGATTGCTTAATGCTGTGATAAGGGAAAGGATGTTGGGCAAGCGGGGAAGGGGAAGAAAGAGAATAGGCTTTGTAGATGGGATGAAAAGAGGAAGCACGTATGCCATGCTGGTATGAAGAAAGAAATCGTGTAATGAGACATGTGTCTGCTCTAATAAAAATACGGAGAACGTTTATTATCTTACATTTAAGGATTTAAACCTAATTAAACTGGTAGATTGCCTTAGTAATAATTATAATACGTTAAGTTGTCGGCGCAAAAGAGTATCTGCCCCCACCCAAGGACGATAAATAATAGCTTGACGCAGTACGCACCTATACCGAGAGGAAAAAGCACGCAAGTAGTAACACAGGATAAAAAATAAACGTCCGGTGTGAACTCCGCTGAAGTGGAACAGCTGCACTTCACGATAGCAGTGATTAAGCGGCAATGGGATAAAAGAAAGAGATAATGCGAGTTCAGGGAGAAAAAATATTCATACATTTATATAAGATCACAAAAGTGCTTGGATTCCTAAATCAAACTATAAAATGTGTGAATAAATAAAGATTAAATTTCCCTCCTCTTTTCTCCACCCTAAAATCCTCCCGAGGCTCTCCAAGAGGAGATATCCCTCTTTGCAGCGAGCGTGTAGTATGCATATTTGTAAGCATTACTATGAGGCATAAATCATTTGCGTCCTCCCACCCTACACACCGCCCTCTCTTAACCCTTCCCGCTCCGCCACAGCCTATCGCCCACACACGATCTCAATCCCCTACCGAGAAGGGGGAACTCCCGCCCCTTTCTCACGCAACCTCTCAACCACCCACGCCTTCGCCACCCTTAGAAAACCCTCGCACTCCCCCCTTCTTCCCGAAATCCCAACTGCCCCTACAACGCCTTCTCCCGCATCAACAGTGATTTGTGTCGGCGCTGAGGGTCTTCGCGGTCGGTCCCGAATCCCCTACCGCGAGCATGCAACGAGACCGCTAATATCACATGCAGCTGGAGAGATCTTGGGCGTGTACGGTCATGCATACGGTACGTATCCATCACGCCATTCCCATTTTCGGGGACGGACAGTCCAAAGACCTCAATACTCGGCGTTTACCTATGAATTAATTAAAATATTATTGAAGGCAGTTTGAACGACATTTTTCCCTGGCCAACAATGCTGCCTCAGGACTGTCATTTTTCCCCAACCATAATAGAGGACCGTATTCGAATTCTATTCCAAAGTTAAGGAAATTGTAAGAAGCAATAAATAAATGCAGTTATATTAATGACGGAAAAACTTTGTTTTTCATGACTGATCTTTTACTTTATTCTCAAAATATACATATTAAGAGGTTAGACTTACCAATTTATTTCACACCGTGCGCTAGGAAAAAATGTTCCACAAACTGACTTAATGGAGCGACATAATTATACCATATTTGGTAGAGTTATTGGAGGACCGTAACTTGATTTCCGCCAAAGGAGGATCGCCTTATATATATTTATGCCTAAAACTGTCTATTAGTAGATGATAAACTCTCTATTAATCTCTTGCCATCCATATGTTTTCCTAAATTAGAAATCTTTTTCTTCCTCTCCCTATCGAACCGACCATTCTTTTCTTAATCACCCACTTTAACATTCCGTCGTTTATCAATATTTTCAACCCAATGCAGCTACCTTCTCCGAATCTCCAAACCAAATCCTCTTGCCTCCCCAACCATTTCTATTACACTTCCTCGTTTGTCTTCCCTGCTCTCCATCTCATCCTATCTATTCTCCTCCGCACTCACATCTCAAATGTCTTAAGTATAGACACAATAATTTTGCACAGTAACCGCAAAGGTCCCGCAGCATACAAGGAGTGCCGGTGGAAAATTCAGCTGATGATTTCCCTGGGTAATTAAATACGAGTAATAGGCTATCCATGAGAACATAAGTCTATTCGAACTCGTTTTTGCATCAAGTAATCATTTTACTTATAAAACTAAATGTCGACTATTTGCTATATGTTTCCTAAACAATCAATCATTATCCGTTGAAAATTTATCATTATGAATTCCAAGAATATGTGTGTAGGGAATTCATTCCTAGTAGTCGAGTAGTTACAAGCACATTATCATTCGGTATTTTGCCAGCTGATGGGTAGGCTTTTGGACAGCCCTCTTCCTAACCTCCCCCTTTCTGAGACACCTATTCACTTTCCCGCATTTTATTTTCCTTGCCATTAGGACTCCTTAAAGTCCCTCATGATCCCTGCCCCTCCTCATATTAACCAAAGTTCTACCATGTTCCTTCCTCTTCAACGCTTCTCCGGCGCTGTCCATACATCATCCTCTTCAACATGTCTTTACAATACCTCTCAAGACGTCCTACAACCATATTTTATGCCTTACGCGCTAAGTCTCAAAAGGAAAAAAATGTTAAAATTAAAACTGTGAACAATACTCATTTCTACAATTGTGAAAGATAGATGGGTACATAATTGATTTTACAAGTATTATGTGGGGCGAGATTGAGCGTCCTCTCCACAAAATAACCCATGTCACATGGAAGAAAATGATGTAAGGAATCCGAAATCATTAAATATAGGCATAAAATGTTAAGGCAAAAGAAAAGAATATTACAAAGTAAAAAGAATTTTAATTTAATTTTAAAGTTAAACCGTAAAAATTTTCAGTAGAATTACATATTAACAACCAGAAAACACCTGAATTTCCACAACTAATAGCCTAAAACGTCATAAAGAATTCACACCATAATATACTCACATGATATTACATAAAATATTAACCGAAATAAGAAATATGAAAGTTATGATGGGGAAAAAATTAAAGTCTTGGCTCTAGCCCTTAACTAAATAAGGCACTGAAGAAAAAACCATGGTCACAGGAAGAGAGAGAATTTTGAAAATTATTGTACATATACATGCATTCGTAACTCAGCCTTTGAAACGCCCAGTTCTCACCACCGAACGTACTATCCCTTCGTCCAATCTGCCTTCAAAAACGCACCTGTAGTAGGTACATAACTTCTTCCCCTTCGCCTAACTTTCCCTCTTCGAAGAAAAACCATCCCGAACACAGAGTTCGTCACGCACACTCGTAATTATTAAAGACTGTTTTCGCGCCCGACAGCCGACTCTCTCGCCTCCGAAGGTGAAAAAGAAACAAACGCCGTACGCACTTCGAAGCAGCGCCGAGCGACGAATAAACATCCAAGCATTTCCGCTGGAGTATTAAACATTTCGAATTTTGAATGAGCGCTTACGCAACCACGCTTCCCCCTTAACGGTTCGATAAAATATTTCTCTCCTGGGCGCGAAAAAATATTTTCCCCGAAGCCTCTCTCTCTCTCGAAACATTAGCATATTCCGTGGTCATTACGTATTCTTCCTCCTCTTTCCAGGAATCTCGATTATTCGGCCCACTTCACGAGCTGTCGCAGGATACGGGGGAACACCTCGGGCGACCCTAGCTTATTCAAGTAAAGATCCTCCCCCAATTCATTCTCTCTCTTAGCAAATGCTCCCCGATTTTTCTTCCTTTTTATTTCTCGTTCCGAATATTTCCCTCATCGCTTCATCAGCTACTCCAACGACATACTGCCAAATCTCCCTTTCGTCGTCGAGTTGAATTCAATCGTAAAAAGGACGGAATATTGGAAGTAGCGTGAAAACGGTAACGAACTAATTTTATTTTACTTTTTCAATCAAAAGTTCATCTAGAAATAAGAATACTGATGACAGTCAGCCGTAATATTTGAAACCTAAAGTTAGCTCTAAAGCTCTTTAGAAATACATATTTTGGCAATGCGCTAAAAAAGGCACGCTACCATTTTGGCTTTGACTTTGACGTCATTAGGCAATAAACACCGAAACGTATCACTTTAAATACGCATTAAAATTCTACATATTGTACATGCACTTATAATATATTAACTCTTTATTACATACGATTTTGACTTCACTCATAATCTCGGAGACGTCCAACCTTTCGAATTGTTTTAGGAAATTCGTTGCCTCGTATCAAATTTTGGATTGTTATTAGAATTAGGCTTTTCTCAACCACAGTCCACTTTTCTTTAAACCATTACCTTAAAGTCCTGTAAATTTATTTGCCTTTCGGGCGCGTGGAGAGTCCCGGCAACTGCGTTGTTATCTATAATAAACAAACAAATAAACGTAGTACAGCCTAGTGACCTCACCAAACATGATAACCCGCATTTTTTGGGTGCAATATTTTCGAAAGTTGCACTCTTTTATCTGATGTGCCACCTCCCAAAATGTCTGGCTACCACTAAAAAATCCACTACTTTCCCAGCACTACCTATATCACACTTCTAGTGCTCATAACTTCTGCCTTCAATTACGTCAATCACCAATTTTCATTTTTATTCTTCTGTGTTTGCACCACTATTTTCCTTCTACCATCAAATTCAAAATGGTGCCTTTCCTGTACCTAGTTATGCTGCCTCCTTCGGATCTCTGTGACAAAATTTCTGAAGCACGCCCTCGCTCATCTTCCTTGTCAACCAGCTTACCATTCTCCTCCCCTCACGCTCCACCTCAAAAGTCTCCAGTCCAAGCACATCTTCTTCCCTCGCGTTTTCTCTCAAGAAGGCTTTCCTCCCTCCTTTCTCGCCCTAACTAAATGATATCTGATTTTCCTCCCGGTTTTTTCTCCCGGTCCGGATTTTTCCACTGTCGCCTCATCAGCTACTCCGCCCACGTACTTTAGGGCCAAACCTTTCTTTTTTTCGTCGGAGAGAGCTGACTGTTATCGTAAAAGTAAATGGTCCGGAAGACTTCCTTCGATAGCCGGCCATCTTAAGGACGCTCTATTTTTCCAACTTCCACTCACTGCTGATTCATTCTCCATACAACTAGAGGACACTATAGCATAGGGAATCGAGTAAAAGTGGTAGCTTCAGTACTGAGATGGCCGGACTGGCCCAGGGGTAGTGTGTTCGACTCTCGACCCTGAGGGCCACAGGTTCGCTACGAAGTGAAGGCAAATATTTTCCTCACTTGAGAAAAATATATCAATGGAACTATCTCTGAATTAAATATCTGGAACGAGAATTTTACGACGCCCTACATGCTACCCAAACAACCCCGCTCCTCTGTTGAGAGGAAGCAGTCTCGGAATAAGGCAAAGATGGCGCACATCATGAAGATCAGTGCGGTATCAACTGCCACGGCTTCGGGCGAGAGTAAAATTCACGGAGTCGGCTGGAAAACTGCGATGCGGAAGGAACCGGGATACCACCACATTAGTATCCCTAGGAGATTCAGCCTTGTAGGGCTCCAGTCAACCAATCTTAGGATTATATGACCAATGGTGATACATCCTGAGATCTCTGGTTCGTATTCCGGCCAGCCAAAGGTTTTTAATTTGGCGCCATGTGGAGAGCACTAGTTTCACAATCGAAGAAGAATCTTTGGTTACCTATTTTCTCGTTATTAAAACATATGTTAATAATTTCTCCCATGTATACTGCTCCCGTCAACAAACCGAGGCAAAAGGGATATAAAACCCAAACTCATAACCCCCGTTTTATAATCTCTGGTTAAATATTTTCACGGTATGAAGTCTCGATACCAATACGTACTTCAATCGATAACGCGCACGTTAATGTCATGTTACATTCCTTCTTTTCACGCACCATTAGTGTTTGTAACAAAAACGGTGAAACACTAACAATAGACACATCGTAAAAATACAATTCACCACTGTCCTCTCCTCTCCCCCCTCCTTTTCCCCATTCCCTTCTCTGTTCATGGGTGGTGTCCTTACACTCCTGCCACACACCCCTGCGGCGGCTCGCAGGTTAGTATGTTGATCAAGAAGTCTGTAATATGTAACTTAAAAAACCAGAACTCTCAATTAACATCAAGTTAACGTAAGTACTATATCATCTTGACATTAAAGTCAATCAGACATTATGAAACCGGACCTCATTCAATATCAAGTTAACGAAAACACGTTACCTTACGGTTAAGGTTAATCATACGCTGTTAAAGAAGCCTACGTGTGCAACACTCTGAGCGTTAAAATGACACAAAACTGAGCGATCAAAAAGAGCTCTGTAGAGAGTTGACCACTGTACAGAGTTGGCCAACACCGGGTTTCTCTCCATTCAGCTCTCAACCAAACCACCTATCCTAAGCGGCGCTGAGTTATAGGTCGTCTCCCGTAGTTGCCAATACTCATATGCCGTTTACTCTTAATTTTCGTATACGTCGGCCCCAGTGACGACGGAGTAAAGTCCTCGCCTGCTGAAATGAGGGTTGCGGGTTCGAGTCCCACCTGAGTGGAATTTTTTCACCACTCAGGACATGGGTATTTGTGTTCGTCCATTGTTACATGTTAAAACACCCGATGTAAAAGGCCGTTAATGCTGTTTTCGGGGAAGTGAAAATAAATAAATACATAACAGTTCTTCGTACAAGTGGCATAAAAGCTGTCTTTGGACACTGATCCATATTGCCTCATTTTCTTAATGGCAAAACCCCTGATGGCCTATAATAAATTTATTTATTTAATTTTAACTTGTGCAGGGCCGTATCAACCTATATTATTTCTTTATTCATGCCAGCATCGCGTCCATAAAATCAATTCCCATTCTCCCTCTTCCACACTTACCCAACAAACTTATCTCATCCAGATGTTTCCTGTTAAAGCCAAGTTTATTAGTTTTCAAACTGTTCCCTATTAATTCCCAAAGAGCCATTTTATTTAAAGTGAGCCCAAATATGGAAAAAATGAAAAGTGTTTTTTTTTCTAGAATTTAAAATTTTAACTTAGCCAGATTTAATGGAAGGTAATTAATCAAATATACTGAGTCATTACCAGAATTTGAAAGAAAAGTAGAATTTTACTCACAATGGAGAGCAGAAAGAGTAATTAGGTCACACCCGGAACTTCACCATGCCATACCCGGAACTTATTACAAATTTTATAACTTGAAAAATATTTTTTTTTTATATTTCTCCATTAGATTAAACTAAAGAACAATTACTATGATCTTACTGATATTAATATCAATACTTAAAATTGAAGCTATTAACAGAGTTAACAGGTTAAAGTAGTCCATGTTATTAAGTGTCATTTGTGTGCGTCACACCCAGATCAGTAGTTTTATTCCAATTACAACAGTGCTAGTTAATTTTTTAAATTTCATATTAATTTGTAAATTACCTTCTTCTATGGATAACTAAAGGTGCTCTCCAGTATATTTTAATTGCATCATTTGATATTAAAATTTAAAATTAAACGCTCTTAAGTCACACCCCGGAACCAATGGAATGGCTGCACATTGCTTTATGAACAAATAACACCAATACTTAAAGTCGAAAAAGACTTAAAATAACGGTCGCCTTCTCCTCAAAATATCCATAAAACCACAAATCCACTCCGTTGCAACTGGTAAAAAGTAACGCATCAAATGCAAGCAGCAACAGTACAGCACATACACCTTTAAAATGTGCACCTTTCGAAGTTCTATTTCGTAGCTGGAAATCCACCAAGGCTTTTGGTAAAAGATAATTGATTGCAGCTAATGCTTTGATAATATTTGGTGTGGAAAAAAAATCCGGCAGAATGTTTTCACCTACGAATAATATTAACCTTCCGTTAAAACGACCTACAGTCAAAATAATGTAAATAGAGAGTTTTTTTAGATACGGAACAAAAACATTAATAAGCGTAATGAAGAGAAAACAAAGAACTCTATTAAAAGTAAAATTCATGACGTGAAAACTTGCTACGGTGACGTGAATAACTAACGGAATGGGACCGATAACTGGTGAGAGGGAATACAATTGAAGCTTTCATTTCGGGGTGAACGAATTAATTTCCTCTTTTTAGATTGAGGCCTATTTCATTTTCGACATACCCTTTTGGAAAGAGGAGAGAGCTCCAGAAAAATGAGGGAAATTGAATCATAAAAACGGGGAAAAAATTACACAAGCTAGAGGAGGAAATAATTTATTTAACGCATATAAAAGGAAAACCTATCGACGCTGAACTTCGTTCCACCGAAATGACCGGAGAGCCATAAAAAAAGTATTAAATCATTCTCTAAATGAAAGTGCCCGCTTCAAAGGTGGGGAAATGCAAAGTCCACCGGTGGGGAACAACTGGTATCGATCGCACATGAACCAGTGCACTGACGGTTGTGCTCGCTGAATTTTAATGCTAATGCCATCGCTTCCCTATGATTCCAGAAGATGAGTATTTCGGAGAGCATGGAATATGTCACGTTTTCCAATAGACCTTTATCAGCTTCAAACAATCGATTCAAGGCAGTGAAACATACATCAACTGAGCAGAACATAAGCATGCAGAGGGAATTGAAACAGTAAACAATTTAAGTACACCATCATGTAAATATGATTAGGGAAATATACTGCTGAACAGATAATGTTGGGCTGCAAATGAGGCTACTAACTATGCAAGTTTGTCGATAGGTAGTGTAGCTAATTAGTCGATTTGTTTCATCGTTGGTGATTACCCAACCGTTGGAAATGCCACCCCTTTGGTGATTGGTTTGCGTAAAATTTCGGTTAGTTGGTGATTTAACAACCCACCCGTTGGTGATTACATGGTATATAAAGTAGAAGGGAAATTGTGTGACCGCTGCGCCATCTGTTGTGGGTAAAGTGAAACTCTAGTTTTTTCCAAGATGGCGGAAAGCGCAACATGCACTTCCCTGGTTTGACACTTTATTATTCACTTCATATTCGCGTAATTGCAATGATGAAAGTATTTATACAATTCGCATAGTGCGCAGAAATAATGTATGTAATATGGTTGAAAACGCTCTGTTGTATGTTAAAAATGAATTTGGGCTGGCGGGACGAAATCGCTCATTTACCAATTATAATAATTAAAAATGCATTATTTCGAATTCAGAAGAGAATTTGTGTAAATGTAATCTTTAAATTACTAAATATATGCCATGTGCCATAAAGCTAAGTGTTAAAATAGCACTGAATTGCCAACAAACCAAATCGGTATGATGCATATTTTTCCATATTTATCTTTAGAAATCACTAATTTGAGAAGACGCATGAAATATTTCACGCAAACCTGTGCTTAAATAAAAATCGCTCCAACCACCTTAAAAAGCTGTGACCTAAGAGGGTTAAAGCAATAGTTTCATATGACCGCAGGTAAGTTTCCCACAGGTAAACATTTACGCAATGATTGAGTTGTTGTGGTGGCTAGAATACTGCCTTCCCATCCCGAGGGCCCCAGTTTGAAACCCGACAGTAAAAGTGATGTTTTTTTACGGTGGAAACTCGATCTCTGTTCGAGTGAGTCTCGCAGAGGAGGCTTCAAGTAAAGTACTCCGTCCGCCGGATGGGACGTTAGTCTCTGGACCACGGCGGCGCCTCCTCGTAAGTTGGTTGATTAGTCATTTGGGAGAGGCCTACGACCACTCTATCGTGCCAAAGTGACTAAATTATAATATATTATATCCCTTTGCACTTTTCCTTCTTTTTCTACAGCCAATCTTCAATTCACCAGTTCAACACAATTTCATCTTCACACATCCACCTTCTTCCAAGATGTCCTATTTTCTAACAATACCCTTATTTATTTTCCTATCATTATGACAATCGACTAAAAATATTAAAACAAGTTAATTAACAAACAATGAAAACAAAAAATAGTAAATTTAATAAAACACAAATGAATAAATAAATACATAAAACTGATTATGGTTATCAATGAATTAACCATTCATACACTTGACATGCGTCAATTCCACACAGGAAAACAATGCGCATGTTCAACAATCGGTTTTTATCTGCGGCATTCAAACTTACTTAACTGAGCGCCACAGAATGAATTAAAACTACACCACAGAACCAATTACAATTTTACAGATTTTATGTAATCTACAGAGTATTTTGCTGAATGCCGTAGGTACTAACTCCCCCCTCCCACCACTACCCCCGGCCTAAACTCCACCCACTGCAGGGAATACCCCACTGGTCCAGAGCCCCTGACGCAGGAGTTGGAAAGAGGCTTGTACGTGTAGGTAGGTGCAGAGAGAAGGAAATAAGCAGCAAGAAAGAGGGAGAGAGAATGCATGTGTGTCTCCGTCTCTTCTTCACTCCCCACGAGAGTGAAATGGACGAGGTCGTGGACTATCGATCGAGAGCTAGGTCACGACTCTGGGGGAAGTGGTGGGAGGGGAAATGGGAGAGTGGGGTGGGGGGGGGGGGCGGATTGGAAAGGGGAACTTGGAATTGGAAGGGGACTGAATGAGAGGGTAGGGAGAAGAGGAGGTCTGGTTGTATGGAGGCGGGATGAAGGGGGTGTCTTCAGGGAGGAGGAGGAGGACGTGGGGATTGGTTAGGCAAGGAGCGAAAATGAGGCAGGGAATGCGAGCGGATGAGACAAGAGGAAAGAGGATTGGGAAGGGTTTTTGAACGATGAGGGCAAGCGCGTGTAAGGCCATGCCAATATTCTAATTTCAGAATCGCATCGCGATATAAATTTAGCATCGAAAGAGACGCGATGCATTCTGTATCGCATTATCCCGCATGACACCGCACATGAGAAGATTTTCATGGCACCCGTCCCATAATTTCGCATGATGTCGAGTGTGTATCGTATTCGAATTTTAGCATCGCATCGCGATATACATTTTTCACCACAGAAGACAGGGTGCATCCTATATCGCATTATCCCGCATGATACCGCACTTGAGAAGATTTTTTATGATACCCGCCTCATAATTTGGCATTATATCGAAGTGTTTCGTAGACAAATTTCAGCATCGCATCGCGATATAAATATTTGACCACAAGTGACGGGATGCACACTATATCGCAAATTTTATTTTATAATCTATTTTCCACAGCCACCGAAAACGGCTCCTGTGGCCTATTACATCAGGGTATTTGACAAGTAACTAAGAAGCAACGCACAACCACGCCCCGAGTGGTGAAATATGCCACTCAGACGGGACTCGAACCCGCGTCCCTATGGTTAGTAGGCAAGGAATTAATCAGTCGCCACCAGAGCCGCACTTCGCAAGATTTGCATGAGTGACTCATGGTTTTGCAAGATACCGCATCGTATCGTTCATCACAGGATAACTATTTCATGATATCGGGTGTCATATAATTCAGAAATTAGTAAAAAGAATGAATTTTGAATTATGCCGCACGATTTTGAAGGAAGCGATATAGGTTTTCGCATGATGCCGCATTAAACATGACGTAGCACAAGGAATGGTATCGAATATAGCACGAAATGGCATCTAGCTATATATCGCATACGATATACGGCATGATAACTCATATGGTATCGCATATAGTATTATTTTGGTTAAGGCTATATCCCACATAGAAGCTATTGGAAGTCTCAAAACATCGGATATCGCATGGTATCGTGTATTGTAAGATACCAAACGTTATCGCACATCGCATGAAATCGCTATGCGTATCGCATGCCTCGCGTGACCCGGCCGAAATCAATATTGCATTTCGATAACCACACTTCTCATTGTCAGTATTCCTATCACAGTATCGAAATGAGTGGCATTTAAAATCATATCGTATGCCTTTGCATGATGCAGCATCGTCTATCGCACGATGTCACACAAAATGCTAACGATAATCGCACGATAACGCACATCACTTTAAATCTCACGATAACGCAAATCACTTTAATCGCACGTGGAATCGCGTATCGCATCATTTCGAGTAGCTTAATATTACACATTAACAATTGATACTGTAATTCATAAGGTATCGGGTATCGCATGGTCTCGAATATCGTAAGATATCGCAATTCGCATGATATCGCGGTACGATGCCTCTCGTGACCCGGGTGAAATCAACATCGCATTTCGATACCTGCACAATATCAAAGTACATATTCCCATCGTAATATCGAACATCCCCAGCAAGGGAAAGGTTGGACAGGTGGAGTAGGACGAAGAAAGGTAAAGAGAAGAGGATGAACGCGAGGCAAGTAGAAGGATTCGAAGGGCAGAAGAGAGGATCAGGAGTTGTTTTAAGGGTCAACCAGGGTAGCGGGCGGGGCAAAAGAGTGGAAACAGGCTTGCGTGTATTGAGGTGTGATAATAACATGGGTGGAAGGGCTTCGGTTGGGCGGGAAAGGTCGCTTTTCAATCCGAGAATTCAAAATTAAAACCCTTTAAGAGGGGCACCATACTCTTTGCATTTTATTTTTTTACACACGCGCAACAGGAAAGAAGGTTAACTGCGGCACATTATAAAAAAGGGAATATGCATATCCTAGATATAAAGAGAGGGATGGAGGCAAAACGTTATCATATTTTTTTAACGACTCCAGCGCATTGTGGCAGAGTCAGTGGGAGCAAACCCGCGAGCGCTGCTGCCTAAAAATAACCTGACCCCGTCAGCGGCACTCGTGGAAATAAACTCTACACGTGGAAGATATCACCAATTCAGCGGATTCGCTAGACGGAGAGTTTTTGGGTGGTGAAATCGAGGGGTATTAGAGCTTTTTAATTCCACCACGGTGAAAAAGGTTGCGGCGTTATTGGTAGTAAGGAATACCTATATATTTTTTACGGTGCTTTTGACTTACGACTAGATGTTTCAAAAGGGACAAGAAGACATGCCTGAGTAATTTTTATCCAATTAAGGTAGCAATAGCGATACATCAATTCACCTAGAATTGACGTCATTTTAAAGAAAAAACTCCCATCTTTCCGTTGATATCAAAATCTAAGCCCCTTGGCAAACTACTTTTCGAGCAATTCGCCTTAAAATATAGGCTGTTTTACATGGGATAGATCACGGCTGTGCGCTCCAGAGGGAGAATATTAAATAAATTAGGAACTTCTAACACCTAGATTTCGTCAAATAGCTAACGATGTGTAGTTGGTATGTTTTCCCAACTATTTACAAAAAATAATATATTACTCTGGACAGTAATTTTTACAGAATCGCAAAAAAACCTTCTGTTGTGAGGGCGTTTTCACCGTACGACGTTAAAAAATGAGTCAAGTTAGGGACTTAAGTGGATATAGTTATGTAATTACTTAGAATGTTTGTCATACATAGCTATATTTTTACAGCATTAATATTACAATATTTACTTCATACTTCTTACAGACGCTTAAATTTAAAACAAAATTAGATTATGGCCTCTATTATGACTATCACGCTCAAACTACATAAATCAAAATTGATGTTAGAAAGAAACCGAAAAAATACATGCGGTAACATTTAAGTAAAAGTAATGTTACCAGAGTTCCGCGTTTTATGTGGAATCTGAGAAAAGAGAAGGATATTAAGCTGCAGGCGTTTGCAATGCAGGTGTTGTGAAGAATGGATAAAGTCTGGTTGACGGAGGAGAAAACAAACGAGAAAGTACTTCGTCCGGTTAAAGAGGAGAGCGCATTGCTTGAGGAGATTAGGAGACAGAGTAAGTGGTTGGAGCAAGTTATGAGTGGTAAAGGGATGCTGAAGGCCGTGATAGAAGGGAGGATGGGAAGCGGGGAAGGGGGAGAAAGAGAATAGGTTTTATGGACGGGATGAAGAATGGCAAGAAGTACGCTGAGATGAAGAAAGAAATAGTGTAAAGAATTGTTATCCTTCAGAATGAGAGCACCCAATGAAACAATTGTGATGAAATATGTATTGGTTTTGTTCTCATTAATTTATAATAAATTGCTTAAATGAGTGTTTTGATGCATGAAATCACACCTGTTATGACTTATTGAAGAAAATAACAACAATAATTAAACCCACACAGCTGAGGTGCTGGCAAATTTCTCTCAAAATGATTTTTTAAGAAAAATTCAAAATGGAAATAATTTCCGAAAAAGCACTCCAATTTTCCTAAATGTTTTGGACTAATTTTGCGCGATAGCCTATTTAGCTGGACCGGTTTTTTTTAGAAAAAAAAGCGGGCTTCACTTTCCTCCGTCAAGGTGCCATCTACTCTCTTCTTTAATACATGGACCACTTCGTCTTCAGGACAGAAAAAAGCGCATAAATGAGAGAATCACACTATGATGTGATTGGACCGGAATGGACACAAGGATTCCCCACGTTTTAAAATGCCTTGATCAATAAAAATACATGGAAATGGAGAGTGACAAAAGAGACTGGAACGAAGGAATGCCAACGGCGAAGGGAATTCGGTTAAAGGGAACTCTACGAGAGACGCGTCTGATATTTAAGGCTATCTTCGTCATCGAGTCCCCATACCGCATTTAACAGAGAACGCGATCCCGCTTTACCATCCATTCGCCATGAGCTTCACGGTGACGAAGTCGGGATTTTGCCGGTGGCGCGACTTTGGACGCCCCCCACTAGGTAAGTTACAATGCCGGATTATTTTCAGAGGAGGATAAAAGCAGAGAGCTGGAGCAACGTGTACCTACTCGAGAAGAAGCAGAAGAGCGTGTACTCAGGAAGACGTATGAATGAACTGAGCACATGAGCGCATAGTTCACTTACTATCACAGCTTAAGTAAAAAATCACGACAGTCAAACTCTGCTCCGAATTGTGACAAATGGATTGAGTACCTACATGTGGTAGAAGCATTAGAAATTGCTTATTTTTAAAATAAAGTCTTTCCGGAGTTTTTGGAAAATGGCTATTATTTTTTGGCACCCATAAGTAAAATAATAATTTCCATACATAACGGAAGGAAGTGGATCTAAGTGTAGGAAAACACAGAAAGAGACTTTAAAAAAATTAGAAAAGGAAAGAGAATCACTGAGAGAAAAACGGGAAACTGAAAGAACCTAGTGAATTTTTAAAAAATGAAATGAAATTCTCAAGGCAGTGTTTTTCTGGAACTATTTCTTCCACTCAAAGCCGGATTAATTTTGAAAGTACGGCCAGCGCTGGGATTTCAGAACACCATACAATTTTTATGGTGCTTCCTCACCATTTACAGAGCCTTCCAATTTTTATTATTGTGACGCATCAATGCAGCTTCGATTGCGAATCGAATCCCAACATAAAAACTCGAACGGAAGGCAGGAAAAACCGGTAAAATGAAAAAACAATAATGTGTGATATCATGCGTATTCTTTATTTCACGGTGAATAAAAAGAGTTAAAATATAATTTATCAAAAAGTGTCTTTATATATACTGAATTAATGAGATTTTCTTATACAAATAAAGCGATCCTGACTACAAAAGAGAGAAGGCAAAAACTAGAGCAGGTTAAACAATTTAATTACCAGGGTAGCACGCTTGAAGAGAATGAGCAAAGTAGTATAGATATTCCGATGTCGCAGATTAAACAAATAGCATTTCTCCGTTCAACTAAATATAACTTTAATTTCTATCACACCTGATGACGCTTTTCTGGGCTGGAACGTTCGTCGTACGCGAACTCAGTAGGCATGTTCCAGGGCCAAATTCTTAACCTTATATTTTCAACTCATTGACGAGGATACGGATAATTTGGAAGTGTGTACGTTTAATCACTCGTTTCCCCACAATTCCTTCCTCGTTAAACCTTACAGAACAAGCCTAGATTGCCTATCTGCTAATGAATTGCAACGAAAACCTCAAAACACAAAAGGTTCCAGCACTGGATGACTTGGTACATGCTGCTGCATCATTAGAGATAATGGACGAGCGAAATGGAGCAAGAGAAGAGCAGGGAAGGGATTCGATCCGGTGACCTTCGAAGGGGAGGAGGTCACTCAAGCGACAAGACGTAACAAGACGCGACGGATTGGGACGAGATCCGAGGAGACTGGCTTGCGCTGCCGAAGATTGATTACCGCATTCTCTGATGCGGAACAAAGATTGGAATTCGGGTCGTATATGGATCCATTGCTTTTGAGTACAACCCGAGGGAAGGGGGCGTGGAAGTAGAACTAGGGGGAAGAAGATTAAAGAAAAGTAGACGAGTGTAATTGCTTGGTATGGTAAGTGAGGAAGGAAACTTATGCAGGCGTCCGGGATGTGGATTCGGAGGAGGATGAAGAAGCAGTGCAGTGGACGGAAAGGAAGACAAACGAGGAAGTGCTTGGTATGATAGGTGAGGAAAGGAAACATCTGAATGAGATAAGGAGGAGGCAATTTACGTAGTTGGAGGGGGTAATGAGGGACGAAGGGTAGCTTATAGGTACGATAGAGGGGAGGATGTTGGGAGTGCGAAGGGGGAGAAAGAGAATAAGTTTTATGGACGAGATGAAGAAGGGTATGACGTATGCTGACATGAAGAAAAAATAGTATAGGTAGATAGGGCCCAGCAAAAGTAAAAATTAAAAATTACTAAAATAAATAAATTTATTGAAGGGCATCAGGGGTTTTGCCATTGAGAAAATGATAGTGGCACTGAAATTCAAAAGCTGCCTGACATTGGTAGGGACGGGCAAAAGAGGATGAAGTGGATTCAAAGTGTGGAAAACGATGATGTTAACTGTGGAGTCAAAGCCGCAGAATCAGTCATCCGTTAGTTGTAACAACACGGAAAACTGGATGATTTTATTCGGTCTGTTACCACGACATCACCTTTCCGTTACGAGGACTTCAGTTTCATCTGACAATAAGCGGACAGAAGGCGGGAACATTTCCCCTCCCTCTTCGATGGATCACACACCATGACTCAGTGATCTATGGCAGCAGCGCGGCCAGGAGTCATAAAGAGTTCAAAAATGAGTTACTGCTCATTGCAGTGAAAAATTACTCGAATGAATTCGGTGATAGAGAGGAATATCATAAAATTAAATGAAAAAATATATCCACTACCCTGATTTTACGAACTCGGCGTGTTTATTTAGAAGTTTAGCCCTTATCGTCTGATAGTCTCACTATGAAAACTGTTCAAGTATAATGGAGAGAGTCTAGGAATGAATGATCACCAGAAATAAACAATACATCTATCACAACAAGCCTCTTCTAATCCGAAGACTGGATTAGTTCAGCTCTTCACCTATTTCTCTCACTAGCTATCCGGTATATTCCTTCATAAAATAATACATGAGCGTCTGCGACCATCTGTATCACGTAATTTACCCATGACCTTCCTATTATAGCCAGTTTTATCCACTCGATTTTAATTAGAAGAAAGTCATTCCGTAAAATACGAGCAGTAATTCCCAATTTTCCTTTCCATTAGTCTCGATCAATTTATTACAACCTATTCCCACAGCAGTATTTATTCATTAGAAGTACTGAGAATTTAAATTGCTTTCAACTTTTCTGCTGCTGCTGTCGTTGCCATTGCCTCGTCATGAACGCGTGGACAATTCACATTTTTCTCCAAACCTCAAATGAATCCCCGTAATTACCATGCCATTCATTTCAATCCAACGCAGTTCATTCTTTTTTCAATTGAAACCCTTTCCTTTTCTCAGGCAACTACGCGCCCGCATCCTTTTTGGTATTTCCACCTCTTGCGACCTTGCTTCCTTGGCATTCAAATGGTTCCATTTACGAGAAATAAACCAAGTGTAATAACGCGAGAGCGGTCCAAGTTTAAGTTGCATCGACCATTAGCCTCGAATGCGGCGGGGTAACGTTCTCGCCAGCCTACCTGAAGGTTGCGAGTTCGAGTTCCACCTAGGGAGGATTTTTCACCACCCAGGGCACGGCTGAGTGTACCAACAGGGCCGCTGTTAATTTTTAATACCCCGATATAAAGGCCATAGAAGAGCAGTTGTCGGTGGTTGTCGTTAATAAAAAAAATATTATTAAAATCTTTAACACATTTTGAGAAGTAGTACGAATCAGAGACTATGCAAAAAAAATGTGGGTAGGTTATACCGTATGGTTACAAGGTGTGGGTGTAGAGAAGAATGAAAATAGTAAGCTGGGAAGAGAGAAAGAAAATGAAGTAGATTTGGATATGATAGGGGAGTTGAGGAAGCCGAATCTAGAAACCCTGTGAGGTGACAGCAATCCTGGATAGAGGACTTATTGAGAGATAAGGATGAGTAGAATAAGAATAAACATGGAATAGCGCTGAGCAGGCGCGGGAAAGAAAGATATTTATCAGCAATTTGGGATAGTAGAGAGGCATGTAAATAGTTTAAAGTTGACCCCGATTTGGGTTAGTTACAGAATAGCCTGTCAAAAAAAATACTATTTAATTGGCTGGATATCAAATTATGACGACGAATGCTCCTTGCTTCTTCAAACTCGTACTGCTTGCCATTTGGTGGTTGTTTTCAAACTGCACATTCCTGGCCACAATATGCAGTAGACAAACACCCTAATACTCATAGTTTCTATAACAACGGTGGTATACCTACAGTACAGAATCTATTGGTGAACTTTCACATTCTAACGGGTATTTTCCGGTTTTTGCTCCTGCATAATTGTTATTTCATTTAAATTGTCGTTTCATTAATTATACAGCAGTTTAGTATATGGTGGTGAAACTTTGAAGTGGCTCGAAGCATATTAAGCAGATGTTTATGTTATTATTAGAGTTAATTTATTGATAGAGGTAGGTTTAGATGGAATTATGTATACCTATACTAATCTTTCACAGCTGAAGTTACTTGTCTACATGCACTATTTCATTCTTCAGATCGGCATCCTACCTCTCTTCATACCGTCCATAAAGCTTATTCTCTTCCTTCCCCTTCCCCGCTTACCAAACGTACTACTACGGTCTTCATCTTCCCCTCGCCTTTCGCAACACCTACTCGGCCTTCTCCTAAATTCCTCAAGTAATTTTCTCTCCAGACTCACCATACCGAGAACTTCTTTGCTCATCTTCCTTTCCATCCACCACACCTTCTCCAGTCTCCTCTCATCTCAAACGCCAGCAAACCTTTCTCATCCTCTTTCCTCAGAGTCCACGTTTCTACATCATTCTACGCTCTACTCCCAATAAGGCTATTCACCAGCATTTTCTTTTCAGACCACGATATAATGCGAGATAAATACTCACTTTCCCACTTCACGATTGTACACCTGCAATTACTAGGCAGGCCCTCAGCGCGTTTCCCTCCAAATTGGACCCCTTTCTATTGTCCGGGAAATTATATGCTCACAATCTCCTTGGTCCTTCCATCATTGGCATTCAAATACTTCCAATTAGGCGCAAGATATAAACCGGACGAAATCTCGGAGGCACGGTCAATTTAACGGAATTCATTTCCGGCGAAAAATAAAAAATAAATCTTTTTATCATCCACTTACAATTCATTCACCGTTCACTAGCTTGCTTATATCTCTTGCGCCAGTCTCTTATAAAATTATTATCCCAGTCAAGATATGTCTCGGCATTAATGCGACGTTGGATAAACATCTAGCTGGAGTCACGACATTTTTATTTCAAAGCATGAAATCTGCCGAACTGATTTAATCCCGAGTTAAGGACGATGTGGATCGGAGACGGAGATAACCAACTGAAGCGGAGGGTGGGGATAAGCGGTGACGGGGGAAAGGACGTAGGGGAGAGGCAACTGGGGAGGAAAACGCGGGAAAACATTTTGGGTCACATGGCGGTAATGTTTTTAAATCATGACAGCTGTGGGGTGAAGAGCTAGGTACTCGAAATAACGCGAAGACTGTGGATTAATGAGGCAGAGAAGAACACACGAGATCCCCTGAGGGTCAAAGTTTTCAGTCATCACCTTTAAGTTGACTGGAGCGGTAATCGTGGGTCACTGACGGGACAATTTAATTATTTTGAATATTCATTCATTTCATTACAGTAATCTACCGGTTAGAGGTAGGTTGTGATGAAAGTCAGAGAATATCCAACGAACTCTTACACGTGCTGTGCCCTTTCTACCTCTTGTATTCCTTTCTTCATCTCAGCATAAGTCCTACCTTTCTTCATCCCGTCCATAAAACCGATTCTCTTCCTTCCCCTTCCCCGCTTACCCAACATCCTTCCCTCTATCACGACCTTCAGCAAACCATCGTCCCTCATTACCCCTTCCAGCCACCTACCCTGCCTTCCCCTAATCTCATCTATAAGTTTCCTCTCTTCGCCCACCATGTCAAGCACTTCCTCATTTGTCTTCCTTTCCGTCCAACGCACCTTCTCCATCCTCCTCCACACCCAAATCTCAAAAGCCTTCAGCCTATTTTCGTCTTCCTTTCTCAAGGTCCACGTTTCCGCCCCATACAACGCCACACTCCATATCAAGCTCTTTACTAGCCTCTTTTTTACATCCTTACTTAAGGTCCCCGTCATCAGCTCCCTTCTATTATTGAACGCTTCCTTCGCTAGCGCTATTCTCCTCCTAATGTCTTTGCTACTATGTCCTCTTTCTTCTAGCGTACTAACCAAGTAATTAAATTGTTCAACTTGCTCCAGTTTGTGACTTCCTACTCTTATCACCAGCTTCGCTTTCTTTGTCCTAGAGAATCTCATTACTTTTGTTTTCCTATTGAATTTCCTATTTTTGAATATGAGTACAAAAAAAAATACTGGGACCACATCCATTAAAGTACAACATCATCAGTAATGGGAACGATACAAGAGTTACCTTTTACGTTATCACCTAAATTAAAGCATACTATATACTTGAGCTATCGATGGTTTTCGGCGAGTTATTCGGAATTTAAGCGAAAATAATATTGAAATGTTTTTTATTAAATCTTAGATTCGGTGTTGATATTTATAGGCAACCATAACAATATTATGAAATTTACTATTATGCGTATGGAAGAAAAGATGTACATAGGTAATCGATCTATTACGAAATATTTCTCATGTGACATTCATACACGTTTTAAAGTAGCATTTAATTGCCAAATAAAAAACAAATCGGGTATAAGAATTTTTCACTTACATCCATAGATATCATTACTTTGAATCCGTATTCCAAGTTTCGCGTAAATCTGTAGATAGATAACAAAAATAGTTCCGGCCACCATAAACAGATGTAAAATTAATTATGTCAATCCTTTACGGAAAATAATACTGTGAAAAACTGGCATAAGAGGAAGTAACAGTTATTGACATTGTAGCACTGGGTATATTTTTTCACTTTTAAGATAAAAAACTCTGGCGAATTCATTATAGCATCAGTGCAAAAAAATATCGATCCCTAATCTGTGCTAATTCCATATATTTAAATTTCATAAAAACGCGAATACATAGATGTATGATAAATCGAAAGAACCAAATTTTAATATTCTGTAAGATTATTGGTGAAGAGAATATTAGAATACGGGTGAGTCTCAAGATTAGATGAGAGAAGCCTGATTAACTGAATGAATAGGATACTTTTTCAAAGTTTGAAGCGTGTACGTGCGAAATATGTTGACAAAAGGATCGACGGGGTTTGAACAAAAAAGAAAATAAGGGTAATATGGACTCGCATAAATCTAGTCAGAAGTATAAAATGGAGCAGTTTTTATATTTTAATCAACTATTATTACAAAGAAATCAGCAATACAGCAATAATTTTCACAGAATAGTGATAGCATTTTCTGTGGGAAATAATTTAGAACAAAGCCCGACTCGGATATTTTGTAAAAGCTATGTGTTCGAAAAAACTTCGGGGTGAATCCGCTTACAGACAAATAATCCGATCGGAGAGGGTATATAGAGGTGTTTTGAATCAACATGAAGCGTCGAAATACGCCACCCTGCTCTCCCCCCCGGATGAGCGATTTGAACGACACGGAAAGCAATCGTATCGCACAAAATAAAGCCTGTATTTCTTTTTGGATCGATGACGACAAGCGTTTAGAGACTTGGGACCGGAGTTAAGGTCATCCTGGATGGACGGTGAGCCAAACGGTGAATAAAAAAGCCAAATGTCGTGAAGTTGGAACAGGAAGCATAAAGAAATAAAGAGAAACAGGAAGAATGCCGAATAGGGTTGGGATAGGAGAATAGAAGCAGGGATAGGACCATGGGATATTAGTTTCCTAATTTCAAAAGGAGTAATCCAGGTTTTGCAAGTAGGAAGATCACGATTTTCAAGGAGCTAATTAGGATATGCTGGTTTGGTTGTTGGCAACATTAAAGGTAGGTATTCTACCGAGTAAATGGTAATACAATATAGGTCGTCTACAGGTTATGGTATGTTCAAATGGACAAAATATTACCCCTGTAAAAAATCTGTTAGCTACGCAGCCACTAAATTCGTCACACGATTTCATTATTCAGCTCGGCATGCATCTCTCTTCATCCCATCCCTAAAGCCTTTCTTCCCCTTCCCCGCTTTCCCAACATATCACGTCTGCAGGATATCTCCGCCCCTCATAACCAGTTATAACCTACTCTACCTACCCCAATCTGCTCCAGCAGGTTTCTATCCTCACCCACCATACCAAGCATTTCATTGTTCGCCTTCCTTTAGCGATCCTGACTACAAAAGAGAGAAGGCAAAAACTAGAGCAGGTTAAACAATTTAATTACCAGGGTAGCACGCTTGAAGAGAATGAGCAAAGTAGTATAGATATTCCGATGTCGCAGATTAAACAAATAGCATTTCTCCGTTCAACTAAATATAACTTTAATTTCTATCACACCTGATGACGCTTTTCTGGGCTGGAACGTTCGTCGTACGCGAACTCAGTAGGCATGTTCCAGGGCCAAATTCTTAACCTTATATTTTCAACTCATTGACGAGGATACGGATAATTTGGAAGTGTGTACGTTTAATCACTCGTTTCCCCACAATTCCTTCCTCGTTAAACCTTACAGAACAAGCCTAGATTGCCTATCTGCTAATGAATTGCAACGAAAACCTCAAAACACAAAAGGTTCCAGCACTGGATGACTTGGTACATGCTGCTGCATCATTAGAGATAATGGACGAGCGAAATGGAGCAAGAGAAGAGCAGGGAAGGGATTCGATCCGGTGACCTTCGAAGGGGAGGAGGTCACTCAAGCGACAAGACGTAACAAGACGCGACGGATTGGGACGAGATCCGAGGAGACTGGCTTGCGCTGCCGAAGATTGATTACCGCATTCTCTGATGCGGAACAAAGATTGGAATTCGGGTCGTATATGGATCCATTGCTTTTGAGTACAACCCGAGGGAAGGGGGCGTGGAAGTAGAACTAGGGGGAAGAAGATTAAAGAAAAGTAGACGAGTGTAATTGCTTGGTATGGTAAGTGAGGAAGGAAACTTATGCAGGCGTCCGGGATGTGGATTCGGAGGAGGATGAAGAAGCAGTGCAGTGGACGGAAAGGAAGACAAACGAGGAAGTGCTTGGTATGATAGGTGAGGAAAGGAAACATCTGAATGAGATAAGGAGGAGGCAATTTACGTAGTTGGAGGGGGTAATGAGGGACGAAGGGTAGCTTATAGGTACGATAGAGGGGAGGATGTTGGGAGTGCGAAGGGGGAGAAAGAGAATAAGTTTTATGGACGAGATGAAGAAGGGTATGACGTATGCTGACATGAAGAAAAAATAGTATAGGTAGATAGGGCCCAGCAAAAGTAAAAATTAAAAATTACTAAAATAAATAAATTTATTGAAGGGCATCAGGGGTTTTGCCATTGAGAAAATGATAGTGGCACTGAAATTCAAAAGCTGCCTGACATTGGTAGGGACGGGCAAAAGAGGATGAAGTGGATTCAAAGTGTGGAAAACGATGATGTTAACTGTGGAGTCAAAGCCGCAGAATCAGTCATCCGTTAGTTGTAACAACACGGAAAACTGGATGATTTTATTCGGTCTGTTACCACGACATCACCTTTCCGTTACGAGGACTTCAGTTTCATCTGACAATAAGCGGACAGAAGGCGGGAACATTTCCCCTCCCTCTTCGATGGATCACACACCATGACTCAGTGATCTATGGCAGCAGCGCGGCCAGGAGTCATAAAGAGTTCAAAAATGAGTTACTGCTCATTGCAGTGAAAAATTACTCGAATGAATTCGGTGATAGAGAGGAATATCATAAAATTAAATGAAAAAATATATCCACTACCCTGATTTTACGAACTCGGCGTGTTTATTTAGAAGTTTAGCCCTTATCGTCTGATAGTCTCACTATGAAAACTGTTCAAGTATAATGGAGAGAGTCTAGGAATGAATGATCACCAGAAATAAACAATACATCTATCACAACAAGCCTCTTCTAATCCGAAGACTGGATTAGTTCAGCTCTTCACCTATTTCTCTCACTAGCTATCCGGTATATTCCTTCATAAAATAATACATGAGCGTCTGCGACCATCTGTATCACGTAATTTACCCATGACCTTCCTATTATAGCCAGTTTTATCCACTCGATTTTAATTAGAAGAAAGTCATTCCGTAAAATACGAGCAGTAATTCCCAATTTTCCTTTCCATTAGTCTCGATCAATTTATTACAACCTATTCCCACAGCAGTATTTATTCATTAGAAGTACTGAGAATTTAAATTGCTTTCAACTTTTCTGCTGCTGCTGTCGTTGCCATTGCCTCGTCATGAACGCGTGGACAATTCACATTTTTCTCCAAACCTCAAATGAATCCCCGTAATTACCATGCCATTCATTTCAATCCAACGCAGTTCATTCTTTTTTCAATTGAAACCCTTTCCTTTTCTCAGGCAACTACGCGCCCGCATCCTTTTTGGTATTTCCACCTCTTGCGACCTTGCTTCCTTGGCATTCAAATGGTTCCATTTACGAGAAATAAACCAAGTGTAATAACGCGAGAGCGGTCCAAGTTTAAGTTGCATCGACCATTAGCCTCGAATGCGGCGGGGTAACGTTCTCGCCAGCCTACCTGAAGGTTGCGAGTTCGAGTTCCACCTAGGGAGGATTTTTCACCACCCAGGGCACGGCTGAGTGTACCAACAGGGCCGCTGTTAATTTTTAATACCCCGATATAAAGGCCATAGAAGAGCAGTTGTCGGTGGTTGTCGTTAATAAAAAAAATATTATTAAAATCTTTAACACATTTTGAGAAGTAGTACGAATCAGAGACTATGCAAAAAAAATGTGGGTAGGTTATACCGTATGGTTACAAGGTGTGGGTGTAGAGAAGAATGAAAATAGTAAGCTGGGAAGAGAGAAAGAAAATGAAGTAGATTTGGATATGATAGGGGAGTTGAGGAAGCCGAATCTAGAAACCCTGTAAGGTGACAGCAATCCTGGATAGAGGACTTATTGAGAGATAAGGATGAGTAGAATAAGAATAAACATGGAATAGCGCTGAGCAGGCGCGGGAAAGAAAGATATTTATCAGCAATTTGGGATAGTAGAGAGGCATGTAAATAGTTTAAAGTTGACCCCGATTTGGGTTAGTTACAGAATAGCCTGTCAAAAAAAATACTATTTAATTGGCTGGATATCAAATTATGACGACGAATGCTCCTTGCTTCTTCAAACTCGTACTGCTTGCCATTTGGTGGTTGTTTTCAAACTGCACATTCCTGGCCACAATATGCAGTAGACAAACACCCTAATACTCATAGTTTCTATAACAACGGTGGTATACCTACAGTACAGAATCTATTGGTGAACTTTCACATTCTAACGGGTATTTTCCGGTTTTTGCTCCTGCATAATTGTTATTTCATTTAAATTGTCGTTTCATTAATTATACAGCAGTTTAGTATATGGTGGTGAAACTTTGAAGTGGCTCGAAGCATATTAAGCAGATGTTTATGTTATTATTAGAGTTAATTTATTGATAGAGGTAGGTTTAGATGGAATTATGTATACCTATACTAATCTTTCACAGCTGAAGTTACTTGTCTACATGCACTATTTCATTCTTCAGATCGGCATCCTACCTCTCTTCATACCGTCCATAAAGCTTATTCTCTTCCTTCCCCTTCCCCGCTTACCAAACGTACTACTACGGTCTTCATCTTCCCCTCGCCTTTCGCAACACCTACTCGGCCTTCTCCTAAATTCCTCAAGTAATTTTCTCTCCAGACTCACCATACCGAGAACTTCTTTGCTCATCTTCCTTTCCATCCACCACACCTTCTCCAGTCTCCTCTCATCTCAAACGCCAGCAAACCTTTCTCATCCTCTTTCCTCAGAGTCCACGTTTCTACATCATTCTACGCTCTACTCCCAATAAGGCTATTCACCAGCATTTTCTTTTCAGACCACGATATAATGCGAGATAAATACTCACTTTCCCACTTCACGATTGTACACCTGCAATTACTAGGCAGGCCCTCAGCGCGTTTCCCTCCAAATTGGACCCCTTTCTATTGTCCGGGAAATTATATGCTCACAATCTCCTTGGTCCTTCCATCATTGGCATTCAAATACTTCCAATTAGGCGCAAGATATAAACCGGACGAAATCTCGGAGGCACGGTCAATTTAACGGAATTCATTTCCGGCGAAAAATAAAAAATAAATCTTTTTATCATCCACTTACAATTCATTCACCGTTCACTAGCTTGCTTATATCTCTTGCGCCAGTCTCTTATAAAATTATTATCCCAGTCAAGATATGTCTCGGCATTAATGCGACGTTGGATAAACATCTAGCTGGAGTCACGACATTTTTATTTCAAAGCATGAAATCTGCCGAACTGATTTAATCCCGAGTTAAGGACGATGTGGATCGGAGACGGAGATAACCAACTGAAGCGGAGGGTGGGGATAAGCGGTGACGGGGGAAAGGACGTAGGGGAGAGGCAACTGGGGAGGAAAACGCGGGAAAACATTTTGGGTCACATGGCGGTAATGTTTTTAAATCATGACAGCTGTGGGGTGAAGAGCTAGGTACTCGAAATAACGCGAAGACTGTGGATTAATGAGGCAGAGAAGAACACACGAGATCCCCTGAGGGTCAAAGTTTTCAGTCATCACCTTTAAGTTGACTGGAGCGGTAATCGTGGGTCACTGACGGGACAATTTAATTATTTTGAATATTCATTCATTTCATTACAGTAATCTACCGGTTAGAGGTAGGTTGTGATGAAAGTCAGAGAATATCCAACGAACTCTTACACGTGCTGTGCCCTTTCTACCTCTTGTATTCCTTTCTTCATCTCAGCATAAGTCCTACCTTTCTTCATCCCGTCCATAAAACCGATTCTCTTCCTTCCCCTTCCCCGCTTACCCAACATCCTTCCCTCTATCACGACCTTCAGCAAACCATCGTCCCTCATTACCCCTTCCAGCCACCTACCCTGCCTTCCCCTAATCTCATCTATAAGTTTCCTCTCTTCGCCCACCATGTCAAGCACTTCCTCATTTGTCTTCCTTTCCGTCCAACGCACCTTCTCCATCCTCCTCCACACCCAAATCTCAAAAGCCTTCAGCCTATTTTCGTCTTCCTTTCTCAAGGTCCACGTTTCCGCCCCATACAACGCCACACTCCATATCAAGCTCTTTACTAGCCTCTTTTTTACATCCTTACTTAAGGTCCCCGTCATCAGCTCCCTTCTATTATTGAACGCTTCCTTCGCTAGCGCTATTCTCCTCCTAATGTCTTTGCTACTATGTCCTCTTTCTTCTAGCGTACTAACCAAGTAATTAAATTGTTCAACTTGCTCCAGTTTGTGACTTCCTACTCTTATCACCAGCTTCGCTTTCTTTGTCCTAGAGAATCTCATTACTTTTGTTTTCCTATTGAATTTCCTATTTTTGAATATGAGTACAAAAAAAAATACTGGGACCACATCCATTAAAGTACAACATCATCAGTAATGGGAACGATACAAGAGTTACCTTTTACGTTATCACCTAAATTAAAGCATACTATATACTTGAGCTATCGATGGTTTTCGGCGAGTTATTCGGAATTTAAGCGAAAATAATATTGAAATGTTTTTTATTAAATCTTAGATTCGGTGTTGATATTTATAGGCAACCATAACAATATTATGAAATTTACTATTATGCGTATGGAAGAAAAGATGTACATAGGTAATCGATCTATTACGAAATATTTCTCATGTGACATTCATACACGTTTTAAAGTAGCATTTAATTGCCAAATAAAAAACAAATCGGGTATAAGAATTTTTCACTTACATCCATAGATATCATTACTTTGAATCCGTATTCCAAGTTTCGCGTAAATCTGTAGATAGATAACAAAAATAGTTCCGGCCACCATAAACAGATGTAAAATTAATTATGTCAATCCTTTACGGAAAATAATACTGTGAAAAACTGGCATAAGAGGAAGTAACAGTTATTGACATTGTAGCACTGGGTATATTTTTTCACTTTTAAGATAAAAAACTCTGGCGAATTCATTATAGCATCAGTGCAAAAAAATATCGATCCCTAATCTGTGCTAATTCCATATATTTAAATTTCATAAAAACGCGAATACATAGATGTATGATAAATCGAAAGAACCAAATTTTAATATTCTGTAAGATTATTGGTGAAGAGAATATTAGAATACGGGTGAGTCTCAAGATTAGATGAGAGAAGCCTGATTAACTGAATGAATAGGATACTTTTTCAAAGTTTGAAGCGTGTACGTGCGAAATATGTTGACAAAAGGATCGACGGGGTTTGAACAAAAAAGAAAATAAGGGTAATATGGACTCGCATAAATCTAGTCAGAAGTATAAAATGGAGCAGTTTTTATATTTTAATCAACTATTATTACAAAGAAATCAGCAATACAGCAATAATTTTCACAGAATAGTGATAGCATTTTCTGTGGGAAATAATTTAGAACAAAGCCCGACTCGGATATTTTGTAAAAGCTATGTGTTCGAAAAAACTTCGGGGTGAATCCGCTTACAGACAAATAATCCGATCGGAGAGGGTATATAGAGGTGTTTTGAATCAACATGAAGCGTCGAAATACGCCACCCTGCTCTCCCCCCCGGATGAGCGATTTGAACGACACGGAAAGCAATCGTATCGCACAAAATAAAGCCTGTATTTCTTTTTGGATCGATGACGACAAGCGTTTAGAGACTTGGGACCGGAGTTAAGGTCATCCTGGATGGACGGTGAGCCAAACGGTGAATAAAAAAGCCAAATGTCGTGAAGTTGGAACAGGAAGCATAAAGAAATAAAGAGAAACAGGAAGAATGCCGAATAGGGTTGGGATAGGAGAATAGAAGCAGGGATAGGACCATGGGATATTAGTTTCCTAATTTCAAAAGGAGTAATCCAGGTTTTGCAAGTAGGAAGATCACGATTTTCAAGGAGCTAATTAGGATATGCTGGTTTGGTTGTTGGCAACATTAAAGGTAGGTATTCTACCGAGTAAATGGTAATACAATATAGGTCGTCTACAGGTTATGGTATGTTCAAATGGACAAAATATTACCCCTGTAAAAAATCTGTTAGCTACGCAGCCACTAAATTCGTCACACGATTTCATTATTCAGCTCGGCATGCATCTCTCTTCATCCCATCCCTAAAGCCTTTCTTCCCCTTCCCCGCTTTCCCAACATATCACGTCTGCAGGATATCTCCGCCCCTCATAACCAGTTATAACCTACTCTACCTACCCCAATCTGCTCCAGCAGGTTTCTATCCTCACCCACCATACCAAGCATTTCATTGTTCGCCTTCCTTTACGTCCAACGCACTTCCCGCATTATTCTCCTCACCCACATTTCAAACGCTTGCAGCTCATTGTCATCCTCTTTCACCAAGGGCTTAAGTTCCTGCACCATACGGCCCAACACTTCATATTCTTCGCCAGTATTTTATTTACATTCTAACACAAGGTCCCCGTCATTAATTCTCTCCTATTTGAGAATAAGTGCAAACCTAACGCTTATATCCTTCTGATGTCCTTAAAAGTAAGTATAATTTCTTACAACGTAATGATCAATAATTTAAATTGTTCTACTCGCTCCGATTTGACCCCTCTTGCGATCAACCTCTACATTTTCGTTCTAGAAAACATTATTAGTTTTCTCGCAAAATATCATTAAATTTGGCATGTCCATTAGTATTAGAGTTGGGCGCCACTTAGTATTCCCAAGGATATTCTCAACATTATTCAAGAAGATCCCGGTTAATTGCTTCCTTCAATTTTACAACACCCCCTTAACTAACGTTGTTCTCTTCCTAAAATCCGGGCTAAGAAGCACATTTTCACCCAAGATACTAACCAGGTAAATACATTTTTGTGCCTGTTCCTATAGTTCAGGTTAATTCTCGAAACTTTTCCCATGCTCAAATAGAGAATTAACGCATGGGAACATTAAAAAATACAGCTTGGCAAAAGATTATATTATTATAGTATCGAATACTCCTACTTGATCGAAGTACTCCCACTTGATACCCACCTTGCCATGGTCAATGCATGTGGACAGGATGAGACAACCAGAGAATACCAAATCGATGAAAACATGCAATATGATATGACTGTTTCTTTTTTCGGGATTCATTCCGCGATGTTAAAATTGTAAAAAAAAAATGTTTCGCTGGTCCTCTTGCCAGGTTCATCAGGTTAACTGAACTGATTCCTTAGTCTCGCTCGTCTTTATATATATATATATATATATATATATATATATATATATATATATATATATATATATATATATATATAATATCTTCTGAGAAACCGCACTCGGCGAATAAAAACACAAATATAAATATACTTTTAAAACACAGGCACACGAAAATTAAAAGGACACTCACAGAATAATTTGCGGACGTTTCGACGGGCAAGCCGCCATCATCAACGACAAGAGACTCACTGAGTCTCTTGTCGTTGATGATGGCGGCTTGCCCGTCGAAACGTCCGCAAATTATTCTGTGAGTGTCCTTTTAATTTTCGTGTGCCTGTGTTTTAAAAGTATATTTATATTTGTGTTTTATATATATATATATATATATATATATATATATATATATATATATATATATATATATATATATATATAATGAGTGAGGACTCCCATTGTTGCCGGAATTTTTAAATTTGAAAAATTCGTTCAAGATTTCTATTCAACGTGTAACTTTCTTCTCGGTTGACTTTCTCCGATATGATATTTTTGCATGCAACAATTCTCTCAGTATTTGTATAATTGGCCCCCAGATCATATATTCACCCAGTTTTCATCTTTGACTCAGATTTCTTATTTCTGGAAAATCAATCTAAAATATTTGATTGGCCGATTAACCTAAAATGTTGTATTGGCTGATACAAACAATTATCGGCAGTATCGGAAAATGTGCGTACCCAGCGATGGGCAGGGGGGAGGGGGAACCGCGACCCCCTAGAAGCTCGAAATTAAAAACCTAGAAACGTAAAGAGAATACGGTAATTATTAAATAATAACGTTTGTACAAATACAAATTGTCTTTTGTGCTCGTTCAACTATGGATAGCAGTTAATTCGAAGACAAAATAATCCACTATCTTTGTGTATATAAAAGAAACAACAAGCAGAAATACCATACCACAGTTACCATCCGATCTAAAATGACTTGCCCCCTCCCTTGTTCATATCCTGGGTGCGCCCTTGAGTCTATGCATATCGGGTCAGCTTCGTTTAGGAGTAAGATCTGTAAGACAGCAGCAACTTCAAGAATTTCTCGTGGATGTTAACGATACCAAGGAGGAGCAAAGGAGGAGAGAGAAAAGAACTGGCGAAAGAATGAGATGGAGGAGTAGAAGGACAAAGGGGGAGAATGAAGGGAACCCTGAGAGTGACGGGTTAAGAGAATAGGGAACGAGGGAGCTTCTGAATTGAATAATTGATCTTAGGGCTTCGACGGAGGAAAACTCACGTCTTAGATTTCACGGAATTTTCCGACACGGATGACCAACACATTTTCTCCCCAAGTAAACCGCCCTAATCCGATGAAATAAACATGCCGAGCCAATTTTAGACCTGGAGGTCCACATTAATTCCGAATCAATATCCACCAACAGAGCACGCCGATTATCACCATCGAAGGTCAGTGGCACCATTTTTATAATAGGATGGAAAAAAGAATGGAGTCAATTGAACAAGCGTGAAAGAAATTTTAAGACCTAACCAAAATATTCGAGCATTTTTTCATTGAGAATAAAACTAAGGTGAGGGCTATTGATTTGATATTGTGACGTTTTTCTTAAGAGATTTGGTACTCAGCATCACACTATATGTATTCTGAAACAAATTTATTTTCACTCTTCAGCCAGCCATACATCCAACCTTAATTAATCCCATTCATACAGCGTATTGTCTTTCTTCCCCTTCCCCGCTTACCCAACATCCTCCCCTCTATCACAGTCTTCATTACCCCTGACTCCGCCTTCTCCAAATGTCCTCCAGCAGGCAGGAGCTATTTCTCAAAACAATCAATTAATTTGGATGATCTGTGATCAAAAACGCATGAAATGAAATAGTAATGAAACGTTAAATCTAAGGCCAAAGGAGCACATTTGACACAATGTAAAAGTTGCATAGATAATTCTGATGGTCGGTGTGTGATAAAAAGTCGATGATGAAATATCTTAAATCTTCTTAATAAAATTTCAATAGCCAATAAACCTCATTCCATGAAACGTTTCAAAATCTATCTTTCTTCGCAAGAAAAATAACGTGTATTCTACAAACTTATATCATTAACAGGCACATTATACAATCATCTACAAAATTGATGAATTAGATATAAAAACGGATAATAGGATAATATAGCCTTTTTATCAATGGAATGAATGAATTTTAGTGCCTCCCTATTGAATGCTTAGCCGGGCGATTCCATTTTTCCCTTCGCAGGCAATAAACCTCAGTCGTAAGATATCAGCAAGGGTGGATATGTGGGGAGGGGATGGAGGAGAAGGTAAAGTGGATGGGGGGGCAAGGTTTTCCCGATTCTTCCGCCTCTGATGTGCCTGATATTTATTTATCGCCCCGGTCTGACCTTATTTCGCGAAGGAAAGGCCCTCTCCCACCCTAACCTGAGAACGTAAACACGTGGGCGAGCACGAAATGGCCGAGGTGGGTGGATCGACAGCAACCCGAGGCATTGGACGGAAAGGGCGGATGTAAAGAGGTGGCAAATGGTGAGGAAGGAAGGAGGAAGAAAGGATTAGAGCACGAGGAGCGATAATCCAGGGAAATTCTCTTTTCAATGTCCAAAAAGGTGGAGGCCACATGGAGGCCACTCGGTTGCAGAAAAAAAAATCCCGGATCTTTCCCAGTTTTACCGGGTGCTTCCTGTTTTTTCCCGGGTGCTTTTCTCTTCTATTCCCCTCTTATAATGCATCAGTTTACCTATCCTATACATTGCCTATCCTATACGTCGAATGGGGAGAAAATACAAATGCGGTAATGAACTGGTATTTGATGCATTACTAGCAGGTTGCTACGAATAGTATTATGCACATCTCCTGTATTTTCCCTATCCTCCACAGCTGTATGAGTTCTCCTGAAATACATCTTTACGTACGCAAAATGGAACGTTTCTTTGGACGTCAATGAGTTCCTACTCTTCAAATAAGAGAAATCTAAAATTAGTTTCCTCTGTTTAAATCATTTTGGTTTTTAGCACACATGCAAGTAAAATGTTTTAGTTCATTACAATTAGTACCAAAATTAAATAATTAATATGACCATGGCGCGTGCACACGGCACAAAATCGATATATTCTGATCATAAAGGTAGAATTTTCATGAAAATTTCAGTTACATGTCACTTTCGTCGCTGGAAAGTCGAATTTCTTTGCCGATGATCTACGTTTGTCATATTTCGCCGATAGTACAACTCAACGGGTGGAGGAAACGAGCAAAATTCTAGGAAAAGGATAACGGTTCGAGTCCAAGAGTTTTATTTTTAATTTAATTAGTTAAGATTGTGAGGAACGATATTCACGTAGAGAGGATTCGGGCATGAGGACACTGTTCATAAAAAATCACAGACTACAAAGACAAATGTTGCGACCAATTAGGAAGAATGCACCAGAACCCTCTCCCCGGAATCGCCTTTGAATATTATAAGACTTGTTGTAATAGCAATTTTGGTCGATAAAGGCTAAGAAGGTTTTAATAACAGGCTAAGCAGCCAAACCTATGAAGTGAAGATAAAGAGCAGGATCCGGGGTAGTCTACCGACTTAATTAGATGAGGATGGATGAAAGAGTGCTCATCAACTTCTCGTAAAAAAAGCTACCACTTCTTCATTCCGATCATGGCGAGTTTAGATGTAGATAATGAGATACCTGTACCACTATTGTTTGTTAAATAAATTGTTTAATAATAGCTAAACGGATTACGTGCTACTACGTGAATGCAGGAAATGTACACTCTCCAGGTTTAGTTATAATGAAGCACCAAACATGCTGCTTTCGATTATGAGCTATAAATATAAAATAATGCCAACCAAAATCAGCATTTAACAAAGAAGTTAAAGATCAATAAAGTAAAAAAGCAATAATATTTAATTTGATGTGCAAATGACCGAAATAGTGTTTCTAGTTTCTGAGATATCACGTTCCAAACTTGGGTTACACAATTTTTAAACGGACATTAATCCTTCGAATAACTGCAGGAGTCTACTACATGAAGTAATTTCTGTTTTTTTTTGCACCCCATTAGCTTCCTTAGCATTTTGCACCCCATGAGCTTCCTACCTTCCTTTGTCCCGTTCATAAAAAATAACCCTTTTTCTTCTCTCCTTGCTTGCCCAACATTGCCTCCTCCAACAACCTACTCTGCCTCCTTCTAATCTTCTCCAGCAGTTTCCTCTCCTCAACCACCATCCCCAGGATTCGGTCGTTTGTACTTCTTTGTGTCATCCACACCTTCTACATCTTTCTCCACACCCACGCACTAACTAAAACAATTCAAATACTACTTTTCCTGCAGCATTATCTATGTTCAAAGCTTTTGATTCACTTCTCTCTTAAGTAATCAAAGACCTTAATGACGCTTTGAGTATGATTCCTTTACTGAACCTTTTCAATGATTCTCAAGTACCTAGAGTATGTTTACATAAAAACCAAATTCAAGCTACATCACAACTTTCTGCCTAAATGCTATCGATGAACTAGTTTTTCTATTTTTGGGTGTGGAGTAACATTCATAGTCTGCCTAGGCTTAAATGCCATCAACGATGACTTCAACTCTTTACACGGAGAACTTTTTTCCAAATAATGTCACAAAATTTTCGCAGTAGCTGAGAGAAATTACACCGATGGAAAGCTAAACCTCGAAAAGTTATCTAACGTGGCTTAAGAGACGTGGCATTTGAAGGAAAATCCCGACCAAAAAACCTTAATGGGGAGGCATAGCATCTCCAGTCACTTGTGCGGTATACCCGCACTCACATATATCGATTATCGTACATTATCTTGTCGAGGGAAAATATGCACTGAATATTCCGGTACGTCGATACGCGTGGCCCGTACGACTGGGTGGGCCTCAAGAGGTGTCATCACAGGAGACGCGGTCGATAGCAGTTTCGGCTCGGTCTGGGCGAGGATATTGGCAAAAGCCAAGATTATCACCGTAGTTATTCAACCAAATAAATAACAGCGTCCTTGGATAGACCTCCCTATGATTTCCCGACCCCGGGGAGACTTTTTTAAATGTTTCCTTCCAGTGAGAATATTTTGCCCAGGCATTAGAACCTTCCATGTTCTTCATAAATCTCATCTCTCCTTTATCTAGTCCTAAACCTTATTATTTTGCATGAAATTACCCGCTTATAGTGGTAGTGAGGCATGGTGAAATAAAATTAACCGCTTATAGTGCACGGAGACATGGTGGCAGTCGCATTCTCGATGCAAGACGTAAAAGGAGGGGAAGACTTGTGTGGACGGGGGTCTGCTTTGAAGCAGAGGGGAGGACACATCATATGAAAGTCAACGCCGTCAACATACCTGTATTTAACTTGAGAGGGCGGGAAAGTGTATGCAGCGCGTTTTTAGACACATTTCACGATCCATTGGATTAAGGGACATAGGGAGCTAGAAAGTTGATGTGAATAACAAGATTGAGCATTTAGAAGTTGGTAATGAAGATTTGCGAGCTTGGGAGCCCTGGAACTCAAATGCGAAGACTACCTTACTCCCTCGTGAGGAGCCAGTTCGAAGAAAATGGACTCTTCCACAGAAAAGTACCTTCTGCGCAACTGCCACAACGTTCCGCTACCACTACAACTAGAACTTCCATACACCACATCCTTCAATATGACGTTTCCTGTCGATTAGACGTCCATCAACCTTTGCAGTATTCTGCAATATGATTGGATGGGTGTATTTGAGTGCTCCGACGGCAATTTTCACTTTGCGCTACGTAAAGATACACACATTTAGTTTCCTATGTATGTACTTATTGTCAACGAATTTCGTAAGAAAAGTCTGTGGTGAGCGGCTGAGCGCACGGCGATTCTCCATTGCTACTAAAGCTATATCCAAAACGCTAAAAAGTCCCATTGTCAAAAGCACTTGAAAGCTCCCTTCTAGGATCCCATATCAACATCATTTTTGACATCACCGAAGTGCCCTTTAAGGGCCCATACTTGTCGTTTTGGACAGGGCATTATTCTCTGCTTGGCCACAAAGTAGCGACGACGAGTAGCTACCGCCGTGAGGAGAAAAAAAAAGAGTTCTTCGACACGACAGCGGCATCAGGTGCTGGTTTCTAATCCCCTCGAGGAGAATAAAATGCTGTTATTTCCTGATGTCATCATATTATTATTTCTTCTCTGCATTTATTTAATGGATGGATGGGATGAAGAAGGGCAGGAAGTATGCTGAGATGAAAGAAATAAATATTGGTGGACAGGGTCCTTCACATGTAAAAATATAGAGGATTTTTAATTACTTAAATTAATTTTAACTTGCCTTAACCGGTAGATCACCTAGTAACCATAATAATTTGATGCTATAGGAGAATAATGACACCAAAACCAACTAAATCGGTTTAGCAGTTTTCTCCATTATTAGAATTGCCTCCCTCCCGGACATAGGCTTTTATTGGTATAGTTTACTAATAAACTATTTGAAAAGCCTGCTGACACAGGGCGAAAGGGCATATGGGCGAAATAACAAAAAATATAGAATAAAGCAAATTTTTATACAGATATTAATGCGTGTTGTTTTAATGAAAACGATATAGGCAACTATGGTAAACAACATATTAACTAAATACCAATGATGTACAACATCTTTGGTGAAGCAGGCGCTGTTATTAAGCAGTTTCCCTTGTTTAGACCCATCCATTACATGGACCTTTATACCAGCTTGCCTGCGTGCATGGAGAATGCAAAATATAATCGTTCGTGGCTAAATATGGGTTGTGGGAGATAGATAGATGCCGACCTTATCCAGTAGCTGTCCCGAGACTTCTTTTTAAAAATCATCAATAATTATTTTTTTGAAAAATGATACCTACATGTATTTTGAAAAATGCATACACCCACGCCATGTGCCAGTTAGTGGAAGAGTTAGTACATGGGAACTGGCTTGACATCTATTGGCGCACATCTGAATCACTACGCCTAGCAACTGAATCATCGGCACGTACGCGTAGCCTTTAACATAGTAGATAGTATTTAGAATATTAGATATGTAGATATGTGAGGCACTCGTACCTGGATGATGTTTTTTCTCCTGGGTGAAGCGGACGATGCGGGTTATGATAGTCGATCCGGCGGGCGAGGATATTGACGCAAAAGGGGAGATGGTGGAAATGAAATAATAAATGCATAACGGCCTGTGCGCGCGAGTAGCCGGTGGATTGGTGGGCGGAAAGGGAAGAGGTGAATTTGGGAGCGGGAGGGTAGGAAAACACGTGTAACGACCAGTTCATCCAATACTTTCTCACACTTTTCCACCGATGGAAAATTGTGACGGATTATTTTTTTCGACGGGGTTCCGCACAGCAAAACAGCCAAAAAAAACATATATTGGGGACGACCTCCAAATAAATAGTCCTGACTGCTAAAATAAATTTTTTTCGAATACCAACGTTGTCCAGCGAAGAGGATTTATTAATTATTCTATCACAGTCAACACTTTTATTTTTCACAGAATGTGACAAAAATTAATTTCTTCCCATTTCAAACTTATAACTATTGCGCATCGTACAAAAACAACTGGATGACGATTTTCGTAGTTTACTAAGCGCGCCAAAATAAAGCAAAATAAGAATGAGAAGTGATAATCAATAATAGTAATGAAATTATCGTTAAATAAAAACCATCCGGAAGTATTGTGTTATAAATACGAAACTCCTCCTTGAAAACCTTGACATACCAACGATAATACTTCTGCCAATAATGAAGTTAATAAATAAAGATATTTTTCTAGTCCTTCACTTACGTGTCATTGATTTCGCAACAAAACCAGCAGAATTAACTCATACTTTGCCAATACAAGGGAGATAAAGGAGCATTAAAAAGAACGAAACACAGTGTTAACAAAAACCGCAAACTCACCCCAATTCCATACAGATCCAAATCAACAACGGATACTCCATAAAAACATGGAACTTACCTGAAAGAGAAAATTCGAGGTTAAAATCAAAGTAGAACAAAGTTTACAATATTTTCAATAGACATACTACTTATAGCTTTATAAACTGTTTAATTTTAATAATAATGTATCATAAACAAAATATAATTAAATTTACTGAGGTGAAATTATTGTAAAATAGCTCTATAAAATATAATGTGAGGACCACTGCATATTCAGACATTATACCTGAGGTTATTATGCAAAAGGTTAAGCTCTCTGGCGAATGTATGCCAGAGGAAAACACTTCATAAAAGAGAATAAAATTAATTTCAAACAATCACTAAAAGCAACCACCAATGCGCTTCGCTAATGGAAAACATCCACAAACTTTTGAGACTTCATCCTCGTTAATTCCAGATAGCATCACGTACATTTTCAACCATAAAAATACGTCGAGTTCAAAGAGATAAGGTAATTTTTCAATCAGTGAAAAACATCAGCTACCGTGACGCAAGGGGCAAGCGGAGTCATTACCAATTCATCTTGATCGCAAGTAAAAAGGGCGGGGAGTGATTTGATCACAGTGATCGGCAGGGGCACGAGCCACCTAAACATATCGGAAAAAATAAGATAATTAATGTTTCCTTCGTCTACCCATCTCTTTAAAGCCTCGGCGAGCAGATATGGCGATAAAAAAATAGATCTTTTCGATAGTACTCATGAATAACGTAAGTAAAAAAACAACCGCTTTTTTCCTGCTGTTTTTTTCCCACGCGGCTCCCCGCTTCTAGCAATACTTAATTTTTCCGGTCATTTCGAGCAAAAAGGCGAGATAAGAAAGGCATAATCGAAATGATGGGTGCTTTTAAAGGAGACATTCTGTATTGTATTCCGTATTCGGTATTGTAAATTATTGTACTCCACATTTCGGTAATATATAAGAACGAACATTCTCGTTAAATGATAATTGTAGTAGGTTAAGGATATTTCCTACAGCTAGAGCAATATTATCCCTATCAATCGACTCTTAATCCCATACACTAAATAAAATAGGACGTTCCAATCCGTTATTCCTATGTCTCAACTGAGATGCTCACAGTTCGAATGGTGGACGGGTTCAAAATAATGCATGCACTTTGCAAGTAGAACAATTTCTTTACTTGGGTAGTGCATTAGAGGAAAATGGGCATAACAGCTAAGATATTAATAGGAGAACTACGCTAGCGAAGGAAGCGCTCAGCAATAAGAGGGAGCTGATGGCAAAAAATGTAAAGAAAAAGAGGTTGGCGGTGAGTTTAATTTGAAGTGTAGCGTTTTATGGTGCAGAAACGCGGACACTGAGGAAAGATGATGAGAATAGGCCGTTGGAGTTTAGCATGTGAGTGTGGAAGAGGTTGGAGAAGATGCGGTTGACAGAAAGCAAGACGAGCGAGAAATTGCTTGGTACGGTGGTCGAGGAAAGGAAACTTATGGAGGAGATTAAGAGGAGACAAAGTAGAAGGCTGGATGATGGGCGATGGGATGCTGAAGGCCGCAAAACGGGGGATGATGCTGGGTAAGCGGGGAAGGGAAAGAAAGAGAATACCTGCCATAATATCCTTCCATTCAAATTCTTTTCCCTTAGCTTCGTAAGGTCACTGAATATTTTAGGCCTACTATTTCCAAACAGATTACGATCGAAATTCACAGGCGAGAAACTAAAAAAAGGATGTGCAGAAAATGAGACATATCTGTCAGTGGCAAGCTATAATTAAATATAGATTCAGTTGTGACGTGGTGGAACCGTTCCATAATGATAGAAGCAAAACACTAGCTCTAATAAATTATTAGTTGTAAACTGCAAGTGTTTTGCTTCTGTCGACAAGAAAGCAGGTAGTTATGGTAACAGCAGTGCGTGTAAGCTTACATGCATTTATGCTAAGGTACTCGCGCATAGCTGTGTATGAAGATGAGAAAGGTAGATATAGGGAAAGCGTTTTCCTGGGTCCTTTCGCGTCACCGAAAAAATGGGACGAGAAGCAATGGGAGCGGGTTATTGCGAGGTATTGTGGGAAAATTGGAACCGAATGGGAACGCTGAGAGGAGAATAGGAGCGACCGGAGGACGATAATAATATTGGAGAAGAGTGGGTGAAAGAAAAATACGAGATGGCCTCAGAGATAAGGGGACGCCTTTTTTCTCCTCTCTCTCGCTCTCCTTGGAGAACTCCAATGATATGGACTCATTCTCTCAAAAAAAATATATTATTACAATAAAATGTTTAAGTGATTCCCACCCACGTTTTCAGCATTCTTTGAAAGATACTCTCGAAGATCGCCTCTTACATTCTTTCCACAAAAGACGATATAATGCCATTTACGACGCCTTACCCCTGCGTTCTCCGCTGGGACCGAAAGGAAAAATTCAGGGAGAGAACATTCAACAAAAGATGCCTGAGAAAAAAAACAGGTCAGAATTTACAAAATTTCACTGGGTGAATTGAGGAATAAGCTTGGAATGTTTCCCAATTAGTATATAGCCATCTGATCAGTGCCTATTAAAAAGAATTAGGATATCATAAATTAATGGCACCCAGTTTGTTTTTTTGGGTGTTTGCATAGAATAATACACTACTTTCGGGACATTTCAAGGGTTGTTCTCGAAAGCTTTAAGTAAGCTCCATACAGACGTTTTCTTCAGGTTTCAAAGATCCTGTCGAACGTTTCCCTCTCCTCCGTAATACCCCATTTGATAATGCAATTATTGTTCTTTACATCCATTAAAACGTCGATTTTCTGGCCTGAACGCTCCCCGAGAAATAAATTGTCTTGATTCCTCAAACATATGCCCTCCCACTAGGTTGTTTAATGTTGACCCCTTTCTTCTGGAAGAAAAAAAACAAAGTTTGTACTCAGAATGTATATTCCTCAATGTGTATCCCATTGATTCTGGATGGCATCCAAAAACGACTGCGTGAGAAGTGTCTTAAGGTAGTTTGGGCGATATATGAATTTTAAGTTTTTCAATCAATTGACCCTATTATATAGAGAAAGATTAAATGTTTCTTATGATACCAAAATATCAGCCAAGTACAATCGCACTACTTTTGAGATATTTTCTAGATACGGTGATGGAGATAGTTTTCCATTGGATTTGGTATTCCAGAGAGGCATCACTAAAACTATGAGGTAGTTCCAACGGAATATAGCATTAAAAAATTAACGGTACGTAGTTCGCACGTTTCCTCAATTATTTAAAAAATGCATTTACTACTCACAGTAATACTTTTCATGAAGTCGAAAAATAAATTCGTTTCTGAAGGAGTTTTTAGTGAACAGGGTGAAACAAATGAGACAAGCGAAACCTTAAAGTTGTATCTTTAGTAAATTCCTTATTAGTTCAGTTATTCAATACAAGGTTTATACCCAAGTCCTCAATATAACAACAATCGTTTTATGCTTCCAACAACTGCTTTAACTTAAAAAAAGAAACTTTGATTACGGTCGGGGGAAATTCCTACTCACACTACTTTTGGGAGAGTTAGTAGTTTCTTCTTGTCGATTGAAAATATTTCCATCTAAAAGATTATTAACTTTTTTATTATTACTTTTTACTTACTAGTACTACTACTTTAAGCTTGCTAGTTTGAACGGTGCATCACGTGAAATGGCATCGCAATCCACTCACCGACTGAAAGTCCCCGCCAGGCGGTCTCCAAAAGGTTTCGAGCGCTGTGAGCTTAGGCGGAAAATCGCCGCGTCACTTGAGCGAAAAAGCCAATAACCGACTGGATTCGCTTGCAAGGGACGGGAGGGGAAAGAGGGAGGGAGTAGATGAGTGCAACCGAGCGGGTAAAAAAGTGATTCGAGGAGAGAGGTGGGGAGGGAGGGAGGGTCCTGGCAGTTCGTCGCGATTTTCCACTCTTTTCGTTGTGACTACCCAAGTTCACGCGCGAAAACGAATTCATGCAAATTCAATTGTTGCAATGGCGGGAAAACTGCGCCGGTCGAACCGATCACGCCTGAGATTCACTCGAACGAATATATTATTATTATTTTTGATTTTTAGGTGATCTATCGGATTAAGTAGGCGTACACGGAAGTAAGTAGGTAAAAATCTTCTTCATTTTTACATATGCAGGGCCCTGTATACCATTATTCCTTTTTTCATCTCAGCACAGCATACATCCTACCATTCTTCATCACGTCCATAAAACCTTTTCTTTTTCTTTCCCTTCCCAGCTTATCCAACATCTTCCCCTATATCACGGCCTTAAGTAGCCTCCCTCCAAATACTTACCTTGCGTCTTCCTAATCTTCTCCAAAAGCTTCCTCTCCTCATCTACCATACCAAGCACTTCCTAGTTTGCCTTCTACCTTCTCCATCCTCCTCCACACCTGCCTGGGCCTACAGTCGAACGCCAGCAGCCTATTCTCGTCTTCTTTCCACTGAGTCCAGGTTTCTAACTCATACAACGCGACACTCCTCACCACCATCTTCATTACGAATTCACCCTGTTAAACGAATTAGGCTGGGAGCCGCTAGAGACTCGGAGGCTGCGCGCTAGGCTTAGATTACTTGAGCAATTAAGAATAGATATCTTTCAGAGCGACACGGAGAACATCATATTAGAACCCCACTATATTTCCAGGTCCGACAGAAACGATAAATTAAGAGAGATATTTTGCCGAACGGATAAGTATGGGAATTCGTTTTTCCCCGAACAATAAGGGACTTCAATAAATGCTAGGCGTAATTTCATTAGAGCGTTTCCTTTTTATATGTAAACGGCTGGAGTCCTAACACCCCCCGCCACACGCCTATTGAGGCGGCTTTCGGGGTAGTATGTAGATGTAGATTACATGTTTACTCAAGTTCCCCATCAGTCTTCTCTGCTCCCTTCGCTAGAGCACCTCTCCACCTATAGATCAGTTAAACAGTTAAGACGCAAAAAAACATAGGTAATAGTGGAAGAATGGTCGTAATACCACGAAAATTAATCAAAACCTATATAAACCAAAGTTAATTTATTAAAAAATCACGTTATTTTTAAAACTTTAGCGCATATAATTTGCGCGATATCCAGATTTGTTGGAGCACTTATTGCGAAACAACAAGCTTCACTAACGAGGGGCCATCCAATTTCTTCTTTGATCTTTGAACAAAGAGTTATACTTTGTGAAAGCTCCTTGAAAGCTTGACAGGGTTGACCATTGGATTCGCATCTATCTCTGGAACCTAATTTGTTGCAAGGTGATGCTGCAGAACTCGATCCATGCGTGAAATTCAATCGGCACATTTTTTTGCGGTTCTCACGAACTTCCAGAATGGCCCATCGCATGAAATCCCACTTCCCATCAGATACCATTAAAACCTTTAACCCTTTTCCGTTTTACGAGCTAATTCAAGGTTGTAACACGTTGAAACTCGCTATGAGCGTGGAAAAGGATTAAAATTGCAGAGGAAATTTTATTTAAGTTCCCATAAACTAGGAAATCAATCACGGCCCAGTATTAATTCCAAAAGGGGAAGAGGTAGTCACCCCCTCATTCGCCTCCAAAATATCCGGGAAAATACATATCATATCACGCGCTGAAGCAGGTACACGTAGCTGAATTAATAATATTAGGTATATTAAGATGAATGCATTTTTGCATGGAAATGAATTAGCACATGCGCTGAATGAATGCGGTGGTTACATAATAGTTGAGAAAAGTATGGTAACACTGTGAGAGAGGTCGAGGAATGAAATATCCGATAAAACATGGATTAATTCCTCCCGGTATTGCCTTGAACAATAGAAGTGTGATTTGTAGTTAGGCTACGATGAAGTGTAGGGAATTTTGCTGAACCAGCGACCAGAGAAAATAACAACGACGAAAATGGTTTCAAAGCATGGAATATATTAGGAGACAATCACACCTGAGAATGGTAAAAGAGAATTTCAAGAAGACTTTTTCATTTAAAGGCAATAAGATGGCTAGAGCATTAATCGTTGGTCATTGAGTGCACGTTTCAATAATTTTTTAGTCGAAAAAGAATCTTCGACCACATACATCTCACTTAAATTCATTTTTATTTATGCGTTGGAACTCACCATAAAGACAGTGATGGAAGAAATACAAGAATAATATTTTTAATATTTTCTTAAACTATAGCATATTATCAATACAGTTTTCTGCGCGGTGTTGGAAATTTAGTCGAAAATTAAATTTTCAATATTTTTTCGAATCTTTGACTTGGCGTGACACCTTGATGTTTGTCAGCAAAAATGATAATAATAAGAAATATATCTCATGTGATATACGGCTACATATTAAAATAGCATTAAATTGTCAAAATTCCAACGGTAGAAAGCAATTTTTCACTTTTATCTACAAGCATCACTAATAACAACGCGTATGCAAAGTTTCACGCAAATCTGTAGATCTGTTCACATAAACAAAAGTCACTCCAACCACCTTAAGTCCACGAATAAAAAGAATATTCGAAGACGGGTTTCTAGGTGCTCCAGCAACTAAGATTTAGGTCACTCAGGAGAAAATCCACTTGAATGAAGCAAACGCAAAGATTTCACAATTAGCAAGAGTGGTTCTCTCAAAAATACTAACAAAAATTAGAATCAAGACTATTCTAATCATAAAAGATATAATAGTGTAGCACGCATGTACACATTTACGCTTAATAATCGTCATCAATCGAGGGCATATTCCGTAGCTTATAATTAAGTGTACATTAAAAGACTCCGGAAAACTCTAAGGGCAATTATGCTGAAGCACCGCTTGATGTCCAATTTCATTGCCCATAACCATAAAACGCCAAATTTGTCCTAATTTTCTTGTAATTCTTGAAAATATATTTTTCCATCGTTCTTACCGTTTCGTTCGTTTCCACCCATCGTATCGTTTTTCTTGCCAATGTTCACATTTTCTTTTATTGCCGAAAGTATGACCTAAATAAAAGGAGATCAAATTACGACTAAAAAAAAGCCAATGTCCGGGGGGGATAGTGATGATGAAGAAAACGGCTGAACCGATTTATTTGAATTTTGTGCCAATTTTTTCGTACAGTATCACACATATCTGGAAAAATCCCCGTGTTTCCATTTTGGACCCAGATAATTGTTAATTGTAAAAGTAAACACGCAATAAGGGCGAGATTACGATCGCCATTTCCTGACGAGACGATATCAGACGGTGGCGTTCAGTTTCCCGTCGAATTCCGTCAAGGAGGAGTTGAATTTAGATTGACGGGAGTTTCAGCGCCAATAATTGTTAACCGATTTTCAAACGGAGTTCTAGGATTTCTAAACAGCTGCTAAGTATCTGCTTATTTTCATAATTTGTAATCCATGCACAAATACCGTCGATGGCTAAAAGCAAAATCATTGTATGCGCACCTTTGTAAACTTTTGGCAAACGCAAAAATGAGATTTCGAACTTGGGGGAAAACTTGTCAAAGACTCCTAAATACTCCACAGTACCATAATATGTATGCGTTAGATAATATTTTATCAGACCACAACAACACTTTTAAACTACTTTTTATTAGATTCACCTAAGTTAATACAAATACTTTTTTTGGTAAAAAATATAGACCAAATGATTGTGCTTATAGCCATCGATATGCAAAAATACTGAAAAATATTGCTCCAAGAACGTTATGTTTGACTGTAAACCTAAAAAGTTAGTAAGAAAATATGGATTAAAAAATTTTTAAATACTTAAAAAGCTTTACTCTGATTGGCTGCCGTTGAGGTAGCGTGACGAAAAATTTATACTTTGACAAAGTTCCCTCATCGTCCGTTGACGGCGACGTCACGTCCGGCCGTCGTAATATAGATTTCATTTCATAACTATCACCAAGCTTAAGGAACGCCACCGTCCGTTGCCTTCAGGTCAGAATACACCGTGATCCCGCCCTAACCCAAACTCATACAGTCATAAACGTGTGGCACTTAAGCACAGAGGTTTCTATTTTCTAAGCAATCAGATATGAGAAAATTAAGGATCGGTTGGAGCGTGATATTTTCCTAGCCATAAAGGAGACCACATTCGAATTTTATTATTTAATTTCAGCGCCTGTAAGAAGTATGAAATAAATATTGTAATATTAATGGCTCAAAAATATAGTTGTATACGACAAAAACTCTCAGTAATTAAATAAACACATCTACAAGTCTCTACCTTGACTCATTTTTGCACGCCGTACAGTGAAAACGCCTACACAACCGTTTTTTGCAACAGATTCTGTAAAAACTACTGCAGTGAGTAATTTATTTATTTTTATAAACAATTGAGAAAACATACAAACTATACACCGTTAGTTTTTTGACGAAATCTAGGTGTTAGAAATTCCTAAATTTTATAAAATATTCTCTCTCAGAACAGCACAGCCGTAAACTATCCCATGTAAAAAAAAAGCTTATATTTTAAGGCGAATTGCTCGAAAAGTAGTTTGGCAAGGGGTTACCTAATACTTTGATATAATTGAAAAGATGAGTTTTTTCTTTAATACGAGGTCAATTTCGTTAAATTCTAGATGAGGTGATATCCCACTCAAACTAACTAAACAGTGAAATAACCTACACAAAATATTCATTCATTCATTTCAGTAATCTACCGGTTCGAGGTAGGTTGTGATGGAAGTCAGAGAATATCCAACGAACTCTTACACGTGCCGTGCCCTTTCTACCTCTAGTATTTCTTTCTTCATCTCAGCATAAGTCCTACCTTTCGTCATCCCGTCCATAAAACCTATTCTCTTTCTCCCCCTTCCCCGTATGCCCAAAATCCTTCCCTCTATCACGGCCTTCAGCAAACCATCGTCCCTCATTACCCCTTCCAGCCACCTACCCTGTCTTTCCCTAATCTCATCTATAAGTTTCCTCTCCTCGCCCACCATGTCAAGCACTTCCTCATTTGTCTTCCTTTCCGTCCAACGCATCTTCTCCATCCTCCTCCACACCCACATCTCAAAAGCCTTCAGCCTATTTTCGTCTTCCTTTCTCAAGGTCCACGTTTCTGCCCCATATAACGCCACACTCCATATCAGACTCTTTACCAGCCTCTTTTTTACATCCTTACCTAAGGTCCCCGTCATCAGCTCCCTTCTATTATTGAACGCTTCCTTCGCTAGCGCTATTCTCCTACTAATGTATTTGCTACTATGTCCTCTTTCTTCTAGCGTACTACTTACTCCAGTCACTTCCACAGTATATTATGTCTTATTTTTACTCAGACTGTGTGGAGGGGGGGGGGGGGGAAGTAGAAGTTTTTTTTCATTTTTGTGAAATCATTAAAGGGTTGGGGGTGCCACTATTTATGACTAACTGTGACAAGGGGGGGAGGGGATCTAGTTTGGTCCAAAATTGTGTGACATCATTTATTGACAGCCCCTAATAAGATTTGGATGACGTTATTTTTCCAGTCCTTTTTGACGGGTTTTAGCTAGCGCCTAATACCCTCCCTCCCTAGGATTAATCTTGCCTCGGCATGCCGACAAAAAAGACAACGATATCAAGGAGGATAAAAAAGTCTTCGGAGGATAAAAAAGGCACGACTTCGCGGAAACTTGTTACATTTCATCATAATGAAAACTCAGTTCACTTTACACAATTTTTCTTGTGAAAAATGAACGCAGGGGGCGTTGCCGGCTAACGCGAGGCAAAAGCAATGCGCTCAGACGTTGTTCGCTTGATTGTGATTTACTCTGAAGAAGTGTTCACTAGGATCATAAACGACCGCGGCAATATAGCAGCGCAAAAGTTAACGATTCGACTGAATGGACTCTCTTGAGGCATCCAATTGCGGATAAAAAGGACAGTTGGCCGAGTTTGAGATCATCCACCTCAGCCGAAGGCAACGTACCAGAATAAAGAGTAACTCCCAGTCTAGCTCCAGCACTACAAGGAGGAAATTCTTGCAACACGTACCCCGGCTCGACATTTTTTACGAGATGAACACCACATTCTGCTGACCTCAAAGCTATATTTCCCGAACTTAAACAAGGTTCAGTTTTCATCTCAAGGCAATATATTCCTCCCATGTGCAATTATAGAGGCTAGGAAGTATTGTTACTGGATTTGCTCAGAAACTACTCTCTGGACAACACCGAAGAAACCTACACCAAAACATTTATTTAAACAAATAAAGTTTTGGGCAGCAAGAAAGGAAAGTTAAATGAAGCAGTAGGTATGAGGAGTCTCAGAGAGGTTTGACGGAAGCCAAACAATAGATCGCAGAACAATTACTCAATACTCGATAGCAAGCCAAAAGAAGACACAAAAAATTGGTTTTCACTGCTGCGCGTTCACAACGAACTCATAAAGAGCTTAAACACCACATTCTACTGACACCAAGACTATTTTTCCCGAGCTAAAACAAGGTTCAGTTTTTCATCTAAAGACAATATGTCTCTGCCCTGAGCAATTACAGAGGCTAGCTAGAAATGTCTCTGGATTTACCCAGAAATCATTCTATCTGGACAACACACCCAGGAAAACCCACCTACTCGAAACGAAATACGAACGAAAAAAGTTTTGGGAAACACAAAAGAACATAAAATGAAGCAGTAGGTATGAAGTGTCTCACGGATATTTAACGATGGCCAATAAAATAGTGAGCCAATAAACCAACATATCTATTGATGTAAAGCCAAAAGAAGAAAAAAAATATGTAACCAAATGACCTAAGACATAAATTCCTTTTTTAGAAGGCCACAACAGGGGTCAGGAGAACTCAGAATAGACAGCTAATACTTACAAAACAATCTCTGCATTTGGCGTCATAGTTATATTTGTTAAATTACCACCGTTGGAGTACTTTCCTCCTCTAGGAAAGGTCGCACTACATTACTGCGCTTGCGTTAAGTGATAATTGAGAAAAATAACTAAAAGATAGCGCCCGTGGTATTTCAACGGGAGGAAAATAAATTGTGGCGCGGAATGAAATAAATGAATACCACCAATGTGACATTAAAAATGCATACACTACGTTAAGGTCGCTAACCGCACATAGAGAGGATGGAATGAAAAATACCCCAACTAAAATCTCGCTGTATTTCGGAGATAAGACTTTAAGCTAAGATAGCTTTGCATTGGCATGAGCTCTCATAGCCTATGCTGCGGTTGCCAAGTAAATAAAAATTTATATCGTTGATATTAGGCAAAACTGTACGATTTTGGAACAAAAAACTGAAATATAAGACAAAAAAAAGAGAATAACGTATATCGAATTAAATAATTTAATTGAATCATGAATTTCGAAAAGGTCTCATCTCGGAAATGTTTGAAAATGGACATTTTTCCTCTTTTATCATGCCTTCATTTAGAGAGATGTTTTATCAGCGAGAAGAACTCATACCTGCTATTCATAAAGCTTTCAGAATGAGTTTCTGAAAAAAACTGCGCTCTTATTTAAAATGGTTTGACAGAAATTCAGTTTTTGCTGTCCCCTGAAATATTTCATAAATCCGAGATGAGCCCTTTTCGAAATTCATGATTCAATTCTATTATTCATCCGATACTAAAAGTTCCAAGCCTATATCATACAAGTAAGTAATTAAATAAAGCAAAAAAGGAACCTCTGCACCAAATCCAATGCTGTTGTCATGGAAGTAAAGTTTTGTTATAGTAGGGATCACATAAGGGCCCCAGGGGCCTTTCTATTATAGGCTATCTGGGTTCTAGGGAACATGTATGCCAAATTTTATTCGAATCCATCGGGGGTTTTGGAAGTCAATAGCGTTGAAACAAACGAAATTTCAGTTTTATACATATTTCGATGAGCAATGTAATAGATTACATTACTAATCAAGACTACATGCTCAAATAAGTAGGTTACCTCCGTCCACTTTGCTTCCGTCTAAACAGAGATAAAATTTAGAATTCAGAAGTTGAACTAAACTCGATAAGTAACGCCAGTTCTGGGTACCGGAGGCGAAGGCGAAGGAAAATAAGGCTTGTAATTAAAGAGTTAGAAACTAAAGGCTTGCGACTCAAAGCCTTATATCCAAACTTGAATATGATAGGTAAATTTCATTACGTTGGCCAGCACTGAATAAAATTAGGAGTTCAAAGAGAAGCTGAAAAACTCACTTTGATCTCGTCCATAGCTACGGATAATCATTTAATTGAATCCAAATCCGCAATTACTCAGTCCCAGATACAATTAATTTGATCTGGACTGCGCAAATGATTTTTTCCAGTGATTATAAGCCATAAAGGGGATAATTGAATGCCGGATTGCCGCATTAAAATATTTTTATCCTCCGCTTTTACATCCTCCCCCATTCAGTTATTCAGACTTCGGGGATTGTCCGCGGACGCAGAAAAATTAAAAAAAAAACCCACTCTGCTCCCATGACCTAATTTCGATCCCCAAGAGCCGTGTGAATGGTTGCCCCAAGGACCCTTACAGCCTGGTCATTCTTTTTGTTTCCACCAAACGTAGAGTGACTATCATGCGGAAGAACTAGATGGAATTAGATTTTTTTAATGAACAATAACTGTTTGCGAATGGTTGAGTGATGCGAGAATGTTGAATGGATTCTCCGGCAATGGAAGCATATGAAAAGAGCTAGCTTCGTTCGTTTGGCCGCGTAGAGAGAAAGGATAAGAGTCGAAATAAGCTGGACAGATACATGCTAGCGGAGTGAAATGGTGTGTGAGGAAGCAGCCGACCGAGAAAATCATGCGTGAATGTGGCGGAAGCGACTTTTCAGAGGAGGAATATTGCGAGTCTTAAGATAAGGTGAGCGCATATGAAACAAAGCATGAACGTAATGGACGCGAAAGAGACGCAAGGATAGAGCATAATGCAGGAAAAATTACAATCGAAGACAGTTTTTAGGTTTAAAGCCGAGAATGCAGCTTTTTAACAGTGCCAATCCGAAAGGGTATGTATGTGTGTATTCACAATAATAGCAAAAAAATATTTACATTTTCAACGAAGGATCACATTGCACAAATCTGTTCGGTAGCGTATCACTCAATTTTCTTGCTTCTAACAGACCCGGAGATGCTTGTTCCAGGATTCTAGAATTATCCCGCTTATAAATAAATCAAATGTATATATCTCGACTCATACCAGATGTGTTTCCTTCTAGGAACAGCAAGGAGATGTAAACGGCATTTTTATTAGATAAAAAACACATCAAAACAAATACAGATGAACACATAAATATAAATACAATATGCACAAAAAAAACATTTACCCAACTGTCATAAAACGTAAATCAAACTGAGAAAAGGAGGGAGAGAGGAAGGGGTATTATTTCCGGGAAACTCCGGCGTTAGCACTCCGAAAATGCCACTTCGCAGGAGCCCTCCCTGTGAGAGAGGGGCGAGAACAAGGGACCGGTGGAAACTGGGAGAACAGGAGGAGGAGGAAGAGAACAGGGAAAACTATCCGCCCAATTATCGCCCCATGCATTGGGGTAAAAAAGAAGAAACGCGAAACGCTGTGGAGGGATGAGTAATGGGATACTTGGAAAGACGACTTAAGGCTGTAGAGGTTTTTTCGGAAACGTCTCAGGATAGTACATCCGCAAAGATAACCCTCGAATGAATTAGATGAGTAAAGCAACGACAATAACGGAGTTTTAGACTTTGAAAATGAGAGAGAGACTATAAGTAATGCATTAATGCATGATGAGCACTGGAGAGGAATGGTTTGCTACATTAAATGCTGTGAGATTAGTAGGCAATAACATGCACTGCGATATAAATTTTTCATGACTAATGATGTAATATATCGCAAATCAAATGTGTGAAATTTGCAGAGAAAATACTCATTCGCCAGGACTGAGATTAGAACCTAAAACCCTGGACATTGCAATGAGTACTCAAATCACTTAAGCTATGCAGGCTTGAAGAATTCGTCTGGACTGGGATGCAAAATGAACTTTTGGAGCACTAATTTATAACCTAATTTATTTTGAATATTTTCACAGGTATTCATACTCTGAAGAATATTTTTCGGCCTCTCTGTTTTTATGAGTTTACATCCAACAATGTTTCACGTCCTCTGCTGACGCCTAGTCATGACATTATTCCTTTAAAAAAAAAACAGAGAAGCCGGCAAATATTCCTCAAAACACTAATAGCCTAATTAAACTACTACCACTATTATTCATATCTGATCGACTCATTATGAAATTCATTCATTTATATTAATACTCGTGTATTGTGTAATAAATATGCATTAATTAGATATATCACAAGTTTTGGTTCTATCATTAATAGCGGACATGAAAACACCTTGATCGGCTTAAAGCAATAAACCAAACACTTAAAAGATCGTTAATTAGGGAATACAGCCTATTAGTTGTCATTTAACATGGGTAGAAAGCAGGATATGACATTACCACATCCCGATAATTTAAAGCACTGCCCTGTATATAACTCTGTCTATCCACGTAAAATATTAAGTGGATACAAGAAGTTATTTATTGTTTATTAACTTAAACTTAACCTAAAAAAAGGTGCTGCTTTACAATAATCGAAATGTGATAATGCAATATTGTCCTCTATGCCGTTATTAAATGTCAACAAATATACTGAAATCCCAGCTAATTAATATTATATAACTTTTTGTTTCCATGAACATTTTTAAGTGACAGAGATTCACATCTATTAACATGACAGAGAGCCAGGGAATTACCCCAGACACAACGTATAGCACCACCCTCTTACACTTTTAGTTAAACAAAAAAATAATTCATATGAAACCAAGCAATTAATACATTTTTTGTCTCATCTCAAGGTTCCACAAGTATGGTTCATCGCTGCTGAACGGCGGTAAACAAGATCTCTCCGGGACATCGACAACTTGCTTCGTCAACGAATGAATTCACCCGTAGAGCGGACGTGTTCCGTACCAGGATATACGGAGCAGTAAGGAGGGGAGGCGAGGGAGGCGAGAAATAAAAAAAATAACTGAGGAGCGAACTCCGAAGCACATACCCTATCAGAACGGATGGCACTCACTTGCACAAGAAAATCATAAGGAAAGGAAAGGAACTTGTTTCTATACAGCCACGCCGTATTCCCTTCCCGTGAGAACTCTCATCTCGTGGAAGACAATTCAAATCGCATCTGAAGGTTATGGCGGCAAATAATTGATCGACGGAAGGAGAAAAAATAGCCGACTTCCGGAATTATACCTACCGTCCATTAGCGAGGGATAGATAAATAGTTCTCCGCGTTCACTTTTTACTCCTCTACCTCACTCTCTCACACAGCGAAACACTCATCCCATCGTCTTGAACGGCTTGACATCTCCGCTCATCCTCAAGCACAACCGTTACAAACAAGCGTTGTGCAAGGTTGAACGGAGAGGCAAGACAGCCTGGTATATAACCATCCCACGAGAGGAAGTGAGGTGACCATCGAGTTAAGAGATCAAGTCTCAAAGGCGATCATTGGAAGGGAATGAGGAAAAGTGAACAGTAAGGAAAAGATTCCCTGACTACCGCGACGTCAAACCCACCACAGAGCCTATAAGACAAGTTGATGGGTGACGTCAATGACACAACCAATCAGAAAGTTGCTGATCATGAGAACATACACCTGTGTACATTTGACTGACGTTTATTTGAAAATAAAATCAGGTGCTCATATTTTCAATACATATATACCAATCACGCCATTTTATTTCGGGTTAGGCAAAGCCAAAGAACTTAGTTACTGCCTACTGGACTGGCTCTCTTTTAATAGTTGCTTCCATAATGCCCTATCCTTGAATACCTATTTCATTTCTCTTACATTCATGCCTTGCTTCAAAAACGCTCTCCTATTCTGACGACTCCCAAACAATCCTCCTCTTTAGAGTGTCTTCCAACACATTTACCCATGAATTTCGCAGTATACCCATTCCTCTAACACCGCTCACAATGCTTTCGTAATACATATATCCGATTCGTTATTTGACTCTCATCAGTTTTCTCAAAATGACTAAACCAACGAAGCACTCTTCTTTCACATACGCCCACTGCTGAAGCAACAAACACACATTCTTTCATGACTCACTCATTCTTAACTCTATCCATCCTGATTATTTACATTATGTACTATGAATGGATGAAAATGTTTAAATACGCGGAGGACTGAGATTTTGAGACAATAGACATTTCTGTTTGCTGCATCGCGGATACTAGATTGCAACGGCGACTGAATATAAAAGCACGGTTTCAAGGACATCATCTACTAAAAGATGAAACAAACTATAGGACTATAGGTCCTTTTATTCACGGATAGAAGTTGATACAGCGGCGGGCTTAAAAGAACTACTGTCCAAAATTCGTCGCTAGGCTACCATTTAGTACACTTTTACGAGAAGCTATAATCTCCTAACTAAGCAACAAAATATAATTAAGCAGAATTTTTAACATAAAAAGAATGCCAGTTCAATACAGAAAATAATCAGAGACTTATAAATTCTAAATTATGCATTCGCAGGATTTCATTCTCTTCAAATACCAACACACGAGTAAAATATACTTTTCTAAAACAGATACCTATTCATGATATTGCAGCAAAAAATAATTAAGTGTTGGTCGAATCTCTTTGCTTCAAACTGAATGTTTACCAACTTCTTAATCCAGGAATACCCTGATTCAAATAAGAAATAGAGATATTGTACGAAATATTCATGCGGGAATAATATCAAAATGGATAAAATTTCTCTTTCGTGACTTTTTTTACGAAATCAATGGACAATGAAACAGTTCTCAGGACTGGATTTCAATAAAATAATACAGCATGATAAAGGCAATAATAAAATCTCATTCCGTGATGACGAATACGAATGTGCACTTGAGGGTGACTCCGCAAAGGTAAATACCGTGGCTAGTCCCGGTATTTTCACAATTGGACTAATTCGAAGCAAAACCGCATTGAAAGTAAAGTCACGAGAAACAGGAAAAGTAAAAGAGTGATGTTCCATTCTTGATTTCTGCGGCATTCAGAGGACGCGAGGGCCACATTCTTGGATTTTCGGGAAGTAATTCGGAGGAAATTGGCCGTAGGCGAGAGATTATTAGATGAACAATTACGTTTGAAAACGGGAAAGAATTGACGAACGAGGCTCCCAATTGTTGCCAATAGAAAAGATTGATCGAGACCTTTTTAATGTGGAACGTGACGGTCAACGACTGAGCTAGTGGGTTTTTAAGTAGGAAAAAATGAGCTTTGATTGGAAAATGTATTGATCGGAGGGTAAGAACAACGGTATAAAAAGCGAGATGGATAGAAAAAAACGGCAAAGACATGATACATATTTCGGAAGAAATGAGAGAGCACGGGAATAAATTCGATTTCGTGAGGAGATAGAAGGGTGTTTAATAAGAGAACGAACAAGTGAGGGGGAAAATCCGAACAGAGGGAATTTTAGAAGGTGGAATGGAAGTTATAGAAGAGAGAATGAATGGCTACAAGAAAAGGGAAAGAAGAAATTCAGAGATGATGCAATTATGGAAGAAGAAAAGGAGTCCTCCATAATTTTCACCACGGCATAAAAATTATGGATAGCTCAATCGTGCACGGCAAAGATTGTTTGTGATGCTTCAAGAACTATATATCAGACGCGGAGCAAGGCCCCGATTTTATGAGTCAAATCTAATCCCGTACAATATAATGCTTAATTCCAATACATTCAATACCATGATCTGAGCAGGTACAGGCTTATCTTCTAGTAACAGGGACGCGTATTCCTCAATGATTTTCGATCAAATATTAATGTGACTAACATAACTGCAAGTTTACAAAATAACAGAGCATTTTTCTGTAAACCACAAGATAACAATCAAATTTGTAGCAAGAATTTTGCCACGATCACACGTTTGTCGCTACCATTAAATAATATAAAAAAATCGTTTGTCAAAATCCATGAGCAGAGGGTTCGGTAATGCATTACAATCCACGGGAATACTGAGAATTTACGTGCAAGCCAATGCTGCTCAGTCACTGACTTCAATCAAAAGTTATTTACCTTTTTCACAAAAATTGATTCTCTTTATTTTACATCTAAAAGATGATGAGTTTTCAAATACAGGAATTTAATTTGCCAATTTACTGTACATTAAGCAAAATACAACGAGGGATATTTATTTGTAAACAGAATGTTTACAGAATTTAACTCCTTGTCAAATAGTCACCCATTATTAAAAAAAATACTTAACAGCTGGGATAAGGCTTTCTGTGCAAGAGGAGGAAACCAATCGCGTAAAACCATAAGGCAACCAACCACTGCATCAAATATTTATTTTTATCAAATATTTATTCTTCCTTTTCCTGTATCGTAAATTTGGAAATGCACACCTAATTGAATTGAATCTCAATGATATCAAATTTATTCCCTAATAGTCGCCTTGAATTTTGAAACAAATTGCTAATGAGGCTGCGAAAATATTTGCTTAGCGTAGAGAGCTAGAAAAGAATGCAAACAACCACATACACATGGGGTTTTATACTTATATATAACTTATAATGATGCTGAAGGCCGTGATGGAGGGGTGGATGGTAGGTAAGCGGGGAAGGAAAAGAACTGGCGTTATGGACGGGATGAAGAGAGGTAGGACGTATGCTGAGAGGAAGAAAGAAATTGTGAAGGTATATCGACATCTGGGCCCATAAAAATCTAAAGAATCTTTACCTTCTTGCTATTCAGGCTTTTGGTTCTGCGAGTAATTATTTAATATTTTGCAACAGTTTTGCTGTGCTATGCTGCCGGCTTCATCGGGATTTTTAAAAATTACGACGGTAAAAGCCCGACGAAGCCGGCAGCATAGAACGGCGAAACTGTGGCAAAATATTAAATAATTGTGTAGTAAAAATGGTAAAGGTTGTAAGTGCCAGAAACTAAAATTTTCCGTATTCAATAAAATAAGTCTAAAACGTTCACGGCTCTTGCACGGTGCTGACATCTTCCGACTGCTCTACAAACTAGGGAAAAATTTTCTCGCACTTACTAACTTGTCTATCTTATTACGCCTGGCTTGTACTTCGCTTTTCATCGAAAAAGTAATTTTTTTATTTTTTGGCACTTATATCCTTTTCCATTTTTACTGCACAATTTCTCGCAGAACCTTAAGCCTGAATAGCAAGATATACAATGAGCTGCGAAAATCTACCAAAAAAATCTTTACCTTCTTTCATCTAAACCTATCTTAACCAGTAGATTACTCAAATAATCATAACTACTTAATAACTTCTACGTAAAGCATTAACTGAGATAAAAATTGATGTTACTCGATGATTTTCTGGGCTGATGTCATGGGGCAGGGGGTGATGGAGGGAAGCAAAACTACGGATAGGCCGATGGAAGCGACCATTCTATGCATCCTGCCAAGAGACGAGGCTCAAGGAAAGATGCGAGCGATGGCGTCATGGGGAAGGCCTTGCCCAGCAGAGTCGAAAAGCTATTGGTTATGACTACGACACCCGGAAACTTTACGCAAGATATATCCAACACGGGCTCGAATCTGGTGTCCATGAAACTTGTGGCGGACGTTAGAGGACTATCCATTTAGAAGAAAAAAATCGTTGTCTATAACATCTAACTGGACATGCTAATGAAATGGAAGTATTCTCCTTGTTTGATTCGAAGATTGACCATTACGGTTGTAGGTACTCTTTTTCCGACCAGGCCTAATGAAGCAAGTCCGAAGCATACATTAAACCAGTATTCATAACCGAATGTGCGTAATTCACACACTCGCCTGGAAGGGGATCCCGGTTCAGACAATTAATTATTATTTCATTGTGAATTACATACAGGAATTCGTGCAACACGTAGCGGGTAGCTCACGCTTAAGCTTATCTACTTGACAAAACAGTACTCACATCGTCATTTTATCGCTAAATGGCATTATTTCCGACATCATTAGTCCACAGGGCATAACGAGTTAACTTTGAAAGTTTTAACTCTCTGCAATGATAAATCGAATGTAGTCCCAATGGAATACTCACTTCGAGCAGGATTACGTAAAACCTAATTCACGTGGTTAAACAAGATTCCTCGGGTTAAACGAGAAAACTCAAAATACAGCTGTGTCGCTAAGTCCATACTTTCAATGTGAATCTACCTCGCGGTAGTTGAGTTGAAATTTTCTCTATTCATCTTAGTGACATTTGATATTTTTTTTAATTTAAGCAGTTGTTAGTAGCATTGCATTGGTTAGTCAGTCGGCCAAGGGGTTACAGTCAATGGTGAATGCATTAGAGGTGCAGTGCGAAAAGTATGGGATGAAGATCAATCACAAGAAAACGAAAGTAATGAGATTTTCCAGAAGTAAGAAGGCGGGGCTGAATATAAGGGTGGGAGGGCAGAAGATAGAGCAGGTCGAGCAGTTTACGTATCTGGGTAGTATTTTGGAGGCGAATGGGTTTAGTGGTAAGGACATCAGATACAGAATGTCGCTAGCTAAAGAAGCATTTTCGAAGAGAAGGGAATTGATGAGGGGGGGTCTGAGAAGAGACGTAAAGAAGAGGCTGGTAAAAAGTTTAATATGGAGCGTGGCGCTATATGGGTCGGAAACTTGGTCATTGCGAAGGAAGGATGTGCGTAGGCTTGAGGCGTTTGAGATGTGGGTTTGGAGAAGGATGGAGAAGGTTAGCTGGATGGCGAGAAAGACGAACGAGGAGGTATTGGATATGGTCGGAGAGGAGAGGAAGCTTGTGGCAGAGGTTCGGAGAAGGCAGAAGAGATGGATGGAGGAGGTTTTGAGAGGAGAGGGCATGCTGAAGAGAGTGATAGAGGGGAGAACACTGGGGAAGCGTGGGAGAGGAAGGAAAAGGATAGGAATTCTGGACGAAATAAGAGGAGGTAGAAGATATGAAGAATTGAAGAGGGATCTAATAACTTAGGAGGGAAAGCGAGACAATTTCTTTTAGGTTGGGATACAAAATGGGGACTGTCCAAGAACCTACCAATCAGCTGGTAGAATACTTGAATGAAATGTTAGTAGCATGAAGTGAATACAGTAGCATTAATGAAGAAAAAAATTGAATTTTTATGACTAATCTTCTCTTAACGAACGAACGAAACAAACGAAAACGTAACGAAAATAAAACTTTGAACCGCATTTCATTTGAATGAATCTGTTTATAAGTTAGAATTCATGATGCAGGTGGTAATGGAAATTATACAAGAATTATATTTAATTTTTTACTTTCATTTGAGCTTATTATGACTATAGTTTTTGGCGCGGTATTCTAAAATATTATGAAGTATGTTTTTTTTTTCGAATATTGGACTCAGTGAAACACATTGATATTTGTTAGCAACCGTTTTCATCAAATGGAAAGTATTATTTCGCAATTAGAATAAAATCTGTACACATGTAATCGAATTATTACGAAATATGTGTCATGTGCCGTAAGACACGTTTGTAGAGTTTCACGCAAATGAACAAAAATTCGCTCCAACCATGTAAAACCTTCAAACTGGGTCACCAAAATAACTAGTTTCTGCGCCGTAAATTAAAAAACGAACATGAGTATTAGCGGCGTCGAAGACGCAGTTGTACGGGAGAATTTTCTCCCAAGAGGAATAATGCACGACGAGTTCGAGGTGGCGGCGATCGGCTGAAGAGGATGAGGCGGCAGTGGGCGGGTACGTTTTGAGGCTCAGGGAGGAGGAGTGAAGGGAAAAAAGTAAAAGGAAAAGAATGAAATGGAAAAAAATCCTTTTCCTTTCTCACGCTCCCACGCCTCCTCCTTCCCACGCGAGAAGAGATGGTCCCTCTCTTTCCCGCTCACTCTTCCTCGTTCCCTGCACACCTCCCCTCTCCTCCCCCTTACCCCCTCCCTCGCCACTCAACCGTTCCACTCATCCCCACACACGCTTCACGAGTATATATATATATATGTATCTACATACACCCACACACCGGTCCCATGCATAACATGACACTGCGCTCATCCCAATACGCACCACACACACACACACACACACACATATATATATATATATATATATATATATATATATATATATATATATATATACATACATGCATAAATAAAACAGTGATACACTAAACAAACACAGAAACACGCAAAAAGGACACTCACAAAAGAAAACTTGTACGTTTCGGCGTCAGGACGCCATCGTCAGCGGTAGAGGAATCTCTACCGCTTCCTCTAGATTCCTCTACCGCTGACGATGGCGTCCTGACGCCGAAACGTTCAAGTTTTCTTTTGTGAGTGTCCTTTTTGCGTGTTTCTGTGTTTGTTTAGTGTATCACTGTTTTATTTATGCATGTGCATCGTCGCCGAGAGCGATTTTTTACCAAGACATTATATATATATATATATATATATAATGTCTTTGCCGCCGCCGCCGCCGCCGTGCATTTGCTCAGATTAAGTTCGAGTCCCCACTCTTGGCTCCACACATGAACGTTGTTTAAATCCGATGATAGAATTTCAAAGTCAGAGTGATCACTAATTTCGCGATAGATAACAGCGTCGTCAGCTAATAAACGTATTTTACTGCTAAATCGAGAGCATCGGTCATTTATGTAGGTATATAATGAACAAAAGGGGGCCGGCTCCACCTATTATATATATATATATATATATATATATATATATATATATATATATATATATATATATATATAAAATAGGTGGAGCCGGCCCCCTTTTGTTCATTATATACCTACATAAATGACCGATGCTCTCGATTTAGCAGTAAAATACGTTTATTAGCTGACGACGCTGTTATCTATCGCGAAATTAGTGATCACTCTGACTTTGAAATTCTATCATCGGATTTAAACAACGTTCATGTGTGGAGCCAAGAGTGGGGACTCGAACTTAATCTGAGCAAATGCACGGCGGTACATTTCTTGCGGAGGTCGTCCAACTATCCCCGTGTATATCCTGTGGATGGCGTTAAGATAAAGGCGACAGATGAAGTTAAGTATCTGGGAGTTACGATTACCTCGAACCTATCGTGGGGAACACATATAAGAAATATTTGTGGCAGAGCTCTGAAGAAGCTAGGATTCGTCCAGCGTATTGTGGGAAGATTTTCGGATGAAAAAGTAAAAGAGAGGTGCTATTTCGCACTCGTCCGGCCACACCTTGAATATGCAGCGAGCATATGGGATCCGGTGCAGAAAGACTTAATTCGGGAACTTATAAAATACAAAGGAAAGCTGCGCGATTCGTCAAAAACTACCACGGGCGTACAGACAGCGTTACGCAGATGTTAAACGAATTAGGCTGGGAGCCGCTAGAGACTCGGAGGCTGCGCGCTAGGCTTAGATTTCTTGAGCAATTGAGAATAGATATCTTTCAGAGCGACACGGAGAACATAATATTAGAACCCCACTATATTTCCAGGTCTGACAGAAACGATAAATTAAGAGAGATATTTTCCGAACGGATAGGTATGGGAATTCGTTTTTCCCCCGAACAATAAGGGACTTAAATAAATGCAAGACGTAATTTCATTAGAGCGTTTCCTTGTTATATGTAAACGGCTTGTGTCCTAACACCCCCCGCCACACGCGTATTGAGGCGGCTTGCGGGGTAGTATGTAGATGTAGATGTAGAATAAGTATGACATGATGGATATAAAAACGCGAAAAAGGATGACACTCTTCAGGATTTGTTTCTTGCATGTTGGACATACTGTTCAATATTCTACTAACTGTCTGTACAAAGGCGTGAAGTATAACTTTTTTTAAGAGTGAAAAATTTACTGTTCATCTCTAAGGATCATTATTACTGAGGTAATCTACCGGTTAAGGTAGGTTTGACTGGAAGTGAGTAAAATCCTACAGATGTTTACATTTGCAAGGCCCTATCTACCTATAATATATTTCTTTATCTCAGCATACGTCTTACCCCTCCCCGCTCCTTCCTTCTTTCCCTTCCCCGCTTATCCAACATATTCCCCTCTGCCACAGTCTTAAGCCACCCTACTCTTCTCATTTTCCTCCTACAACCATCTACCATGCCCACAGATAAATGTTTAAAGCGTCGCATTACAGATTTAACTGTGGAAATTTGCTAAGGGTTACTATCAACATTTTAACATAAATATCATAACACACGATGAGTGATTTCGGGGATTCGGTTGATGTGATGATTAGAGAACTGACTTCCCATACCGAGAACCCAGATTTGAATCCCGGCATTGGCGGTGATTTTTCAGAGGAATCCCGCCCTCAAGGACTTAACGATTAGTACTCCTTCCGTCGAATGCCACTGTAAGGTGGCTGGAGTGATATTATTACGCACAGATTTGAGTGAAACTTAGCATACGTGTCTTTATTTGTGATTATCTACACACAAGAGTGAAATATTGTATCACACCGATTTGTTTTTTTAATTTCAATGCTATTTTAACACGTAGCCTTATGGAACAGGACATATATTTCGTAATAATTCGATTACATATGCATACATTTTTTCAAAACACAAAATAATAACTTCTTACTAATATTATTATTGTTAGCAAATATCAAGATGTCACCCCGAATCAAATTTTCGAAAAATTAATATTCCAACATAATTTCGTCTAAATTTCGAATACCGCGCCGAAAACTGTAGTTATATGCTTTAATTGAGGGAAAAATATATTTATTGTGTCATTCCCACTACTGCACGTGTGGTGAGACTCAATGCACGGCTGACTTGAATGAAATGTGGTACACAAGGTTATTTTGGACTTGCATAAAAATATTAAATGTGAACTCAATGACCCAAGATTACCGCTCCAGCCACCTCAGACTCCTTGGCTATTTTCTTTTCAAACAATAGGATGACGCGGGACACCGTCTCCACCCTTGCTCCACTACCTAAATGATGGTTAACTTTTACCAACCTACGCACCTATTCTCTACAGCGCGAAGGACCTCAGTTGCTGGTCGCCTTTCTAAATAATACATACATTCCCATCACACCGATGCTTTTCGGGATTTCATTCATTCAAGTATTCTACCAGCTGATTGGTAGGTAGTCACAGTAAAAAAAGTTCAATTCTCAGTGTTAGGCCTGTAAATCTGATTCTACTTTAACCGTTTCCTCCATTCTGCCCTATCCTTGCACGCCACTTTTGCTTCAGCAACAATAATTCATTCTTAATTCTTACATACACTATGTGCATAGAACCTCATTCTTTTATATACTTTTGCTTCATGCAAGACCTACTGTTTTTAGGACTTCCAATAGCCCTCTTCTTTAACTTATCTTCCCCCATATTTACCAATGACTTCTTCCGTCAACCCCTTCCTCTCACACCATTCACTCCTCAATCATAAATCTGTTTCGTTGTTCGACTCTAATCCACTCTCTCAACATGGCCTAACCTAAAAGCTCGCTGTTTTAATAGGTTTCCATTGCCGGAGCATCAGTTTCACATTAAACTATCAATTCTGATTTTATCACAAACACTTCTCGGATGCATTTAGCCTGCTCGTATGATTACCAAGGCATACTCAGATTTCGCTGCCGTATAATAAAGTGGGGAGTATACTTTTATGCACTGCAATTCTGCTTCCTTAGGCAAACATTCATTCCTTATATACTATAGAACTAAAATAAAAAATAACACTGCTACAAAAATATGGAGGAATGTCGAAAGATAAATCGTGAGGAAGTTAGTGTTTAAAGTTAGAAAAAACACTTTTGTTGCTGGAAGTGCGCGCCTTTAAGAAAATATTTCTATTTCCAAAATCATTGCGATTACACGAATGACTTGGTACGCATTCACGCGCCATCCGATTGGTGAAAATATTTCCGTATTGCCGCTCGCATTAAGTAGTATATGATACGATGAAATAGATAAACATCACAGATCGTACCTCCAGAATAAGTTCGTACATAGAGGCAACAACGTAATATGAACACATATCGCATGAGTACACACAGTCATATTACGAGAAGTTTGTTAGCCGAGGTAGGTACCACTGACTGCACCCTTAATATGTCTCAACGTGGACTGGAACACGGCCTTAAACATGCTCATGCACACGCACTCTACCTCCTATATGGACCCCAGTGTAGTGTCATCTTCCTCCACCTCTTCATCTTCTCCTCCACAGCCGGCGAATAAACCGGTTTTGTTCGGCCGTTCCGGTGGCAGGAGAGTGCGAAGGACGAAATCGCCGGGGCCATCGAGCAGTAGTAGACACTCTCTCGAAAAGCAAAAGCTATTTTTTTCTTCTTTTTTCATTTCTCACGGATTTCCCAAACCATATTCGGGGTGGGCGACGATGCATAATACAAACCCCTTCGAGCGAGGAAGCGCTCCGAGCGTGGGCGGGGTCCTTGTTTTGCAAGACGCGGAAGTCTCGTGATGTTTTGAAGTCGGGAGGGCAAGGTCAAAGGGGGTGTGAAGGATCGACCCCAACTTAGGGAAATGCTGCGAACTCCAATCAGGATGGTAGGTAATCAGGTAATCGTGGGGTCACATTTTAATAATTTTTTGAGGAAGTAGGAAAATAATTTCTTGGACCACCTTTCATTTTTGGTGCATCTGTTTATGCGTTGAAATTCACCGTACATGGAATTGGTACAAGAATTATATTATATTTTTCCTCCTTAATCAAGGCTTGTTATGAGTAAAGTTTCGGAGCGGCATTCGAAGAAAAGACTAAAATATATTGGAATATTTATTTCCAAATATTGGACTTCGGGTGACACCTAGATATGTATTAGCACCAATTGCAATAATAATATGTAATGTATCATTACGCGTTCAGAAGAAAATCGTACATATGCAATCGAATTATTATAAAATATGTGCCATGTACCATAAGACTACGAGTTATTATAGCATTAAATTGCCAAAAAGCCAAATCGGTATGATGCAATTTTTTCACTTTTATGCATAGATGATAACACGTATGCTAAGTTCCACACAAATCTTCGCATAAACAAAAACCACTCCAACCACCTAAAGGAGGCTTTACAAATGGAAGTTACTTCAATGACTAGGCTAACCATGCAACCCAGTTTGCCCGGGACAGTTCCGGTGTCCTACCGGGTTGACAGTGAATATCGTGGAATGTCTCCGTTTACGTTCGCTGTCCACTTAATGAGGGATGTGCGCAACGAAAAATATCTACATCTACATCTACATACTACCCCGCAAGCCGCCTCAATAGGCGTGTGGCGGGGGGTGTTAGGACACCAGCCGTTTACATATAAAAAGGAAACGCTCTATGAAATTAAGCCTTGCATTTATTAAAGTCCCTTATTGTTCGGGGGAAAAACGAATTCCCATACCTATCCGTTCGGCAAAATATCTCTCTTAATTTATCGTTTCTGTCGGACCTGGAAATATAGTGGGGTTCTAATATGATGTTCTCCGTGTCGCTCTGAAAGATATCTATTCTCAATTGCTCAAGTAATCTAAGCCTAGCGCGCAGCCTCCGAGTCTCTAGCGGCTCCCAGCCTAATTCGTTTAACATCTGCGTAACGCTGTCTGTACGCCCGTAGCAGTTTTTGACGAATCGCGCAGCTTTCCTTTGTATTTTATTAAGTTCCCGAATTAATTCTTTCTGCACCGGATCCCATATTCTTGCTGCATATTCAAGGTGTGGCCGGACGAGTGCGAAATAGCACCTCTCTTTTACTTTTTCATCTGAGAATCTTCCCACAATACGCTTGACGAATCCTAGCTTCTTCAGAGCTCTGCCACAAATATTTCTTATATGTGTTCCCCACGATAGGTTTGAGGTTGTCGTAACTCCCAGATACTTAACTTCATCTGTCGCCTTTATCTTAACGCCATCCACAGCATATACACGGGGATAGTTGGACGACCTCCGCAAGAAATGTACCGCCACACATTTGCTCAGATTAAGTTCGAGTCCCCACTCTTGGCTCCACACATGAACGTTGTTTAAATCCGATGATAGAATTTCAAAGTCAGAGTGATCATTAATTTCGCGATAGATGACAGCGTCGTCAGCAAATAAACGTATTTTACTGCTAATTCGAGAGCATAGATCATTTATGTATATAATGAACAAAAGGGGGCCGATTACGCTTCCTTGTGGGACACCTGATGTCACTTTAACTGCATCAGAGCTAATTCCGTCAAGAACTACTTTTTGCTTACGATCACTCAGAAAGTCGCGTATCCAGTTTACTACTGTTTCGTTTAGGCCGCATGACTGTAATTTGTATAAAAGTTTGTTGTGAGGTACCGTGTCGAAAGCTTTCTTAAAATCTAGGAATAATGCGTCCACTTGTGTTTTCGATTCACCAGATTTGAGAACGTCATGAAGAAAGAGCGCGAGCTGTGTTTCACATGATCTACCTTTCCGAAAGCCGTGCTGACAGCCATGAAGGAAGTTACGACTGTCCAGGAACGTCATGATATTGCTAACGACGATATGTTCGAGTATCTTGCCTATAATAGACGTTAATGAAATTGGTCGATAGTTCCCTGGGTCATGTCTGTTTCCCTTTTTGAATATCGGTGTAACGTTTGCAATTTTCCAGTCTATTGGTATCTTTCCTTCAGACAATGACTTCTTGAATATTATGTCTAAGAACAGTGCGATCTGTGGCGCTAATTCCTTGAGGACACGCGCGGGTATTCCCTCCGGACCCGGAGATTTACTATTTTTGATCGACTGTAGCTGTTTAGTTATCCCATCACATTGAATAGTGATTTCTTTCATCGGTTCCTCAGTGAATGAAATGTCGAAATAACATGGAGTATCGTCTGTAGTGTATACACTTTCGAAGTGGGAATTTAACGTGTTAGCTTTGTCAATATTATCGGTGACAAGTTTGCCATCTTTATCAAATAACGAATCTACGGTTGAAGATTTTCCCTGAAGCTCTCTCGCATATGACCAAAAAGATTTCGGATTTTCTTCGAGTAATTCACCAAGTACTTTTTTCTTGAAATTTCGCAATGCAGTACGCATTGATTTCTTGGTTTTTTAGCGTTGTGCAGCGTAACTTTCTTTTGCTTCAAGTTCCTTCGATTTGTCACCTAACGTAATGGACTTTTTGAATAAGTTGTACAGTTTTCTCTGTCTCTTAAGGTCCCTCCTAACATCATTGTTATACCAGCGAGGTTCTTTACTATCACATTTCAATTTTCGCGGAATATATTCGTTGATTCCCTGGCGTAGAATTTCTAAGAAATATTTCCATGATGCATCAGTGCTTTTGTCCTCAGTTTTAGCTACGAAGTCAGTGTACGAATCATTAAGCATCTCGCCAAATTTTATGAAGTTGCATTTATCAAATAAATAAATATTGCGTTTCGGTTTTACAGCTGACTCTACTTCAAGTTTTAAGGCTGCAAAAATTACTCTGTGATCACTTATGCCATCAATAATATCGAGTTGTTTTATCAACCTAGGATGGCTTACTGCAAAAAGGTCTAATATTTTATTTCCTCTCGTAGGCTTGTCAACTACTTGGGCGAGTGAGTGCTTAGTAAGTGTGTTGAGTAAGATCTCGCTGATTTCCCTATTCCTTGAATTTGGCTTTACAGTGTAAGAATCCCAATTTATAGATGGCAGATTAAAATCTCCCCCAATAATGATTACACTTTTACTGTCTCTCAAAGTAAATGCGGATATTTGATTTTCTAATTGGTAAATAATATCAGCTTCGGAGTTTGGAGGTCTATAAAAAGAGCAAACATGTATACTCCTTTTGTTTCGTTGTTTAATTGTACACCATACGCTTTCTATTTCATTATCAGTTATTTCATGGGCGGTGCTGTGTAAATGTGATTTAACTGCTATAAAAACTCCGCCTCCTGTCCTATCGCTTCGATCGCATCTGTAGATTTTATATCCTGGAGGAAAAACTTCACTGTCACTTATATCCTCTGTAAGCCAGTTCTCCGTTCCTATGACCACGTCTGCGTCCTGAAATATATGCTCGATTTCAGCGCGCTTGTTTTTAACGCTACGGCAATTAACTACTACAAAGTTAATGTCATATTTTGTAGATTGAGTGTCGGTTGGTTCTTTTCCACGCTTATGGGTATTAGGTGGGCGAATTTCACTGGAAGTGCTTATTACATTTGATATAATTTCTTTCGCTGGAGTACGCGTTTTGGGAATATTGTCGCTATTTTCCGGCTTTAGTCCTTCTAAGTTTACTTGGATGTGAACATTTTCGCAATGCGGACTTCCTCGGAGGCTACGTTCGGTTAAATCTTTACAAATCCCACTAGATGACCTACCCTCTAGTCTAAAAAATATCTACAGTGCTCAAAAATCCTACGAGCCACCCGTTCAGACGCCTCGTTGGAATAATGCACCCCAGACGAGTTGAGGGGAGCCCGGCACCGATCTAAGCACTGAAATAAATGGCGAGGAATGCGTAATTCGAAAAAAATATATCGAATTGAATCTCACGCCCTCAAAATCTCCATACTGACTATTGAGTGTTTATCACCCAGTTGAAGACACCTGTGATGGAAGAATTGTTGATCAAATTTGTTTCTTCACTTCTCCCGGGTTCAACAGTTCTGATCGCGCCGAAGGCGCGTAGATTATACCGTTCCGGTCAAGGTCCCTTTACCCGGTTAGAGCGACCTTGGTTCCGGTGAGTGCGAGACTCACCCCTACCGATCAATTGACAAGTAGCGCACTTGACATGGGAAGAGTGTTATGTCGTGTTTGTGTGAAAGAGGAAACTCGGGGACCACCCCATCCCACTAGTAACGAGTTTCTGACTCTTAACTCCAGAGTTTCTAACTGAAACAAGCAGTCTCAGCTGCAAGTAATGATTTTGTTTTGTGATTGCAATTAAAGAATAAAATAACTTCATAATTAGCTCAACTTTTATGAACAAGCACCCGATCTCTACCCCGGTAGTCTCTTCAAAACTAGCTAAGTCCCAGATTTGAGACTTCCGAATATGGTAACCCCATCTTTGACGGAATCCTTGCAAGTCTCTTTTAAGTGGTGAAACGATGTGTATGCAGGACTGTCAAGGAAGTAAGGGTCGATATCGGCATTAATCAACCGCGGATCGCTATTGCAAGGGAAATGGTCGGGCTTCTATTTTGTCTGCAAGTAGCATTTCTATTTTGCAATTAAGATAGCATCGAATCCAGTGAAATCCTGCTCACAGCACAGCAAGTGAGGATTGAAAATGTGAACAACGAATAAATTGGCAGGAGGACTCATTGTTAGAGTGGGTTTACAATGGCATATAAACTTCCAATTATTTTCACATTACACCTTCAATTTTTTCTTTGCTCTTTCACAAACCTGATAAGAACTTTGTTGTGGCTTTTCAAATAGAACTGAAATATTAATATTACGTTTAGAAATATTTCATCTGCAACACGTAAAATTTTCATTAAAGGTCTGAACGACAAACGAAATGCAAAAGGCACTCCGTAAATAATGACGGAAAACCGGCACTTTTTTGATCTTCGATAAAAATCGACGGTGAACTTATAAAAAACAAGTATATTTTACACAATTTTTCATTCTCTTCATAAATATACAAAATACATATTCAGTTGATCGATTCTAGATTTAGAGTCCGTCCATGATAATAGTGCAGTTGAAATATGCCGATTTGGCTTAGAAAGAAATGAAAAGGGAATACTTTTTTCACGATTGTATGAGTTAAACAAAGACCACCATCATGGATTCTTCGGTCTTGTGATTCCCTTCCCCAAACGGTATTGGATGTGTTGACTGATTTGCTGCATTTTTAACTGTCAACTTCGCTATTATCTCGGAGAGGGTATAATAAACTCGAATCTTCGCGCTTTTTTCACCATTGGAATCTTTCGAATTCTAGCCTAACTAGTTAAACGTTTTAAGTTAAAACTCCAAAAAGATTTATTCTGTTTCATTATAGTCCAATAGGACTGTTATTTAAAAACTAAGTTTTAGCAGTGTATTTTATTTTATAACACTTTGAACCCTCTTAATAAATATTGATATTTTTTATGAACTCGAACTCTATTTATTAAATCGTGCTTCAGTGAGAGCAGACGGTTAATTTACCTTTGAATGAAAATTTTATTCCGAAGTTAATACTTTTTACTCTCCCCCTTTCCCTCATGATTATTAAATAAAGAATCCCAGATTCGAGAAAAAAGAACTCTCACTAAGGTGACTGAATCTGTAAACTTCGAAATATGAGTAAAATAGCATTATCACTAAAAACTCTGAACATAGGCTAATTAGGTTTTCAACAGGGAGTGTGTGACTTTCACCTTCATATTAAGCGTGGAAAATTTTTAATTAAAATATCTACGGAATGCTAACGCTCCAGGTTCAGGTATATAATTAGGGGATGGCCTCAAACAATTCTCACGAAATGGACTTTTTGCACCGTAAAATAATCACTTCCTTGTTTCTGAGATTTTGCTCTCCGTCTGGAATAAGATTCCCTAACGATGCCGAATGATCACTCATTTCTGTGGTTTAGTCAGCTAAAAATGACTCCATTCTCATGCTCATTTCTCCATCTAAATTATGGCGCACAATAATCGCAGGATAAAGTTAACGGTAGCAAGTTTCGCACGATTAATGAAAATGATACGAGAAAAACCGCTATCAGTCACGGGCTCTGCTACGGTACAACTTCATGGCAGGAATAATCTCCATTTAATGCAGTTTTTTATCGTTTGAATTCTCATCCGAGCGGAGCCTTGGGTTTTCGTGTCTTCCACAACAGTAGGAAAAATCGAGTCACGAAACAGAATACCTAGATTCAACTGTCTCAACTCATACGAAAACAATGGTGCAGTTCCACGAAAGTAATGAATCTTATTTATGTTAAGTATTTAGTTTATTTTATTTAAATAAAAATTATTTATATCAACGATAATGGAACGGTGGTATATTGACGGTAGAAAAGAATCCAAAATAAAATGTCTGGTACGTGATCAGGTGAAGAATGTATCTATCACGAACTTCAGCATCCCCTCGCTCCTCATTCCCCTTTCCAACCACCTACTCTGCCTCCTAGTAATCTTCTTCAATTTTTTCCTTTCGTAACTCACCACGCCGATCACTTCCTAATACGTCTTCCTTTCCGTCCATCCCACTTTCTCCATGCTCCTCCACACCCACATTGAAAACGCCAGCTACCTATCTCCATGCTCTTTTCTCAGAGTCTTAGTTTCTGAACCGTAAGGCTATTCTAGAATCTTCGCCAGTTTTTACCATCCGTTCATACACAAGGTTCTTTTAATTAATTCTCCTTGAGTAATTGAACGCTTCCTTCTCTGACGCAATTCTCTTTCTATTACCTTTGTTACTTCGGTAACTTCCTCCAACACAGGTACTACGCAAGTAATTAACACATTCTACCTCACATTCTTTGCCCTGTAGAGTCTAATTACTTTTTCAGTCGAGTTTATTCAGCAGAAAAATATGAAACATCGATTGAAGCATTCAAAGAGCTTTAATTTCACTTGATTGTTCCGTCGAAGGCAATACTCGTTCTCGACACAAATTCTGCCCGGGGGAAATGCCGAATGCGGTTGAGAAGAGAGCAGGAACACCGCACTGAACTCCGGGTTTCCTGCACGTGCAGCAGTTTGGCAGAGCGATGTTTTTATTTAATTAATCTCCAGATTCGAGCATAGGGGAGAAACCGCAACATCACAGCAGACCGGGGTACACCAGGATAATTACGCGCCGGCCTGCAAGTCCGAAAGTCCACGGGATTGAATTCCACCTCGGCCATGAATGGATATTAGTGTTCTATTGTTAGAAGTAGTCCTCTGACTGAGGTAGGTATGGATGGAAATAAAAGCTTAGCCATATGCAAATCTACTCTTCGCAAATGAAGCAACTACTACTTAAAACCACCAAAAATACGATAATTACGGATAGGATAAAGATAAAATAAACACAGCACTTCACCTTCAGGTGAATAAGTGTCGAAACACGGGGCTTGTCAAATAATATCTTAAAGAGGAGTTCACGAAGTTATTTTACATTTTCTCCATAAAAGAAATAGATTGAAGTGTCGGTGAATTTAATGTTTCACTTTTCCGCGGATAATAAGGAACCTTAATAGTTCCTGCTCTTATGCTTGTCCTGGCGTATCCCTAAAATATATATTTATGTATAAAACTTTTATGAGTGAGCAAAGATATCACTGTACGAAACTGGCGAATCGCCATCTGTTTATTCCAATTCGTTTGATGCTTATCCTATTCCTTCTGCTTTTACCGCAAACACTTATCAGATAAATCACCCCTTCTGTATTTGGCCTACTCTTATCTGTATCCCGGCATCCCTAAGTTTCGCCAACCATGCAATGAAGTTGAACGGAGTACACTTATGTACAATGCAAGTTTTACTTTCTAAGAATAACATTAATTCCTTTATAAACTCCGCATATTACCTACAACTTTCCTTTCAGCAATTCAGCCAGAAATAACTTCTTTCTAAACAACCACCCCATCCTAAATGACCTCAGTTGTCGGTCGCTTCCCCTGGTTACCACAGCTGTCGAGGTATTTCCATCAGTGCTCCTAATCAATTCACAGACGACGTCTTCACGGAATGGGGGGGGAATGCCCGAGATGCACAATCAACAAATTTAGGCGACGGACGGGGGTCACGGATCTACGAAATGGCAGCGCCGCCTAAAAGCCATTTCCACCACAACGGGCCTTGATTGAATCCGACGTGGGATGTCGCGTCAGCACTTATATTGGCTCATTCTTCACGGCGTCGGAGGTCGCCATCGCCCGGGCCTTCCTCCTGTAGCCCACAGGCTCTCCCTCCCCACTCCACCATCCAAATAGGATGATGCTTCCCCTAGAAGGCCCGGCGTTTCCAGCGAACTCTCCGAATTACCTCAACTCTATAATGAAATGAATTTACACCCACTATAAGCCTGTGGGCGGTCGTGCGGCAGGGGGTGTCAGGACACGAGGCATAAAAGAGGGAGTGAATACGAAAAAGGATTTGGAAGATGGGAAGAACGAAAGTGAAATGCGCGTAAACAGAAGATCTTAGTGTTTTCACTAAAAGTGAGAGGGAAAAAGGAATTTTTGTATATTTCAGTTAACGCTTATGCTACTAAGATGGTCTAAATATTCTGAGAAGAATGAGTAATGCGTGAAATGTATTTGTGAGTGGCACGGTTAAGTCCCTTGACATCGGTCGTAAGTTATGAAAAACTATCGACTTCGGGATATTTGAATTTCAGAGTGAAACTGGACTCATGCATTGGTATAAAAAAGATGGTGGATCCCAGAACTTCCTGAAGTATGATTTTTACTATCACGAGAAAAAGCTTTCTCTTACATCTCCTTTATAAAAACTTACAATATCTTCAGCAGTAAATCTCTTTTGAACCCTTCGCATATTTTGCTTCCCTTCATTCAAAAGAAAATAAAATAATAGAAGGAATTTTCGTACCAATCTGTTCGGTAGAGTATCTCTCTTACTTTGCCAATTATTCACTTCAGCAACGTATCATTTTTGGGCTAGGTACTGGTTAAGGTACGCTTATTATAGAAGAGAGCAAATATTCTCTAGATTTTTACAGGAACAGACCCCTATCTTCTTAGACTAATTATTTATTTTTTCAGCGTATATCCTACCTCTTTTCATTCCACCTAAAAATTCAATTCTCCTTCTTCCCATTCTCCGCTTACCCAACATCTTCTCCTCTGTCACGACCTTCAGCATACCTTCGTCCCTCATTACCTCATACAACTTCCTACTCTGCCTCATTCTAATCTCCTCCAGATGATTCCTCTCCTCACCCACCACACCAAGCACTTCCTCGTTTGTACCGCACTCTCTCCAATTACTCCACACCAACATCTCAAATTCCTGCGGCCTCTCTTTTCAGTGTCTAAGTTTATGCACCCATATAGCGTGCATGAAAATTTTCACGATATGATTCAGGGAGGCTTTGGTTCGTGAGACATGCCCTTAACAAAAATCCTATCTACCTACCTTCATCACTCAACCAAACCGATAAGAAGAAAACAAACATTAAAGAAATGTTATTGATTCCACTCTGAGGCAGGACTTCTTTAAGCAAGCGGCGTTCCAGACGACGCAACGTCGCCAAGTCACCTCAACCTTTTCTCACGACTCCTTAGGTCATTGAGTCGAGAGAAAATATAGTCCGTTCCACATTTAGTTGAAAATATTGACTCTTTTGGATATCCGTTTCTTGTTTGAATCACCATAAGACCCGAGTGCGATGTTGCCAATGGCAGCGGGCAAATAAAAAATGCTCGGCAGTAAACTAACTGCACATCTACGAGTCATCAATATGCAACTATTATTGCCCAAAGTAACTTGCTCAAAATTAGCGCGGTGATGGAAAAAAATAGTTCACTCGTTCTAGATGTGAGCTCATCGGGCGTAAATTTGGCAACAGCGTTATACATTAGGCCCATGCCGTCTACTACATTTGGAGCACTAGAGAAGATGAGAAAACGTTTCCGGCGTAACTTTGTGGAAAGTTTTAATATGCATATTGGAAAACCACTTGGAAAATAATCCACACTTTAATAATGAAAAAACTGACCCAGGTTTCGACCCAGTTGCCGAAACCTGGGTCGGTTTTTTTCATTATTTAAGTGTGGATTTTTTACCAAGTGATTTTTTCAATATACACTACGGAAGAGTAGAGGGATGAAGGGTGGGTTCCTTAAGGTAGTTTGAGCGACATATCATTTTCAAGGAGTTCACTGATTTCGGCCTCATTCCAAGAAAAATATATCACCTTTCCAAAGGTACCAAAATATCAGACACTTACCGCACTACTTTTCGAGATGTTTTTCAATAAATACCAGCCGTTATCCACGGGAAATGGTACGCGTATGTACTCCAGAGAGACCATTTGAAAAAAATGAGTAATTTATAACGCACAGATCTCGTCAGACATTTAACAGCGTGTAGATCGTATGCTTTAGAAATTATTTTTTTTAAATAAATGACCTAATCACCGCAGTAATATTTACATGAAAATCGCAAAAAAAATCTTTCATTTTCTTAAGCGTTTTCACTGTATGGTGTGAAAAAATGAGTCAAGTTGTTACTTATATGGGTATATTTATTTAATTTCTGAAATTTTCAGTCATATGAAACAATATTTTTGCGCATTTAATATTACATTACATATATTTTCTTCAGGATTCTTACCGCAGCTGAAACTGAAAAATAAAATTCGAATATGGTCTCTATTATGACTAGGGAAAAATCTCACTAACTACCTCAAGGGTGCCGCGGAGGTAGGATAGCGGGCTCAAGCCCTTTTGACTAGCGTAGGGCGTTCAGCGGAACAAAATCGACCCCACACCACCAGCGTTGAGGGGAGAGGTTATTCATCAAACCCGACAATGCATCCCCAATTGTCCCTTCGCAAACGAGGTGCCCGACTGGGCCGGGAACGAGTAGGCGTGCGGTCTAAAAGGGGACACCGATCGCTTCCACGCGGTTCCGACTCATAATTCACATCAATAGACACACACGCACACAATGACTCGAAACCTACGGATCGAAATGGGACAGACACACACAAGGAGCTGAATGGATGGCGTCCCCAACGGCCCCTCAAATGATACCGTGATGTATCACGTCCGTCCCAATTAGGAAGACTACGACGCGGAAATATATTTCCCATTGGGCGAGAGTGAAAATTACGTTTTCAATGAGGTCCTCAAGGACGAAGAGGAAACTTATATCCACGCTGACACACTGACACGAGTGTATCAAATATATTTTTGTTGTTTTATATTTTTATTCTATATTTTCCCCACTCTTTTTCGTCGCTTACTCGTCCCCGTGGCCTTGTGATTTCGATTGGTTTACGTATGTCAGGGAAGAAACATGCGCGTTTTCCTCGGCGTCTTGACTACTGATGAGAGAAAAGGCATTATTACATAATGAAAGCTTCAGCCTCGCATACGCAATCTTATTAGCCATATATATATTTATAAAAGTAGAAAAAAATTGCAGTTTACCGATTTTGTTTTGCAATTCAATGCTATTTCAACACATGGGATTTCTTAAAAAGTCGCTTACATATGTATAGATTTGCGTCTAAACGCGAAAAAATACACTATATATTACTATAATGGTTGCTGACACATATAAAGTCAGTTCTAGTCATAACGTGCTTTAATAAAGGCAATAATGTGTAATATAATTCTTGTATCATTTCCATTACTGCATGTATACTGAGTTCACCGCATAAACAGTTGTGAAAGTTGAATGAAATAAGGTCCGAGCATATTTTCGACTTGAAATATCATTAAAATATCCATTTAGTGACCCACGATTACCGGGCCCGCCACCACCTTACAATGCATCAAAAATGAGGTGTTAAGGAAATATTTAATTATTATTGAAAGGGATCTGCCGGTAAAGATTGGTTTGGATGGAAGTAAGAATGGCTACACTTATGTTTTACAGCTGAAGGTCCTTCAGACCTGAATACGCCAGCAGGATGGCTGGAGAAACTGTTGTCAAACATGGACATCACGCGGAGGAACGCCCGAAAGCTGCTCCACTGAAGGTCCTTTTCTCCAAAAAAAACTATTTAATTCTTCAGCTCGGAAAACGTCCAACCTCCCTCTATCCCATCCAAAACCCCTATTCACCTTCTTCCCCCTCTCCACTTACTCAACATACTTCCCTCTATCAAGACCTTCAGCATACCTTCGCACCTTATAACTTGTTACAATCACCTAATCTGCCTACTTCTAACATATTATATAGGAATGATGAAGTTCAAGTAAACAAAAATAATCGTGATGCAGAAATTGGAAATCAAGCATTATGTAATAAGTAAATGAATATGTAAATAATTGGATAGATGCCTTTCTGACTCGTCGTAACACTAACGTTGTAACGGACGGTTGTGAGCAGTTCAAGACTGGTTCAAGAATAAGGTTCATATCCGCTATCCACCAGGAAGCGCGATCGGCTCCTAATCACTCCCAAATTATATCAGACATATGAATTCGATAACTGTCACAAAAAATAGATTTTCTCACGTTGTTTAAATTAACCGAGGAATTAACACAATACCGAAATTTTATGCCTCTTCCTTGGATGTAATTAACAACAATTCTTGGTGCCTCTAATGAAGGCTCGGACTTAATCCTAGAAGATGCACTGGAATATACTTCTTACGAAGGCCATCATACCAACGTCGCATCCATAAATTTGTAAAAGCAAACAAGAATGTAGCGGCTCAACCTCTAAACAAATATGGTAGAAGGAAGTAATGGGAAAAATTCCCGACAAGAACCAAACCATCAATCGATGGGATACATCACAATCATGTGCGATCGTAAAACATGGAATGGTGAAGATGCAAATAAAAAAAAGTTTTTTCGGGCTCACTTAAGTTGAAATAAAATACAATATTATTCTAACATTTTGAACGTTTCGAAGGTTAAGTTTCTTCCAAAGGTTCTCATTTCTATTCTCAACCAATCGCCGGGTATAAAGGTCGACTAGGATGGTATTTAAAGGAATTTCCCCTGTCCCGCAGAGGACGTCGATAGCATATTTATTTTACAAAGCCGGACGCAAACTGCAGTAGTCGGTGAAAGTCGGACTTCCATCTGAGGCAGCGTCTTTCGTGTTGCACAACGCCTTCGATGATATCACCACAGTGGCCGAAAGCTCATATTTCGCCATTAAGCATTAAGTGCACTCAGTATATACCACCATTATGCCCCTTATCGTGTGAAACAGCACTCATGGCTCTTAAAAATCGAACAAAACCAGCAATACGTAAATGCCTATAGTCATAAAATTCATACAAGTTTATGGCCTCAATGCGCTCACGCTGAAATAAAACTTGATACTACAATCACGGTTTTCATGCCAGATGGGGATATTCTCTTTTATTGAAAGCAGAAATCTAAAATGCAATGATGCACAGGTTTCAGGGACTTACAAAAAAAATACTATACAAATTATTTCAGCAAACCTTAATTTTAACATGAAATTTATTTTTAGAATGAAGAAACTTATGCGGTTCCTGCTAAATACTCGGAGCTTTTGCAATGATTTTCTCATTAAATCACGAGAGCCTTAATAATTATTCTTAATGAATAGAATAATAGAGGCTTGATCTGATAGCAATTGAAATCAATACGTCTTATCACAGTTTATTCGACAGGGCCCAAAAATGACACGCAATTCACACGGACTAAGACAAGTAAAATTAGAGCGCCATAAAAGACGAAAAGAGTACCAAATATTTCTACCTCAGACTGAAAACATTCGGCACAGAAAATGCGGTTAATGTTTAGCCCAAGCAAGTCAAAAATTCATTTTTTTCAAAAATGAAGCTTAAAAGGAAAAAATGAACATTCATTTCATTACAGTAATCTACCGGTTAGAGGTAGGTTGTGATGAAAGTCAGAGAATATCCAACGAACTCTTACACGTGCCGTGCCCTTTCTACCACTAGTATTTCTTTCTTCATCTCAGCATAAGTCCTACCTTTCTTCATCCTGTCCATAAAACCGATTCTCTTCCTTCCCCTTCCCCGCTTACCCAACATCCTACCCTCTGTCACGGCAAAAAAATTATTTTTTCTTTTGGAAAAACACTGAAGCTAGACTCCCACCACTCATATACAAAAAAGAATACAGGTAGTGGAATAATTCTGCGCACCTGTAAGTAAAATATGGTAAAAAATTACTTTCACCACTTTTACTCTAAAACAGCTCAATTCATTAACGTAGCGTGCTCATGCCTTTGTCGTGATTTTTAATCCATAGCTGACAGTGCGCAGGACAAAACAGCCTGCATCTACGTATAATCCTGCCAAGGTCTGTAAAGGATACTTTTAAGAACCTCGCAATCCTGCGAGCCGCCACAGGGGTGTATGGCAGGGAGTGTTATGACACCAGCCATGAAAGTGCAATTAAATAGGGAAAAGGAGGGGGGAGAAGATAGAGGTGAAATTCATATTTTAAGATGTGTTTTCTGTTAGCGGCACGCTGCCTTTGAATTGATCACTAATGGTGCCTTGAAAGAAGGAATTTATACACCAATCAGTTCGGCAGTGTATCTCTCTTATTTTCCCGCTTCTATCAGTTCTAGAGTTTATTTTTGCTCTCCGACGATTCTGGCATGCCCCAGTATGTCTGTATGCACGCATGCAACACAGTATGCCCCTGCGATCCCGGTAAGTCTTGGCTTGTCTTCAGGTTTCTCTGGGGCCGAACCACCAGAACTTGACAGAAACACCCATAGCGCGGGGTGAAAATAATATCCTCGGAGTCGTACTGAAACTCGACTGAATTGAAATTTTCATGTAATCAAAGCCTAACGTGAAGCCTACGAGTATATCGGCTTGCAGCCTAGTCCTTCCATCAGCTGTGAGACACACTCTGATCGCTCGTAGTAGTTTTTAACGAAGCGTGCAGCTTTCCTTCGTATTTTATTTACTTCACGTATAAAATCTTTCCGAGTAGGATCCCAAATTCTCGAGGCGCATTCGAGATGTGGCCTAACCAGAGCAAAGTATCATACCTCCATCACATTTCATCTGTAATATGGGAAAATCAGGCAATGAACCAAACCATCGAAAGCGATCACACACACTCGAAAAATCGTCAAAAGCATTCGTTAGACACGATAAACTGCTCGTAAAAATCCCGTGGGTGCCGCAACGCCGTCCCACGACGTCAAAACCCATTGTGTCACCACAGTCAACGATCTCGCGACCGATTCCCTTTCGGGATAAGGCGTTAATTAATGCCCACGTCAAAAACGTGCCAGCACGCCCGCAATTATATTCGCTCGAATTCCTGCGCCGACAACAAAACGCCTCCCTTTTCGAAGCGATCCCTTTCATTTTTACTCCGTGATTATAGGCCTCCACGAATATTTTTATTTCCATTTTTTTGAAATTTCGGTCCCTCTGGGGGGGAGAGGAGAGGAAAGGGGGGAAATCTCTTTCACCAACTGCCTAAATCCAGCGTTGTTCCTTAAAAGTTCCTCTCTCTTCCTCGCGTGTGTCACATACTACCAGCAAAATTACAAAATAAAATAATACAAATTTTGGGGCATATTTTTGTTAAAATCTAAACCAAGGAAATGGAAAGAGATTCATGGGAATAGCTAGATATGGGAATCAAAGTAGGAGGCCAGCTGATAAAGTCTGTTACATTCGCGGACGACTAGGCGTTGGCTAGTCGATCATCGAAGAGATTGCAAGATTTAATACAGATATTATAAAAGCAGTGCGGTAAATAAGGTATCAAGATTAACCATAAAAATACAAAAGTATTGAGATTTTCTCGGATAAAGAAAGCAAGGCTGGTCATAACTGTAGGAGCGCACAGACTGGAGTAGGAAGAACAATTTGATTCCCAGGATGTAGTATGCTAGAAGAAAATGGACAGAGAAACAAAGACTTTAGAAAGAGAAGAACGCTAACGAAAGAAGCGTTCAGCAATAGTATGGAGCTGATGACGGAAAGCTTGGGTATATGATTCAGCATATATGTAAGAGGCTGGAGATGAGTTTGATATTGAGTGTAGCGATGTATTGGGTAGAAACGAGAGGACCATGAGGAAGGAGGACGAGAATAGGTTGCAGGCGTTCGAGATGTGGGTGAAGAGGAAGATGGAGATGGTGCAGGGGATGGAAAGGAAGGCGAACGAGTAAATGCTCGGTATGGTTGGTGAGAAAAGGAAAATTCTAGAGGAGATTGGGAGGAGGAAAAGTAGGTGGTTGGAGGTGGCAATGACGGGCGAACGGATGCTGTAGGTACCAAGTGATAGAGGGGAGGACACTGGGTAAGCGGGGTAGGGGAAAAATAATGGACGAGATGATGTGGTTTATTCCCACATTGTTCCTCGTCTTAATATCCCTAACATCCGTCTCATGCATTACAACCAGGATATCCGAAAGTACGCGCGAATAAACATCTATATATAACATCCGCGTGAGTGGAGGCGAATTGAGGTGCGGGGAACGGAATGAAAGACAAACGAGAAAGTTCCTTGTCTGGTGGGTGAGGCAAGAAAGCTTTTGTATGAGTATGAGATTAGGAGGAGGCAGAGTAGGTCGTGGGAATAGTTAATGAGGAGCGAAGGATTGCTGAAGGCCGTGACAGAGGAGAGGATTTTGGGTGAGTTAGGAAGGAGAAAAAAGTTATAAGTTTTGTGGGCGGGATGAAAAAGGGTAGGACGAAAGCTGAGATGAAGAAATAATTACTCTAGATAGATAGGGCACTGCGCACGTAAAAACCCTGAGATTTGTAACTCACTTCCAATTTAAGCCAATCTTAACCAGTAGATTACCCTAATAAAATAATCCAGCCACTCTTTTTATCTTTATTTACTGAAGTAACTGTATTTCTTTCCCTAAAATGCCAAGCCTTTCTTCGTTTGTCTCCCTTTCGGTCCATTGAGTTTTCTTCAACCCTCTCCTCATCCACATCTCGAATATAAAATATGCTGAAAACGCCCACGTTGCACAGGTCTCGCGGGCAATCGATATCTCAAAAAAGCGACGGACAAAAGAAAACCAAAGTGAGAAATGAGACGGAGCTGCGACCCCGCGCTTCAGACGGTTCCCAGAGCGCCCTCCTGTGGGAGGAGAGGACGTAGCAAGAGGGATGTGGAAGGTATGGGGTGAGGCGAGAAAGGGTTGATAAAGCAAGATGGGAGGGGTGATTAAGTGGACTGGAGTGAGGCAAGGGAGTGAATGAAAGACAAGATTGACATCGTGCGAAGGCAAGCGGCGTATGCCTATACATATGTAAACCGGGACGACCGCAGGGGTCTCGTATTACGATCGGGAGCGACGTTATTTCTTATTTTTTTGGAGAGGGTGTGGAGAGATTAAATGTGCAGGGTAGGCAATGATACCCGACCGCCTTTTGTCTTCGTACCACTCTCTTTCACTGTATCTCATCAATGCCCGCTTTATAACGCTTTACTACGCAAAGTCAAGATTGATTTTGGTGTTGTCGCTATGTATATCGGTAGGTGGGTGGAAGCCAATGCATAAGTAAATCATCAGTAGTTATCAATCCGAAGATTGGTTTTCAGCAGCTCTCCACTCCACTTTCCTCTCCGCCAACCTCTTCATTCCTACATAATTCTTCACTTTGACGTCCTGCATGATTTGTCTGATGTATTCCATTCTTGTTCTTCCTCTATAAGTCTTTCCATTTATTTCTCCTTCCAATATTGTTTTTATTGAGCTGTTGTGTCGCAATGTGTGAACAATAACTTTGTCTCGCCTTATTCGCAGAGTTTTCATTATATTTATTTTCTCTCGAGCCCTTCGTAGTACTTCTTAGTCAGTGATTCACTCCGTTACTTTGATCCTCATCATTCATTGGCAACACCACATCTCTATTACTTACAATCACGCAGCAGAAAATGAATTGAGAACATTTCGATATAAAAAAAATAGAAAAAATGAAAAGGACAAAGATCACAAAAATGAATCAAAAAGACAAATAAAAGCAAAAAACATACATGCAAATGGCAATTTTATTTAGAAAAATGAAATAAATAAATAAAACAGACCAACAATAGTATAGGTGTAGCGAAACTTGGTGGCACTCTCTTGTGAAGATTATGACGCAAAGGAGAGAAAAGCATACATGAGATGTGGGTTGAAGCGGCCACGCCTTTTTCCAGAGGACCTTGTGGCAGTCCCTCGATTATTTTGCCCGCTCATCAATGCTTGGTTTACGGTCAGTGCCCTCTAATCCTCCACTGGTGAGTGCCACCAAGTTTCGCTATACCTATAATTGGAACTTCAAGGGATTCCGGAAGAAGAAAAAAAAAGGAATGAAATAGCTCCTGGACGGAAGAGAGGAGGAGAGAGCAATGCAGAAGGATGAAAGTTATTGGAGAGCAAAAAAAGATGCGGAAAATAAAAAACTAAAATTAATCCATTGGATTATATTACATGGACCTTAAAACACCAAAGTCTAGAGAAGATGAAGTAATTAGAGCAAGATATGCAAAATATGACCAATAAATAAATAACTTTGTAAGACGAAGTAATGAACTAATTAATGAAATAAAAAGAAAACACATAAATACATAGAGCACAACAATTAACAAACATGTGGTGGGCGAGGACAGGAAACTTCTGGGTGAGGTTAGTAAGAGGCAATGTAGGCTGTTGGAAGGGTAACGAGGGGCCAAGGGTTAAGGGCTACTTGTGGATGTTTTAGAGAGAGAAAGATGTTAGATAATCAGGGAACGGTAGGAAAGAACAAACTAGGTTTTTTGGACGGGATGAAGAAGGGTAGGAAGTAGAAAAAAGAAATGTTGGGAGACAGGGCCCTGCTCATGTAAAATCAAGAGGAATTTCACTCAATTACTTTCATTTAAACCTACCCTAACCGGCAGATCACCTAATTGTAATATATAGAGATTGAGTAGTTACAAACGCAGGGTTTTTAAAGTACGTTTGCGAAGAGGCAATATAGGTGCGCAGCATCGCTGCTGTGCAGCATCTTCACCTGAACGTGGAATAAAATATTTTGTGTTGAACAGCAGAGTTTTTTTCCTCTCTTCTCAATACGGAAAGATTCCACAAAGTCAAGCCTGAGACAGTCCCCTTTACATAGGTGAAAGATATGCCTCTTCCCTTGCGAGATTTGGTAATGCGTGTGCGTTCAATCAAGGAGGCGTACTAGCGGAAATGAAGGAGGAGTAATCGAGTAGCTCGGAGGCGGTTTACTATTTATTCCTTCGGCTAGACACACTTCCTACGGCTCATTCAATTTTGATGCAGCTCCATCCAACACCACCCGACACGATTATCGTCACGCATCGAATCGCGGTCGGAGACAAGCGTTCTAGAGCTAGATCACGGTTCTCCATAACGCGTGTTCTCGCGTTATCATTAATTTTCAATTTCACTCGTAAGAGCGGAAACTTGATAGTCATTCTTCACATTTTGTCAGGTGTTTTAAAGCACAAATTTTAATTGTTGGAGTGCGGTTTTAGAAAGTAACTATGACATTTCACCTTCTCGTGCGGTTAGCGTTTTGGATAACAATAACGAAAACGCGAAAGAAGGATCCCACCCCTGCTGTTCTTTTCAGCCATCCTCGCCTCCTAACGCGGCGGCGTTGGTCGTTCCGGTGGACGACTAGAGACGTAGGGGTGGCAGGACCGGGTTCGATGTGCACCACGAAGCACGCGGCACGCCGCAGACGGTCACGTGCTCCGTCTCACGCGTCGACAAGGGCGCCACCACGGCATGACGTAGGCGGAGACGGCAGGTGGTTGTTTGGTCGGTTGGTGGTGGTAATAGGAAACACTTTTTTCGCTTGAACATTTTAATAGTCAACAGAAAAAGTTTTCATCTACTTTATCTTATTCTTGAAATAGGCCCGTCGCCTGTTTTTACGGTGGCTGGAGTGGTAATTGTAGGTCACTGAGTGAGTGGACATGTTTTTTTTTAAATAAGTCGGAAAACTTTATTGGAGCACATTTAATTTAAGTACATCTGTTGGTGCGTTGTAACTCACCAGCAATGGAAATGATACAATAATTACATTTTTTATTATTTTCCTTAATTAAAGCATGTTATGGCTAGAGTTTTCGTCGCAGTGTAGGATATTTAGACGAAATGATATTGAAATTTTCGTAGCCTGTTCCTGAAATCATTTTAGCCGCTCAAAATTGCAATTCCCACAAAACTTAAAATATTCTAAGACGATTCCGGAGAGACGGTTCTGCTGCAATCTACAAAATATGGCTCTATATTCGCCTAATTAATTTTCTCAAAAGTTAATTTTTTATTTTAATGTTATTTCCAAATTTATGAAGGCATAACCTGTGATGATTTCTAAACAGATTTACCATTGGAAAAATTGATAGTTTTTTCCAAAGAAAACGTAAGAGAAAGCTCCCCGTGATAGAAAAAATTTTATTCACGAATGCCCTAGAACCCACCATTTTTTTGCACCTTTGCATGGGTCCAACTGTGCTGTGATATTCAAATTTCCCGACGTCAACGATTGCTCATAGCTTACGTCCCATTCACAGGGATGAGGTATCTTTACCGTACATTTCACATAGACATTTTACAAGTTAGTCAGTATCTAGAACACTATACGGTACGGACAGCGGTAACTGACAGGTACAAAAATTCCTTCTACCCATGTGACATCATTGACCACAAAAAAAACAAGGCGATACACTAGGGAACTACGTTAACATACAATTCATGAAAAGCGAAGGTTAACGGCGTAAATTTATGGAACTGGCACACACCACTAAATAAATTACAACTTTGTGTATTCCAAAATATATTTTCTTTCCGACCATGGTTTCGACAATCATTTTCACTATCAAAGTAATGACAATAATTGTATAAACCATGGCCGGAAATAATAAAAAGTGGAGCATAAAAAGTACACATTTATTGAGTGATACAATGCGCTTGCGTCCTTCCCCTTTACCAATTAATTTTTCCTATTCCCTCCCTATTTCACGTCTAGTATCCTAACTTGCTCTGCGCTATCGGCTCACATATATTGCGGCAAGCAGGGTAACGCGTGGATGTAAATATCATTAAATCAATCCACCGGTCAAGGTACTTTTAAATGACAGAGTAAAAATCCTCCATATATTTCTATGGGCGCGGATTCCTATCTTCTAACACGATTTCTTTCTTCATCTCAGCATACGTCCTACCTCTCTTCATCCCAGCCATAAAACCTCTTCTCTTTCTTCCCCTTCCCCGCTAGTTCAACATCCTCCACTTAATCACGGCCTTCAGCATCCTTTCACCTCTCACTACATGTTCCAATCACCTACCCTGCCTCTTATCTATCCACCATATCAAGCGTTAGTTTTGATTTCCGCTCATCGTTCTTTCTCTATGCATGAACTTTATATCATGAGTTTCCTGGACTGACAAAACTGTGACAAGGTTGAACACCAACTTTAAATTTTGATTCGGATAATCTACCTATTAAAATAGGTCCAATAGAAGTGAGTAAAATACATATTATACACATTTTTACATGCGCAGGGCTCTATCTCCTAACAAAATTTCTTTCTTCACCTAAGGGTACGTCCTACCTCTTTTACCTCCCTAAATTCCAACCAGAAAGCCTTTCCCTTTTTTCCCCTTCCACGCTTACCTAACATCCTCCCGTTATCGCGGACTTCAGCATCACTTCGCCTCTCACCGCCTCTTCCAACCACCTACTCTGCTTCCCCCTAATCTTCTCCAGAAGCATCCTTTTATCTATCCACCATTTCATGTATTCGTTTACCTTTCCGTCCACCGCCCACTTTCTCCGTATATGATAATGGAATGCCGGGCGAACTCGGTGGCGGCGGTGTATAGTCTATTCCTACCAATCCAAAGGTTAAGGGTTCGAATCCCACCAGCGTAGGATTCTCCCATGGCATGGTTTCGTGTGCTCATCCATTGTTTTCCATCTATTCCCAATGCATTTCAATAGGTTTCCGCAGGTTTTTCACACTCCCCTTCCATGTATTGGATGTTTTCCTGCAGTGGGTTCTTTTCTTCAATGATATCAACTATTCAGCGTCAAGGATATAACTCATACGTTACATTTTTCCCACAATGGTGTATATTTTTCTCTAGTCTTTATATATTAAATTAAATTCATTGTTAACCATTGACTGTAACAATTTTATTCTTTTTGTGTGATATGAGACCAGAAATGTTCAATAGTTCTAAAGTACATAATTATGTTATGTATTTGGCGAGGGATTAGATGGATGAAAGGACGGCTCCAGACTCAAACTTGCCTCAATAAAAATATGATTATTATTGTTATCTAAATGCCTGATGCTGGCCCTTAAGGCTGTTTCAGGACAATTATAAAATAAATAAGCAATATTATAACAGTCGATAGTCAACATTCTGGATAGTCGAAACTGTGTAAAGGATAATCGTCAAAGCAAAATTTAGCGAAAAAAGGTTCATTTTTTAAGGTTTTTTCAGTTGAACGAAAAAAATTAACCAATTCATACGGAATTAAAAAATAAAGTGCCCATCTCTCCACTCGGTGGGCGTCTGTATATGATGTGTCGCGGGCGCTTCTAGACAGAGACGCTCGACCTCAAACGAATGGAAAACCTCTCTCGGAGCCTAAGGGTATATCGAGTGTAAAATAAGCAATGAAGACGTTTTAACTCCGTCTCGAGATCTCATTGTCCGTCATCCTCCGCTCATCTCTCTCTCTCTCCTCGCCAATCTACTCGAGGGAGAAGACGCGTCCGTCCTTGGGCTCAATTGTCCCCCCCTGAGTACTTTTGAAATGTTTTTCGCGAGTCGAGAACCAAATCGAGATTCACGTCACTTTCGGCCCCCACCAATCACATCATCAAGAGTCGTTATTGCGCACCGTTGTAGTGACGCAAGGCTGAGATGCGTGGGGCGCAATCACAGTTCTCAATAACGCGTGCGCTCGCGCTATCGTTCATTTTTAATTGCGCTCATGAAAGGGAAAACGTATTGTCATTCTTCAAAATTTTGCCTGGTGCTTAAAATCATTTGTTATTTTATTGATAGAGTGCGTTCTTAGGTCAATAAACGTGAGCATTGCTATTCTAGAGTGGGTTGAGATTTGGATAACGATAGCGACAACGCGAAAGAAGAAACCGTGTACCAATCAGTATTTTGTAAAGCCTAACTGAGTACTCAGGCCGCGACACTATGGTCCGGTTTCAAAATCTCTGGTTAAAAATTTTCTCGATATGAAAACCGAAATTAATTGGTTATCCCATGCTGATGAGTTTTTCTCGGGTTTCCCACCGGGTTAGGCTTTCCATGATTGCCGACGTTTCGGCAGGAGACTTTCCTGCCATTTTTTAGGCTGTGGATGACCCGAGAATGGGATCGGAAACCCAAGAACAACTCATCAGCATCATTCGCCGGGAAAGCCTAAAATCATAGTTATCCCATGAAAAACGCTCACGACAACTAACCGACAGTCTGATGTAATAAACAAAACTCCAACTCTCAGTTAAATTCAAGTTATCGTTAAGTCTACGGCATGCTGCGTTTAACGTTACAAAGACGATGCAAATTAAAAGAATAGAAATGATTGAAATAATGTAAGTATTTATCGTATCAGTGAAAAATGACATTCATGATTTCATGTACCAGCACTAATTCCTTCTTCCAGTTTTCATTCACGCAACCTCCCGAAAACGTCCACGCCAGATATATGAGGTTCAAGAGCCTGTCTTTCCTGCAACTCGTCAGATGTATCAAAGCCAGTAAGTCACGCGTTATAATATAATTCACTTGATGAACGGGAATGAATAATTCACTGATGAAGAGACGTAAAGAAGAGGCTGGTGAAAACATTAATATGGAGAGTGGCGCTATATGGGTCGGAAACTTGGTCATTGCGAAGGAAGGATGTGCGTAGACTTGAGGCGTTTGAGATGTGGATTTGGAGAAGGATGGAGAAGGTTAGCTGGATGGCGAGAAAGACGAACGTGGAGGTATTGGATATGGTCGGAGAGGAGAGGAAACTTGTGGCAGAGGTTCGGAGAAGGCAGATGAGATGGATGGAGGAGGTTTTGAGAGGAGAGGGCATGTTGAAAAGAGTGATAGAGGGGGGAACACTGGGGAAGCGTGGAAGAGGAAGGAGGAGGATAGAAATTCTGGACGAAATAAGAGGAGGTAGAAGATATGAAGGATTGAAGAGGGATCTAATAACGGGCCATCCTTAGGAGGGAAAGCGAGACAATTTCTATGAGGTTGTGATACAGAATGGGGAATGTCCAAGAACCTACCAATCAGCTGGTAGAATACTTGAATGAATGAATTCATTTTTAATGCGCTTTCACTAGTCAACGATGGCTGAACGTGTTTTAAAAGGTTTTCAAACGATTTTTTCAACCACTCCAGGTTTCCAAGCGTTTCGTTTTCTTATGTTCATCCCGAATGTAGCAAAAACCTTCCGATTTATTCTTACGCAGGGCCATTTTCTGGGAAAAAAATATTTCAAGTTATGAATGAATGATATGAAACAAAATACCATTTGCCCCGAAAAATAAAAAAAAATATTTGCCCAGAAAATAAATAAAATTCGAGAAATAGCAAACTAAAGACATGATATTTTCTGCAGAATTACAATGTCTTGTAACAGTAGCATGAAAAATGCAATTTTTTAAAATTCCGGAATGAAGAAACTATGCTGGAAGAATTAGCAGTTTCTTCTTTCAATTTAAGTTCTCAGTTCCAAAGAACCATTTCGTCCACAAAACCATTTTGAAAAAAAAATAATTTTCCGATAAAGTGGCTATCGTGGCACTGGACACTGATATGTTACCCTTGATGCCATCGGAGAGGGGACTAGAGAACAAAGGCCCTTAAAAAATATTGACTGAAATTCACAAGTTGGCAAAAGGCCAAAACTCATCCAAAATTCAAAAAGGGCCATCAGCTAGTACTCTGAGTGACTCTCTGAGTGCCACTGAGTGCTCATTTCATCGCTCAACGCTCACGAGTAATGGAAGGGCGGAAAAAACTGTCCTCCGTTTCCTCTCCTCCTATTGTAGTTGAGAATAAAATACCCAAGAATGGCCCCGACACAGTTTCTCTCAAGCAGCACTCACCCTATCGTCCTGAAAGTCCAAATAGGTTGCTCCTTAACTGTTTAAAAAAATCCCCACTATTTGCTTCTTTGTGAGTGTTGAGGAGATTGGAGAAAGTCCGGTGGACGGAAATGGAGGTGAACGATGGAGTGCTTGATATGGTGGGTGATGAGAGGAAACATCTGCAGGAGATTAGGTAGAAGCAGAGTAGGTGATTGGAAGATGTAAAAAGAGGATACTGAAGGCCTTGATAGAGGGGAGGATGTTGGGTAAGCGGGAAAGGGTAAAAAAAGAGAATAAGCTTCATGAAAGGGATGAAGAGAGGTATGACGTATGCTGAGAATCCGAGAAAGGCACTTAAGGAGATAGGTGCTTGCGCACGTGGAAGTCCAGAATGTGTTAATCTCTTTCATTTAAACCTACCTTCACCGGTAGAGTACCCAAATAATTATTTGTTTCAGTAAATATATATATTAAAAAAACTTGCTTCAGCCCAATTGTTGACGAGAAAGAAATCCAGGAATTTATTCGACCCAGTTTCCCTGTATCGACCATCAAGTTATCGTCCTAAATAATCCAATAGGACGCCCCACAAATTGGCACAATAGCTTTTTATTCAGCTCAACACGGTTTTTATCATTGGCACGAAGCTATTTATTTGGCTCAACACACGTATTCGTCACGTATGAATTCGTTGCACGTCTACGACAGATTCGATCGGCATTGATTTGAAAACAACCTCGTGACTCTTTTCACTTTTTGTTCCTCTTCTTTGAGCGCGCTCGTCGTTTCTTTTCCTTTTCAAGAATCGAAGCTTCCGTATCGAGTGAAACGCTTTCAAGGTCGAGAGCTATAAGGGATTCCGCTAAGTAAGCTCCAAGATTAATCCAAAAATTCATGGGAACAACCACTGGACGTCCTCGAGAAGCTACGCTTTTTAAGAGCCGAGACAGCAAAGAAGCGTCTTGTAACCGCAGCCACCATATGACTGAAGATGGATTAACTAAATATACCGCGTTATAAACGCAACTCTCGCACGTTGGATCTTTCTCCTCGTCAACACAACACTCGACGATAAAAACGTGTACATACCAGACCCGCCTTCTAACGGCAAGGTCCTACAGAAAGCTAACTCGAAAAACCAACAAAAAGGTCAAATTAGTCATGGCATTAACGTGGCGTAACTTCTTATGATCGTATTATAGAGAAAAAACGTAAATTCCAAAGAAAAAGTTTCTTTTGCCACCTCTGCTCGAGCGTAAACATTTTTTAGGCACCAATTCTTGAATTTGTGGCTTCACAGGGACCAGCAATTACATGCATGCAAGCGAACATTACTCTACTCGAAAAGTTTCCATTTCGTTCCAAAAACATGAAAATAATTAGGTGATAAAGATCATACTCCATTAAGATTATTCATCCAAACGTTCAACTCCAAAAATATTTTGGAAACCATCCTAAAAGAGCGTAAGCAACCGTGTGTTTAGCGAATACGCCCACCGGGAAATTATGGTATCGCAGATCTTTAAGCTTCTACGTTTTGGGAAACATTATTCTTCGGGGAATACCACTAAGTTCAGCCTTTCATGAGAAAACGTGTAAAAGGAAACTGTTTTCCAGCAGATTTACATAAATGGTAGCAGTACATACGCTTCATAGGACAGGACATCAGGTAGGATTTTAACAACAATAAAAGATAAAAAGACTTTTTCCTACAAGTAACATGAGTATGGAAGTAATGACATAAATACTATTTTTTGGTGGAATCTCCTTTAGCAAAATATGATATTCTTTTGCCAACCGAAGCTTCTTTTGTGGTAATCATACCCCTCACATACAAAAGCTCCCCGCTAACTTGATCGTGGCGTGTATAACATACCCCGCATCGCCCTAAGGGAGACGCAGCGTTGGCGGCTTTGTGCCCTACGGACTGAATCCAATCGTCTTCTCCCTGCATTTTCTTTTGAAACAGTCAAACTCACAGTAGCCCCCCCTGGGGAATAGCGGTGCCTGTGACCAATGGAAAATTCGTACCTCTTCGATTTTCGTGGTCTGTCCGTCCGTTTGACTTTCGGCAATTCGAACTTCGATTCGCCATGGCTGGGTCTCCATGAAAAATCCGAGAATCATACGGCCGCGGCATGGCGACCGAGAGAGGATGAGAATAGACTGGAGGCGTTTTAGAAGTTGGAGCTACAGGTGATACAAGCCAAAGGATTCCAAAATCTCCAGACTATTTCCTATCAAGGACATCTACCGGTGAGGTAGATTTAAAAAGAAGAGAATAAAAATCTTCCAAATGTTTACTTGCGCGGAATGCTATCTATACCTATGTAATTTATTTCTTCATCTCAGCATACGTCTTACATATAATCATCCGGTCGATATAACTTATTCTCTTTCTTCAAATTCCCCGCTTACCTAATATCCTCCCCTCAAGTACGGCCTTCAGCATCCCCTCACCTCCAATCATAACCTGTTCCAACTGCCAACTATGCCTTCTCCTCTCACTTTCTCATCCCAACGGCCATTGCAATCACTTCCTCTTTCGCCTTCCTTTCCGTTCCCCGCACTTTCTTCATTCTCCATTTACATTCAACCACATCTCAAATACCTGCAGTCTATTCACGTCCTCTTTTCCCAAGACTCAAGGTTTCTGCGCCATACAACGCAACATTCCATATTAAATTCTTCACCAATCTTTTCTTTACAATTTTACCCCAGGCCCTCCTCATCACCTCCCACCTATTGCTGAAAACTTTCTACGCCAGCGCAATTCTCCTTTCTTTCTTGCTTTCGCTACTATGCCCATATTCCTAGCACGTACAGCCCAAGTAATTAAAAACGTAAACAAATATATTAAATAATAAGAGAAATTCCATTCCCCCGTAGTACATTACGGAAACCAAAGTTACCAAAATACCGTTAGTGGTAATGCAAGGATAGAAAAAGTTCAACGTAGTCAAGCAAAGAACAGCTGAAGCCAAGAGATTGTTCATAATTTTAAAAACTAACTGTCGTGATAAAAGAAAATAGAATGACTAATATGGAAGTAATCCCTAAAGAAATTTGTGAGGAGAGTAGCAATATGTGGCTCAGGAAAATGGATTACTGGGAAGCTGGAACATAATAGAATAGAGAAACTTAGTCCTGGAGGGGGATGCTGAAGGCCAAATGGACGGATACGATCAATTACAGGCAAGCTTACGGAAGAATAACAGACGAGAAAAACATGATGAGCACTATAAGGCCGCACTCTTTTACGCACAAGTCAGGTCGAAAATTAGAGTAAAGCCTTTACATGAGATAGTAAATTATTTCAAAGCAATTTATAACCAATTATTGTATTCAATAGCTTAGAACATTTAATCGGATCACTTTGTATCCATGTACTATTTCAGGAATGAAAACATATTGTACACTGCGGGTAAATAATTTGGAATAAGGTAGGCTGCCGATAAAGAAATATTCATAAACGACAATCGTACTCCCTGCATTTCTCGAGCGAAGAAAGATTTGATTCGGAACTCATTTCTCTACGTTAAAGAAACGGGATTCGGTTTATACAAGCATGCGGCCTGCGCAAGAGTATATGCTGAAGTTCTTCGAAGAAAACATTAGGAAAGACTCATCGCGGCAGGGGGATAATAGGCAGGACCGTCAATGGACCATTCTCTCATTTGGTAGATTGCCTATTATTATTAATAGAGGTGATCTATCGGTAAAGTAGATCAAAAAGTCTACACGGATGGATCTCTAAGGATCTACAGGAGTATACTAATCTTGGTACTCCCTGCTATCACACCCTTCAGCATCCCTCGATAATGAAGGGAAAATATGTTGTTAAAAAAAAGAACTCACTTTTCGTTGATACCATGAAGTCACCCACAAATCACCAAGAAAAGCATGGAACTTACATAAAAGAGAAAATAAACGATTCAAAACCAAGGCACAAATAAAATAGAATACATATATTGGAAACTAAAACTACAACCTCAGCCAATTTCACGGAACGTTTATACTTACGTCTATAGCTCTAATTTATGAAAAATTTGTATGTTCATCTTAAAATGATACAATTCTGGGTATATTTCACACTTTTATTATATAAACCAACACAGGTTTCGGCAGCTATGGAGGCCCTATATCTTCATGTGAACATCCTTGACAAGGTGGAAGGGCTTGTGCGTTCCAATGGCCCCTATAATTGTGTTGATGGGAGAAGGATTAAGTGCTCCCGGTAGGGCCACAGTCTAATAGACTGTGGTAGGACCACCCAATGCCATATAGGTCGAAACGGTAGGAGCCGATAGGCAGTTAACATAATTGTGTCACGTAAACAACACTGTTAGGAATTGCAAAGTGAGCCACCCCCCGTCTATCAATTTCCCTAACCTCGGAGGAATACCTATAATGGGTGACCAATAAATTCATTTTCGCAAGTTAAATTTCTTTGCATCCATGCATTCATTCAATTTCACAATGTGTCATTTCACAAATTGTCATTTTTACCATGAACGATAAGAAACCATAGCAGCTGCCAGTGAGACTTTAACTAGGTTTGTGGATAGGTAGCGTAGATAATTGGTTTACTTGCTCCCTAATGCTTTTTTTTAATCTCCTACGTATTACTCAGAGCATGCCGTGAATGTTTCCGGTATAGCTATTATATCTCTGTGCAATTGTATAGTTGCAATTTATATTAATTAACATTGGTGGGACATAGTTTAGTATATGTTAGTGAAACTTCACTTCCTGGCAAGTATTTGCAGGCTTTTTTCAAATGTCCCAATAGTCGTAGCTTCTTTAACTTTCCAGGGTACAGAGTTGTGCATGTTGGTGACAACTCACCTCATGCCACGCATCCTTGAGGTGGCTTGCGGGTTATTATGTGCATGTAGAATAGTGGGGAATAGAAAATCAGTCAGGGTAGACGACTGTTGAACTCACAGCGAGCGAAGGAGTGCCAGGGAGGTATAAGCGATTGTGAGGGGAAATACGAGATTACTCACTCGTGGGCGAGGTCTGACCTCTTCTCACGACACGATCCGGACAACTCATACGCTAGGCGTGGGTGTCACTTACAAGCAACGGATGTAGTATACGATCGCGGCGCACGCTGAATGACGAAAGAAGTTACCCACTGAAATTCTGATGGTACTAGTCAAGAGATGTTGGGTAAGCGGTGGAGGGGAAGAAAAAGCAGTCGGTACCTATATAGGCTTTATTAAGGAGGTTGGAGAGATTTTTGTTTATGAATAGATAAGCGTGAAAATTTGCATACGTGTTGTTATCAGAAATATGTATAGATAAAAGAAAAAAAAATTCATCACACCGATTTGATTTTTTGGCAATTCAATGCAAATAAAACACGTAGCCTCATGGCACATTGCACACATTTCGTTATAATTCGATTGCATATGTGCAGATTATCTTCTAAACGCGAAATGTTACATTACGTATCAATATAATGGTTGTTGACACATATCAAGGTGTCACGCCCAGTCAAAGAATCGAAAAAACACAAATTTCAATATTATTTTTCAACATAATTCAAATATAATTTTCCCCAAAATTTCAAATACCGCGCTAAAAACTATCTATACCTTGTTTTAATGAAGTAAAAATATTTAAAACATATTTCTTGCACCATTTCCATTGCTGCATGCATGGTGAGTTCCAACGTGCAAACAGATTCACTTAAGAGAAATATGGTCCAAGATATTTTATTTTCAACCAACTTAACAAATTATCAAGTTATTGTGAACTCAATGACCCTCTTCCAATAAAACCTACTTTGACCTGTAGCATATACTAACAATAAAAATACTAATGAGTGGCTCACGATTACTGAAGGAACAACATGCCATTTTCTGGTGGTACAATTGGGTTTCTAATTACTTAAGACGTGGGAAACTACTCGAAATCAAATCGAATCTGATATTGTTCAATCCCATGTAGAATGTCAGTGTTGGGGAAGTTTGCATTATTTTTCATTTCCACTTGCTACATTTGACTCAGAAGTAGAATGTAGAGTAGAAGGTCACCAAGTTATACTTTTTTTTGCTCCTCTCTCCCCCATTTCAAACCAACCCCCACAATTTTTAACTTTCTCTGGGTATATATTGTATGACCTAAGCTTCAGAATGTGCCAGAAGATGCCATATTATGGTGAATCCGGCCGCAGGTTTTAAATAAAGTGTGGAAAAGTACAAAGTTTTTTATTAAAAATGGATATGTAAAGAATATCCAAGTAAGGTAAGGAATATCCAATTAAGGTAAAGGTAAAGGTAAAAATGAAAGGCAAAGAATGTGAAGATGACGCCAATACGATGAAACGCGTGGCACTACTAATAGAAAGTCAAACGTGTTTTATTTAAAATTATCACCACTAATTACAAAAAAACGCTCCGAGGGGTCTGATAAAGGAGGATAATTCAGCTTGACTAAGTTTCGTACGGTCGCGCTACAGCGTGGATTACGGAGATAATCGACCAACGAGATGAAGCTATTCCAAAAAAAACCCTCACCCACAAAGAGCAATATACTGTTGCTCTACTGCCGCGAAATTAATTTGGGCTGAAATTTCGCGCCATAAAAAAGACCATTAGGAGGATAAGTTAACGTCACAATTAACTGAAAACAGAGATTACCGAATCAACCCATTTTAATGGACCTCACGGCCAAATTAAGAGCTGTGCAGGGAATCAGGGAGGAGTGTTAAAATCAAGCGCTAACACGAATATATTCTTTATCGAGGAATCCCATCAGTTAACTCTTCATGGCATACTTTGTTTCATTTGACAGCTTTAATTTTGTTTAAAATCCAAACCTTTTCCCAGTAAATGTTTTAACCTGAGAACAATTCATTCATCTCATATTAAGATCCAGCAGCTACAGAAAACGTATTTTGAAAAAAAACCCTATAAAAAAGCTATTCCTTGCGTATCGTCTTCCTACGGTTAGAATAAATTAAATGCGGAACACACGACCCTGATAAAACAATAACAATTGTGTAAACCTATGGATGGGTAAATACTGATGTAGATAATACATTCCCGTAAGATCACAGTTGTTTATATTTGTGCATCCCTGACGATTAAAAACAAAACACGGAAGCTAACATACAAAGACTGTTGACGTGATCCTCAAAGATGGATATAAATTAATAACATTCAAATAGGTAAATGCCACACTTTCGTCTATATCTACCGACCATCCTGCGAGCCGCCGCAGAAGCGTGTGGCAGGAGGTATTAGGGCTCCAGCCATGAAAGGGGAGGGAATAGGAGGGGGGAGAGGACAGAGATGTAGGTATGCTAACGATGTGTTTCATGTTAGTGTCACCATGTCTTGGTTATCATCACTAATGGTGGGTGATAAGGGGGAATTTTTGTACCTATTAGTTCGTCATTGCATCTCTCTTATTTTTTCTCTCCTATCATTTACAGAGATATAGCGCGGTGTCAAAATAATATCCCCCATGTCATTTAGAAATTCGACTGATCTGGATCTTTCAAGTTACCTTACGGGATAACCCGACGTCTCAAGAAAGTTCAGCAAAGGATGTTAAAAAAAACAAGAATTCCCGTATATTTGCACGTCAAAAGAAATGTTTTATACCCGTTTAACTTTTATACTAAAATGTATGGATGCTTTGCTATTGATATGCTGTGGTCTATAATTGGGCGAGGCTAAATGGGGTAATCGTCCTCTTGTCTATCTTGCTTGTTTTATTAGGATGCTGCAGGTCTAGAGATGAAGTAAAGAAGCCAAGAAGTAAATGCAGGTTCCTTGTGTCTTTCTACAAGTCAAAATCTTTCTTACTTTCTTCGGCTTTGGAGGAACAAGCGTCCTATTTCGAGTGTTATGTAAATAACCCACAGAATGTAATGGGGACAGATGAATAATACTTCAATAAAAAGTAATCAAAAACAAAATGAAACTTTTAAAAAGTTAATAATCTAATTACAAGTAATTTACAATTACTTTCTATTTAACCGGTAAATATGGCATTACCACTACAATGATTCTACTATCATTCAATCTATAATACAATCTATTCAAAGAGCTTTGCACGTAAAAAAAACATCGTTGCAGCTATAAGTTGCGCAGAAAGTGTTTCTGGTGGAGAGACAGTTTGAGAATACACTGAAGGGTCGAAACAAATTGTCGAAATAAACTACTGTGAACAACTGCTCTTGCAACCGAAAACAATCGAAAACTCGAGTAATCGACTTATTCATTGACCGATTACGCGCGGATAACAATTTATTCGTAGAGTAACGTTGTTATACTTGTTGTCAATTGCTTCCCATCATTGCATATTTCATTCAATAACTCAGAAAACATGTAGCTTTAAAGTTATCGGTGCTTTGTAGTGGTTTTGTTGGTACAGTCCATTTCGCTATAAGATCGCAAAAACGTTTAATCTCGAAGAACCCATTATCCCACACTTATCCACATGATTGCGTTTTCAATATGTCGCCATCGCATTGCACAACAGATGGACTGGTTCTAAAAATATCACGAATGCGTCGCGGAATAAGAAGACACCCAAATGTTTCCACAATTATAAAGCCAATATCCGGAGCCCACGCGACCCTCGTCATCCGATTTGGCGAACGCATTTCTCCCGCTAATTACGGGGATACGTCGCGACGCCTTCATCGCGGCCCCGATGATTCTCCTACCCAGCCCCGCATCAACCGCCCCCGTCTTATGTGGAGGGAGTCAATGTGTTTATACGTCGCGTCTTCTCCAGGCGAGACAGATTTGGTGTTGAGGTGAGCCCGCTGAGGTGGGATAATATGCAGGCAGTGGGACGAAGAGGAAGATGGGACAAAGCGTAGGGACCGGAAAAGGAGAGGTAAGAAGTAAGAGAAGGAGGTAGAAAGAATGGAAGGAAGATAGCGGATCGCATGAGGTCAGTAGAGGTGGAAGTGGCCTCGGGTGTGCCACAAGGAAATGTGTTTGGGCCACTTTTTAAATTTTATGTTAATTATAAGAACGTTATTTAGGCGATATACCGGGTGAGGTAGGTTTATACGAAAGTGAGAAAAAATCCTCTGGGCTTTTACATTCGCTGGCTCTATATAACAACAGCATTTCTTCCTTCGTCTCAGCATAGGTAATTCCTACGCCTTTTCATCTCGTCCATAAAACCTATTCCCTTTATTCCCCTTCCACGCTTGCACAAAATCTTAATACCACTCAATGGCATCCCCTCGCCCCTGATTACTTCTTTCAGCCACCTACTCTGGCTCCTAATCTCCCCCAGAAGTTTCCTCTCTTCATCCACCATACCAAGCACTTCCTCGCTTGTCTTCCTTTCTGTCAAACGCACCTTCCCCCTCCTCCTCCATACCCACATCTCGAGCGCTTGGAGCCTATTCTAGTCTTCTTTTCTCAAATTCCACGTTCCTGCACCATGGTAAGCTAAACTTCATATTAAACTCTTTGCGAGTCTCTTTTTTCCAAGTTCCCGACCCGTACTGCGCCACGCTCCATACTTGAGTTTTCACCAATCTTTTCTATGTCTCTGTAAGTTGCCACATTGTACTCAATTTATGGCCGCGCATTAGTAATAACATAAAAATAGCCAATATACCAACAGCCATCCTATGCCACACACCCTCGCGGCGAATGCAGAGGGAAAAGAAAGATGTAGATGTAGAGGAGGGGAGGAGGAAGAGGAAATAAGGAAGGGTGAGGATAAGGAAATGGGAAGAGGCGACGCGACGTGGGCGTAGGAGATGGTCATGAGCGATGGGATCGTTTTATGTATGAATGTACCATAGAGGCGTCTCCCTCAACTTCCCCTACCCGTAGAGGCATTGTTCTTGAGATAGGAGCAGCGGTCTATTGTTTCCGAGAACATTTTACAATTTTTTTTATTTTAAGGCTGGGGCATATAACGATAGCACTTCCGCTTCTTGAAATCAACACGTCGGGATGATTCATGCCTTCCCAAGGTCTCCCAAGGTATAGAAAATATTGTTTCGTGAGAGTATTTGACACCCGGCCGAAAGCGCTCATTAAAAAGATGGTTTACGAGTGTTTACCGAAAGGAAATACTTCCCGGGAATTTTTGATGAAATCCGCTAATCAAAAGAAAGCGGTGGGTAATTTTTTTTAATTTAACGAGTGCCAAAGGTACACCGGTGAAATTCCATCCCCGTGGGACACAAATGCGGTGATAAAGAGAGACCGCCCACATGGAAAACTCGGCCGATATGTTTTTAAGAGCCCAATATACAAGTGGTTTAATAATTAAAATATTTCATTAACGGCGTTAACAACATCTTAATCCAGCCAACTGCGGATAAATGTGATATTACTTATTGTTAACTTTGCTAACTTACTGCTTTCGCAGATATTACTGAAATAATGGGCTCCTAAAACTTAAATACTGGGTGGCAACTCAAAAAAACGATGACGTGGATGTAGTAATTAGAAGAGGCGACTGACAACTGAAGCCATTAGAGCCAATGAGAATGGGTGGGTTTGTTGATAAGGAAATGACTATTTTGTGGAGTCTGAATGGAAAAGAAAGAACCGGTATAACCTCTGATATAAAAGGGTTATGTGTTAACTGATTTTATTTTATTTCTCCAATCGATAGTTCTTCCCAAAACAACTACCATTGAAGAAAAGAGTTGGTGATATTTAACAAGTCACGTTAGCTGTAAAACGCTTTGGACATGACATATTATGTAGTTTTTCCGGAAAGAGCGCGCGGCCATGTTGGTTTTGGATTTTGATGTCACTTTGCAATCAATGGTAGGCAGGCTCACAAGGTGGAATTTCGCAGTGATGATAAAAGAATAATCTTTGTTATATTCCACATGATTTATTACATAACTTAACCGTTATCGAACTCTTCACGTCGAAACCGCTTGATTTTTGTAATAAATCGTGCGGAATATAACAATGTTTATTCTTAGGAGTTTGCATTTACGGGAGTTTGCATTTACGTCTCCGATCTTCATCTGCGTTACGTCTCCGACAACGTTCAATATTTCGCCTTGTTTAAGGAAGTCCATTGCCCTGTATCTAATTTATGAATATTATTAGTATCAGCTTTTCCCAATCACAGTTCAATCTACACTTCTCTGTTGCAAATATGTAGCCCAAACAAATGGACCTGCCCCGTGACTACACCAAACAAGGCTCCCCTTTTTTTAGACGTGGAAACTTTGAAAGCTAAACAATTTTGTTGACCTACGATATGTTTTCGGCATTCAAAACTTAGCTTAACTGAGAATTTAGACGATAGATTTCAATTTACAGCGAGGTAATAACTGCTTCACAACCCTATCATTAACATAATTCATAAATGGCGCTCTTTATTTATTAGTGTCTTAGTGTGTGGCTAAATATGGAATAATTGTATCGCGATGCCGCAATGATGCGATACTGCCTAAATATATGTTCAATCCATTAACGCCTAATTTTTTTCAGGCCATCACATTAGGATAGCCATATAATAAAAATATATTTAGATATTGTTACAAGAGTTACTTAACTTTGAAAAGAGCATTACGTTTGCTGTGATCACATGATCACGCTAAGCGCTAAGGCTTAACAATAAGCGATTACTTTTTCACGGTAGTAAATATGGGAGTTTATATGACTAACGAAAAAAAGGTCATTTACGCCATTAAGTACAGGTCGTTATGTTGGTATAGGCAGATAAATATTGATTTAGTAGATTTAAGGCAAAGGAGAAGGATAGACAGAAGCAATTTCCCTACCATCAATCCACTAATCAAGCGAGTATAGATTGGGATTCTACGGAAAAATCTCCGCCAATTTCAGGCTTCGTATTCGACCCCATAGGGATGAGAAGTAAGAACTTCAAATCCACGTGATACTCTACAATCCATCCCAAGGATGCGCGGCAGAGGGTGCTTCCACACCAGACAAATACTGACTGTCAAACAATAACGTCAACAAAACTGCCATTAGCTTTTAATAAATATACTTTTGTATTAAAAATACGTACGTGATACAATACGGCTTTTATCATACTACTCACGAGGGCAAAACAGTGCGCTCATTCATCAAACGGACCATTTGTTAAGAGTATAGTATGCAAACATTATTACAAAATAACAGGCACGTAAAATTAATTGGAGGATTATGTATTCCTTATGTAGAAATCTAGAACTGGAAAATAAAATAAAATTAAAAAAACCCTATCTATCATTATCATTGGTATTATTGGAGGCATAGATCATAGATATTGTGGTATCTAATAAGATTGCGAGCCATCTATATGAGGGAAAGTGAGAGATTACCAATAAATGGGATGTTAGAATATATCATAGGTTGTTCAATCCTATGAATGGTTGATTGCAGCCCTAAATCCTTCAGTATCTAATGCTAATTCCCATACTCCATGGTAACTCTTCTTACGCATGCACTTTTCTATATATTTGGTCACTATATTTATCCCCTAGCCTTCCTCTTCGTTATTTACCCTTCAAATATATTCTTCACAAATCCATTGTGCCTCAGGGTGTGCCCAATCCATCTGGTTCTTCTTTTCTGCATAGTGCTTCATATGGTCCTTTCCTCTTCTTCTCTTCTGTATCCATTTCTTATTTCATCAGTCCATTAAATCTTCAGCGTCCGCCTCTAAAATCAAGTTTCGAATGCTTCTCATCTTTTCTGGTCTGCTTTTCCAATGGTCCTTGAATCCGATCCATATAGTTCCACACACTACACGAATACTTTCACATAATGTTTCCTCGTTTTCACCCCAATCTCCTTTGATGGGATAAGGGAAGTCCAAAAACCTACCAATCAGCTGGTAGAATACTCAAAAGAATGAAATTAACAGGGCGTGAAAGTAATCTACATACCGCACCAACTAGATCCCCGAGTAGACTCTTGCCTACGTTATCGATTACAATACGACGTGAAGAATCCGTTGCAGAAACATTTAACTAAAGAACTTCAGCCAGAGGAAATTAAGAACCATGGGGACGAAAGAAGATAAGATATGGGCCATTACGTATATACGAAGAAAAAATGCCCAATTCAACCAAGTGCGCAAGGTAATGCCGTAATTCAATTACGTGCGTACATAAATGCATAAGCAACACGCAGTTTCCTCCAGGCGCAGGCCTTAGATTAATACCAGACCGCACGAGCCATATATTATAACAAATAAAAAGTAATATTCCCCGCATCATAACTCGTAAAGATCCAAAGCCAGTATTTTTCAATTAACTCCAATTCCCTTGGACAAGCTAGGGACGAATATGACCACTGACCCTCATCTGTAGCCTTTTTCAAGAAGTTATACACCAGGATTACAGGCGGGGTAAAAGCCGAACTCAAAAAGTCTCAAGCAAAAAAAAAACAGTAGAAGAAAAAGATGAAGAAACTAAAGGACGGGAGTGTGGTAATGCCAGAGGCTAACTTACGACGTCCGTTACACTGTAAATACCACGAGCTAGCATCTGGCGGAATAGGAACGGAGAACCCAAGATTTATAGGGACCATAATTCGAGATTTGTATAACGGCGCGGGTAGTATGGTGGCCGTAAAGACGAGATCCAAACGATGAGCCTGGAACGTCATCTCTCAGTACCACCAGAAATGTTATCCCTGAAACGTAGTACAGTAGCGAAAGAAGTAAAACTTTCTTCTCAGGGAAACTAGTCGGAGAAACTTTACAAGTCTTAAAATAAGTTAGAAAATATCCAGTTTTTTCAGGATGTTAAAAATGAACATAAGTAAAACTGAAAACTGAGAAGTACCATGAAGCTGTACGGTCATAGTACAATCCCCAAGCGGTAACATTTTAATGAAATTTCCCTAAAACAATGAATAAGTTAATCTCGGTCGAAATTACGGCGATTAAGTAAGTAGAATTGCGATGAGATAGGTTACACCTGAACCATGAAAATTTGACTTTACAAAAATCTAGTTTCAAAAACATTATATTGAATAGAGTTTGTTCCATTTCCGTAAAATCGATTTTAAAAAACAACAAAACATTTTCATAAAAACCTTTTACTGTAAAAAACAGCAATTAAGATGTTTCTTCAAGGAAGGTGAATGATTGAGGTTTCATGAGGCCCGAATCAAAAGAAACGACATTTTATTGTACGGTACGGGCATTAACGAGTTAAATTTTTATTATTTACGAAAATAAAGGTCGAAAATCAATAAGACCACCTTGATTTGGACATCTCCATTACAAAAACTCTATTTAAGGTATACGAGCGCCATATATCTTCCAAACCAAGGCTACTATAATAAACGGGGATGATGGTGCCTGATTTACAGCCAGGCTTAGTAGAAAAGCCACGGCCACGTCCAAGTTTAGAGACAAGAGTCTTCTTCGGGATCTAGTTATGACTTACAAGGGCGAAACCACAGAATTCCTCCCTTCCTAATATTAGTTTTTTTACGAGCGCTGCTGTTAAATGGGGAAAATGCTAGAATCGGGTAAACGACCAGTAAAATTAAAATTATGATACGAAATAATATGAGAAACTGGTAGACGGATATGAAAATATTGTATTTATACCTACATCCGGAACCGAGCAGACAAATTATCTTCCAGACTCCTGGGCAGGGATTTAGGCGTCACCGTCATAAAACTTTTACATCTCACTACACCTTGGCTTTGCCGTGGGAATATTCGAGATGAAGGGATACAAAATGGATCATCACCATCATCACAATGGATATTCTACCAAAGAGTTGGCTCCATGAAAAGTTCTGCCTACCACGGAGAATCTTCTACAACGTTCCATACATCGAAAGGCGTATTTTTCCGAAACTAAATGCCTCTTAACCTCCCCTTATCGTTTGCCTCACTTCATAATATTCAAAATTCCTATCCTTCTCCTCCCTTTCTCCTTCTAGCCCAACATTTTCCACTCTATCATCCTCTTCATCATGTACGACCTCCATCCAATTTTTCTGACCCTCAAAATTTTCTTATTGGCTTCCTTTTCTCTCCAACCCCATTTAATTATTATTTTTTTGTTTCACCCTCCACCAATCTTATTCTTTCCGTCTTCGTTCTCACCCACATCTCAAAAGAAACATTTCACGCTCATCCTTCCACAGTGACTAATTCCCAGGTCAGACTCGTACAGTGGTACAACAAATAAAAACTCAGCGACAAAAACAAAGACGATAACAGTTTTCGCAAAACATTTTATTACGGCCGTTTTACACTAGGCACTTTACTGCAGTCTGATGTATGGATGCATGTGCAGTGAAAATTGCGTCGTGTAATGCGGGGACATGCTAGAATGACTGCGCGAATGCATGAAAAAATACTGGAAATACCCCCTGCTCTAATTCTTTGACCGGAATTTCTGAACATCACATTGAGCAATTAAGTGCCTCATTTAAAACGGTCTCTAAAGGTGATCCATCGGTAAAGGTAGGTTTACATGGTAGTGAAAATACTTGTTGGAAATAACTAATCTTAAATATCGTAGAATTTATTATATGCATTTATTTAATACATGAATATAGTATTTAAAAATAAATTGGACTACGGTGAAAGCATGTTATCTTCATGAAGTAGCGTAGATACCCTGATAACCATAGTCTGAACCAAAAAATCTCATTAGGAAGAACCAACAAACAGGGCTGATTTTGGGTGTACGCCAATGAAGCCTATAGAGAACAGTATAATGTATCACAAATGACTGACTACATTGGTAATTTGGTGGATGTGGAGGGTCATATGTATTATGCCAGTCTTTTCTCGATTTATTAACTCATATTTCCTCTCATTAATTCCCTCATTTTCATTTTTTTAATCTACCTGTGCATGTGCATTCCTTATCAATATAAGCCCATTCCAATCATGGATGCTCCCCAGATACGTGAACTCCACCACATGTTCTAGTTTCCGCCCTCCGTTCTTAATGCATGTTTTAGCCTTCCCCCTTCCCTTCGGGAGAATCTCACGTGGCGGAAAATCCATCGTGCGCTGGGAAACCCATTCAGACGCCGTTCATATCAAATCCACAGAATGGCGAAAAAATGACGGAGAAAGCTCTTCGTTTTCCAAGCCTTAACATTTAGAAAGTTTACCGCTCACATTTGCCGCAAAAGATGACTCCCAGGGTGCTCCTGACGCGAGCTGTAATCGCAGGATGGGAAGAGAGTGAACGGTTCGCTACTTTTCACGAAGCGCAATCCAAAGTCACGACTCTTTCTCAACATTCCTACCCCTACCTCCCCCCTATTAAGCTCCTCAGTTCCAAAGGAACGAATCGTGAAAATGCTTAAGGATCGAAGAATGAATTGACTACGGAGAGCGAGGGGCACAGAGCTCTCTGGAAGAAAAAAGTACATAAAACATGCCTATTTTGACAGTTTTCTCCAGTGCAGTTCGTCAAAAATCAGCGATTCCAACCATTTCAACGAATATCTCCAATCGTTTGCATGTTAACTTTATGGAATTTAGAGTTGGTGAAATGGCGGTGGTCATGGTGAAATGAAATATACTTTGTAACATCAAAACTGGTTTGTTGGTAACAACCCCGATTGGTTTCAATACTTTCGTGTAATTATCAAGAGGATAATACAATCCTCTAGATCAGGGGTTCAAAAGTTTTCCTACGATGTAACACTTCGTAAATCCTGAAAGTTTAAAAGAACACCTCGTTCAATTAGCAGATATGAAACCGTTCCGTCGAAGGTGTAGCATATAAAACCGTTCCAGGTTTCCGCGGAACACATACTAACTTTCCGCGAAACATACTTTGGGAAACCTTGCTCATGATAATGAAACGAAAGTGTTGAAACCGGTCAGGGTTGCAATAAATAAATCAGTGTGGAAGTTACTGTTTATTTAATTTCATAGTGAACTAAAACAAAGGAAAATAAATCAAATATCCGAGATATACTATTCAACGTATTTTTCCATTCAAGCATGTAGATTCGCACAGCTTACGCTGTTTTCACAGGAAAACGAGAAGAGACGTGACAAAATTGTTGACTCACAAAGCAAAGCTTCTAAAAAATTCACACTAAATTCCATCGCCTTGATACTTTGCCTAGGTAAAAAATGCACACATTCGAAAAAAAAATGGAAATCGATATACTCAGAAACTGAAATAGTTTGAGACGAAATAGAAGAAATGGACGGCGAGCCTTCTTGTGGATGGGAAAAAATAAACGTTTGTCCTATATTGGATTTCCATTTCGTTTTAGTTCGACATTTTTTTCTCAAATCACCAGTCAAATATTCTCACACGATTTTAAATCACCGTTGAAAAACTACATTTATTTTAAGTAAACATTCTCTGTGATCCAAGCACATTGGTCGTGAAATACATTTTTTTCGAAGTTAAAAACAACTTTAATATGCACCTGTATCAAAAGAACTCATAACGCCAGTCTGCAACGACACATTTTACCGAGTTCATTTTCATTATATATAAATTCATACTTTTACTATATATATATAGATAGTAAAAGTCAGTCAACGTTTTTGAATGGATGGATAGGATGAAAGTCCTGCTTATTTACTCTCAACACCATTAACGAAACCATTACTCGTTGAGAACAAACAAACATAGCTTTAAATTACAAACCCAACCCTGCTCGAACATATCTCTTTTAGAATGCAAATATTTAAGTGATTTTTCAAACGCCCAGCAGAAAATTATAACATTGAGCAAAGCAATATCGATAAATTGCGCAAGGTAATACATGAACAGATATAAATTCTCGATTTCCAAATAGTGTTTTCCGCATTCACTTGTAAATCACGAGGGCACACATCCATTAACTGACCAAATAATTTTAATTGCAAAGCAGAAGAGAGTTCATATGAGTGAGCTTGTCCGATAAGGGAAAAAAACTAGAAGGCCACAACCAAGCACTGTGAGAAAATTGACAGAACCTCACGCCAAACGGCGAGAAAAACAGGGTCTTCTAATTGCGCTTCGAGTGTTTTAACTCGCGTGCGTAATATTAATATTAAATTTGAAAATGCGATCTTCTCTGAGTCCGAGATCCCTATCTCTTGTGGATTTTCCAGTCGGGCTAGCTCAACGACGGAGATGGCCGATAAAATGAGTTGGCAATTTCCTTAGCAGCGGGAGCCTAGCCTACCTCACTTCAGAGTGGGTCAAGATCCTTGATAAGACACAGAGGGACACTGACCCCTTCTTACTGAGATGGAAGTGTATATAAGGACACTACGGGGACGATTGCCTTCAAGGTACGCTAGGAAAGACGTAACGCAATGAGGGCTGAGATAAACATTCGCTAACGAATTAAAATTAGATAGTTTCCACTTCTCCTTCAACGAGACTTTTAATCTAAATAACCCTAAATTATTCAGATAGTTTCATTAAGACTTGAATTAAGTCGTCGAGTTCTTAATTATTAGGAGATTGTCACCCGAAATACAAGTCGAACTTAGGTAGTTGCAACAACTTATTTATACCTAAAGGACCAACAAACTATCACTCCATACTATAAGGAGTAAGTATAAGTAATACTAAGTAGCGAGTGGAAGTTAGTATATTTGCAGCATACTCCACGCGAGCGATATGCAGCCACGGGGTTTAAATCGAAAACTCTTCGTTCAAATTTTCGCTGCGAACAGGCTTCTATTTTCAATGAATAACAATCATATGCTTCGAGCTATTACTCACAATTGAACGTAGTCGGAGCGTTTTATTTTATTTGAGATCATTAAAAGACATTCCCGTCATATCTTACGTGAAAATAATTTTATCAAAGAGGCTATTGATTTATTTTATGATAGGAATCAAAGCGAATACACCAAGTACACTCAAAATGGTTGATAAACAAAATAATTTTCCAACTAAACGCAAAAAGAAAGAAGAGGTTCGTATTATAAGATCAATAATCATGGTAAATATGTAAAAAAGTTTCTTTTGAGATTTCCCGCGTCTGAATTTAAAATGAACAAAAGAAAAAAAATGGAGACGGAGGAAGTATACCGGCTGACCTGCTGCGGCGGCTGACCTGCTGCGGCGGCTGACATGCAAGACATGCGAAAACGTTTACGTGGGAGAGACTGGACGGACAGTCAAAACGAGGATCAAGGAGCACAGCGCCGCTATTCGACTGGAGTACCAAAAACATCAGCCGTGGCTGAATACGCTGCCCAAGGCCACTCCATAGATGTTGACAATCCCACTATTCCCGCAAAAGAAACACATTACAAAACAATGATCTTCAGAGAAGCCCTATAGAGATAATGAAACACAAAAACATAGCCCATAGAGACCAAGGGCAGAGGATTAGTGACGCGTGGTTACCAGCACTTTCCAGAAAGAGAAGCATCGCCCGGAATGTTCTACACCCACCCCCACCCCCTGTCATAATTAGAATATATATTGACGCGCAACCAAGGCGAGAATCATTAGCCCTGACGAGGTCTCCAGCAGAAGGAGAAGAAACATTGGCCATTTCAAATTCAGACGCGGAAAATCCCAAAAGCAACTGTTTTACACATGACTATCAGACGCGAAAGCTTAAATAATCTGATGGTAAATATGAATTTTCAGCCTAATGAAATCCGACATTTTGGAAAAGCCATTCATGAGATGCATGCGTAAGTATGTGACTTACAATAATCAAGTGTCAAGCAACAATTTCACTGGTGTATCAGTCAAACATTCGCATGAAAATATGAAAAATTGGATTTCGGGCAGCGAAGATAGACTTAGGTATTTTATTATCAGTCCTAATAATTAACGTGAGGAAATAAGTCAACAGTCAAATGTGGTAAAGTGGGCTAACTAATACACTGAAAGAGCGTGCTTTTAATGGATAGTAGGTATATACATAATGTACACTAATTTGGAGTAGGAAATGTATGTGCGTTGCCCTTACTCTAAATTGAATCTAAATTTAGACATAAGCTTTTTATAAATATTAAAATTAATAAAAACAAGCGGGTCCAAAAAATCGTTATCGTGACAAAGATACTTTCATAATATATTGTTAATAGAAAAAAATGTAAACTAGCTGATACAGATCTTCACTAGATTCCCTTTTCAGCTGGTAACATTCATGACCTATTATCTCTCCGCTTTCAAGTCTTCCGTTACCGGTTTCATGTTACGCACGCGCAGTCTATCGCCGCAGATAATCACGCAGAACTCGACATCCATAATGATGCTCACCAAACTATTGTGTTGCAAAATATTTCTCTTGGATTCATACATCTCCTTTTCTTAGTTTAACGGGGATTTCTATCACTGCTCCTTTTTCCATAAATTCTTTAGTCACAGAAAGCCTACCCTTAAAGCTACACCGTTAGTATTCCCCATTTCCGCTCTGACCAGTCGTCTTTTACTCGCTTTCAATATCATCAAAGTTTCGCATTCCCAGACAAATTATTTCCCAAGCATACATATTGACTTATCTACATTCACTAAGAGAAGGAAACTGATGATGAGGACTCCACGTAAAGATGTTATGAAAAGATTGGTTGATTCTTTAATATTGAGCATGGCGCTGTAAGTAGCACGCCTCGCATGCTTCCTATATAACTCTTGTACTATCCGAGCATTGTAGCCGCAGTATGCATTAATACTCATAGTTTCTATAACATTGACAGCATACAGTTTAGTGTATGCTGGTAAAATTTCATCTTCTTGGAAGCATTTTCAGATTTTTTCTAATGCATCAATTGTCGTAGTTTCATTAACGTTTTTAGAAAATAATGTAGTGCTTAATGGGGATAACTTACCACCTGCCATAAACCCTCGAGGTGTATTGCAGGGTAGTAAGCAGATGCCACGGAGAAAGGATCATCACGGAAAGTAGTATAAGTAATATAGACTGAACATTTTCCAGACGTGGGCGTGATAAAAAATTGTACGTGGTGAGCTTTCTAGCAAGGAAGACTAGCATGCAAGATTTATTTACCTATAGGGAAAAGTATTAGTTAGTATGAGACTTACAACAAGTATGATAGTCCAATGTCATGTAGCAACTTCACTTGTAAATCAGTTAATCATTCACACTGAAAATATGAAAAATTATAACTCAGCAAGGGATTCTCCTTCTCTTCCCTCTTCTTTCCCCTTTTCCATGGCTGGTGTCATAACACCCTCTGCCACACGCCTCTGCGGCGGCTCGCAGGGTCATATATAGGTGTAGATACACTATTGGAGGAAAATATGTTGGTGGGGGAGATTTTAGGTAGACAGCGAAAGCGGATGAATGGAGTTTATAAGAGCTATTACATTATTTTACTGTCTGATTCTACTTGAGCGAGGCAACACGGATGTACTTTATTAGCAACGAACTAACGCATCATTGTTTAGTTTTACTGGACCAACTCCGATGAGTCACACAAAGTGGGTCGGTCCGCTAGTATTAACCACAGTGGCGAGTTGAAAACGAAGTTCATAGAATAAACCGCAGTGCCGCGATATGGGAGGCGACGGGAAACCACAAAAAGAGCCTCCCTAGAAAAGGCAGTCATGTATTCTCAAATAGGGCGTGATGAAATTCCTTCCATTTAAACTCTCCTTCAAGATCGTCACTGGTGTGGACCACTGGAAGAGGATCATGTGACAAAAAGCGACGAGTGTAGGACAAGGAAATGAAGTCTGAGATGCCGAGGAAAGCAGAAAATTGACAAATATAAGTGACAGGGGAAAGAGGAAGAAAAAAGGAGTCAAATCATGCACGCGTTATAGAGACAGGGTGAACCTATCACTTTACTAGGAAAACTTACAAAGACATTGTAGGTCAATATGCCAAAATTAAGTTACACGGAAGAGTATGATCTTTAAGTTTAAGCGGTTAGGATTAGATAAACTACACGGAAAAGTCCGAAAGTAAACACAGTTACGTTAAAGGCATCTCTCCAGCATATGAAATTGATTTTTATGGGCCAAATTTTACATGTAACATATAAATTACGGAGAATTTTCAATATGATAACAATATATCTGCAACGAGAAATTCTATACAGCAACAAAATTCCGGAAATATCTGCGAAATACTGAGTGACCTAAGTTCAGATAGTTTTCTTCGAGCTGTGCGGAGAAGCAGTCACAATATATATTAAACCCAGCATATCTTATTCCACCATACTGTAAGGAGAAATAAATACGAATAACTAAAGCGGAAGAACAAGAATGAAATACACCAGGCAAATAACCAGGGACGTCAAAATGAAGACTTATTTAGTAATGAAGTGGTTGTCCTAAAGCAGGGTTTCCTAACCAGGGGTGAGAGATAACACTTCAGTTTTTGTTTATATCAAGATTACTTTTTTAGGGTTAATACAACTTTTAATTTGTAGCAATCATTTTTCATTTCCATATGCTCCATTTTTGTCAATAAATTATTAAAACTTGATTATACTTGACTGACTCTTCCCTTGGACTACAACCTTGTCGTGTTGCAAGGGCCTACGTGCTCCGATGACCCCTAGAGCTGAAATGGCGGAATGAATGCTCCTGGTAGAGCCACCCATGCCAGATAGGTCGAAGGTTAGGAGACAGACAAGTGGTAGTCCGCGCAGCAGACAGACAAATGGTAGTCGTACCCAGCAGTGGTGGGAGCAAGGCACCTGCGGTCGTCATCACACGAAATTCTTGCCCAGCAGCAAACCAATCTTCGGATTGCTGATCGCTGATCGTGATATATTGATAAAATTAGTAAAAATTCTAATTTTTCTACAGTATAAACAGCATGCCAGCACCATTACCGAACACCAATTCGGTAGCAAACATTATAATGTTCCCCATTGTAGCGCTAGTTCTTCACTGAAATAGGACACTTGAACATGTTGTAAATCATGTGGCTATCATGAACGGAAGCGAGATTGTATTCACGACCATCTACCCTCGTCTTCTCTTCACCATTACAGCACTGGAACCTTTGGTCATTACCTCCGATCTCGTCAATTAAAGGGCATAATTTTCCATAAGCGTATTTAAACACGACAAGCACACTTCCAACACCAATATCCTCACACCATTGTGGGTCCTATAGTCGAAGAATGGATGAAAATTCGTTCATCAAGGTTATTTACAGAAGATAAATTGGTTACCAATCATCTTGGTATTCGTATGGTGCCAGAATAAAGTAGGCTTACAAAGCCAAGATGAAAAATCGGTGAAAAAATATGAGTGGTCGATTTGACTGACGAAAACAATACATGGGCACGGTGAAAGTCATCCATTCACACATATTTCACGAGCTATAGTCAGAGAGCTTTAATAAGGGAATCAAATTATATTGATTCTAAAATACCATCAATTGAGTGATGAAACGTCCACTGATGCTAAGATATATCTGGTAAACGAAATCGGTCAACGCCCAAACTACTGGAAGATTAACGACGATTCGTTTCCACGGCTTGTTTGATCGATAAGCAAGGAGGACTGGTGGAACGTCTTCTGCTGATAAAGAATGTTGACCGTAGGATGTGTACATACTTTCACAGCGATTCCACACTAAGATTGTGCATCTAGATTTTCCTTCCGTGAGATTGAGTACAAAGTATCTCATTATTCCTCGCAAAAGGTTTTTCACTAGAGATGTGACAGAAAGCTATTTTTATCACACATAACAACAAAAAGATGGATGGAGAGTGAAGATAGAATGATGAGAGGAGCGCGGCACTGTATTGGTCAGAAACTCGAGTCTTTGCTCATAATGAAATATCCAGTTTAAAACTGGTTCATCTGAAAATACAAACCTACATGGGTTAAGAAGCAATGGCATAAGGTGCAGAAATAGACTGACCGAGAAAATTTTGAGAAATAGAAGGGGGAAGGATATATGATGAAAAACGTACAGAGAAGTTCAAACTGTTATGTGGAGCGTGTGATTGTATGGCTTGGAAACTTGGTCTTTGTGAAAAGATAAAAAGCAGGGACTGGAAGCTTTTGAGATGAAAATGTGGAGAAGAAAGATGAGGGTGAGTCGAATGATGTAGAGGACAAACAAGGATGAGCTAATCACGATGGAGAAGAAAAGGAAATTAGAGATGAGACATAAGGATATGAGGAACATTAATTAACCATAAAGCTATTAAATAAGCCACATGAGGAACATTAATTAGTTTGATCGAGGTATCATTTCATTTAGAAGTTGATGAATTTGACAACATTTTAAAGAAAAAAACTCATCTTTCCAATGATATCAAAATATTAGCCCCTTGCCGAAATACTTTGCAAACAATTTTCCTAAACATTTAAGCTGTTTAACATGGGATAGTTTACGGCTGGGCGCTCCAGAGGGAGAATATTGAAATAAAATCAGGAACTTTTAACGCTTCGATTTCGTCAATAAAACTAACGGTGTGAAGTTGGCATGTTTTCTCAACAATTTGTAAAATATAATTATTTACTCATGCAGTAATTTTTACAGAATCGCAAAAACAAAACATCTGTTGTGACGGCGTTTTCATTGTACGGCGTGAAAAAAGGATTGGAGTTAGAGACTCATGTACATATATTTATTTACTTTCCACTTAAGTGCAAAAGTGCGTAGCACAAGCAAGGCAAAAGTGCGTAGCACATGATTTCATTGGTAGAGAATAGCCACTCCGGAAGCCATCCATAGCCATCAATGTCTATCCACAATGGAAAATAGTGAAGCTCATTAGACAAGGTTGGAGATAATAACTACAATGAAACTGAGCACTGAGAAGAAATTGAAAATATCCTACGTATCCAAAGAATGAAAACCTAGTCATGGAGTGTTTGAAGCCTGATCACTAACCCCCGAATCACTTTCAACATTAGGTTAAAGTTTTCTCGACTCTTTCGGCGGGTTTCAGCGAATCCGTTTCAGGTAAGTCCAACCTTATTATCTCGCTTCTATAGAATGGAATAAGTCCAATGAGAACATGCATAAAATTTCTCATAGTTGTGTACTGTACATGAAATGAAATTTTCTAACGATCACAAATGCATAATCCGGATTTATAAACGTTAACCGCAGCAATAAATAATATCCTTTATTAAAATAATAGAAGCTTGAGAAATTCACGAGTTCCAAAACGACATACTAGATAATTGTTGACGTCACCACATTTTATCACTCCTTTACCGTACACACAATGATCTAATCATACTAGTTTATTGTCATTCGTTAAGAATATAGGAAATAACTGGTATTTTCGTCAAATTATGACAAACTAGCTCAATTACACGTATTATCAAAGATTCTCGTTTGGGCACCGCAAACCGTGCGTCTTTTTTAACAAGAAATATCTCAATTAAGGTAGTTTGAGCAAAAAGTCACTTCACCTAGAATTTGATGAATTTGGCCTCATTTTTAAGAAAAAACTCTCACCTTTCCAATGGTATCAAAATATCAAGACCTTGCCGAACTACTTTTCGAGCAATTTACCTAAAAATATAAGCTGTTTTACATGGGTTAGATTATGGCTGTCCGCTTCGGAGGGAGAATAATGAAAAAATTAGGAACTTCCGGCACCTAGATTTCGTCAAAAAACTAACGGTGAGTAGATTGCATGTTTTCTCAACTATTTATAAAAAAATAATCTATTACTCACCGAAGTAACTTTTGCAGGATCACAAAAACACCTGCTCTTTTGAAGGGTTTTCCGCCGTACGGCGGGAAAATATGAGTCAAGTGAGAGACTTATGTAGCTTTATTTATTAAAGTACTGAGAATTTTGGTCGTATATAACTATATCTCCACGCCATTAATATTACAATTTTTATTTCATACTACTTACAGACGCTGAAATAAAAAAATAAAATTTGAATATGGTCTCCATTATGACTAGGGAACTATCTGGTTCAAACCATCTTAAGTAACATCGTGAACGGAAACGTGAACGCCTTCATCAGTCTCCCAAAGAGTGACTTTCAAGGCAAGAGGGAATGACCGAGATGTAAAACAACGAGGATGACACGCCTCCATGAATTCAAACACTTGCGTTTGCGTTCCCTCTCGTGTCCACCGACTCCTCACAACCGTCGCGTCGTCGCCCGACTTGAGTTCCGAGAAACGAGTATAATGAGTCCGCTTCCTTCCAATGAGAGCCTTGTCTCCACGCGAGAGCCAAAAGGCAAATTGATGCGCCGCCAGTGACGCATTGGCGGCTCCTGCAGTGTGACCCTGCCCGATTACAAGGGTTACCAACAAAGACAACAAGTGGTGGTTGGGGTAGGATTTCCGTCCCAACGAGTTGACTCCGGGACTCGCTTACGACTCGCCCGATCCAAGAGATGGGAATTCCGGGAGATTTAGTTTAAAAAAGTACATTAATAGCTACCGTTGTGCATTCTCAATAAATTAGCAAACTGATCACAATTGGAAACAACAATATTTTATCAAAATATTTGCATGTTTACTCCATATTCTTAAATATTCAGGACAAAACTTTGGGCGACAAACGATGCCGTTTTATTAAGATATTTTTTGTTAAAAAGTACACACGCTTTGCGGTGTCCAAACGCGAGTATTTGAGAAACCGGCAGATGACGTCAAGGAACGGTATTACTTCCAGTAATAAGACTCATTTTCTTGTTTAATTGAGCTAGTTTATCATAATTTTACGAAAAAACCGTTCATATTTCCTTAATTATTTAGTATGATTAGATCCTTATACGTACGGTAAAATGCAGTGGGCGGTAAAATGGGCGGTATTAGTTGATTCATTCATTCATTACAGTAATCTACCGGTTAGAGGTAGGTTGTGATGAAAGCAGAGAATATCCAACGAACTCTTACATGAGCTGTGCCCTTTCTACCTCTAGTATTTCTTTCTTCATCTCAGCATAAGTCCTACCTTTCTTCATCCCGTCCATAAAACCGATTCTCTTCCTTCCCCTTCCCCGCTTACCCAACATCCTTCCCTCTATCACGACCTTCAGCAAACCATCGTCCCTCATTACCCCTTCCAGCCACCTACCCTGCCTTCCCCTAATCTCATCTATAAGTTCCTCTCCTCGCCCACCATGTCAAGCACTTCTTCATTTGTCTTCCTTTCCGTCCAACGCACCTTCTCCATCCTCCTCCACACCCACATCTCAAAAGCCTTAAGCCTATTTTCGTCTTCCTTTCTCAAGGTCCACGTTTCCGCCCCATACAACCCCACACTCCATATCAAGCTCTTTACTAGCCTCTTTTTTACATCCTTACTTAAGGTCCCCGTCATCAGCTCCCTTCTATTATTGAACGTTTCCTTCGCTAGCGCTATTCTCCTCCTAATGTCTTTGCTACTATGTCCTCTTTCTTCTAGCGTACTACCCAAGTAAAATGTGGAAATTGGGCGGTATAAATTAATGGGCGGTAAAATGCGGTGACGTATACAATTAGTATGTCGTTTTGGAACACGTGACTTCTTCAAACTTCTATTAACTTTTTAGAAGCCATTGTTTATGCCTGCGGTAAACACACATATGGATTACGTAATAGTGATCGTTAGAAAATTTACCTTCATGTACAGTGCATACTCAACTATGAGGAATATATTTTATGCATGCTCTCCTTTGCACTTATTCTACCGAGGTGAAGTATCCATTATTTTGGAATAACATACAACAACATCTCAACTGCAAGAAAATTCAAATTTAACACAAATTTATCAATTTCTTCCATAGAAAAACATTTAAATTAAGAAATGTTGAGATACACTGCCGTGATATGCGATGGCAGTAGCAATTAATGTGTACAAAAAGTAAAAATGGTCAGCCTTCAGTCATTCAAGAAGATAGCTAGGATAGAAGATAGGATTCTTAAAGGACACACTCATCGTTGATCCAAAGAAAATCACCCACAAAGCACCAATGAAAACACGGAACTTACCTGAAAGAGAAAATTTGCGATTAAAACTAACGTAGTAAAAAATAATATACATTGGAAACTAGTACTAGGTACATGAGCCATAAAACTGAATAACTACCTACGTATGTCTCTGTCTGTCTGTAACGCCTCTAAGGGCGCTGCGATCGAGTATTCAATTTCATTGATAGTAAATTTAATTTTTACATTTTTAATATATATTATTCAGAATCATATATCCAGCCCCAAAAAATGCTCAATTTCTCTCTTACACATTGCTTGCCAATAGATCTCCCTTGAATTCCTCATACCCTATGCCTCTCCATACATCGACCAAATTCCTATCCTCTACCTTCCTCTTCCACGTTTCAATAAAGAATAAATAAACATATGCAAATGAAGAATTGAACTAGAAGAGAGCAATTGACAAGAAATTTAACTAAATATTGCCAGTAAAAGAAAAGGAAAATAAACATGGATACCTATGCATGCATTTAGGTCATCCAGATACTTTTAAAATCCAGGAGCTAAATCCGCTCGGTAAATGGTCACCTGGATGACCGAAATGCATGCACAGGGGTCTATTTCCCTATGCTTCTATTGTAAGTTTGGATTAATCTTTAATTTAATGGAAGAGTTGAACGGTGACATCATCCCTACAACTCCGGGTCGGAGAGGTTTCCGCGCGTGAGTTCTCACCCCGGCGTGCGTGCGTGTGACGCGTTCTTGTGGCCCGTGACGTCAGTCGCGGGCACGCGTTTTGAGTGCAGAGGTCTCGAAAGAGAATGGACGAGCGAAAGAGAGGAGTGCTGGCTAGAGTCACGGATGAAGTCATGAGTCACGCTTTTAGTCTTCCTCCGCCGACTCTCCCCGACTAGCTCCTTGATTGTCATTTTTTTCACTACAGCACGCGCTACAATTCTGGCGATTTTTTTTCAGAACCACGATATAAGAGCAAAGAAATGGGACGGAAAAAAACTAAAACGGAATCATGACGATCGATTTTTGGGACATCCAATACGTGAAATTATGAAGGTGCGGTTTGTAAAAGAAATAACGTGTGCTCCCGTAGTAGGAAACACGTAAATCGAAGAATATCGGGGGATCGAGTTGGTGTGGTGGCTACAGTAGGTATTGTCTTCCAATCCTGATGGCCCCGGTTCAAATCCCGGTGATTGTGGACATTTTAAGTAGGATCCCGATCCCTACTTTAGTAACTTATGGAGAGCACTTCAAGTACAGTACTCCGTCCGTCGGAGGGGACGTTAAACCGTGTTCCCTTGAGTGCCTTTCGTTAAGAGCAGGCTAATGTCGACGCCAGGTTTCTCTCCACCGACCCTCCAATCCTTCCTTTGCCAACCTCCTCTACATATTCTCAAGGGCGCAAATGACCTCAGCTGTCAGTTGCTTAACCACATAACCAACCATTCATCGAAGCAAACCACTATAACGGATAAAGAAAGGGAGTGAAGCGAGCGTGTTTATGAGGTTTAAACACTCCCTGTCAATGGTTACCTGGATGACCGAAATGCCTACATAGGAGTCGAATTTCCCCTGCTTTTATTGACAAATTGGATTAACCTTTGGTTAGAATTTACTTTTCAATTTCCCTCTTCTCGAATTACCGAAAACTAGGACGATGCATGAACAGCAACTAGAAATAAAAATCAAAAAGTTAAAATTACACAAAACCGTTCACTCGACGTAAATACCACTTCCTCATAACCAGGTGCAACCCATTCTGATCACAAATATTCGCGAGATACCGGCTAATGATACCGACAGACGGAAAGAGTCCGGCAGGGTATTACGTAATTCTACTAGACGCACTACAATTGTATTAACTTCAATATAGAAACCGTGGATGAAATACCCTTTGACAAGCTGACTTGGAAGGACTGACGACGTTGATAATATTTTACGAAATCCGAAATACTACGGTAGATCAGATCATGAGAGTAAAATTAGGGAACTAGACTGCAGAACGGATAGATTTAAGATGTCTTTTTTCCCACGAACGATAAGGGACCATAATAGCTGCCATGAGACTTTCATCTAGGTTTGTCGTTAGGTAGTGTAGCTCTTAGTAGTAGTAGTACTTCTAATACTTGAATCCTTATCTGTTACCTAGTACATACTAACAGCACGCCTAGCATGTTTTCTACATGGGTCTTGAGTCCCTGTCCATCTGTGTAGTTGTAGAATGCATGTATATTGACGGTCACTATCCATTTTGATGACATCTGTAGTGTAGTGTTGCATGCTTGTGAGGCTTCGCCTCGTGACAAGCATTAGCGAATTATGCTAATGCATAATTAATCGTAGTTACACTAACTTTAGGGTATAGTGTAATGCATGTTGGTGATTACTCACCCCCTGCCACACACCCCTGAGGTGGCTTGCAGGATATTTTGTAGATGTAGATGTAGACTGTCCGGGGTTTTTCGGATGACGATCGATTTCGGCACCTCAAGAAAGCAGCATAATATTTTTAATAGATTAGTTAACTTCACCTTTAGTTAATGTTGGAAACAAACGTTGAATACATTCATTTAATACATTTTCCATATATGATTTTATTGCATCCAAAAACGAACAGTTTGAAGAAACAATTTTGGTTGGTAACAGAAAAGTGTGAAAAATGTAGTTTAATTCCTAGCTCTCGGCTTATTATCCTCTCGGCTCCTAAAATTATCTCTCGGCTGCGGTACGTGAAAAAAGATCAAACAAATTAACTCTTTAAATTATTTACTTTAAGGAAACAACGTAGGCGACAAATCTAACGAAAAATTATGATTGCCAGATAGTTTTCAATAGTCCAACCTGGCTTCGAATAATCTGTAGCCCTTAAGAAAATTCTCCTTTTAGAATAAACTAGGCCCTAACATTCTCTGTCACACACCGGCAGTGGTTCTTGGGGAATTCAGGTAGTTCGGACGAACTTTAAGACGTAAAGTGATCAAAACCCAAAGCCTAGACTTAAAAGAGATTTCTTTCTCAGAGGGAGCTCACGAAAAGTCGTGCTCACATTTCTCTCTTAAAGAATCGCCTTTCCTTTAAAGAGATTATCAGCGTTCCCAGGATCCGGCGGTTTCCTTTGGTCGCAAATGTACGTTACGGTAAGCGCATCCTTCTTCCCTCAAAGGCTCCCGACTGGAGATGAGCAGCTCGGAAAAAAATGAAACTTTTTAAGCGTTTCAAACGTTTGAAAGCAAAAAATGTCGGTTTCATTCGACTTTTTAAAAACAAAAAAAAACTTTTCTCGTTTATGACGCGGACATAGCGTCAAAACCGGTCGAGGTACTCATATATATGGTGTGGAATATACGAAGGGTAATTTTTAACATGAGATTTGGCGATAGACCATTGCGCAGTAATTTTTTATTATTTTTTTCACGCAATATAGCTATAATATCGACTTATCAGTCGCTTTTTATTCCATAATCATTGCACTGATTGCAAAAGTATACCAAGTCCTTTTCTCTAAGCTGGGAGAATGTCACATCGGCATTGAAACTGAGAAGAATTTCACTTCATATAATACAGCTCACCCCGCCTTTTTCGGACAAAGACAAATCCTAACTCTACTGCACATCTTACTGAAACTAAAACAGAATAGTATATAATTGCGTTCTTATGGCTCTTATTGTGTTTTTCGAAGACGTCCGTTAGCAACCTTGAAGTCACCAGATCACTATCGAAACCTTAACCTCCGTTATTGACTTAGAAACGCTGAATTTCTCACCCATGGCGTACAATTTCGAGCATCAAGCAAACTCGGACCTCAAAGTGGATAACCAGAAATTTCGGAAAATCTTGACTTCTCTATGAAATTTTCGGTAAAGTGCACATATCGCCTCATTAATAAGATTCACTGAACAAAAATAAATTAATAAGTGTAATTTTGCACGCCCTTACCAAAGAGTGCAGCAAAATGTTTTCCAGTGACTTTTAAAATATCAGCACGATTAAAACTAGTACTTCCCATCTCTTCTAGCTTATATTTCTTCCCCGGATTCACAAAAAAGTAATTCACTTAACAGACGCAATCGCACGAAAAAGGTGATTTAAGAAAAAGGAAAAATAAAAAGTTTCCGTTTTTGAATATTTGTCGAAAATGCATTACAGTGGAAACTAGCGCCTTGTTAACTCTGACTTTTACCGTTCAGTCATCTAGATATTCTATCGTGAGAAATGCATTTGATAAATTTACATAAAGAGAATTACCAGAAAGTATGGAAGACTGTTCACATAAAACAGGCTCTGGTTCGTAAACTAGAAGATTTATGCTGGGAAAAACATGCATTTCATTAAAACAGGAGATGTACAAACGAAAATAAATATGAACGTAACTTCAATCTCTTCTCTTAACTCCAGAGTCAGAAACCGCAGCGACGGCTGCTGCCAAGTTGAACGCCCCCGCAGTCCACACATACACAAGACATCCCCAGCCCAGCATTCTACGCCCCCCCCCCCCCCCCCCCCCCCCAGTGTAGTCAACACTATTCAGGGAACGAATATAATTCCTAATCCCTTCCTTCCTGTCGGACTCTCTCCTGGCACCCGTCCTTACAAAGATGTCCGCCCGCATTTCATTTCCCATCACACATCGGTCATCAACATCGCTCTATCCCCTCTCTCAAACTCTTTAAAAAAAATCTCGTGGTTTTCCACGGGGATCCAAATCGCTTTAAACTGGACTGTTTATCAGGAGCTTACATGACGTCATCACCGTTATCACTCCCAAAGAGTTCCAGGAAGTCTAGCGGCGTGGTGAACACACGGTATACTTATTTAACCCTTAAGTAATACGCACGCGCTGGTTTTATTAGTACAACAATGCGAATACACTTAAGCACATGTTTAAGGAGTATTTTTAACAATTATTATCATCAGGGTAGTGCGCCGATTAAGGTAGTTCAAATGGAAGGAGTGAAAACCCTCTAGGTTTTTACAGGCGCAAGACCCTATCCTCTTATACGATTCCTTTATTCATCCCAGCATACGTCCTGCCTCCCAGCTGGATCCATAAAGCCTATTCTAAATCCCGTCCATAAAGCCTATTATTTTCCTTCCCTTCCCCGCTAACACAACATCCTCCTCTCTATCAGAGCCTTAAGCAACCCTTCGTCGCCTATTATCTCCTCCAACCACCTACTTTGCCACGTCCTAATATCATCCAGAATTTTCCTCTCCTCCACAACCATACCTAACACTTTCTCGTATGCCTTCCTTTCCATCAACCGCACTTTTGCCAGTCTCTTCCACGCCCACATCCTTTTTACAATTGTTTGCAGTAAATTTTATTACACACAAAGTTGAAATTTGGATGGATAAATAGTTTAGAATTAGGAATACTTTCAGACTCAACCCAGTACTTTAAAAACATTTCTCCTACACTGGAGTAGGGTATACCATTCGAGTGATTAATTCCAAGGAATATACGCGAATACTTACGGGTAAAAGTAGGAATCGGATTTGCGTAGAGGCTAGAGAACTGTCTTCGCAGTTTCGCACCCAGGATCAACTCACAGAGATTTTTCTGCGTACTCTCAATCCCTACTCAGGTTCCTCGAGTAGTAGAACACCTCAACTGAGGACTATTGCAAAGGAATGGTGGGAGGAAGGAAAGAATTGCTAGGAGAACATGCACTCCAAATAATTCTTCACCTACCAATCGACCCACAAACAAAAGCGCAAATGACCTCAACTGCTAGTTACCCATACGTAAAAATGACCCATCAACCTCCTAAAAGAAAACACTGGGAGTTCTCAGAGGAAAAATGGCTAGGAACCTGGTACCTCTGCAACCTAGTCTGATCGCATCTCAGTTAAATGGATTTATTAGTAACATTTACGTTTAACATGGTGAATAGATATCACTTCGTACTCTTTCACTTAAGTTGTTTAATACAGATCGATTTCAACGTCTAAGCATCATTAAAAATAATAATAACAAATTTTAATTGCCCAGAGATCAAGGCATACATGTTCCAAGATATAAGACACGTCATATTATATTACGAGATAGAGCATATAAAAGAAAAAAAATACATAAGAAGAAATTCATCAATAGAATAAAATAAATGTATCATGAAAAATGTCCGTAATTTACATTTAAAAAGAGGCATTTTATTCACACATTTCAGTTCGTTTGGAAGCATATTGTATAGTAAGAGGCCCATGTGCTTTGGGGCATAGATTGAGTTTTTGATTCTAATGAAACATCTGTGTACATCATGGATCCTCTCGTATTGTAATTATGGATACAGCCATTGGTGGAGTACTCTAAAATATTTTGTTTGGCACACACAATTGCAATGAACATATAAATGCACGGAAGAAGAAGAATGCAAAGATTTTTAAACAAAGGGCGGCATGTAGCCTGCTTAAAGCTTGGTAACATTTTCAAGGTAACATAGACCAATGTTGTTTACGTTGTAGTAGACGTGATGTCATTGACGTTATTATAGCCTTGAAATCGATTTGTAATAAATAACTTAAGTGGAAGAGTACGAATTGATTTCTATTCACCATGCTACACGTCGCAAAGTTCCATAAAGTGCCGCCTGCCTCCATCTGTTTAGATGTAAGTTGTATAATTATAAAATCACTCGAGTAGAACGAGACAAATATCACTACGAATATAATTTAATAAATTAGGCCTCGGTATAATGAAAAGGTTTCAATTCTTCTTCTAATGATGCCAGAATAACAGTTTCTTATCCGATTACTTTTGGAGATATTTGACAAAAATAGAAGCCTCCATGGTATATGGTCGGTCTGTGCCCTCTGGAGACACTAATAAAGGAGGAGGATCTATTAATACTTGGGTCAGTTCATACTGCGCAAATGCACACAGATGGCGTCAGAAATGTAACCTTTCGTCCGTATATTTCCTCCATTATTTCTAAAAATAAATTCATCACTCAACGTAATACATATTTGCAAAAAAGCCTTCGAAAGTGAAAGCTTTTGCAGCGTACGGTATGAAACCAATAAGTCGAATCCTGACGTAAGAATATTTAGTTATTACCGTGAAGTTAATTCTTAAAAACAACCAGTGATTAGTGACCATGTTTTCTTACTTATTTAAAAATAGATTTATAACTCGCAAGCAGCATGATCACTCGAGAAAACCTTCGCTACCTTTAAGTGAAGGAAATAAAACATAGAAGAACACGAAAATTCGTCGCACTATAATTGGCCACCAGTGACGTTTCAACGACGGTATTGTCCATTCCTGCTCTGGAGTATTGCCAACTACGGTGAAAGAAAATCAATTTTTATCTAATCTTTGCAACTTTGCGCCGCAAGAGGAGACGAATTTGCTTTGATGACCGCACGCTGAAAAGGTGGCGCCCCAATCAGAATGGCGAAACCGATGAAATATAAGGTCAGAAAAGTCAGGCGTTCCACGTTGATGACCTTTTTGATGACAACGGTGTGAACGGCCCCGTAAAATAATAGTCGTCCATTTTCAGCTTTTTCTTTAGAACTACGGTCACGCAGGAATAGTATCCACGACAAATCAAACAAGGGGAGAGCTCTTATTTTACGACCCTGAGTTTTACGTTCAGGCTCAAATTATTTCGCAAACGAGGAATAGCCCGGAAAAGTGATTTACAGCTGCCTTCACGTTGTCATGCGCAAAGTAGGGCGATGTAAAAATCTTTCTGCGAAAGTTTGATAGAACAAGGGTTCCCAAAATTCCCGACATTTAGGAACCTTCGGGAATCGAGACCGAGAAAATGGTATTACCAAAAACTCCCAAAATCATCATGCTCGTTAAGTTTTATCAGATAAACCGTAAATGACAAGAAAAACAATGACTGTTAACATTAGGAGTGCCGAGCAGGTCATTTTGATCCATTTTAAAGCTTCCATTGCTCATGTTTGTGTTTTAATCATCGAAAACAGAAACGCTTCCGTGACTTTTATTAGTTTGGGGAGGGGTACATGTATCCTAATTTACCCGAAGGGATTTATCACACCTTAAATACACTTACGTATATTTTCATTTAGAATCTGTCACGTTTGAGTTGGTCTCATAATACTTGCAATGAGTATTATCAATTGGTTCAAGAAAAAAAATTCCGATTTTCCTACCAACTTGTCTCGGGATTTGGGAACGAGCAATCATAAACAATACCCCGGAATGGGCGGGAACGAATTCCCGACCGGGAAATCGGGATTGAATCATACATATCCTTCAATTTATGCATCGCCATCAAAAGCTTGACGTGACGAATAAAGCCGATATTTGAAAAAATTCGCAGGGTATGAATACGGTCATTAAACGCAGACATTGCCCTCGTAGGGTTCCCGAGGCTCGCTTTCATGATACCGATCGCCTTTTTTTCTCGTTGCTGGGCGTAACACGTCTCGTCAGCTGCTCATCGCGCCATAGAAAGTTTGTTTACGAGTACGCCATATGAAGGCTGGGACAGTGACGAAAATATGGCTCCACTATATGTTTACACCGAGTTTTTTTTTCACCAGCTCGAATGGATACAGAGAAAGGAGATAACAAATGCACCGCCGAAATAGGTTTCTCAAAGTTTATTATCTTTGTCCGACCAAGGTCTAAGAACGCCCAGCAGGATCTGAGATAAAAGGCGCGCTAAAATGCCATATGCACGCCCAAGAGCAGAGAATCGTTTTCCAATTTGTCCGAAGGAAATTTTTCTCTGAAAAAAGCGAAACGTGAACCACTGAAATAATTATAAATGAAAGGATTGTTAAGCGAATACATATTAATTGTACTACATTACAATTAAACGTCTACAAACTCGTACTTCTATCAGTAAAATAAACAATAATTCTTTAGCGAAAGTCTCGGGTATAACCTTGTGGAAAACTTAAGCTTCAGACATTGTTCAATAAGACACTTCGTTCTACTCCACACTTTTATTTTTGCTAAAAACTGACCAAGGTTTCGGCACTATGTACCATTATCAAGCTACTGTATAAAACGCAAGGAAATTTTCTGTAATTTAAAAACATCTACCAAATGAATCTACTCTAACTTTCAACTGATCGAAGTTCATCTTCATTTAAGCAAATTTGAGAAAAGATTCAAATCGGCCAAACAATGGTACAACGGACATCGATGCTCTATAAGAGCGAACTAAAGCCGGTAAACGCTCATTATCCTGATGACGCTTCAAGTAAGAGAACCGAAACGTTGAGTTTTCAAAAAGAACAAAACTCAGCATTGCCCAAAAACAACATCGTACATATTTACGAAAATGTTGGAAAGTTCTAAACAGCACCGAGTGGAAAAGTGCAAACAAGGTAACCAAAAATGTTGATGAACTAGAAAATTCCCTGTACAACTGTGAGCACAATACGCTTCATTTCTACATAATTTGAATATAAGCGTTTATTCCAAGTAAATATATCCTATATCAAACCAATTAAGAGTAGCCAAAAGTATAACTTAGATGTCAACACTCGATAATCCATTTGCGATAAGAAGATAAGCTCGCGAATCCATTACATTATCAACAACTGCTTTCCGGATAGTTTTTATCCGATATGAATAGCGACAGGATTTTATCCGACGATTGCCTAATGGACGGAGGAATCACCAATGAAGAGGTCCTACGATAAACTGAAAAAAACTGAGCAAGTATGCTTCGCAAGTACATATTTCCCACCATGCCAAGCACTTCCTTTCCGTCCACCGAACCGTCTCCTCCACATCCGCATCTCAAACGCCTGAGGTCAAACTCTCGTCTTCCTTTCTCAGAGTCCAAGTTCTTAACCCCTTTGCCAGGCTTCCCTTTACATCCTTACTCAAGACGCCCGTCGTCAACTCCCTCCCATAGCTTAACGCTTCCTTAGCATTAATTATTTACTTATTCATTATAAATTTATTTAGATGATTCCTCTTCATGACCCATTCTTTATATAATTATTTTTCCATTCAGGAGATATAGGTCCACAAATTGTTTAAGCATTTTATTTCTCTTCACCGAAATGTTTCTATATTTCTTTATTTTATTTCTTTTACTTTTTGGTTAAGGTAAATAGAATAATTTACTGGACCTATATCTCCTGAAAGTAAAAATAATTGTATAATAGTTCTCATACTCCTTGATAATTATTCTTTCGTACTTTCCTCTTTATTTAGTCTATTTATTTTTCCCTCTAATTTTCCTCCAGTTATATTCTTCACAAACCCACAGTGCCTCAGAGTGCGCCCAATCTACCTGGTTCTTATTTTCTGCATAGCGATCCATATGGTCCTTTCTTTTTCTACCCTTCTCTTTACTTCTTCACTTCTTATTTAATTCGTCTATTTTATATCTATCATCCACCTACAGCAATAGATATTATTATTGATAAAAAACAAACATACGTGGATCAATTGACCAAATGCAGAAATTACATAAGCACTTTAGGTGTGATGTTCCCTTCTCTCTTTCCGACCTCCTCTTCAGATTTTTGCACCTCCAAGCACTCGAAACTCTCACACACATGTTCGCCAAACTTCCACACCCCGCCACTTATCCCCACCGCTCCTTAGCCGCTAATCTCTCTTCCCCCCCGGTCGCCAAGCATCGGGGAACATCGTGCTCACCTGCCGAACGGACTAGTTCCATCAGCCCGTCTCTCCATGCACTCTCTCCTACGAAGAGTGGAGTAAACAAGAGAGGAAACGGGAAAAAGGGCTTTGCGTACGTGTAAACATCATTTCGCTCTCCACGCCAGCCTGCCTGCCGGACTTCAAACAACCACCCACTTACACTCATACCACTCATGCTTGTACGAGGTACATAACTCCTTCACCGTTTCCACGATTCACGAAACGTCTTTACGTCTCAAATCCTTTCACTTTCGATCGAAGGGAATCGATGTCCAGTTAAGGAAGCGGGTTCGAGGCGAAAATTTAAAGTGATCGAAAAAAAATAAAGGTTGCGACACACATTTAAGGGGAGAATAGTTGGAACCATACTGTACAATAGCACAGTGGAATATTGAAGCTATTTAAATGCACAAGCGTCAATATTGAAAAATCTGTTTTATGAAGTTAATACGTCAAAAAACATAGGTTTGAAGCGGTATTGTAATTATCTATCCATAAAAATGAATTTTTTGAAATGATTTCCAAAAAAAGCACTGCATCATTCAGAGATTACTGAATGATTGCGCGCGACAGCCATGTTATTTGGATTACTTTTCACAAAATAAGGGGTGGCCGTCGCTGGACGGCCGATAGAAGTGAAACACTGAGTATGAAAATGACTGGCAGTGGGGAATACACAGTATTATATATAAATAAACATATATAATTTAAAAAATGTTTCTGAAAACATGAATGTGAAAATTATTTTTATATATTAATTATAATTACATGAAATGCACGCAGACTTAAAATATTCATAAGAAATCACACTATATCCCTTAGGTAAGTGATAGTAGTGTGAATTATTTCGAAGCGCTTGCATATACGTAACCTCGAAATGACTCAACAGTCGATCCGTTCGGGAGTCTGGTGTCACGTGACGCTAGGCTTTCTCGCAAGATTAACCCCCACTCATAAAAAGAGTTCCACTTCAAGTATCATGCTTCCCTTTCGAGGGTCACTACCCCATCTTTAACTACCTACTTCTTTAACTATCTACTTCTTCAACAAATATGTTGCGAGGAACAAAAATGAAAGTCACTCGTGAATGTATTCCTGCTTAACTCTCCGATTCCACAGACCTACGGCTAAACCCTGATTTAACTAAATATGGAAATATAAAAGTCGATGCGTTGTAGTTTTTACCCTGGAACGCCTTGCCAGCCGTGTCAACTATTATTTTTCTGTTCCATTTACTTTCAGTATTTCAAGAGGCGCAAGTTAACCGATGAGTAGTTGGCACTTAAAAGAAGAGAGCATGAGAGAAATTCGAAATTGTAAGATGTTCCGTTTTGAATTCACTGTTCTTTTTCTCAGCAATAGAACAATTGCTCGAAACATGCACTCAGCAAAGAAAACAATTTATTTCAAGAAAAGCGATTGGTTTTTCGTGACATCCGTGACTGAAAAGTATTTTAAACGTTCTCCTTAGCACCGCACTCAATTTATGTACGTGCGTATTCCATTTCATCTTGTTTTCGTCCGGAAAATTGCTTTCAGCGGGATTCTCTGCCTGACAAAACTCTTATGCAAAGCAGCTTGGAAAATTCTGACGCCTTCATCCAGGATAATTAGACCTCTGAGGAAAATCTGCATGAGCCGAGTGCACGCTAAGAAATCTCAGCGACAAAAAGTGTTTATGCCAGACGATTCAAGGCACGCACATCAGGAGAAAGATGTGAAGATAATTTGAAAAGTATTTTCAAGAGATAACTACGCCCTACTGAAACACAACAAATTTTGTTTTGCGAATACTTGAAATGAAAGACGCTCATTGCGAATGCGACTCATTTTAACAAACTATTTCTTATTAATTGACCATCTAAATAGTTCACTTTTCAAGTTTTTTATCTCCTTAGAAATAAAATAGTATAAACTAGGAGAGATACAGAATCATTTCTCAGCATTTCCAATAAAACAACTATTTCACTTACGATTTCATCACGGGAATAAAAAATGGTAGCCTTCGTAAACTTATGCGAGTAACGATTAAAAATAATAACAAAACACAACTAAGAACAAAAATTAGCTACCTCAATGACATACAAGACAAATATGTTGGCTGGACAAACAGAACGCGTGGTAAAAACAAAATTTGACATTTCCTGAGAATTATTCAGATTGTGAAACATGGAAGAATTCAATTCTCAAAAACATTCACAGCGTTAGACACACTTAATACGTAGGGAGGATCTAATTTCGCAGCGGCATTTTAATTTCAACAAGTACATTTCTTAATATATAACGAATGATTAAGAGAAACCTGACCCATTGCGAATTGACTAAGATATAGTCGAGGAGGAACAACAGGTATCGCAGCAAGGAATTAACACAATAAAAAAACAACTCTACAGCGCATCTACGACGATAACATTAATTTCCACCGGTAGGATGCGCGACGGGAGTTAATTAAAAATAACTCGAGGATAACCGACGAGTTAACCCGCAGGCAACGTTCCTTCGGGGCCTCGTCACCAGCAGCGCCACCGATCGCGATTACAAGCACGGCCACTGTAATCCTGATTTATATTCAGGGGAACACGGTTTGTACGACAGCTTTGTTGCAGTGAATATGACATCTTTTTCACTGCTGGAAAAAATCAGTATATACAGTTCCCTCTTTCGTAATGTTCCACAGTGCTCGTCCCAACATTCATTGCCACCACACTTTCCAGGATATATTGCTTTCCTCTTCACCTCCTATATAAAAAACTGATCTCCTGCCTGTTTGAAAGCTATACTCTCCCAAACTCGTTTACGGATTCGAACAAAATGTTGCACAAATATTCCTTGGAGCCTAAAAGGATTAATAGGCATTATTATGAAGGCCCATGGACCCTAGAGGAACATACTCGGCCCATTTTTAACCAACTTTTACTTAAAAAAAGCAGTGAAGTCGGTGCAGAGGTTTATTTTATTTTCATTTTTTTCAAGCTAAAGGTACCCGTTGAGACTCAACGGGTGTGAAAAACACTGAATTTATTATATATATACAAAAGCCACAAAACCTGAAGAATACTGAGCGGTCGTCTTTGAGTCGTTTACTGAGTGAATGAACTTAATCGCTTCCCTTGTGTACATACATATATATTTGCATTCAATGACTTAATTCAGTGTGCTAGCAAAAAATGAAACCACTGCACCGAACCCAATGATTAGCATGGACCAACAGGGGGGCCTTTAGGGGGGCTTTCGGGGGCTCTGAGGGCATTTTAATATAGCCTATATATTACCCACAAACAACAAAATCCGAATTTCAAAGTTTGGGAATGAGAAAAATCGAAATCTAACAATTCCAAATCGCAAAGCAAGCATCAAAATCCGATTAACAAAGCAAAGAAAAAAATAGCGAAAGAAAGAGATCGTGAATAAGTTTTCTTTTACTATTTGATCGGCGAAATCAAATCTAATACTTTATTTTTATTAGTTTATTTAAAGTTTTTTATTTATTATTTATATAAATAAATTAGTTTGTAATTACTAGTTTATTTAAATATCTTAACACCACCTTTTAGAAACTGCATTCACCGATACAGCATTGTAAGCATGCATGAGATAAGCATGTAAATATGCATTGAATTTATCGATTGCCCAACTAAGCAAGCCATCATGGGGCCCTTGTGGCTCTGGGCCTTTCTGATACAGATATACTTTCAATGATACCATGGGACTGCAGTAAAACATGTTATTTACATGCTAGTGGCGTAAATATTTTTTGAAGATCAAATATTTAGTTGCCAAGGAAATATGATATTGTTGATTTCAGAGAAAATGTTTTCATGATGATTTCAGCTAAAACATGACTTTCACACGAATACGAAATGCAATAGAAAATCGATTGGAAGAATTAGAATTTTTATTTATTTAGCCATCCGATAAAAAAAATCCAGCCCTCTATCTTGAGTTAAAGTACCTACTTTTAAAAATAAAAAAATAAACCCACCGCACCGAACCCAATGATTAGCATGGACCACCAGAGGGGCCTTTGGGAGGTCTTAGGGGACCCTTAGGGCGTTTTAATATAGCCTATATTACCGAAAGATATATTTTCTATCTACATGCCAAATTTAAGCTCAATTGGTCCATTAGGTTTTGCGTGCTTGGGTAACAAACATCCAAACATACAAACTTTCACATTTATAATATTAGTAAGATTTTTAGTTTCGGATAATTGAATGAAAAACGTTTTCAGTTCTTGCATTAGATTTTCGTAATCATTTTGTTTTTGCCTAAAATAAGAGTTTTTGGCTCAAAATCGTCAATTTTAGCACTACTTTGCCCATAGCATTTTTTACTTGGAAATCGCAGCATAGAATTTAAGGTTTTCACAGGCAAATTTATTGCGCAAGTTACTTGAAGTTACTACCCGTTAAGTTTCTGGTGTAAACGGCTCTGCAAGTCCGCTTACAGAAGTTTCAAAAGTTCTGGCAACTCGATTGCAGAAGCGTATTGTTGCCAGTGTAAACGGCAACCAATCTGGCCATACACTAACTTAAGAAAAACAGTAAGCTGAGCAACATCCCCCGCATACTCTTGCAGGAGAAATTTAAAAACAATGAAATTTAACGAAAATGCAAAAAATATGCTTTGAATCAGCGGTTGCCAACCTATTGTACGCGTAACCTTATGGGTCAGCGAAAAAACCTTGAAATCAGGGCGAATGCTCAGCGTTGAAACACCAGTAACACTTTTAATAATACCTAAACATTTTACAATTGAATATGTAATGGAAACAAATTTTTGAAATGGGTTGCTACGAGACTAGCAAATAATAAAAAGGGCTAGACGTTTCTTTATACTTATTGGCGGATGAATATATGACATTTATGAAAAGAGACGCGGACATATACCTACACATAGTATAACCAAAATAATTGTGGGACCAACCTAGAATAAATCGAGTTGATCATCGATAATCTCAATGCAAATATTTGGCACAAATGAGTGATTTTGACACCAACATCTTGTTTTAACTCTGGAAGAAGCTCCACATCGCAGCGAACCAACGTGAAAAGGAATAGGTGTCGTGGGAGTGAAGATGACTGAGCTCTTTGAGGAACATGAGTGACACGAAAAAAAAAAATGCGAAGAAGGACACCTTCCCTTCTAAATGCCCTTCTCTCAAAAGTCTCCCGGCGCGCGACCACGTAATCTCCGCAGGAATGAAACAGAAAAACTGAAGTGACTTTCCTTGAAAGAAACCGGGAAACGCGACGGTGCTGGGTATAAATAATGACGACGCAACGCTCCGAGGATTGGGTGAGCGAGGAGAAAGGGAAGAGAGATAAGGAGAGTCTAGAGGAGAGGTGGAGGAGGCTAAGAAGGCGTGGAAGGAGATGTTGCGGTGATAACCGTGCAAGGAACAACGGTGCGCGTAAAAAAATATATGACGCGTCTTCCGAGAAACGAAGGAAAGCGGTGGTTTTGAAAGAAAACAAGTGACTGAACGGAATGTGGGCGGGTTGGGCGGCAGATCGCGGAAGAATGCGCTGCGTACCGTATTCGCCCGAGTATAGCACGATTTTAATTTTTATAATCGATATTTTTTATTTGTTCGCACTGTGTTCGATCATTCTATACAACCGACACTTGTGCTCAATATGCGATCATTCTAAACAATCGATACGTTCACACTGAATTCGATATTACGATACAATCGATAAATTCGTACTATATTCGAGTATATTTGTAACTCCAAAAACAAAATAATTATGTTGCTCGTCTCCACAAGCGTTTCAGCGCGTCTAATTATGAATGCGGGAGGGTTGGCAAGCAGATTGCAGAAGAATGCGGCGCGTACAATATTAGTCCGAAAATAGCGCGATGATTTTTCTCTACTCGATATATTTGGAACACTTGGCACAAAATACGATAGTTTACATTAATGGATACCTTCATACTATACTCAAACATATGATACACTCGAAACATCCGCACTACAGTCCAATAGTTGTAAGTTTTAAGACAAAATTATGGTTTGCTCGTCTCCGCCAGCGCTGCAGCGCGTCTATTTAATGTCTCTAAATTATGTGTACATAAATTTATCATTCATGTTACGATATTACATTAATTACATACACCGGAAAAGCTAGAGGAGAGGATTAAAAATAGATAAATTTGAAGAAGAAACACTGACAACGTGATGACGGGCGAGATTTTTTCGTATTTCAAATTTTCATCAAAGAAAGAACACTTCGTGCTAAACAATATTAGTTTTATTTGTAGATAATTAATGTGTGGATTTTTAACTATTTGTTTGCTATACACCAAAAACAGCACGAAGGCCCTTTAGCGCTTTTAGCGTTTTGGTGGACATAAAAGATAAATATATTAACAATAAAAACTGCTAGAGTCACTAAAATCACATACACAATCACACAATCCACGAAAAAATAGTAGAACCAAAGCAGAAAGATCTTACAAGAAGGAGTTGATAGGAGGTCGTGGAAAAAAGATGAAGGGAAGGATACTTGTAGCAGCAATGGAGTTAAAAATGGTCAGAATTCTGTATAAAATGGATCTCAGGGATATGAAAAGTCGGAATTTAGGAACATGTACAGGGTTGATGCTACGGAAAGAACGACGAGGTACACAAATGTCACCAAGAGTTCTTTCTTTAATGTCACACTTATTTCTTCGTCCCTTCCCTCCCCGAAATTCAATTTTCCTATTCTCTCCCTTTTAATTACAAGTATCCTATGCCACACACCCTTTTGAATGATTTATGGGTAGTATGTAGATCATCATTAGTAGTTATCAATCCGAAGATTGGTTCTCTGCAGCTATCCTCTACACTCTCATCTGAGCCAACCGCTTCATTCCCACATAATTATTCACTTTGACGTCCTTCATAATTTACATGATGTATTCTATTCTTGGCCTTCTTCTTTAATGCTTCCCATCTATTTCTCCTTCCATTATTGCTTTCAATTAGTTTACTGCGTCGCAAGATATGTCCAATAAATTTGTCCTAAAATTTCTTCGAAAAGTTTTCATCATAATTTTCCTCTCCAACTCTTCGTGGGACTTCTTCGTAGGTGATTCTCTCTTCCCTTCTAATCTTCACCATTTTTCGATAGCATCACATCTCCATTGCTTTCAATCTCTTTTGCTCTTCAACTGATATTGTCCAAGTTTCACTGCCTTATAACAGCATGTATCAAATATATGTTTGAACTAAGTACTTCCTTACTTTCAGGCTAATGTCATCAGCTGTCAGCAGCAGATGCACATCTTGAGCACAATACTGATGCTCCTGAAACAACGACCCAAGCTGCTCCGAGCTATGAATTCACAATACTAAGTCCCGCATTGGATTTTCACTGAAGGGTAATCATATCCTCCCTCTCCTCATGCTATTGAAGTGTAGAATTCCAACCCGAGAGTTCAACTCTCGCTATTTTTGTTCTACTGAGAACTGAACGCCTCAAAATATTTACTTAACAGTGGCCGAGCGCCAGAATTGGAGAAAGACCAACCAAAGGAATTCGGAGCTCAAAATAAAAGTGATTATCGTGAGATTTCGTGCGTTACATCCAGACTTCGAAATCGGTTAAGTAGCTTAACAATGGCGTATTATCTAATTCAACATCTGGTTCAGATAACCTTCAATATTGAGCTTAAATGATTACCGTCGGAGGGAGAATTCGAGGAAATCAACTCCTCCAACAAAGCGTAGAAAAGAGAAAGTGTGAGAGAAGTGTACTAATAGGGATGCTTATCAGCAAACGTGATTAAATAGAAGGTAAAAATGGGTCATTATCCCGTCAGTTGACCATTATTCTTTCATTTCATGTTCCCATAGACATTTAAAAAATATTGAAGCTCCTAATCATGTTAAATAGACTTGTATTAAAGATCATTTATGTATACGGATACTAAAATATCCATAAGTCAAGTTATCACCCCAAAGAATAACCAGATCCAAAGGTGGGATGACATTTATTTTATTGGTTAAAGAATGGCTTATGGCTTGCGTAAAAGTTGAATGTTTTTTTTTCTTTTGATTTTATATTCATAAAATTTTAAACTATTTTTGCACAGCATAAAAAATGTTTAATACAAAAGGCAAAAAAATTGTAAAAATAATATAAAACGTTGATGGAGATTCAATGCAGATCACCGTATTTTGAGCCCAAGTTTCCATGGCTAAATATTTTTACCAAATATGTATATGTGATCTACATACGTAAAGCGGAAAGAAGTAAACTAATATCATTACTGAGACGTAGATAGCTCGATAGTTAACCTCCAAACATTTTGAAACGGTATTTCTTTTATAGTTGACAGTCAAAGGCGTAATCTAGTGGAAGTTTTTACACGATTGGAAACAATACCACGTGACCTTATATTTCTTTCTTTTTATAGAGATGCTGAGATGAAGAAAGAAATTGGTAATGAGATAGGGCCTTGTGCCTGCAAAAGCTTAAAGGATAGTCACCCTCTTCCATTTAAACCAATCTTAACGGGTAGACAGCCGTAATGACATTATATATTGTGACAATCATACAAATCACTTCACTACCACCTCTACTCCCTACTGAATTCTTTGCCTGATAATATTGATCCGTTTTTCGTTCTTCAAACTCATTTATCAACCTCGCCATGTCCCATTTTCCTATGAACAAATAATACCTCCCCCATTTACCTCCCTTTCCACCTACGTTTTATTTGTATTTTTGATTATTTTCACCGTATACACTTGGTTTTGATTGATTGTTTTTTCTTCATTTAATGTTTGTCACTGCGTCACTGTAAATTGGCAGAAATTATGAATGTGAGCAATTACTTAAATAAATAAATAAATTCTATGGTTCAGAGCATGGGCGCCCATACAATATTTTCCAGGGGGGGGCAAGACGAAGGTATAATAAGGGGAGTCCGAGGAGCCCTCTCACAGAAATTTTAGTGAATTTGAGGTCACAGGAGTACATTTTTGGAACATCTAAGGTGAATGACAATTTTCTACATTTGTTACTAAAATTTTAATTTCACCCTGCAAAAACAATACATAAATTAAATTTTCCTTTCCCTTTTTTATTTCTACATCTACATCTACATACTACCCCGCAAGCCGCCTCAATAGGCGTGTGGCGGGGGGTGTTAGGACACCAGCCGTTTAGATATAAAAAGGAAACGCCCTAATGAAATTACGCCTAGCATTTATTATAGTCCCTTATTGTTCGGGGGAAAAACGAATTCCCATACCTATCCGTTCGGCAAAATATCTCTCTTAATTTATCGTTTCTGTCGGACCTGGAAATATAGTGGGGTTCTAATATGATGTTCTCCGTGTCGCTCTGAAAGATATCTATTCTCAATTGCTCAAGTAATCTAAGCCTAGCGCGCAGCCTCCGAGTCTCTAGCGGCTCCCAGCCTAATTCGTTTAACATCTGCGTAACGCTGTCTGTACGCCCGTAGCAGTTTTTGACGAATCGCGCAGCTTTCCTTTGTATTTTATTAAGTTCCCGAATTAATTCTTTCTGCACCGGATCCCATATGCTTGCTGCATATTCAAGGTGTGGCCGGACGAGTGCGAAATAGCACCTCTCTTTTACTTTTTCATCTGAGAATCTTCCGACAATACACTTGACGAATCCTAGCTTCTTCAGAGCTCTGCCACAAATATTTCTTATATGTGTTCCCCACGATAGGTTTGAGGTTATCGTAACTCCCAGATACTTAACTTCTGGTAGGGGGGGGGGGGGCGCAGCCTCCTCCCCTGCCCCCGTGTATGGGCGCCCATGGTTTAGAGTTACGCGTTGCATGATATAACATTAAATGGTGGAATTCCCCCGCGATATAATAATTTGATTTTACTTGGGCTCAAACCCTGATATCCCAATTGCCGATCGGGCATGTTCGGTCGTGTATGCCACGGTTTCGGCACATAAAGCCATCATCAGTATCCAGTCAATGACATAACGCGTCGAAACTTGATCGGTGGTTATTTATAAGTTCGGAGAATTCACCAGTTATCTTCAGGTTGGATATACCTATTATGTTTCCACAATGTCAGTGCCAGTACTCTTTCATGTGTATGTTGGCCACTTACATCCCCAAGCCTCGGTTACCGCTACCGAAAATTTGACCGCTGGTAAATCAAGGTGAGGAAGACCCAAGTGATTAAAAAATACCGTCAAACAAATCTACATCTACGAAGTACCGCGCAAGACACCATTAAGTTGTGTGGCACGGAGTGATTCCACACCAGGCATGCAGCACTCGTCCCCAGCTCAAATCAGAAACTCGCACCCATGGTACTAACACAATGTATTAGTACCATGCTCGCACCTTTCTCCGGCTTCTAGGCGCGGACCAAAAAGCAGCCAGGAGAACAATGCGCAATCAATCCAGAAACTAGGAGAGTCCGACGTACAAGAACATTCTAACATGCAGAACACTCGTTAAGATACAACTACTGATATCATTGGTAATACTATTATTTTACGAATACTACATGATACTAATTCATGCAGAAAACAAAATCATGCTGGACATATCAAGCGGGGTGTGGTTATAACAATGATGATATGTTATTAAACACAAGTCCGAAGTCTACTCTACCTAGTGAGGCAAGGAAGCTTCATAGAAGTGATCTATGAAAACTATCACGGACTTTATTTTACGCGGAAAAAATGGCATTTTAAATATATCGGTTCTGCAATCGATTTCCTTTATCTTATGCCTTTGAACGTTTCTACCGAAATAAAAATGGAGGGGTAAGAAAGAATATTTCAAAGGCTGCGACAGAACAAACTCCAGTAGGGGAGGATAGAATACTGGAGTTGAACAATCCCAGGGTTGAAACACGGTCGACCCACACCCTCGAATGGACCTTGAGATACCAATAGCGCTCCCAGAAAAAAGAGGAAATAGCTTGAGATCTCACGTTCCTTCCTTTGTGTGAGTTGTAGGAATAGCCAAGCCCCATTCCGGTCGCTCGGCAAAAAAATGAGTGCTGGTGGTTTGGCATCGGACGAGGGTTAAGCCTCGTTCACAACAACTTAACTCAGCGTAACGTGGCTTGGCTCGGCGTAACGCCAAAGATGAGACCTTAAGAATAGGGTCTGTCAGTTCACTACGACTTAAAGCGGCGTAGCTCGACTTGGGATAGACTGGACTTTCCCACCTCAGCTTTCTCATAATTCCAGCCAATAACATGGCTTGCTTCGCTATCGATAGTCGGGAAGCAATTAAATGCTATACTCGAAATCTCCTCGTGCAGCCATATTGAAAACGTCGTTTTGTTGCGAAGTCGCCTGTGGTTACTTTTAAGCGGAAATGAATACGGAGAAATTTAAAAATGAGCTTGTGCAAAATAACCATCAGCTGTACAACAAATCTTCCGTTTTTATATTGCTAAAGTTCCACGCACTATTTACCATTGAACTCCACTACACCTCCAGCTGAACTGTTTCGGGGAAGTCTCGAAACTCACGCCATCTATAGGCCTCATCAATCCGACTGCAAGATCGATTTTGGCCATGTCTCAGCTGTGATGGGTTAGAAATTTTACGCACTGGTTCGTTTTGGGAGCGAGAATAAGCCAAGTGACGCCAAGTTAAGTTGCTGTGGACGAATCTTTAGAGACGAGGGCGGGGTTTTTTTTCGGACTGGAGAGGAATTTAAGCGGGTGGCAGAGGGGGTGGAGGGGATGGAGGAGGGGGATGGGGAAGGAGGAGGAGGGTAAGAGGGAATTTCACGAAGGGGACACGGAGTGGGGCAGGAATGCGGAGGAAGAGGGCGTTTGCTATGAAGGAGGCGACCAGGCGAGTGAGGGGTTGAGGAAGACGAAGGAGCAGACTGGACGTCTTGGGAGAATGTCTGAGGCGGTCGGTGGGGGAAGGAGAAAGGGAGAGAGGGGGGAGGGGCGGACGCGAGGGTGGGTGAGAGAGAGACAGGGCTGAAATACAACCCTCGACCAAACTGTCCCAAGACGGACACAAGCTGAGGCTGTGCATGAACTTGGAAAGCGACGTTTTTGTAGTAGGAGTACAGGTGATCTGAGCGAGATATAATTTCGCATAACATTCGATGAACTTGGCCTAATTATTGATATAAAATGGGAGCTTCCCATTGGAGGTTTTGAAGTTCTCGCACATCGGAACACATCAGCGTACACGAACGGCGTAGAATGGAACGAATTACGCCTGCAAAATGTTTTGTAACCTGCCGGTAGGTAGCATTGGGTGAGTGAACCACAGTCATGGCCGAATGTTTTGTGTAAAGTTGCTCCATTCGTTCAAAATTAGAATGTATTCAAAAAAAAGTATGCTTTTTATCACAGAGTAATTAAAAACTTAACAATATGCATGTTTGACGCCTTCACTGAAATCAACAAAATTGACAACAATCACGAATTCCATTATCGACGTTCTTTTGTTGTTTACCGCACATCAACTTTGCTCCCGATCTGTTCTGAAGTGCGCTTCCTAGTGCGCAGGGTCTGTGACGAATGGATGGTAATTGCGTTGTTGTGTTGCGAAGTGATTAGCGTATAATAGTCCGTCTAAGATAATAGCGCAGTTGAAATATACCAATCTGGCTTCAAAAGTAATAAAAAGTAAACAATTTTTTTCACGATCGTATGATTTAAACAATGGCCACGATCGTAGGTTCTTCGGGCACGTGATTTCCTCCCCCAAAGGCCATTGGACGTATTTACTGATTGGCTGCATTTCTGTCGACTGCGCAATTATCTTGGACATGGTATAGAGAGAAAAGAATGATCCCAATATCTCACATTACTAATGGCACCAAAATATCATCCAATAATCGTACTGCTTAAAGAGAGATTTAGTATTGTGTTTATTTTCTGTTTTTTTTTCTACTTTTTCTAATGAAATTCTGAAAACATCCTGGTACTCGGTTAATTTTCTGGTATTCTATTTATGATTAGATATTCTGTTAAATATTTGGCGTTCTGATTTTCCGCTTCTGCTCTCATATTTTCATAAATGATCTGTTTTCTGCTGATTGCGTAGTGCTTTGCATTTTATTCTACCTATCTAGTGAAATTTAATTCGAATGAATCACTACACCAAAATTAATTGTTCTACACGTATTGCTGATGATGTTGGAGAGTTTTACTTTATTTATATTTCGTTCGATTGTGAGTACACTATTTCCGTTTGTAAGTATCACCTACCATGGGAATTTGTTTCCCCGAACAATAACATCATCAATAATATTATTACCCTTTGCCATGGGATTCAGTACGGCTGTGTACTCCAGAGAGATATCATTAAAAACAATTAATGAGGAAGTTCTGACGCACAGGCCGAATTTAAAATGTAATAGTGTGTAGTTCATGAGTTTTTTCAATAATTCTTTCAAATAACTTCATTCATTTCCGCAATACCTCTTATGAAAGCGTAAAAGCACCTTCGATATTGTTACCACGGTTACATATATTGCTTTCATCTTTATATATATAAAAGTCAATGTATGTATGTATGTATGTATGTTCCACATCTCCTCCTAAACCACAGGACCGATTTTGATGAAATTTGGAATACATGTTTGTTACTGGTAGACAACAAACACTGTAGGGTTCAATTAACCAAAACCCTATTTTTTCAGGGTTAAGGGTGTGATCCTGACTAATATGTATAAAAATGTAATGGTCTCTTTCTGTCTGTTGCTCCATCACGCAAAAACTACTGGACCGATTGAGCTGAAATTTGGCATGTAGATAGAATAAATATCTGGTTGTATCATATGCTATATTAAAAAGCCCTAAGGGCCCCCAAAGGCCCCCGAAGGTCCCCCGTGGTGGTCCATGCTAAGCATTGTGTTCGGTGCAGTGGTTTCATTTTTTGCTTTTTAAAAGTACATTCACTCAAGATATAGGGCTGGAATTTTTTTTATCGGATAGCTGAATCAATATAATTTCTAATTTTATCAATCGATTTTCTTCTACGCTCCGTATTTTTCTGAAATTCATGTTTTCAGTTGAAAAATCTCACATATTCCCTGAAAACAACAATAACATATTTCCTTGACAACCAGAGATTTGATTTTCATAGAATATTCACGCCTCTAGCATTTAAATATCACGCTTTCCTGCAGGCCCATGATAGTACGTAGAAGCAAAATCCGTATAAGAAGAGCCCAGAGTCCCAAGGGCCCCATGATAAATTGCTTCGGGGGGAAATCGATAAAGTCAATGCATATTTATCAAGTATACTCTTCAACGTCTATTCTCAAAGTAGCTCTCAAAGGGGCACTGCATGTATATGAGAGAATACTTACGTAGTAAACGTTACACATAAAGGAATTAATAGAATACACAATTAAATATGCAAGAATATTTACGTGCAGTGAATATCAATGGTAATAATGCCTCTGTTGCTACAACAAACACGGCGTTGTTTATTATCGTTTAATACTCACATGTATTACACGTAGTGAAACCGCATGCCTCTCATTATGATTGCGAACTGTTTTTTAGACCAATTCCTACATCATTAACGTCACGAGTTATTCATATGTTTAAAAGTGTTAGAATGCAGTTAACTTAGATACATTCACTTAATCATCGAGATAAACAAGATAGGTTACGAACTCCTAGAATGACCACGCATACAGTTTTTCTTCAGGCTTTGCGGTTTTCTAATAAAATAAGTTTCACGTTTTTCACACCCGTTGAATTTCAACGGGTACCTTCCGCTCGTTTAAAATAAAAGAGAACACATTAATTTATATTTAATTATTTACTTTATTCGTAACTTTTTTTTCTTTTTCGCCAATATTTTAGCCTGTTTTAGCAGGCTTTTCAACTAACATTTTTAGTTAAATGTAGAGAGGTTTATTCATAAAATACAGTTTGTCAACTCTCAATCACCGATGTTTATTTTACTGTTCAATTTTATTAAAATAGTGTTGGTGCGATTTGTCGGTGATTGTATGATTGGAGTGTGTTTATTCTCTTTATAGTTCGTATTTTGAGTGATTCCGCTTTACTTTTCCATATTTAGATAAAATTGGGCCTAGGCACATTTGGGCTTCTTGGACATTCTACCTTTTTCCATTACTTAGACAGTCGTAGACACGTTCTACTCACATTCCCTTCAACACTAGAGTATTTAGTTCATGCTCCATACAAGTGATTGAACTTGCGAATGAAAAGTTCCAAAAGACTTCGACCCTAAAAAATTGCAAAATCGACTGTTTTACGAAAAAAGAAAACGTATGAGAAAACTAGCCGTGGTCGGGGAATGTATAATCAGGATGGTCAGGACTGTTCATAGAGCAACCTTTTATTACGTGAAACCCTTATCATGAGGAAGAGAAACGAATCAGGGATAGGAACCTTGTGGCTAGTATGAGACCCAGCTGGCGAACGGAGAAATGAGAGAAGGTGTTTACCAGTCTACCCGCGAGGGAAAGGAAGCGCTGCGGATAAAGGGAATTCTTGAGCGAGGCAGTGCGTGCCCACAAGACGAACCCATTTCCCTCCCCCCCTTCATCGACCACCCACCCCAGCCTGTCCGTTATACCTTCTAAGATCCTCATCAATCACCTTTCTCCCTTTGAGATGTCGCCGCGGCGTGCATTAGTAACGTCGCTAACGGTAACGTCGAACGAAAACAAAAACATCGACCGACCGCGAGAGTCACGAATTGCCACACGGATGCTATTTCCCAGAATGCAACGGAAATGTTTGACTCAGTTGACAGTTTCTTTTTTATTTATTTCCTCTTTTAATGGGAAGAATTAACGAGGAAGAGCAAGGATTAAGTAGATAGGGAGAACTGTGAGTGTCGCCAAAACAAAGCCTGAGGACGAAATTACGATCGTCGTACCCAGGCGAGAAGGAAACGGTCGGTGGCGTTCGCAAAGCTTGGTGATTGTGATATAATGGAAAGTATAGGATAGCACTTACGCTAGAAGAAAATGGACATACTAATAAACACATTAGGTGAGGAATAGCGCTAGCGAAGGGAGCGTTCATTAGAAGGAAACTGATGACGGGGACCTTGGGTAAGGATATAAGGAAGAGACTGGTGAAGAACTTGATATGGAGTGTAGCGTTGTATCGGGTAGAAGCAAGGAGTCTCAAAAAAAAAGGACGAGAACAGACTGCAGGCTTTTGAGATGTGGGTTGGAGGAGAATGGAGAAGGTGCGGTGGACGGAAAGGAAGACAAACGAGGAAGTGCTTGATATGGAGGGTGAGGAATGAAACTTTTAAATGAGATTAAGGAAAGGAAACTTAGGAGGTTGAAGGAGTTCATGAGGGGTGAAGGGTAGCTAAAGGTCATGGTAGAGGGGAGGATGTTGGGTAGGCGGGGAAGGGGAAGAAAGAGAATAGGTTTTATGGACAGAATGAAGAAGGGTATTAAGTATGCTGAGATGAAAAAAGAAACAATGGTAGACAGAGACCTGCACATGTAAAAATCCAGAAGATTTTTAATTATTTACTTTCATATATACCTACCTTAATCGGTATATTACCTAAAAATAATAATTACGATATTCGGATTGACGGCACCATCAACGGACGATGATCTAACCTTGTGTAAGTATAAATTTCATTTCCAGATTGTCCACCTTTCTTTTTTAGCTGTACCATGGAAATATAAATAACCCTCTTGAAGCAATATTTGTCAATATTTTTTGCGGGTTATTAATAGCTTGATCGTAAAATATGAAAATAATCAGCTACTATGCATTGTTTAGAAATCCGTTAGAAAAAAAAACAATCGGCGCCGATATTCCCGTCAATCGTACTTAATACGACGGAAAGACGACAGAAAACTGGACGACACCGTCCGTTAACGCCATGTCAATAAACGCCGACCGTAATCCCACCCTTTCGATCGAACAAAGGATCCCTCTTAAGACAATTGAGTGGAGAGTTTCAGAGTTTCCAGAGTTTCAGCTAATCAAAATTTTGGGTTGATGATTGCTGATGGTGATGGGCTCTAATTAAAGTTGTGGGGATTAAATTCTGATGGCAACACGACGGCAGCGGACGCCAGATCGACTAACCTCCAGCCTAAAGAATCGAAGGTAATGGATTCGAATCCTGATAGGAGCGTGGATGTCTTGAAGTCTCCGAAAAGACAATGCAATAAAAATGATAGCATTTGGAGTTGGTACATCAACCTTGATTCTAATCTATTCTCCTGGCGACTCACTACTTAGGACCACTAGGTGTTTTACAGAGTCCTCTTTTTTCATAAGTTAACAAACTATTTTATTTCTTTAAGGTACTTCGAATTTATAAAATAGACAAACAGACTTGTAAATGAAATAGGCTAGTGCTAACTATAGGTACATTTTTTACACATTTTAATCACATTATAGTCCTCCTCCGAAGTTAGGGCCCCTATGCAGCAACCTAGTTTGCCTAGGCAAAAGCCTGCATCTGCTATTGATATTAATAAGCCTAGGCAAAAGACAAACTCTGCCTATTCCGTCCATCGATTACAAAGGACTAAGTATCCTATTTTTAGGTGGCCCACACGAATAATAGTAGAAAACAATATGTGGTGATTACCTAGTAATGGATGAACTGTAAAAATATACAGTTACCGAAGAAGTAACACTCAGAAAACATTGTGACATCATCACACATGTACAAAAGTTCTATAAAATTTTAACCTTGTACAATGTATCAAAAATTTGTACTTAACATTAAAACCAGGTATTTTAGCTAATCAGACAATCATTTCCACCGGCCAGAATTTAAATATCCCTGAGAAAATAACTGAGGACGAAACGAATGCGTTCCTTTCAAGTGAATTGATTTCACTGGAAAAAGTTCAAGAAAGATGCCTTCACAGTGATTACCTCAGGCACCTTTTCATTAATGGAGCGTGCCCCAGAATTCAAAATCAAGGTGGCAATAAATAACACAGAAAGGCAATGTCTCACTGCCATTGGAAATTAAGGTACAGGCAGGTGTAAAAGCGAACGACCGACACACCAAATGGAAAAAAAAAAATATTTTCACTTAGTCCGTCTGGCGTAACACCTACTCACGCAAAGAAAAACTGCGATAAGTAAATGCAATACACTTGTCCCGCAGCGGAAATGGAATGATAAACTCGACCTTGAACGTTATATCTGTTATCTCCAGACCTTAAAAGGATTGAGACAAAAATTTCTAGGCATGGAAAAAATGACGAATTCGACAACACTACCACCACTACAGGCCACCTTTCGTCGGAATGGGACGACTTATTAGTACACTGATAAACAAACCCGTTTCGTCACAACTTGCAGGGGAAAAGCATGTAGTCTCCCGACGTCTGAAACATAAATAAAAGGAGTTGGCAACCGAATTATCAATCCGACGTCACTCATTTTACATGCAGGGCACAGTGAATAGGTTCTAATTTTGACATATTTTGCCGCCACTGCTACAAGAGAAGTGTGTTTAACTTTTGCTGTTATTTTGTTTGATTATTTGAGTAAATGAAAGAGTTACAACGGATATTGATATCCAAGGTAACATATTTTAATGTGGAGAAAATATCCATTCAATAATGAAGTAATAATTTTTTATTTAGTGCATATCCCCAATGTTCATAAAATTCCACTACTCTAACTCGCAAGAAGACTAGCTCGTCAAATAAATGAAGTTAACTGCGAGCCAATGTACAAGAATATGTGAACTAAACAAGTTCACTAGTTTTAATTATTAGGTACTTGATTAGAAGGTCTTAGGATAGATAATGCTCTTAAGTCGTTCACAATTATAAGACACGAAGAAAATATGAATTCGATAACACTACCAGACCAAGTTTCTTTAGAGCTGGATGATTTATTATTGGCTGATAAACAACAGATTTTTTCACAACCTGGAAAGAAATATTACTTTGCGACTAAGTGAATGATTTGAAGACTAAGCAGCCGAAAATAGTTACCAGCTGCCAATTGATTTAACGCAGGATACAATTATTCAGGACCACTACCTAGGAAAACTCTTAGTACAGCTAATTTATAAGTTTATGATGGAACAGCAACATTTACATTTTATACCCGTTGGGTCATTATTATTAGCCTTTGTTTATCAAACCTCCCAGTTATGTTATCTAGGTAGTTCAAAAAATGAGATAAATAGATAGATAAAGAACTCTTCCCAACAAAAATATAACCCATAAAAAAACTTTTTAATTAGTAATTAATGAAAATATTCATGAAAATGTTCATTAGAAGCAACTTTTAATGAGGTATAGAGAGTTGAAAATGAAAAGAGGGAGATAAGAGAACAGAAGAAATGGAAATTTGGATACGAAGAAGATTAGTAAGAACAAGCAAGCTGGAAAAGAAGAATTTAGTAGTGAACGCTCTGGTAGTGAACGAGGTACAGGAAGACAGAAAGTTGATTAAGGCAATGGATCAATCGATGTACAAAGATGAAAAGGGTTAGCTTGCTGGAGGGGAAGACAAATGACAAGTGGTTAGATATAATAAGTTAGGAAAGGAGGAATTAGCAGGAGGCTACAAAACTGGTTGGAATAGTTACTGAGGGTAAACAAAATATTGTAGCGGGTTACAGAGGGGAGAATGTTGGGTAAGTGTGGGGGGTTAAGAAGAGGAACATTAGAATGTAGGGAGTGAGGAAAAAGATACGAGGAACTTGAAATGTAGTCAGTATTGGAAAATATATAGCTTTGCGAAAGAAACACTGGAGAAACCTCCATTTTAGGGCCACTGTATGACTAGGAAACGTTTGATTTTTAAAACCATATATTCGCCAAAATGAAACTCAAGTGTGACAGAAAAAAGTAAATGTTTTTCTGCTGTTCGTACACTTTCCCCTAAAAGCCCATATAGTTTTATGTCAAGGTAGCTTTGAGAGGTCATAGTCAGGGAAGACTCCTCATGAAAAGAAATTCTGTGGATAGGATTATCCATGGACCAACAGTTTATTTGGTAGAGCAACTTGATTGGAGCAAAAGAAAGGAAAATACGATGGCCGCCCAAAGTAGAGACAACACGGTTTTAAAAAACATAATAGAAGGTAAAGTTCTTGTCAGCATAGGATTTTGAAGACCGATAAAAAACTTTCAAGGGTACATCCTAATCATAATGGGTTGTAATATATATATTAAGATTTGAAAAGAATGGCACTGTGCAGAGTACTACGGCGTCAGCGACACGATTTTAAAACCATAGATGGCTAATGCATCAACTGAGTCATAGTAATTCATTTAAGGGAGCCATATTCAAAGATCGTAAGGTGTAAAGCTTCTAAGGAAAAACCTCGTAATAGAACAGACAATTTCTGCCCTAATTCACTTCATTACGGTGAAGAGCAACATCCCATTATCGTAGAATAGCAGAAAAAGCCTTCATAGGTTTAACTGGATGGAGTTGTGACAGCCTTTCTTAATGCTGACATCAATGACACCTGCAGTGTTCATTCACTTGATGCACCATTCATCATAACTGTCCTCCACTTAAAGGGTTTTCCAGATGACGGTGCATCCTTCATCCACTCTGAAAGAACAATGCCTCACTTAATCCAACGGACACTGGACGTAGGCAGACGGAAAACCTACTAATGAATAGTCACCTTCCGCAGATGAACACAAGACCATAGCAAAGATGGAGTTTTCTAAAATTATGTGTTTTGAAAGCAAGGGGGTTTTTCTATTTTTCCCAACTCTTTCTTCAGAACTAGAACAGAATAATTCGCTAAGAATTCGCTGGCTCCAATTTTTTTTAGCTTATCCAACCCTGCTAAAAATGTATTCGTTGAATAATAATCATATTTAGTACCTAAATATTGCTTTCCAGTAGCTTTTGTATGTCATCGTGGAAAGGGGTATGTTTTAAAAGACATAAAAAAGAAAATGAGGCATTTCTACAAATTTTTAGGATACTGGTACTAATATTACTTTTACCCAGTCAACCGCAAGAGCAAATGACTGCGAAATTACACGGAGGAAATACTGCTTCGTTGAATTGTATGTCTGGCAGACTTGAACAACTTGTTCCTTAAAAAATCTACTTTTAAGGAAGACGCCTCATTAGCTTAACTGGGTGAAGCACTCGGCGAGATATCGTGGAATCCGGGGGTTCGAGTCCCGTTAAAGGGTAATGATTTTTCCTCTCTGTAATATCGCAATAGAGACATTTCTCGTTTACTTTGCCCCACGCAGTCACTACGAGACCTTCCTAACAACCTTAACACAGGCCGCGTCATTCAAAAACTCAAGACATCATTAGCCTTTGAATATTTCTCATCCTAGAAAGATTTCTCACTCCTAGAAGACTCTCAGAAGTGTCATTCACAACAAAACCACTCATAACATCACTCCATACCGCAAACGCCGAGGCAACCATAGCATTAAACATTCATAGATTTGTGATTTGTATGCAAAGTGGAGCTGCACTTGGCACAGTCACCTACTGATATTGCGTAATAGGTGTAGTCATATTTGCATCCACCTGACTCATGCATTGTTCGAAATTTTTTTTTTTATTTTTTTTTTTCAAAATGAAAATTTTATACCGTGTGACTCATTCTTATTTATGTTTCGTCATAAACATTGAAATCCCATGATGAGGAATAATCATAATTTCCTCTTTATGGTGCACCTGGCAAACCCGAACTATGTAATCACCCGCTCATAATCGTATCACTTCGTATTAAACAGTCTGTGTACTCATATTGACCAATGGAAGTAAATGCGGTTTCCAGGGGAGGTTAAAAAAAAGCATCGCACATTCGGGCGTCCTAATAAACACAGCCGTAAAATAATCCATGCCCGTGGATGAAAATTTAAACCCCAGTGAGAACGAAAGCTTTTTATCCAAAATATGATGCACTAAAAAATTAGACACTGAAGTTTGGAACAAAGGAAATTTTTATTTGAATTTTATAGCTGGTCAAGAGGCTGCAAAACGCGTGATACTTTGTGACAAACATCTGATATTATACCATATATACAACATCTATCATTATGTGTATCGCTTCTTGCGTGAATTTGAGGAAGCTTCATAATGAAATAACAATAAATAATTTAGTGCATCCGAAAAAGATTTTATTTTTCACTACCCAGGTTTCGCCGTTGTACAATGTTATTAGGTTCCGATGATTTTATACCACATTACAAGATACGCACATGCCCACAATGACACATAGGTCGTGAAAAAGAATTTTCATGCAGATTCACAAAGCTTTACATTTATATTTCGAATTGCCTATCAAAACTCACTACTTTGTAGCAACATAGCGAAAACTAAGTAATTATGGGCGACAGATCTCCACTCAGTTTTTCCTTACAATTAGCCTTTTTAATCCTTAAAATTACTTAAGAGAGGGGAATACAATGGCTATACCACGTCATCAGCATCTACCATTGAGAATAACGCATAAATATCTAGCAACTCTCGGCGTCCAGCATGGCCTTATGGTGGCAATATACAGGGTGATTCATAATTACCTCCAAGGTTTCGAAGGCTAATTATTCAATTACGATAACAGATACAATGAAAAAGAGCATATCAGTAGGTTAAGAAAATCTCCAAGTTTACATTCGTAATAAACGGCATTACGTCATTTCATATTTAGCCACTAGCTGGTCGTAATATTGAAACATGGCGTTCACCTGTGAATACAAAACCTTTTGCATCTTACAATTAGCAGTACGCTAAATGAGAGTAGGTTTGAAGGTACAGTGAATATTTAGTTCAAAATTGTGATTAGAAGCACCTACAGACAAGAAAGTTCATGTGTGGTGCAACAAATTAAAAGATACTGACTACCTGTGCGATGCTAAACGAACAGGTCGGCTGGGCTACACATTTAGGTATGTTAACCTTGTGCGAGAAACGTTTTCTAGGAGCCCTCAAAAATCCACACGTCGCGTAAGTCGGAAATCGCTAATGTCGCAGCCAACTGTGTGAGTTTGTCCTAAGGGGTTACATTAAAGAACGTACAGTTCCTGCTATCGATTGTGATATGCTGTTACACTTGCGGCAGGAAATTGAACTTAAGTTTTATTTCTGCCGCATAAAAAAGGGTGCACATATCGGGGACAAGCAATGCAAGACCTGTTTCTTCTCCAGCTAGATCCCTTTCTAGTTCAAGCTGACGGACCACCTTTTTCTTACCCGACTGACATTTCTTCTACCTGTGAGCAGTTTATCTCATGCGACACGAACTCCGCCTGGGGCTGCTGAATGGTGGATTGAGAAGCCTAACAGTTGTCACTGCCGGTCCCTAGCCCGGATGAAGGAGGAGAGTTGATGGGCAAGGTTATCAGCCTACCCATCGTGAAACAAAAGAAGTTCAAAGTACCAATTATGAGCCTCGGAATAGGACTGATCAGAAGACTATATCTGTTATAACTAGGTATTAAATAATAAATCTCCGAAATCCCTGAGGTAATCATGAATCACCCTTTACACTACGTACTACAATTTTCCTTGAAACCAAAGGAAAACGGACTGACATGTGAGTCGGCCCGAGTTGACGATACTGCTGATGTTTGAACGAACGAGTTTTGGTCCAGCTATGCACCCTCCCCGAAACCTCAGAGGGATGCGTTCCCTATTATGAATCTAGACGAGGAGGAAGCGAAAGGGAGCGAGGAAAATGAGAAGTGGAGAAGACGCTTAAAAAATTAATGCCACGAGGTGGCGAAGCTCAATTGCCCGTGGACGATGTCTTAAATGAAAGCCCATTGGAGAGCAAATGAAGGGGGTGTTTGGGACCACAGCTGTGAGCGGGGCGCCGAAAAGACCCCTCTTTCTGAATGGACCCTTTTTTTATCACCAACCCCTACTTCTAATTTCCTTTGAAACAGCTGACGGAGCCAAAGGATGCTTGTGAGGGGAGGAAGGAAGGCGATATAGGGTGTAAATGGGGCGAGTCCGAGAATTGAGTGCGGGATATGGGAAAGGAAGTGTAATATGGGGACACGGGGAATTGACGCAGAACTGAAAAGCCGGAGAAAAAGAAAGGATATAGTGGAGACAGAAAAACAAATGTCCCTTTGGGAAAACTGTTCGAGATGGAGAAAACTCAAGATTGGTTGAAAAGCATAGGGGAAAGGATTTTGATGACAAAAAGTACGGATGTGACATTATTTGCTGGCGCGGTATTAAAATCATTAATCTTATTAAGGTAATATACCGATTATGGTAGGTTTAAATGGAAGTGAGCAAATATCCTCAGGATTTTTAAACGCGCAGGTCCCTATCGAAATTTCTTTCTTAGTCTCAGCATGCTTCCTACCCCTATTCATCACGTCCTTAAAACCTGAAAACCTCAAAACATTCACTGACCTTGAAAAAAAATGTAACGAGCGTAATTGTGTAAAAGGTCTATCGACGCACCCTCAAAATCTCAATACAACGTACGTGAATCGAAGTCAGATTGGAGATGAGAGACTTGAAAGAAGGAAATGAAAAAAACCAGCGAATTCGCGGAGGGATATATGAGGCTAGCAGCTCCCTGAAGGTATATTCAAGAGCATAAACCTGGAGCTCCGTAAATTTATAGGGTGATGACAAGGATTTTTATGTCGACATCATGGCTTTCTTCCCAAGAGAAAGGGAGATTGAGGAAAGCTTCGGTGTAAACTTTCCTTTGCGCTCGACACCAGTTTTGCGAACACCGAAGGTACGACACTAAGAGAGAAAAGAGGTAAGGGAAATAAAATAAAAATGAAAGAAAAATCTGTTATCGTCGCGTCATAAAACAAGAAATGAGGTAAGAATGGAAATAAGGCGACTCGGTAAGATTCTAGAAAACCGATAAAAAAATAATATTTTCAGCAAAAATTGGAATTATGAAGTAGTACAACCATGATAGTATTGTATTAGTAGTGCTAATCAGGGGTGGGATCACGGTTCCTCCTTCCGCGTGGTGGTTCATCGTTATTCAACAAAGCAAAACAGCCATAGGAGGGTAATGAACCCAGTTACTGTCCTCAGAACGCACTGTATCACGGTAAAGCATGACGTCACGAACAATAATTGGTTACCAAGGTATTCTTTTCTAAACAGATGCGAAGTCAATGCTAAATAAACCTATAGGAAAATATTGTTTAGAAAGTAATTTGACGTCACGAGTTAAACGTCCGTCCATTAAAAATAGTGATTTAACATTACTCGATGAAAGAGAACACGTTCTATGGACGAGATGAAAAGGGGTAGGACTTGCTGATATGAAGAAAGAAATGTTGTAAGGAGATAGAGCCCTACTCATGCAAAAACAAACTAGGGGTTTTTACTCCCTTCCATTTAAACCTAGGCTAGTGCGATGACCGATTTTGGTCATCGATTTTCGATGAAAAAATTTCATCGAAATGTTTCTATGACGATGGCTGTCATCGATCATCATATAGAGTGTACACGATGATCGATGACTCTCGATGAACTGTGCAGTAGTGATGAGCGATATATCGCTGTGATTGAATCACCGATACTGAAAAGTAGCGATCACAGCATGAGACTAAATAATCGAAATCACTGTGACTGTGAATTCGGTGAATTTAGCCGATTTAGCTCAGGCTGCTACCGCTGCTACCAACTGCACCAGTGCAACCAACGAATACAATGATACCCTTGCTACTGCGTGTTAACTGTGATTGAACGTGATCGCTACTCCAGTATCGTCTACCACGAACTTGATGAAAAAAATTAATTCCAAACATCCCACTGATGCCCTGCCATCGTCCTCAAGGCGCAATAGCCGGGGTGCTTATACTTGATACATACATTTTAGATCTAAGGCGTTCAAATTAATGGAAAAAAAGAAGAAAAATTAGTGATATAAGGATATCGATCATCCTCATCGATGGTTCTCATCGATTCATCGACATCAATTATTCGCATCAACTCATCGGGATCGATGATTCTCATCGACAACGATGATTCGCATCGACTCATCGGCATCGATGATTCTCATCGACTCATCGATATCGATGGTCGATGACATTCATCGTCATCGATTACAGTCATCGCACCGCGATGACTAAAATCATCGTCGATGACTTCGATTAATCGACTCATCGCACAAGCCTATTTAAACCTGCCTTAACCGATAGATTGCCTACTAATAACAATAACACCAACTCGGCCTTCTCTTAATTTACTTCGGCTAATTTTTACTAACATTTCTTCCCGTAACCCGCATTTCTTCTTTTACCTTTCTTTTCATCCATCGTGCTTTCTAAATCCTTCTCCACATCCGCATCCTGAACGGTTCCGGTGTCTTCTCGCCCTCTCTCATCAGGGTCCGAGTTTTGCTATCATATAGGGAATGTCAGGCTACTTATAATAATGATTGAGGACTGATGAGCACAGTGAAAGAAACATAAGAAGAAGCCGCGACCCGTCGATTGGATACCCTGAGTGGGACCAACACGTCACCGGCTCAAGTTCGGAATGCACAGATCAAAACAAACTGCGCACGTGACAGCTGCTCAGCTCATTTGCAAGACGAAACAATCGACGGAATTCGGAATTACATTAAAAGAACGCGGAAGAGCTCCAGATGTAGGAGCGTCGCGTCCGTACCCTTGCGAGGAATTTTCGGCCATTAAACAGGTGTGACACGAGGTTGCCAACGGGGAAGAGGAAAGGATGAAAGCGGTGAGGGTGACGCAACAAAGTGGTTCACCTAACACTTTTGTGGAACACTAGATGGCTCATCTCACCTTGCGTGGGGGGGACGTAAAATCAGCGCCATCTGAACGCGTTCAAGGGAATGGGGACTGAAAAAAATGAATGGGTAGAACACAAATGTGTGAAATTTTCATTGAAATGTCAATCGCCTGAACTGGTTCTTGAATCTTATTTTTTTCAAAAGTGTCTTAGAATCTCAAATAGCGAATAATTACAATTTTTTATATTTTTTTATTCACTAGACTTGACCAATAGATACAAAGATAGAAAGTAGGTATATCTAGTTCAAACAACTGTAGAACAGGCTGCAGAGTAACTTAAAACTGATCCAAACGATAGTGAGTGCACAATTGTGTGAATATGAAAGGGAAAAAATCATTCGCCGGTACCAACTGGGATTAAAGCCTGAACCCCTCGATATCGCTCCGCATGCTGTACCCAGTTCTGCTACCCAGGAAACCTCTTCCACTGCGATTTTTAGTTCCACAGTTCTTCGAATGGATAGTGGATGAGGTGCGCAGCAGTAGGTAAAAAAATATTAGGGAACCCTATCAACATATTTTTTGAGCCATTAGCAAATTACTATAAAAATTTACGTTAAAATGCATAAAATCGTTGGAAGTGGCGCTGTAGTCGACTTCTACGGAAGGTGAAAGTATTCATTAAAAACATAATCGCCGATTAATATGCATTTTTTTCACCTTAATTTTGTTTTATTATATCCAAGGCGAAAGCTTCAGCGAAAACAGTATCCTTTTAAACAATGTAAACGAAAAGGTGAGGCATTAGAATTAAAACTGACTCGTACAGACGCGCGAGAACCTCCTTACGTATTAATTTTATTCGCACAATATCCAATGACTCGTACCACATCAATCAATTCGCACAATATCGGATGATTCGCACAGTATCGATTAATTAGCGCAATATCGAATCATTCGCACAATATTGAATACCTCGCACAATATCGAATATCTCGCACAAATTCGAACAACTCGCACAGTATCGAATAACTAGCAAATCGAATCAATATCGAATATCGAATAAATCTCGCAATATCGAATAATGAGCAAAAAAAAAGAATAATTCGTGCCGCATCCAACAATTCGCACTCCTACAGGGGCAGTTTGACCAGGAATAGCAAAGATAGAGAGGAAGAAGATAGGGAGGGACCCAATCGAGATAGAAGTGCCAGGACGTGGAGGGTTTTTCAGGAGAGCCCTGAAGAGGGCACTAGTGCCGACCCAAGTGGCAATGTGAGAGAATGAATTAAAAAGGGAGGGGGGGAGAAGTGAGTGTGTGTGTGGAAGTGGGCTCTTCTCTCAGTCGAGCGCCGAGAGACAAGAGGAGGCGCAGGTGCTGCTGCGTCCTCGGCGTAGTTGGAGAAGTGACACGTGGCGAATATAGCCGCGGGTGGGTTGGGTTAAGAGGGAGGGGATGAGCAGATGAGAAAAAGCGGAGTTGGGGAAGAAGTTACGATTGGATGGAGATGGGGCGTGAGTTTTCAGGACGTATACCACAGATTGATGAAAAGAATGGACAAAGAGATAGCATCTTTTCGCAGAAAAGTGAAATTTCTTAGCGAAAAATAATCCTTCCAACTTGGCTAATGGCTACTACGCGAAATATGACCATTAACGCCTTACGTTACGATTGGATGGAGAAGGGGCGTGAGTTTTCAGGACGTATACCACAGATTGATGAAAAGATGGACAAAGAGATGGCATCTTTTCGCAGAAAAGTGAAATTTCTTTGCGAAAAATAATCCTTCCAACTTAGCTACTACGCAAAATATGACCATCAACGCCTTACGATACGATTGGATGGAGAAGGGGCGTGAGTTTTCAGGACGTATACCACAGATTGATGAAAAGATGGACAAAGAGATGGCGTCTTTTCGAAGAAAAGTGAAATTTCTTTGCGAAAAATAATCCTCCCAACTTAGCTACTACGCGAAATTTGACCAATAACGCCTAACGTTACGATTGTATGGAGAAGGGGAGTGAGCTTCGAGGATGTACACTATGGACTGAAGTTTTTTGTGAAAAATAATCCTTCTAACATGGCCTTTGCGCGAAATATGACCGCAACCGTTTTACGTCACGAGTGGATGGAGAACGCGAGTGAGCTACAAGGATGTATAACCATTGAATGTTAAGCGAATAGACAAATAGTTGGCGTCTTTGAGCACGAATGTGAAGTATTTTTAGTAAAAAAAATAGCCCATCCTACATAGTTATCACGCGAATTATGGCCGCTAAAGTGAAGTGTGTGTTTGGCTTTATATGTGGGTGTGACGGAGGCTGGCGAAAAAGCGGTGGACGGAAGGGAAGGCGGCCGAGGAAGTGCTTGGTATGGTGAGTGAGAAGAGGAAACTTCCGTAAGATATTAGGAAGTGGTTGGAGGAGGTAATGAGGGGCGAAGAGTAGCTTAAGACCGTGATAGAGGGGAGGATATTGGGTTATATGCGGGGAAGGGATAACATCGAAACAATGGTCAGCAGAGATAAATTATGCACTTTTTGTGGAATTTCAGTGTTAACTTTACCTTTGTCATGAAGGAATTCCACCTACTTAATCCAGAGACTCAACCTCTTCAATTCCCATTTTTTGTTTAGCAAACCTTCCACTATGACCTCACTTCCATATATTCCCGTGCCCTATTGCGGTGGCTGGAGCGGTAATCGTGCATCATTGAGTGCACATATTAATAATTTTTCCAGTCGAAAACAATAATAGAAGCACATTTAATTTTTAACACATCTATTTATGCGTTGGAACTCACCATATAGGCAGAAATGGAAATAATACAGGAATTATGTTTTAGATTTATTTCCTTAACTAAAGCATGTTACGACTAGATTTTCCCGCGCGGTATACGGAATTTAGAAGAAATTACATGGAAGCATGTTTTTTTTTCTAATATTATATACTCAGAATGACACCGTGATACTTGTTAACGACAATTATTATAATAAGAAATGTATTATTTTGCGTTTGGAAGAAAATCTAACCATAAGTAATCGGATTATTACGAAATATATGTCATGCGCCATAAGGCTGCGCGTTAAATTAGCACTGAATTGCCAAAAAACCATATCAGAAAGATGCATTTTTTTCACTTTCATCCATAGATATCACGAATGACAACAAGTACGCTAAGTTTTACGCAAATCTGTACTAAAACAAAAATTGTTCCAATCTCCTTAAGATCACTGCATAGGGGATTCTTTTTTTCTAACACTTTTTCGGCCGAATACAACTTCTTATTGTTACCTGTACTAGCTGTTCATGTTATATCGGCTGTCTTTCGGAGTATGACGCCACGCGCCTCGGGAGGAGTTGCTGCGGGGACAACTTTTCCCAACCGAGGGCGTCGACGTGATCAGGTGCGAGCGCTCAAAAGAGACGTAGATGTCGGGTGGATTGAATGGGGCTGGTTACGTCACAAAGAAACGCCGGCCCGCAATATATATGTATGTATGTGCTGCAAGGCGACATGGGAGTCGTGGAGGGAGTAGTGTCGATGGGTCGAATAGGGTACAAGAGGGGGGGGAGGGGTGGAGAAGGAGAGTGGAGTGTAGATGGCGCCAACGCCCCCTTCACCGCCCCCGGAGGCCGAGGAACTTGAAGATCCGAATTAGCATGAGAATGGGGGGGAAATTAACGAAATGAAAAATGTCGCCCAGATCTCTTGTTCAAATTAATGAGGGTGCTGAGTCCTCTTCATTCGTCAGATCTTTCGAGAGACTGCACACTACCGATTCATAGCAAATAATCTTCGCACCAGATCGATTTACAAGGTATTTACAGATAATTCGATTCGCCCAATAGATCGGATACAAAATATCGATTCTAAACACAAAGTTAATCGGCGATTACACACAGGAGTTGACTCCTGTACGAGTCCACTTGGAAGGTGAAACTTGGACGTGTATCATACCTACTCCTATAGGAGTTCGCCATCGATAGTGGTGGAATTTGATACTTGGACAGAGTAGTCGCCATCCTAGTTGTGGTTCCAAGTGGAGTCGACTCGATATAAATCGATCAGATAGGAGTTAACTCCTGTGTATAATCGCCGCTTTATAGTGCTACGCGACATGATTTTAAAATGGCATCAAAGTGTAGGAGATATCGCATTCTTTCGACAGTGATACTCCTTCACCAATCGATGCATCACCTAGCGATATAATTCGATGTATTCGATAACGAGACACACCATATTTTGCGATGTAAAATTAAACGTTAAGCGTCGATTGCACACAGGAGTTGACTCCTATACGAGTTGACTTGGAAGCTGGACTTGGACGTGTATAATACCTACTCCTATACGAATTCTCCATTGACAGTGGAAGGTTCGATGCGTGGAAGGTTCGATACTTTGAAGGAGTAGCCCCCGTCACATGGCGTCGTCCTAGTTGTGGAGGCGTTTATCGACCAACTGTTCAGTCAGACGAGTGGAAATCGCACGTTTAAAATTGATGCCACCTCAAATACGATGGACATGACGACGAATATGAAAAAGGTTTGCCTGCTTAAGTTGATGCTAATCAAGTAACCCTTAATTAATAATTAATTAGTTAAGTAACCCTTCAAAATAATAAAGTAATTAATAAATAAACCCTTCATTGAGTAATATGTGAATTGTTTTCTTTTCATAGTTAATTTAAGTGGAAATTTAGAACCTGATATTGACGTAACGTGAAACTTTTACCTTTTCAAGATATTGAAAACCTTACATTAAGGTGCATATAAATTTTTCATCTTCTCAAGTTGATATTTGTACAAGTTAAGAACCTTACATTTCGGTGTATACGCAATGTTTGCTTTCTTAAGTTGATGTTAGTGCAAGTTAAGAACCTTACTCGGAGATGAATAAAAACATTTGCAAATTAGAAGGATTATGAGGCGGCGAGTTACAAGTCGTACGCAAGTTAAACCTAATGGGCTAATTACAAGTTGAAAAACATGCTTTGAGGTCAACAAAAAGTTTTGCCTATTTATTCCGAGTTCTGAAACAAACATAATACAAGCTTCCTCTTTAATGGAGTAAATATTTGAAAAAAAAAACTTTCTGTTGAGTCATTTTGTCATTAGATATTTGCTCACTTACTGAAGGTAATGTGGTACCTAAAATATACCTACTTATAATATTCTTTCCAATAAAAATGTATTATCATAATATTACGGCTTTTTTCAATGTATTCATATTTTTAAGAATTTCTTCCTCTAATTTTTGATTTATTTGTTTTGGTTATGGGTTCCGCATGATGACACCGCGGCGCTCATAACTTCCGAAAATTGCAAGATTTACGACAAGTACGTGAAGACACGATTCCAAATTGAGTTGGACATCGTAATCGACTCGTACTTAGATTATATAGGAGTCAACTCCTGTGTGTATCTGGGGCTTTATCATCAGTTATTGCAATACATCGCGTCGCAAACACCTGTATCACCAGACGATATGGAAATTTGAAAATTTCAAACGAGCGATGCGTATAACAGTGCAAGATATACATACGGCAGCATCAACGCCCCTTTTAAAACTCTTAGGTCCGCTAAACGGGGGCGGAGGAACTTAGGACTCAAATTAGCATGCGAATGGGAAGGAAAATTAACGGAATGAAAAATATCGCTGGGGACTCTCATAAAGTAAAATTAATGAGGCTTGAGATGGAGTGCTGATTTATTTCGGGGTGTCTGCACACCAGAGATAGACGGAGAATATAATGACTAACACAAATAATATTCAAATACACTCTCACCACGATTACCATTATTCAAAAGTATTCATTACTCAAAAAATAGATTTCACGAACCCTATGATCCTTTCAACTCACAACACCTCTTGGTTGCTTGATTTTTGGGCACACATCATACTAAAGAGCATGTTATTTCGTAAAAAAATAAGGTAAATAGGGCTACTAATAATATTCAATGCTACAAAATATAACATTACAGTATATTGCTTACTAAAAATAAAGTTCAATGAAAAATACCTCATTATATAGAACAAAATACCATCCTTCCAATGACAGCGAAATATCAGACACTCTTACCACACTAATTTCCGAAACATTCGTCAAAAAATAGAAGCCGTTTTACATACTTTATGCGCTCCTGACGTCGTAACAAAGACATAAAGACATTACAATAGTGCTGGCGAAGGAAGCGTTCTGTGTTAGAAGGGAGCTGATGACGGGTAACATGGGTGCTGAGTAGCAAGAAATGTGATATGAAGAAGAGGCTGGTGAAGAGCTTGAGATGGAGTGTCGCATTGTACGGTGAAGAAACGTGGACTCTTGAGAAAGGATGACGAGAATAGGCAGCAGGCGTCGGAGAAGTGGGTGTGGAGGAGGATGGTGGAAGGAAAGGAAGACAAATGAGGAAGGGCTTGACCTGGATAGTGAAGAGAGGAAACCTCTGGAAGAGATTAAGAGGAGGCAGGGTAGGTGGGTGTAAGAAGTAATAGCGCGTTGGGTTGCTCAAGGCCGTGATAGAGGGAAGGATGTTGGGCAAGCGGGGAAGAAGAAGAAAGAGAATAGGTTTATGGACGGGATGAAGAAGGGTGGGAAGTATGCTTATGCTCACAATTATTGTTCAAAAGAAATGTTTAACTCACAGTTTTACTTTTTCTAAAAATACAGGAAAAAACGTTCGGTTGTGAAAGAGTTTTCTTCGCGCGGCTTGATACAAATGAGTCAATATGAAGCCTCAAATAAGTATATTTAGTCAATTATTGATAACTTGAGTTCTAAAAAAACATTTTGGGCCATAATAATTACTGTATCTACATCATGCTTTCAACTATTACTTGAATTTGAAAATAAAATTCATACTGGTCCCTATAATGACTAGGGAAAACTCTCTCTCAAACAAAATAGACGTTTGAGACGTAGGCAAAAACTAGACCACAATGTGTCGCGATTCTACATCCTCCATCCCGAAAATAAACACTTATAACACACTACAGTTATCATGATTCCTTATTGGATACTCCACTCAATCTTTTTTTTCAGAGTAACCAAGATATGTGATAGCTGACTAGTGCCCTCTTGAGACTTATCGGGTGACAACTTGCGAGTCATACTCTTAACAATTTCGATTCATGATTAGACAGATAGTTTGCACTGAGATCGAATTCAATGAAAATCGATTCGAACAGGACGATATAAGGAGCGTTGTGTCGACTCAAGAAAGTTTGAAAAAGATCTATGCGAAGGACAGATCAAACGTACCTACCCATCTCTACTGCACACTCTCTCCATTCTAATGCCATCGATGCAAAAGGAAAGGACGCGATGCGAACTCTTTCGGTTCAACCTTGCCATCGATCAAAGGGAACGAGAGCAAGATTCTTGAGAGGACTTTCTCGGATGAATTCAAATTTCCACTGAGCGAAAGCATTTCTCACCTTAACTTTCCACAACTACAAAGCCGAGAGGTTTACTTTATGAATTAAACAAAGGAGAAAGGATATCCCGACCAAGGGAATACAAATAATTTAAAAACGACTTGAAAGTGATGCTACATAGAGGCGGACACATTGAGAATAATACTAACCCAACTAAACGCTTGTAGAATCTATGATGAACTATGATATGAAATACGATAAAAACTTGTGAAAATATAACAATCAGGTACATTGGTAAATTACGAGAACAATTGAGGGAGTAGTAGCTAGACACAGTGGTGTAAGCTACTTTTCTGAATTTTAAACCTTCTTATAATTACTATTATTTTAAAATTTCGATCACATATTTTATAATTATAGTTAAAATATTTAATTTTCCTTAAAAACCCTTTTAAATTTATTTTACCTGTTTCACGATTTCTCAATAAATTGAAATGCAAAATGTCACTCTCACTGAATGAGTTTTTTCGGCGAACCTGACTTGCACTATTGTGTTTTTCAGATCATCAATGGCTAGAATTTCTATTCAATGTGCTGCAAGCTTATTAAAAGATTTCAACCCTTTCGTCATTGCTCCAATTGCATATGTGACAGTTCATGAGGAAAGATGTATCGAATTTCCGGAGCTAGGAAAACGCTACAAGGTGACCTAGAAAAATCAAAAGCATAATAGGAAAAGGAAGAAGGTTATGATTTGGTCTCACGCCTAGCAAAATTGAAATATTTTTAATCTCATAGCGCCACGGCGGCACCTAAAACTGGTAAAAATAGTGTATCCAGCCAAGGACATCTGGAAGCGGCAATTAATCACAACAAACACAACTTTACTTCTCAAAATGGTAGGTTTGAAGCTCTAAAAAAAACTAAGTAAATTAAAATGAGAAAAATTCGACATTCGACATAAAACGATTGAGACTCCAATGGAATCCATCGAGAAGAATTTTTGGGGAAAACGCGTTTAAATTTTGGTATATCCCTCACGAACAATTCAGTGCTCTCGAGAAATGCTACCACGAAAAGGTAAATATTGTAATTTTAGACTTATTCCTCTCGCTTGCACTAAAAAATGTCCGGCTCTAACCATCCTGAAGACTCGTAAGCTAAGAAATATAAAAGTAGACTTATTCCACTATGACACAGAGCCTTCCACATATAAGTAAAGGAAACATTTATCGTAACCGCAGGTTAAACGCGAAACGCGCAATAAGTAAAAAAAATACAACGATATTTGTGACTTGGAGGAGTGACTGTATGACATGCGTGAAACTCTTGATCTTACGCACTGTCCGATGGTTCGTCAATTTCATTTTACCCCGCGGTGTATTTATGACGACGGCCTTCCGTTGCCAGCTTAAATACTTCTGGTCTAAGGAGGCGCTAAAGTGAGAAAATCTTATTCTTAAGTTCAGCACAGCCAGCAACAAACATTGAGCGGAAAATTAAAGAGTTCGTACTTACGCAATGAGTTTCAAATATAAAAGATCAGGGGCGTTCCGACAACTTACCTGCAAGAAAACAAAATAAAATTATAGCACAACCATTCATAAATGCAAACACATAGAATCATACTAAATTAAACAGACCAATAAACATTTTCGCGAAAGAGACAATTTTATTTGGATCTAAAAGCATGCTCCAGTTTTCATCTCCCATTTCAAAGGTTGAGTCAAGTGCGAACAATTTCTTATTTTTTTTAATTAACACGAAAAGAAACGACATAGGAAATCCTTTTGAAGGGACGGCAGCGTCACTGAAAACATTGTTTGGCCTACAACCATCATTGTAATCACCTCTCCATTTGCATTATTGCCATTTGCATTGATTCCGTGGCAGGGTCCAGCCAACGCCACCTAGAGGTGGCGGTGGTCCAGTCTTTTGAGCGCACAAGCCGGCACCTTAAATTACCGCATGACCGTTCTTTCTTACGTTCCGACATAAACATTCCATAGCTTTAGACATTATGGTAAAACACTTAAATAATACGGGATTCATTAAAAGGTGAATGGCAGGAAATGGATCAAGGCATACTTACGAATCTCGAGCCTGTCACCACTAGGCAAACATTTCCTTGTAACTTATTAAAAAGATCTGTTGCAATGCCTGAAAATTATTGAAATTTTATCCACAATATGTTTCACGCAATCAGTCATGAAAACTGCTTTATTCTATTCAATCTTTTTACAAAATCAGGTTCAAAATTCAGGGAAAAGGTTCAACCACGAAAAGGGCAAAATGTCATAATATTAGAAAATTAAATAACAATTGATTTTATAATAACATTTATGGAAAAATTGTATCGTTGCAGTGCCTGGAAATTATGGAAGAGCCTTCCATAATTGTATTCAAGATATTAATCGTAAAAACAGTTTTATTCCACAAATTCGGTATTCAAAACAGTTTCAAAGTTCAGGAAAGGTTCAACCAACCAAAAGTTTCACAAGAAAAGGAGCTAAAAAAGGATAATTTAATAAATATTTATGGAAAATTTGGCTGTTTGCAAGCAGTCATACAAATAATATTTTATAAAACTGTGCTTTCCGACGAGTACACCTTTCCACAAAATCTGGTTTCATGAAACATTTCATGCAATATACCAGCTTTTACGATTAGTTGTGTAATAAACTTAACGGAAAATTTTACCAAGGCATCATTGAAAGATGATCAGGGAGGCAAGGACATTTCTAATGCCAATTTATCAACTTATTCCCTTTCGGCAACTCTTTATTCCAGTCAACGCAACGTTAGAACAAATATTGATTGAAATCAATGCAATAGATACTGTTTCAAATTTACTCGTTACTCAGGACTATTATTTACTTGGGTAGAAAGATATAAGTATTGTGAAATTTATAGTTTGTGATATTATGAAAAATAACTCAAGATGAGGAGCCTCACACTTAAAAAATTCTTCCATTTATTTTTTGCATTTTTCACTCTTTTCGTGGCTAAACCTGTTACTAATAAATACCCACTTTGACCTGCTCTTGCCGAGCGTTGAATTCAGGAGGAATAATTGAAAAGACTGGGCCTCTCACCGGCCATGTCCATTTTTCTGTTAAACTACTCGCTGTTCAGCATTTGCCAATGCGAAAAAACACAAGGTAAGAACCATGCTAGAGCCTTTTCTGTTCAGCTGCTGTAATCGTTGGCAGACAGTAAATGTACGAAACCTTTAAAAATAAATATTTACGCTTTAAGACATTTGCAGCCAACTAAAATAAGTCAAGGAATAATGTGGATATGAACGCATAGGAATAAAATCCTGCAGTATCGCAACAACAGTGGACGATCGTAAAATAATAAAATTTTACGAAGGGTTTTCATTTAAATTTTAAACAATCAAATCTTTGAATTTGAATTTTATGATGACCTTTCAATAATATATAATTCTTAATATCATTACACAGCAGTCTCATCATCGTAATAAAATTTTACGAAGACCTACTGATAACGTATTATGTTCCATAATACTACTGTTATTTTATAGTCATCACCATAGTAATATAGAGCCCATTAGCATTCAAATATAAGTTTTAACGAATGGCACAATTTAATAAGTTTCGATTGCCTCCTCATTTGTGAACTCTCCTTTCAAGATGTTGAAGTTAGCCCAGATCGTAACACGTTGAATCGACGCTGAATTGAACCAAGGTGTATAAATGATACTTTTAAGAAACTTGGAATTGAATCATGTGCGCTGGCGGAACGTTCGGTAACCTGCCGGTAGGTAACATCCTGTAGGTTTAAAAAAGTCAGAGTCGAACGTCTTGTGCATATTTTTCGAATTGGGTCAGAGTAAGTATTTAAGAACGTAATCTTTTTACCACTGAGTAATTACAAAATTTACATTATCCATGTTTCACGCCTTTACCGACAATGAATACGAAAACAACAATCGCGGATGCGATTACCGAAGTTCTTTTGTTGTTTGCCGCTCATTGGGTGCATTTTATTCGCGTTGATATGCGCTAAACAACAAAAGAACGTCCATAATGGCATCCGTGATTGTTGTCAAGTTTGTTGTTTTCAGTGAAGGCGTCAAAATGCATATTTTTAAGTATTTAATAACTCAGCGACAAAAAGCTAACGTTTTTAAATACTCATTTTGACCGAATTAAACAAATTTTAACAAAACATTTGGCAGTGACTGCTGTTCACCCATAGAATTCTACCTACAGGCAGAAAGACTTTATCCGGGAACTTAATAAAATACAAAGGAAAGCTGCGCGATTCGTCAAAAACTGCTACGGGCGTACAGACAGCGTTACACAGCTGTTAAACGAATTGGGCTGGGAGCCACTGGAGACTCGGAGGCTGCGCGCTAAGCTTAGATGGCTTAGATTGCTTGAACAATTGAGAATAGATATCTTTCAGAGCGACACGGAGAACATCATATTAGAACCCCACTATATTTCCAGGTCCGACAGAAACGATGAATTAAGAGAGATATTTTGCCGAACGGATAGGTATGGGAATTCGTTTTTCCCCCGAACAATAAGGGACTTCAATAAATGCTAGGCGTAATTTCATTAGAGCATTTCCTTTTTATATGTTAACGGCTGGTGTCCTAACACCCCCCGCCACACGCCTATTGAGGCGGCTTGCGGAGAAGTATGTAGATGTAGATGTTACAAAACATTTCGCCAGCGCACATCGATTCATTGAACGTCGTTCGTGTGCGCTCAAGTTCGCTGATATGTTCCAATGTGCTCTAACTTAAACACCTTGAATGGAAAGCCGCCATCATCTCTGCCCTCTATCTATGTTTTGAAGTGAGCTGCCTAGTTCACAGTGTCTGAAACAAATGGAAGGTCAGTTGTGTTGCGAAGTGATCAGCAAACTAGAGCGAACAGAAAGCGTCGCATTACGTCACATTATCTGCATTATTTTAGTCCGACCGGAATATTTTTGGGATTAAGTTCGCAGCGAATGGGGAAGCTGCATTACTAGCTAATTTTATTAGAAGTAAGCATTCTGAAATAAACAGGACATGAACTTACCGGGAAAAATATAACATGGTGAAAATATTTCTTGTTAATAAGTACGCGCGCTTGGCGGCTAGGAAATACTGCATCATAGGAGCCATTGTGTTGACGTCACGGAACGGTATCGCTAACAGCGATACGTCGTATTTCCTTTTCAAGTTCGGACCGTTTTTCATAATTTGACGAAATTATCGTTTTGATTTCCTATGCCTAGGACTGTGAACTAGTATGTTTTGACACTTATGGGTAAAATACACACAAAGCAGAGAAAGGGCACCGTCGGATGAAGTCACGGCACCGAAATATATTTTTGGATCACGTGAAATTCATCAAATTTAACGCAGTTTTGATAAAGAGTTATTAATATCTTCAGTTGATTCAAATGCATATAATTAAATATACCTAACTGATTTTTGAGTTCTTGAAGTTTTTTTGTGTGTAAATTACTTAAATGTGAGATATAAATGTTATGAATGTTCCCCATGATAAGACTCTAGCAAACCAGAGACGAGAGACGCATGGAGGAAGATGGTGCATTGGAAAAAATAAGAGACGGACGAACTGCGTGAGGTCCGGAATAAATAATAAAAAAATAAATAAACAAACCACGTCGAGACCGAAAAACAACTTGGGACGAGAGACATCCGGGTCAAGAGGAGAGCACCTGACGCCGCTTGGAACGCGAAACAATCGCGCAATCCGATTACAGGTGGCGTTGATTAACGGGTAGCAAAGTGAGCGTCGAAATAATTGTTTCGGGTAACCACCACAGGCGCCGTGGAGTCGCCACTATCGCCCATCTCCTTTACCTTCCTCCTCCTACTCCTCACACTTCACATCTCTCATCCTTAAGGAAGACTTCCCATCCTTAACCCATCCCCCCCTAAACCCACCTCCTTTCCCTTTGTTGTCTCCAAGGCCCTCCTCATCACGAAGACTGCAAATTTGAAAGTCAAGCAGCATACAGAACGTATCGGCTGACTCGGAGGTGAAGGGCGGGAAATGAAGGCAGGGGAATATTTTATTTTTTCCGCGTGGGGGCAGGGAAAGGCAACAAGTAATACCTACCAACTGCCACCCCTGACTACCGCCTCTTTCTCGAAGTTTGTGCGATATTCGATTTCATATTTAACACTGCGATACAACCTGTGCACCCAAAACTTTCTACGGACGTTGTACAATATAAAAAAATATTATTAACGTACTTAGGATTGTTTAGTAGCATACGAAAATCAATCCAGGAAATACGGAATGAAAATATATCATTAGACAGCTAAAGTAATGAAATTTACCGGGGCAAAAAAATTGAGGCTAGTCTTGAAATAAAGGAGGTCACAAACTGGAGCAAGTAGAAAAATTACTTGGGTAGTGCGTTGAAGGAAAATGATCATAGGAGCAAAGAGATAAGAAGGAGAAATGTGCTAAACTAAGCATTAGGTTAGCACACATTGTTCAATGCTTATCTTATAATACGTAAGGAACATCACCATATTTGCTTCGAGTAGCGTGTTATTCGTCAATAGTCCAATTGAAGTTACCAAAACGACTTAAAATAATTGTAAAACATATCCGCTGTAAACATAAGACTAACGGTAAGCGTATCTGCAATAGACTAATGGTCTCTAACGAAGTTTTACATAAACGGTAAATGTTTATGCAACGCGAGTATTATGCGTCATAAGCCGGTTAAAAAAACCCTATCCAGTTCTACCCTATTAATTGAGGTACACTTTGTGTTAGTCGACAACAGAAATAAATATATATCTGATTCTGTTTGTTAGTTGACAACAGAAATAATAAATATGTATGACTGTTCGTTAGTTGACAACAAAATAATACATATGAATGATCATATTTAGGGTAACGCGGTAGCGACATATTGAAATCGATATCTCATGAATATCGCACATCAAAACTCGATACATAACAGTCATATTCCCCTCTAGGGCAGCCGAAGGAGAGAGGACGACTCATGCATTCAAATCCCTTGGCGAAGAAGGGAGACGAGTTCAGAACTGGCAGGTCAATGTGGAGGTCGGGCACATACCAATGTCCTCTTGAGCACCGATGCCAAGACACACGCGAGTCCGAACCACTTTCGATGCAAATGAACGAATGCCACGGCCGAGTTATAAACAAAGGTGGTACAAAAGGGGGGCGCCAACAGCAAGGATAATTTTCAATAAGAAAACAAAATGGAATGCTTCAGAGCAAAGAGATTTATGATTTACATCGCGGTGCCAAGGATGAGCCGTTGGGATTTCCAAAGGGTTTTAAGTAGTTTGAGCGACAGATTTCCAAGTCATGATAGAGACCATATTCGGAGTTACATTTGTAAGCAACTGCAAGAAACATGAAATAAATACTTAAACACAAATGACGCATAAACTTATTAATACATGACCATTTTTCTCAGTAATTAACTAGATGCACTTGGGTATATTAGGCTTTAATTTGACTTTTTTCACGACGTGGGCTTAAAAAGCCTTCAATAGCGAAGACTTTTTTTTGAGATTCGGTTAAAATTAACGCGGAAAGTAATTGATATATTAAAAAAATAGTTTAAAAAGCATACAAACTACACACTTCTTAATTTCTGACGCGATCCATGCGTAAGAAATTCTTCATTTTTCAAGTAGTCTTTCAGAAGTGCATACCCGTACCATTTTCCATGGAAAGGGGCTGCTATTTTTTGGCAAATTTCTCAAAAAGTAGAACGATGAGAGGCTGATATTTTGTTATCATTGGAAATATGAGATATTTTTCCTTATAATCATCTCAAATTCATTGAAATATATGTGAAAAGATATATCGTTCAAATTACCTTAAGCGGGAACGACCGTTTGAGTCATCCGTACACACTCGACCGTGAAAAAACTTGAAGCACATATTTTTTCTAATGTAACACGTTTCCAAGGCCTACACGTCGTCAAAATTGCATTATTTTACCGACACTCTGAACGTCAACCACCTTCCTCACGGTAGCGTTTGATAACTTTCAACAGTTTGTCCCGGATGACAATATACCAACAAAACTTTCAATTAACTTAAGCAGTCAATACGTTGGAATTTTCTACGACAGATATATTCGTAAATGAAATTATTGTCCCAGAGCTTGTGGAACTGATTAATATTCGTGCGTCACATTTCAATTGTCACTGAAATAACAGTCAACAATTTGAATTACTATAACAGATAACTTTGAAAATAAAATTGTTGCACAAGAGTTTGCAGTAGTGATTAATATTTGAACGTCACATTTGACTGGTCTCTGAAACTTGAAACGGTCAATACCTTGACTTCCTATAACAGACAACCTTGCGAATGAAATTGTTATCTCTGAGTTTTCAGATGTGATTCTTGAGAGAAAAGCGTGACTGTTTGACTCATCGTTTACACAATCTCCGAGGGAGTGACTCGATCCTCATAATGTCCACGCCTTTCCCAACGCTTTCATTCTTTCTCTCGCCATATTAGACAACGGTTTCTTAACTCCCCAAAACTGCGGCAATAAAACACGAACATGAGCATTTTAAGATAACTGTGCCTACATCAGATACATCGATTTCCCAATGCGTGCTAGTCATCCACACCGCCGCAGACTAATGAATGGGACACCCATATACCATTTACGGCTCGCATTGTGTTCATTATTCCTCACGCCCTTAACAACTCAAAGATTCTTTCCTTCTTCCAAAGGTTCGCTTTTCTTATTCTTTTCTCGTTCCCATCCTTAAAATGGCAGCCGACTTGATGAACATTCCGTGCGGATCACATCGCATTGAATTTGATTTTGGGCAGTCCTTTCTCATTCGATCTACACATGGTACGGTTAATCAAAGTTTCCAATGGATAATGGATAACATGGCTCAATTCTAGAGGCTGGTACACAATCAGCGTTCACTCATGAAAACTTCTGCCAATCACGTTGATGCGAGATTGAAGATAGTGCTCCAGTTGGACAAAATAATGAACACGATGGTTCATTATCAGTCGTGCAATCCGAAGATTGGTTCACATACAATCCCTCCATTCAGTCCAAATTCAATGCTAACTCTCTAACACCATATTCCCTCACTACTTGGCGATTGATACGGCCGATATATCATTCCATCAACCGTTGTACGCGCTGCTTTTCCTTTTACTTTGTCCCCTGTTATCATCATTATCAGCAGCAGTAATAAATACAAAGATTGGTCTACTACACTCCACTCTCCTATCACGTAGCCATTTTATTCCTACGTAATTCTTCACCTAATCTTCCCTCGTAATAAACTTCATGTTTCCCATCCTCTGTCTTACTAGATGATTATTCCCATTCATTTCTTCTTTTAATACTGTTATCAATATGCGATTGTATTGCATAATGTGTGCAATAAGTTTTCTTTTTCCTCTCATTGAGGGTTTTCATCACACTTCCTTTCTCCACAAGCCTCCAAAAGGCATCTCCATTTTTAATTCTCTCCGTCTATTTGATCTGCATCATTTCTCGAAAAGAGCACATTTCTATTCCTTCCAATCATCTTTGCTCTGCATCTGCTATTGTCCAAGCCTCCCGTCTCGTATCTCTCTGTTCTATTAACTTTAAGCCACATAAAAATCTATTACTGTCCCTTAGCGCAGCATAATTATACCCATTTTTTTATTGATCCATTTTTAGAAGCTAATAACTCCTTTATTAATCCATTAGAAGGACCACATTTTATTTTCCTTAATAACCATGATGTAGGACTCAGCATAAAATACAAGACCTTATATTGATGGCTCTAAATTATGGCGCGATGGAGCTGATGAAATACTGTAAGGTGAAAATGTAGCAACTTAAGCTGTATGAACAGCCGGCATTCAACAAGATATTCTAGGCCATGTTCCATATTTATAATTTACAACGCGTTTCATATGAACATGCTCCTAACATATTTTAATAAAGTGCTTCCTTGCTTCCGAGCTTTGTTGTTGACTGTAAGCGCCCTCTTCTTCTTCAAGTAAGATGCTTTCCTTGCTTTGGTTATTCTGCTTACAATAACTTTCCTGCTTCTCCCATCGTTGGTGGTCATGCTTCTCGGAGGGAAAATTCGAGTAGCACCAGCTTTTGCTGTGCCAGAAGTCCTACACAAACCAATATTTTGGTTCTCGAAAGCATTTAGTAATAACTCAAAAACTAAGATGAATGGGATTTAAAGTTGTCTAAAATAATAATGCCTCTATATTCACCACCAGACGCACACCTTTAAGATATTTTCAAAAATCGCCCCGAATTTAATTCAATGAATTTAGCCCCATTATAAAGAAACGGATTACATACTTATAACGATACAATATTATCAGTCACTTTCCACACTATTTTTCGAGTTATTTGCCAAAAAATATAAGCATTTTCCCATGGGATATAATGATACGGCTGCCTGCTCCAGAGGGGCGTTCTTAAAAAAATGAGGAAGTACAGATTTACCGATCGCGGAAGAAATGCGTATATCGTATGATTCCTTAACTACTTTATTTTAGGATTTCAGTCATAAAAAACATAGTTTATGCGTCAATAACATTACAATATCCACAGCATACATCTTAACACTGGTTACATTTTAAATTGAAATACGGATTTTGTCTCTAATGTGATTAAAGAAAAATCTCGTTGAAACTACATCAAGTAATACATGCAGAAATATATCCCGACTCTTTTTTCCTACACTCGTCTCCTTTCGATTTCATTTCCTTTCCTTTCCTCACCTCGTTCCTTCTTTCTTCCTCACAAGAACTTTCGCCACTTCCATTCTCCCCTCTCCACGCTCAATCAACGCCGACTAATCCCGCGCAATCCACCTTCTCCCTCCCCGTGAGTCTCTTCCGCGCCGCATTCCGACGCGTAAGGAGTTCTCCTGCACGAGATTGTGTGTTTGGGCGAGATTGTGCGTGAGCCAGCCACGAGGAAACCAGGGAGAAGGAGAGAGGAGCGAGTCTATCCTGACTTTCCCGCGCAAAATCATCCCCATGATAAACAAAGGAGAAAAGAAAATGACCGTGAGAAGACTTGACTTTTTTATGAGAAGCCAACTAAGAAAATTAATTAGTGACGAGATGAGTTTTAGAAAGAATGCTCTCTCAAGGTGGGTTTACACTGGCAAGTTTATTGCGCAAGTTACTTGCAGCAAGCAACTTTTGTAGTTAATGGGACGTGTAAACGGCTCCGCAAGTCCGCTTGCAGAACTTTTAAAAGTTTTGGCAAGTCGCTTGCGGAAGCGTATTGTTGCCAATGTAAACAGCAACCAATCTGTCTCTGTATGACCTTGTGAAAATGTGTTTTGGGAGTGAAATTCTCGGCAAGCTGTAGCAGAAGAAACCTGCGGAAGTAACTTGCCAGTGTAAACCCTCCCCGGGTAAATACAATCTCCCATGTAAACCTATGCCTAAATCGGTAGATTACGTATTCAACGATGTCTGGCGAGATGTGGTGGAAAAGCAGTGATAATTGATTCTGTCCACTGAATATTTTACTATATGTACTACTCTTTTCGTAGTCAAAACAATGCGCACAGCCTTTATCAACTCCTTGGGGACGGGGGGTGGGGAAGGAGAGAGACGGTTCAAGAAGAAAGTGGGTGTTATGGGGGAGGAGGGTTTTGTGGCAATGGTTTAAGGGTGGGAGGGAGAGTATGGGTAATGGCTTCGACATTGTGCCCAAGGAAGTGACGAAATCCGTAGAATAATAAAATATTCGGTGGACAACAAAGTTTTTATTTATTTAAGTTCGGTAGATTACCCTGATAATTATAGTACGCATACATTTTCATTATATATGTACCATATTTAGTAAAAAATTACGATAAAACTATTTTTGACGAAGGGTTAGGCGGAAGAAGAGACAACTTAGTTTCAATCTCGCCAAACATACAAACAAAAAAGGCTGGAAATCATTTTCTAAGCCAAATTTTGAAACAGGGCCGATGCATAGGAACCATGCGATAAAATATTACAATTCTTTTATTGTAACTATGGGCGGACATCTGCGGGCGAAAATAGGAATTTTATGCGTCGCCAGACAATATTAAGTATGCAAATCACTGGAAGGTATATTTCGCAAGTAAGCTTTCTAGTCCTCCAATTTATGTTTCCAACTATCACCTACTCCATATCGATCCGTATTCAGACCCCAGCACTAAGAGCAGTCCATAACCTCTCCGATTCCTTCCAACCTTGACACGGGGAATACATGGTATTGAGATATAATTCGTTGCAGCATTGCCCAATCAAATTCATCCATGTAGGTACCAATGGATTTATATTCACTAAACAGGAAAACATTCAAATTTAACATTTGCCTTCCTACATTACAACCAAGAAAATCCGCGGTAACAACGTTTCGTAGTAATAAATAAAGCATGAGGAAGTAAGACCAAACAAAACAGGAAAAAAACACGAGAGACTGCGCAGAAAATAATTAATTCATCGAGGTGACCTACTTTATATAACAGGAATATGAGAACAGGTGTAAGTATAGAGTATCATGACTGGCGAGAGATAAGTGAAGCTGCGCCATGCAAATGATCTAGCACAAAACCTCAATCTAAACCACGAAATCAACACTTCGGAGTACATGTCAGCGTAAAATCATTTGATAAAATATAGCCGAGCATCAGATCCGAGGATTGCATATCATGGAGAGGAAATATAGAAAAAATTGTTTTGAAACTCCGACACTAAGGTAAGCGTTGGTTTGTTGGTCATGAGGGGTGGTGCCAACAGCTAAGGTCATTTGTGCATTTAATGATAGATTAAAGAGTTTCTGAGGAAATAATTACTTGGGAATTGCAGAGAAACCCGGCGGCTGCAATAGCCTAATCTTAACATGAGGTACATGAGGATAGTACTTGAAGTTCTCTCCACTCAGCAACCAAGTGACGATGTGATCTCTCGTGAAACATCTCTGCAGCATCTCAGCGAGATGAGACGCCGCCCACAGAGCCATACCCACCCGATTAACCTATGGAAAGCTACATAAACAATTAAATGCATAAGGTTAATGGGAAATGTATGTCCATTTTTCTGGGGATTTTATAGTTGCGTGGGCTACTTCAAAACTGAGTTCAACCCTTCTTCCTATCATGCATGGGTGCCCCAACCAGGAATAATTAATATTGCTACCATTACTTCATCTCTAGGGATTATTGAAACGCCCAAGCCCTACCACCGCATCAGAGTCCAACGAAAGGAAAAGAGGAAACATCTGGAGAAGATTAGGAGGAGGTAGAATAGGCAGTTGAAACAAGTAGTGAGGTGCGAAGGGTAGCTGAAGGCCGTGATATAGGGAAGGATGTTGATAGGCGGGGAAGGGTAAGATAGAGAGAGAATTGGTTTAAAGGACGGGACGAATAGGGGTTGGGCATATGCCGAGTTCGAGAGTGAAATACAGAGCACGGAAACGAGGGATATTCCGCTGCTAAAGAATAGTAAAGGTTTTCCTACTTCGACCTAAACCTACATTTACCAGTAGATGACCTGCTAAAATAATAATAATAATAACATATCAATGCAATTCACTATATTCTTCAACTTATACCATATTTAAACGGACTTGAGGCCGCAATAAAATATTGCATTCATTTCGTTTTAGTCCTTTGCATGCGGAGGATAATGGGTAAACGGTGAATGTGAAGAAAGATAAAAGGCTATATGAACGGAACGAAGAGAGGTAGGACGAATGCAGATCACAGGACTGAAATCGAGTTAGGGGATAAGGCAGAGGATGTAAAAACCTATATTATTTTTGCTCTCTGCCATTAAATCCTACCTTAACCAGTACATTACCCTAATAATAATAAATGGGAAATGTGAGCACACACACACTCATTTGATGCATTTTCGAGATGTTTTTGAATGGAATTTACGATTTAATCTCGTTCCCAGCCGTCATGAATCAAGGTGAAAGCCGGAATATTCGGATGCTCCCACTTTTTAATCAGTTTTCCTTTCTGCCATCGTATTATTTCCCGGGGTAATTTCCCTGGACCCATCCATTCTCGTTATCCAGGCCTCTCTGTCCCCGGGATATGAGTCTGTTAATGCTCCTTTCTCTAAATGGACGCCGTCCCGGAATGGTAATAAATCCTTCTCTTTTCTATTATTACTCCGTCTCAGTGATGAGTTTTCTACGCCCTCTACTGCAATAGCAACGCATTATTTGCATTACTGCGTGTCGTTCCATCAACTAAAATCACATCTACGTTGCAGTTCACAAGCCTCCACAAAAATGTGAGGGTATTAGCCACTCATGATTGACTATGAATGATATACTGTCGAACTTCGATAAATCGAAATGCAACTGGAATTAAAAATACGCTTAGAATTTTAATAAATATCGACTTACATATAAGTTACATACGAACGATACAAAGAACGATAACAGGGATGTTAGAGACCAGAAATTATGAAATTGCAAGACTTTTCAAGGTCAAAATTTCATTTTTCGTTAAAATGTCCGTTCTTAGGTGTGCATTTTAAAGAAGGCGCAAGAATAGGAGAACAAAACAAAAAAGCACGTTCTCTGGGGGAATAAAGTTTCCAAACAAACGGAGAACCACCGCTATCGCTCTGGGGCAAAGTTGGCTTCTTTCTGATGGCATATTATTCTTAGGTCTCGGCCACGATGAGGTTTATGAATTACCAACTCGTAAAAGATCTGAGGAGAAACAAATATTACATCTTCGTCAGCATGAGTTTAAAGAATAGGATCTGTAAGTTTATTTAATAGCAAAATTATTGCTAAACAACAAGTAAGAGCTCCAACCCTTGCCTCATTCAGGCAAGGTACTAAAAACCCCAAGTCCACACCCCAACAGAGTGCCTAAAAAGGTAACTACCACTCACTCATTAAAAACAATCATATTTTCACTTTTAAAACCAAATTTCTAGACTGATTTCTCATTTTCTAAGACTTTTTTACATTTTTCAGACCTGCAGCAATCCTGTAAGTAGGAAAAAACTTATTTTCCCTCGTATTTCCCCTTTATCCCATTAAACACTACTACGTAGTGTCGAGTAAAATGGCGAAAAAATAGCATGCCGAGGTAACATTGTTGTTCATATCGGATAGAAAGCAAGTTTTCCTTCAACAAGCCAGAATGAGAAATCAAACGAAGTAATTTAAATTAAAGTGCCTAAAATTTGAAACACCTGACTTATTGAAAAGAAGAAACTATCAGCTTTTAATTCGGAAAAGACAATTTCCACTCCAATTTCTCATTTCCCATGATTATTCCACGTTTTCCATGCGTATTTTGAATTTCCATGACTTTTCCAGGTTTTCCAGGCCTGCAGCAACCCTGAACAACGAAATATATTTCAAGTTAGCGAAAATTCGACTCACAGGAGTACGAATTATACAAGCTTAGCTGCAAAGAAGCAGATGGCGTCTTGACGCAAGAAAGTGAAGCCAGTTATTCCAGAGCGCAAAGAAATCCATTTAACATGGCTATCGCGCGTATTTTGTCCGAACATTTTATGGTTCATTTGATAATTAATTTTACCAAAAAACTATTTAGGCAAATCATTGTCGGAGCCACAAAAATTCCATTTTACTAAAATAAGTTCTCGTAGGTGTAATAAGAGTAAAGCTGATCGGTTCAGTATGACCGTTTGCGCATTTCAATGGCTGCAATACTTCCCTGTGCTGTCGTACAATGTGGCTTCATTTATTATCTTTTTCAAACCTATTCTATGAGTGGTTGGTTGTTTGGGGAAGGCCATTCCATCACCAGTCATCAATCCTAAGATTGGTTAGCAGCATCTCTCCACTCCGCTCTTCCAACCAGCTAACAGCTTCATTCCTACATAATTCTTAACTTTGACGTCCTTCATAATATGCCTTATGTATTCCATTCTTGGTCTTCCTATGACAAAATTGCCATTCATTTCTCCTTCCAGCATTGTTATCATGGAATATTGTGCCGTAAAATGTGCCCAATAGGTTTTTGTATTTTTCTATTCTCCCCATAACGTTTTCGTCAGTGATTCTCTCCGTCCATTTGATTTTCATCATTATTCGATAACAGTATATCTGCATTGCTTACAATCTCTTTTCCTCCGCAGCTGTTAATTTCCAGGCTTCATTGCCATCTAAGAGCATGCTGGAAATATATTTTTTAATAAAGTGTTTCCTTAATTCCAAGCTTTTGTTACTAGCTATTATCAGACTACTCTTAAGGTATAACGCCTTCTTTGCTTGGGCTATTCTGCTCAACGTATATTTCTTGCTTCTTCCATCGCAGGTAATCCTGCTTCCCAGATAAGAAGACATTTACGTCTTTAATAATAGATGAGTAAGTTGGCAAGGGAAAGGATACGCGGAGAATTGACGAAGTGCTGAGAGAAACCCGACGTCGATGCTAACCTATTCTTAACGAAAGGCGCCAAACGGCCCAAAGTTTAATGTCCCATCCGACGAACGGCGTGCTGTGCTTCACGTGCTCTCCGCGTGACACAAAAGCAGGGATCGTGATACCACAGAAAATTAAATTAAAAAAATACCCGAGGACATAAGAAACAGTGGTCACCCCGACCCCTACAATTTTTTTTCTCGCATCGCCTCCAGCCTCAAGTACATAAGTACTCCCCCGTCCGTGCCAAATTCGAAGTAGTTTCGCGTCACAGCCAGCACCTTATCTACTTCCACCTGAAAGACTTCCTGCAACCGACGCATGCTCCGAATCTTCCCGCAGTGAGGAACAGACAGAAGAAGGAGGAAGGTAGAGAGAGAGAGAGAGATAGATTTAGAAAGGTAACAGTTGAATGTGCGTGCGTGCGTGACGCGTGAGAAATCGCCGCTGGCGCTCTTCACGGCTGGAATCGTGACACTGACAACGAACCTGCTCGTGCCCGTCGCCACAACAAACATGGGCGAATGCGCGCAACGTCCCGGATAGGTATCGACTAGAGGGCGGCACAATCCTTTTTTATGTGAATTATTATTATGGTAATCTACACGTTAAGTTAGGTTTATATGAAAGGGAATCAAAGCCCTCTAAAATATTTCACAGGCATCTACACGCAATTCCCTACACGATTTCTTTCTTCATCTTTGCATGGCTACGTCAAACCTCTCTTTATCCCGTCCTTTAAGGCTAAGAAGGATTTTCTAGGATAAAGAAAGCGAGGCTGGTCATAAGAGTACGAGGGTACAACCTGGATCAAACAGAGCCATTTAAGCTAGAAGAAAATGGGCTCGGTAACAAATAAATTAGCATGAGAATACAGTTAGCGAAAGAAACGTTCAGGAGTAGAAAGGGCTGGTGAAGAACTCGATATGGAGGTTAGGGTTGTATGGTGCAGAAACGTTAAAATTGAGAAATGAAGGCGAGAATATACTGTAGGCGTTCGAGATGTGGGTGTGGAGGAGGATGGAGAGGGTGCGTTGGACGGAAAGGAAGACAAATGAGAAAGTGCTTGACATGGTGGGCGAGGAGAGGAAACTTATAGATGAGATTAGGGGAAGACAGGGTAGGTGGCTGGAAGGGGTAATGAGGGACGGTGGTTTGCTGAAGGCCGTGATAGAGGGTAGGATGTTGGGTAAGCGGGGAAGGGGAAGGAAGAGAATCGGTTTTCTGGACGGGATGAAGAAAGGTAGGACTAATTCTGAGATGTAGAAAGAAATACTAGCGGTAGAAAGGGCACGGCACGTGTAAGTGTTCGTTGGATATTCTCTGACTTTCATCACAACCTACCTCTAGCCGGTAGATTACTGTAATTAATTATAATAATGTGGTAAAATCATAGTAGAAGGAAGGAGAGGAAGACAAACTAGGAAGTACTTGACATGGTGGTTGAGGATAGGAAACTTTTGGATGAGATCAGGGGGAGGCAGGGTATGTGGCTGGAAGAGGTATTGTGGGGCGGTGGAGAGTTCAAGGCCGTGATAGAGGGAAGGATGTCGGGCGAGCGGGGAAGGGGATGAAATAGAATAGGGTTTTGTGGACGGGATGAAGAAAAGTGAATCATTTACGGTGGACGGAAAGGAAGACAAACGAGGAAGCACCAGGTATGGTGGATGAGGAGGTGAAATTTCTGGAGGAGATAAAGAGTAGGGTAAGTAGTTTGTTGGAGCAGATAGTGAGGAGCAAAGGGTTGATTAAGACCATGATAGATGGGAGGACGATGAAGTAAGGGGAGAATAGATAGGGTTTAATGGATGAGATGGCGAAGGATAGGACGTATGCTGAGATGAATAGGGAGATATTTAAAGTAGATCGGGCCCCACGCATGTAAAAATCTAGATAATTTTAATCTCCTTCCATTTAAAACTACCTTAACCGGAAAATTGACACAGTAAAAATAAGGACTATCATACCTCTCTTCATCTTATTCATGAAGCCTATTTTTCCCCTTTCCCGCTTACCCAATACCCTTCCCTCTACTACGGCCTTCAGCAACCTTTCGCCCCTCATTACCTGTTCCAGCCACCAACTCTGCCTTGTCTTAATTTCCTCAAGTAATTTTCTCTACTCACCCACCGTACAGAGCACTAGCTCGTTCCCAGTAAGCATTAAAATGAGGAAAACAGCGCTAAAAATATGGATAGTAAAAGAGCCATTTCTCCTTACACCAAATTTCATTTCTCCTCGAGGACTATCGCGACTTAAGCAAAATAAGGCTTCCTTGAATGACAGTTCTTGAAGAATAAAGGATATGGATGTATACAACACTTTCCCAGAAAGAACGGCATTAAATTGAACCTCGCCAATCAAGTTGAATCACCTCTCCCATACGCATAAAACCCCCTCCTGGCGTCTCGACGGCAACATCCATTCTTTCCCCGGCTATCTTAAATCTTTCGCGGCCAGAATGCAACTGCGGCGGAAGTTACGATCGCATATTTCCGGAGAGAACACACATGCATATATCCCAGAGAGACGCAGAGGGGAAGCACATGTTTTCTGCATAGCATTCTCTGCGAAATATGGTACCTGTTTGGCATCTACTCCACAAGCCGCATGGTATACATCTCCTCTCCTAAACCCCTACTCTCAAACCTCTCTGCATTTACGCAGTACCCAGCAAGCCATCTCCAGAGTGTGTGGCATGCGGTGTATTTTCACCAATATGACGTACATTATATCCTACCAAAGTTAACGATACTACGACTATAAATGCATTAGCAAAAACCTGCAAACACTTGCCATGAGGTTAAATTTCACCAACAGGACTACACTATAACATGCCATCAATGTAGTAAAAACTTTGAGAGTTCATACATTCTGCAACTACATAAATGCACAGAGATACAATAGTTATCGAAGAAGAATGCAAGGCATGCTGTTAGCATTACGGAGCAAATTAAGGCACAAGCATTAGAGGAAAAAATCAAATAATTAGCTCCACTCCTATCAATATGCCTACTTAAGAGTCTCAGTGGCTGCTGTTATGGTCTCGTATCATTTTTCGAAAACAATAAATTTGAAACCCGTCTGTTCCGCAGTCTATTTCCCTAATTTTATTATCATGATCTACCGTATCATATAAATAGGTTTATAGAAAACTAGCATCCAAGGCCGGAACTTGGCTCGCTTAACGTTGAACAGACCGGTATATTTTGACTCATGAATGCCCAACTCTTATTATAATCCTGAATAACTACTTAAAATATATGTTATCATCATCAGTAGTCATCAATCGGAGATTGTTTCTCTGTAGCTCTCAGTTTCCTCTCGGAAAACCGTTCAATTCTCAAGAAGTCTTCTCTTTTAGGTCCTTCATGATTTTAATCATGTATTCCAGTCTTATCTTCCCTAGTAATTCTTCCCATTCATAAATCCTTCCATTACTATTTTAATAGGCTGTTGTGGCGAAAAATATGTCAAGTCAGTTTGTTTCTTCTTCCCCTCAAGAGTTTTCATGTAACTTTATATGCAATCTACCAGTTGAGGTGTGATTAATTGGAAGAGAGTAAAATTTCCTCTGGTTTTTACAGGCGCGGGAACCTATATCCTAACACAATTTCTTTCTTCATCTCAGCATACATCCTACCTCTTTTCATTCCTGCCATAAATCTTATTCTTTCACTTCTCCCCTTACCCAACGTCACCCCCTCAATCATTGCCTTCAGCATCCCCTTGCCCATCATTACCTGTTTGAACCACCACCTCCTTCCACCACCTCCTTCCACCACCTCCTTCCACCACCTCTACCTTCCCCTAATCTTCCCTATAAGTTACCTCTACTCACCCATTATACTTATCACTTCCTCGTCTGTCTTTCTTCCCGTCTAAAGCACTGCCTCCATACTCCTCCACACCCACATCTCAAACATCTTCAGCCTATATAGGAGGCATTTTTCTAAAGATATCACGAGTATGAAAAGATAACTGAAATAAGGACAGAAATTGCAATTTTTCACTAGAAAAAATTTTAAACGACCATGGTTTCGATGCACTACATCATCATCAGGTACAGGGTTTTTTTTATGTACCTGATGATGATGCATTGCATCGAAACCGTGGTCGTATTTTATTTTTTCTAGTGGACACCGTAAGTTGGTATGGACCGTGCATACATTCACCACAAGGTATAAGCACGGAGACAACCGCATATGCACGCGAATCTTCACGGACGCTATGTATTTACCCTCCACACAGCTGAGCTATCCTCCTCCGTCTTACCGTTTTTTTTTTACGGCTTGCGCACTACAGTACCTGCCCGCAAATAACTTTCACTTCTCCCCTCCGAATGCGGCTTCTGGAGCACTTCCCCCTCTACCCCAACCTTATCTCAATTCCACCCACCAGCTCTTCAACTCTCTCTATTCCTTTCCCCGTCTCACCAACCATTGCCCTTTCTCCGTGCAAGTGCACGTAATACATCCACCTCACAGACTCCATACCTCTTGTGGAGATGATCACGCTCGTACGTGGTGGGTACCGTGGGTACGGAGAGGAAGGAGACTGGTAAGGGCCCAAACAGGTAGACCACAACCCCACAACCTTAACCCGCCTGCCGAGTTATGGGGAGCACGTACGCAATGTAAGAAATAAATAAGGGTTGCCATGTGTGGGAAGGTTTAAAGACTTCCCACTCAGGAGGGGCGGGTTCGATCCCGGCATTGGCTGATATTTTCAGAAGAATCCATATGCACTCATGGATACTGTGTAGAGAACACATCAGTTCACTACTGCAAGATACTGTTTGGGGAACACTTCAGTTCAGCAAGATATTGCGCGGAGAACGCTTCAGTTCACTTCAGCAAGATACTGTGTAGAGAACACATCAGTTCACTACTGCAAGATACTGTTTGGAGAACACTTCAGTTCAGCAAGATATTGTGCGGAGAACGCTTCAGTTCACTTCAGCAAGATACTGTGTGGAGAACACTTCAGTTCAGCAAGGTATTGTGCGGAGAACACTTCAGCTCACCTCAGCAAGATACTATGAGGAGAACACTTAAGTTCACTTCTGCAAGATAATGCGTAGAGAACACTTCAGTACAGTACATCAAGATAGTGTGTACAGAATATTTCAGCAAGATTCTATGTGGAGAACGCTTCAGCGGTGCGAAAACTGTAGGCAGCTGAATTTTTAAAGGAAAGGTAACCTTCCTTCATTGCCAAATAAATCCTACCTCTGTTTTTGCCCCTGTCCTTAATGGCGCAAACGACCTCACCAGTAGGTCACCTCCCATAAGGAGGTTGCAATGCGACTGCGTGAGTCAAAACGAGTACTAAAGCTCACCTTTTCGTTTGTATTAGGTTGAACATGATTGGGTGCTCGAACTTAATCTTATTTAATGCACTTCAGTAAGTATACTTCATACGATAGAAATTACAACACCATATCCATTAAGCGGTGGGAGTAAAAATAAATGTGTATGATGAAATCAAATACCTTGAAATCACCATTACGCCAGGCCCAACGCAGGAAAAAAATACAAAATATTTGTGGTAATACATTAAAGAAACTATAAGGGTTTAACGTTGGTTGCTTTCGTGGCTGGAGGACTGGCTTCCCATCCCGAGAACACAGGTTCTATTCCCGGATATAGTGGATATTTTTACCTGGAATCCCGATCTATTTTCTATAATCCATCGATAGATCTTATATTATTGGGTGCTACGGGGAGAGAGCTACGTATTCAATAGAGTCAAGCTCAACTTTAAAAAATCTCATCGCCACACTAAAGATTTAAACTGCGTAAAATTTCACAGAAATTTTTCATAAACGATCGGTTTCATTCAAATTTGTGAAATTTCAGACTATTTCAATCAACTACCGGTTTCATCCAACAGTGGATGTCATCAAGTGTTGATGTCCACCTGATGATAATGTCCACTGTTGGTTGAAACCGGTCGTTTATTTAAAAAATTCTGTGATATTTTTCAATATTTTTATCTTTTGTGTAAGCAGATGGGGGCAGGCGATACTCAGTAGTACTTTTCTAGGTGTATCATGGTGAAAAGAAATAACTTAGTAATATGGATTTCTCGGGTTTCCATCCGGGTGATGTTGGTGTGTTGCAACGACGTTTCGACGGCGTAGTCAGCCATCGTCCTCAGGGTGAATCCCGAGGATGGAAACCCGAGAAATCTACATCACAAATATTCACCGGGAAAGCCTTAAATCTTACATTAATCACTTAGTACTCTTCCATTTGGTCTTCATGGTCAATGTTAACTTAGTAATAACGCATAGACGTTGAAATCGATCGGGAAGAATGCCTAGAGTAATATCAAAGTGGAATGGTACCACGTGATGTGTGTATGCAATTCAAGATATGTACTCCGTCCGTCGAATGGGACGTAGAACCCTTAGAGCCTTTCGCTCAAGAGCATGCTGATTTCCCAAGGACTGGAAGAGGAAAACGTTGGAGGAGTAAGAGAACATTAAATGTATGCGCGTGAGGCCGCGAGGCGTCACCAAAATATACGAAACAAATAATAAACCGCGAGCTATTTTGCATGCGCGAGGCCACGCCCCCCTTTAAGCACGGCAATAATTGAATGTTGAGTCACTTTAGACAGAAAAGGCGAAAATTTCTCGGAAGTGCGTGGGCTCTATACCCCTCTGCCATCCACGTCTCGCGTCAGTATATCCAAACGAAACGCCGAGGAGTTAGCTGCTCATCGTTTGTGCGTCCATGATTTCTAGTTGCGTCCACAACCCGCCAAATTAACGCGATCATAAACTCTGAACTTCAAGCAGCAGTAAAATTTATGCTTTGAACATGGGTTGATTTCATTCTAACCTCAGCAGTTTGTCAGATTTATCATACATATGAGATTTACTGAAGAATCTTTTGACCATTTCTAGCAAAACAATCATGACTAATCATGATTGTTTTGCTAGAAATGCGAGCTGTCAAAAATGGACAAGTGTCAATAATGAAACTGAATACAACACTGATAAAAACTGTTCTAATTTACTATGTATTATATAACAGTAAAAAACGGCAAATATATTTAATATCGGTCCTACATAAAAATAAACCTTGGGTGAATCATAAATCTTTAGACAACAGAAAAATCTTTTTGAGGTCTTGTGTGCTGACCCCAGAGCCTAACTTTTCAAATTTTTATTTAAACAATTTTGGGCGTTGCAACAATATCAGATTAGAGTCTAGACTTCAGTATTGCAGGATAAAAGTCCCCCCACCCGGAAGAACCGGATCAGCTGTACCCAACATGTTATTTGTCTGGCATGCGATCAATCTCGTTCTCACTACTTTCTCCATCGAGAATCTTCGCCCAATGCCTCCTCCTAACCCACCACCAGGCAGTACAAGCATTTCCTTTCCCACTGAACTCACAAGATACTTAAATTATGCAACACCATCCCAGTCAACGATCCGCGCAAGGAAAACTCAATGAGGATTGATTGTCTACTTAAGAGCTCTCCTTGAAAAACCTTTTTAAAAATTCCATTTATCTAACGTGAGATAATCTCATCCCAAAACAGAGACATGCGCAGATATCCATCACAAAGGATCGTAACTGAGGCAAAAAAAACGCCAGGGGTGATTCCCCAATAATGGAAAAGATTTAGGTAAGTTATGGAAATGGACTTTCTAGGCGGAGTTAAGGGAACAAAATATATTCCCTAAACGGATTGTGTGTAATTGAAAAACTTTTGAGTTCGTTTTGCGGCGTTATAAATATTCCTTATTTCTCTCTCACATTTTATTCTGCTCCCCTCAGCATGCAGTGAGCCACGCTGCTGAATATGATGAGCACACACTCCAATACGCTCCCATGGCACAAGTGAATGGCAAGGTCTTCGGACGAAAAAGTGATCATCCTCATTTTTACGACATCAAGGACGTGAAACATTGCGATCCACCTTTTTGTATTTCGTTTAATTTTGTCTTCTATAAAGCCATTGTCTAAAGCGCAGCCATGTAACTCGTCAACTGTACTTGATCATGTAGTCGAACTCTGATGATAATAATGTGACAGCGAATCCGCTCAGTTTATTACATAAAGTGTGGAAAATTACAAAATGATTTATTCTTCAACCATATCACGGTCCCACTAAGTCACTTCGTCTGCCATCACGTTAGGACGTAATGGATGTAGGTCTGGCCTACATAAAGTTATCTAGTAAATGGATTTAACGTATAACTGAAAAATTATCAATCAAGGTCTTTCTGCATCTCTCTGTCCTCCTCTTCTCGTGGAAGCGGCCAGCAAGTTTGTCTCTCTCTCCTCGTTCCGCGAAGAGATTCGCACGTTGAGAGGATCGATTTTGTCAAGGAGGGGAGGCAAGGGTAGGGGCGGGTGGGAGGGTAAGGAGAGGGGGAACGTGGAACTTGGGAGTCACGTGAGGAGGTGAGGAAAAGGGTGAATGGAAGACAGAGATGGGAGCGTAGTGAGGAAAGGCGGGAGGGTGTGTGGGACATAAGGAGGGAGGAATAGAAGATTTTTGCGAGAATAAAGTTACATTTTCATGAATTACGTTTCTGCGTCGCCGTAACACTCCGTAGCCAATCAGAAGCGAGATCTTCAACACAGGCTGGGTTTCGGTCGGATTTGCCCACCTTTCAACTTTCGACGCAGCTTGCGTCGCCGGAGCTGCGGCAGGGACAGGGAGCCAACACTTTTTGCCCGTATTGCATCGCTGAACTGCACCATGTTTTGCAACCACTATACGGTGGACGTCGTCGTTTTATTTGCGTCGCCGGAGCTGCGGCAGGGATGGGAAACCAACACTTTTATACGATCATGCATTGCTTCACTGCACCATGTTTCGCTACCATTACACTGTCGACGTTGTTGTTTTCTCCACTTCGATTTCTTTCCCTCGAGCAACCCAACAGCCTTCAAAGTCGCTTCCTTGGCAATCACTCCCGGAGGCACACTCTCTTTGAATCTTCGACATCCGACGTGCCCTGAATTATCGCCCGTTCGGGTGAGCATTTCGAAACGGCGGGAAACAACGTCTTGCAAAGCCGGCGGCGGCGAGGAGGGGGTTGTCGGAAATCTGGGACGGACTCCGGGGTTTTAATCCCGATACATGTTCTTCGCACGCGGGGGAAAAGAGGATTGAAAAGATCAACCTTTCGTTTAGATGGAGTAGCACTTTCTCGCGATCAGGAGGTCTAAAAAAAGTTTTTGAACTCGCTTCGGATCCAGAGGCCTTTCCGAATCAATTAGGCCCTTAATTATAATAATAATCCCGGCTCCTTGCTCACCGCTTGCTCGGTAGAACTGCACTTCCATAGCCTTCGTCGGCGTGTCGTTTCATCTACACGACGTTCCGGCTTTATTACAGCATGATTTTATTACTAACGGCGCATAAGTAATGAAGAAAATGAGAGCACGGCAAAGTGAATATCACGGTCGCCTCAGGGCTTAAAGCTTTTCACTTCAATGCCTACCCTTCACCTTGAGATAAAAATAAGCTGCGGTAAGCGGCTCCGATAACCAGTCTTTGAAAATTATTACTGTGACATCAAAAGTATCTACGTGGCCGTCTGAAATGCAATTGAGTTGTCATTATTGAGGCAATGCTATAGCGATAATTTAGAAACGATTTCACTTTGGAATATTCCATAGAAAGTTTTATTTCTTCCGACCCCGGGTTTCGACTATTACAAAATCATTATCAAGGTAATATCGAAGTATTCGACTGTGCAATAGTCAAACCCCTGGGTCGGAAGAAATAAAACTTTCTGTGGAATATTACAAAGTGAAATCATTTCTAAATTATCGCACTTTGGTTCCACAAAGTTAAGCCTGAACTCTGATATATATTCGCAATGCTTTAGTTTTGATAAAGAAATAATTTACGATAGAACATCTTAGAATACCTTGCTTTTAAAATATATCGATTCCACGTAATAAGTTGGGCAGATAATATAATTGAAATTATAACTTTAATGTAATAAATTTGAGATAAAAATAAGCTGCGGTATAGCAGCGTCAAACATCAGGCTTTGAAAATTAACAACATAGCATCAAAAGCATCTATTTCGCCGTCAGGAATGCAACTTAACTGTCATTAATATGTCATCTATAATCTTGATTAAAAAATCAATTACGATGCAACAGCTTATTATTAGAAGATAATTCTATTGACAATTATCGATTCCACGTCATAGCATTATAGTTGGCTATTAGACATGTGATAATACTGCCATTATAGATTTAATGCGATAATATTGAGATGAAAATGGAAACGCCCAGCAACGATGGACCCACCAGCTCCCGCTAAGTCACCGAAGTAAAACACAGTTTCGGCTCCTATCCAGAGGGTGATCTAACAGTGTTTTGCTAAGCTTGACTACGAGTTGCAGACAGAAGGGGCGAATGTCATTAGCCGTTGAAGCACGGTAAAGTACCGCTGCTACTACTTGAAATAAGAATAAGTCGTGGTACAACTCATGTCACGTAATGTCTTCTCCCTTAAACATAATTCACAAGGCCTGAAAATTATTACCTGAAAAGGGATATTAAGGAGAAATACCATGGTACTTTCTCATTAAGATCTCTCCTGGCCAAATTAGAGTGAAGTGAGCATCTGCTCCAAGTATAAACAACTGAATATCACTGAGTATCTATATATATGCACGGGAAATGATTGTGAAAATTATTTAGGTAATTAACAAATTTACTAGTTCAAAGATAAAATAAAACATCAAAATGTAATAAAATTGACGTTGGGCAGTGAAAAAGATAACATTTGGTTCTTGACTCTCTCTGCAAACTAATACTTCATGACTATAGCACGTTATGGTCATATTCCCAAAGCGTTCGACGGATATGAATAGTATTTTCGTACTTGGAGCTGCTGAAGAGGAGGTTATTTGGAAACCAATATTATTTCGTTGATAAGCTGAGCACGCTTTAAGTTACAAAGAAGTGCGGACTTGTGCCTCAGGTGCCTCCTCAATCCTATTTAGAGATAAACTTCTTATGAGAAGAATCTTGGCGAAACTAAGGGATGACAGTTTGGTCGAAATCAGTAAGATGACTGGCCTCCCCGATTCTTCACTAGCAATAAGTGCTTTTGAAACTTTCCAGGGTCTTTATTGTGTCTTTGATTTTCTTCTCAAGAGTCTTGAAATTAATTTGGAAACCCTCTTTGTCCCAAAATTCGTCGGATTCATAATTAAATTGCAGACTTATCTTTTCAAAAGTAAACAAATACCACAATCTATGAACAATAGCATCCCTTAATTTATTTTAAACGTCTGACTTCAATGACTTGAGAGAAAATTTGGCACCAGAGGACGTTTGCAACACCATCATAAGGTTTATTGGCGGAATTTAGTTCTTTGAAAGATGAGAGTAAGCGGAGATAAAAATGCTGGATGTGAAAGATTTAATTTCATTCAAAGCTTACATCTCTGGTTTCGCTTCATCGTGGCTTTTAGTTTTAGGCAGGTGGAAGCCAGGATTCTTAACAACCCCACGTAAATATCCTAGGTAAAACTAGTTTACTTATCCATAAATACATCAAATTAATCCGTGACAATATGGTTAAAGAAGAGAAGAATGGGTACAGCATCGATAAAATAATGTGCAGTGTCGCTTAAGTTAATGGTTTGAGGCGTACGTTAAGGAACTTCTTTATAATTGAAAAGAAAAAACTTGGTTCGTTCCACATAAATAATTTTACTGCCGACCTAGGTTTCGTCGCTGGGCGACATCATCAGGTAATTTACAGAAAATGTTTTCACAAAATACATAGGTACACTGGGGGGAAGGGGGTGGAAAGTTTTGGAAGAGGAGGGAGAGGGTTGGTCTGGGGAGGGTTGGGCTGGGGGAGGGAGGGGGGAGGTTGGATGAGTAAGGAAAGAGAGAGAGAAGTTAAGGAAGAAGCTTCCCCCAGTGTACCTATATATTGTGTGAAAAATTTTTCTGTAAACTACCTGATGATGTCGCCCAGCGACGAAACCTAGGTCGGCAATAAAATTATTTATGTGGAACGAACAAAGTTTTTTCTTTTCAATTTTGCAGTTTCGCGTTCGCAAGCTCTCGGCGACGATGCACATTATGTAATGATGACTTTGTTGCAATTTATAGTTTGTTTGTTTATTAATTCTTGTAAATTTAGGAGCTTTCAAAAATACAAAATAAAATTAAGTTTTGAAAAATAAATATCAAATTATAATAATTTTACTTAATTTGGCGATGCCTGTTTTTTTTATGTAACCCTGAAGAAGCATACCTACATATAAATGCGAAACGTTGGAAAAAGAGAAATGAAATAATGCACCAATTAATGGAACTATATCTCAAGAAGGAAAAAAAACAATTATATAAAAAAAGAGGTCATGAAGAGGAATCTTGAAGATCACTAGGCTCCAAGTGAAGGAGCAAGAATACCTTAAAGAGAGGCGAGGGAGAAAATTTCAGTGCTATCGGGAAAGTTTGGAGAATATCAGCTGAGGAGTAAATTAAACTAGGGCCAGCCTAAGAACCACCAATAAAAAGGGCAGTATGGACCAAACAATCCAATGAACTTATTCGCGGCGAACATACAACTCCACTCCGTTTTATCGAAGGAGCAAAAAGAGAGCACATCGGTCTGGTTATAACAATTCAGCGTTAAAATAGCAGGGGAAGAATACCAGATGATAGGAGATGTAATAAGTATTCTTCGCGCAGCCAGAGTTTTTACTTGAGTTGACAGGGAAACAAATCTAAGGTAACAGACGTTTCCTTCTAAATACGAGAATACGTTTATATACGTTTCCTCGTATACGTACAAGATCCTCCTCAGCTGGTTGCGTGATTGGCATTAAAAACGACGCAAAAAGCAATCGCCTGTTATAAAAATACCTTTAGCAGTCGACACCACACGGGCCATCTTGGCATGCTTATATCCTATTACCAATGCTCAAACAGTCGTCCTCAACCTGTGGATCTGCTTAGAGAGGAGGCGATCGAAAAATTTCCCACCTTCGCTACACTTCACGACGCTTTTAAGGTGACAGAACCGGTAATCGAGAGTCAATGTGTGTGTGCATATTTTAATAATTTTTCAAGTAGAAAAAATTCTTTGACAACATTTTATGAAAGTGCTTCTGCTTATGCAATGGAACTAACCATACAGGCAGTAATGGAAATGATAAAAAAGTTATATTTTAAAATTTTTTCCTCATTTTGATCGTGACCATGTAATTTTCAAATTATTAAGTATATACGTTACCAGAAGGCGATTTCCCAATGTAATGTTCTGCTCGAAATAAATAAAACAAATAGTCCGAGGCTAACCTTTGTGGAATATTTTCATTTAATAAGAAAAGGACGAATTGTCACTTTTGTTTATCCTCGCAGTTTTATATTACCGACTCAGGTTTCAACGAGTCTAAGAACATGTTACATGAAATACTTGGTTCTATGCACTTCTTTATTGCCTAAAAATTAACAATTGTTTTGGCATAGATACATACGACGTTTTAAAGGAGTCATTCTCTAATTTTCAGGGACCTTGAAGATGACGGTCACCCGTTTAAACTTAGGTCGTTAAAATAAAAAAAGTATAATAGATTAAAATCTCTCCTCCCATGCCGCCGTAAGAATATAAGGGAAACCCGCTCTAACCAAACCATCACACCCTTGAAAAAGCCTCCGGTATTGGAGGCGAACCGTTTTTTTTTTTTAATTCATCATTGACTTGGGAAATATCCCGAAAGTATTATTCTAATCAGTGAAAGTGACAATGTTTCCTTATCTTGCGAGGAATTTAAGTGAGATCTGATAGCGAGCCATAGGAGGGAATCTATAGGAGGATCTATTTGAGGGAAAGTGAGATGATATCCCAGAATTTGCGACGATAAGGACCGTCCAAAAACCTACCAATAAGGTGGTAGAATACCCAAGCTAAATAAAATATTACACCAGTATTCCTGACAACCCCACGCACTGTCGCACACCTTTGCGGTGGCTCGCAGGGTAGTGCGTAGATTTAGATCTATACCAGCTCGGCGCCACCCTATTCTCGCCCTAGTCTCGCCGTTTGGGAAAGCAGTGGCGAGCAGAGCTTGTCATAGAGCCGGCCGGAGATCTCCTTGTGTGGATATCCCCGCGGTGGTGGCGCTATATAGTGGTGCAACGGCCGTCGCGACCTCGCTCGTACTTGCACCGCGGAATTATGCAAATGCGAACCGTTTCGAAACCTCCAGCGGGAATACGAATCTCCTTAGTTGATTTCGGGCGAGACGTTGCGTTAACCAGACGCTGTCAGGATGTCCTCCTTAGTAAAAAAAAAGAACCCTTTCTTCGTGACCAGTCTGTGTTTATCTCATATCACGGTAGTCACACCACGGCGAAGAAGGTAGATTAATGGATTTTCAACGAATAATTCAACGTGAAACTGCGAACTCATTGTGGCCCCAGGTTTTTTCTCCCTGAACAGGTTGAATTAATATGGTGGCGGGTATGAAATAAGTCTCATGCATGGGCGCTGTATTAGTCTTACAATTAAAGTTAAAACTACGGGTTGGAGGTGAGTATTATCTGTATCAATTAGATTCCTCCTAAAATCCATGTCTACCTTTAGTTATTGGGTAAATAAAAGTAAGAGTTAATAGAAAACAACTCCAGCGTTACTCTATTAAATTACATAATTATGTTTGTGTGATAGTTATTGCACTTACATAATTACGGAACAGGCATGTCCCACATAATATTGAGAGTATTCCGAATTTAAAGAGTCAAATAGTTCCTCAAAGTGACACTTGAATTATTCAATGATATAGTAAAATTTACTGATAAAACAAAAGTAATGCCATTCTCTGGGACAAAGAAAGCGAGGCTCGTCATACGAGTAGGAGGGCACGAGCTGGAGCAAGTAGAGCAATTTAATTACTTGGGTGGTACGCTAGAAAAAATGGTCGTATTATCAAAGATATAAAGAGGGGAATAGCGTTAGCGAAGGAAGCGTTCAGTGAAATAAGGAAGCTGATGACAGGCACTTGGGTAACGGTATAATAATGTGGCTGGTGAAGAGTTTAATATGGAGTGTCGCGTTGTAAGGAGCAGAAACGTGGATTCTGAGAAAGGAGGAGGAGAATAGACTGCAGGAGTTAAATATGTGGGCGCGGAGGAGGATGGAGAAGGTGCGGTGGACGGAAAGGAAGACAAATGAAAAAGCGCTTGGTATGGTGGGTGAGGAGAGGAAATTTCTGGATGAAATTAGGAAGAGACTAGGTATAGGGTTATTCAAGGATGTAATAGATGGGAGGATGTTGAGTAAGTGGGGAAGGGTAAGGAAGAGAAGAGGTTTTATGGACGGGAAGGAAGAAGGGTAGGGTGCTGAGATGAAAAAAGAAATCTTAGTAGACATGGCCCTGCGCGTGTGAAAATCTAGAGGAATTTTACTTACCTACTTCTATTTTAACCTACCTTAACCAGTAGATCACCTAATGGTAATAATTGTTTGTATACCTTAAGTGAATTTTCACTTTTCTATTTTTTATTATCATATTTAGATTTATTTTTTTGTGTTTGTTCGTTTGTTTTTTATATTGTTATTCCCCATATTTGTAGGCACTTATCTTTTTTACGCAATTTGGTGATATTGTGTCATTTCTAAAATATTTTATATCGTGAATGTATAATTATTCCTCAGTAGCTAAATGTTCAACACAAAAATTATTTTATTGCATGTGTACAATGACGAAGGGTTAGGTGACAGATGGGACTTATTTTACTCTGCCTCACCCCCAATAAACATACTCATTTTTATCATTACTTTTTTAAATTTGCTTTGAATACTATACTCGTCCGGTCGCTTTTATCTCTATGATAACGGATGCGCGCAGGTTCAAGTCGCAGTATCCATGCCATCGTCGTTGCAGCATCTTACGTATCTTGTAATTAAAAAAACAGGTGTCGGAAAGAGCACGCACGCGCATAGTCTTGCGCCTGTCCATCCATTTACTTCGAGCTAATCGGAGCAATTTTGAAAAATAGGTGGAAAAAAGGCTTTTCCTTCTGTCGGTAACCAGCTCTTCCGCGTCACGCGACGGTGAAACTGCGAGGAAAATTTATCTGGAGGAAGCGCTTGAGATGGCCAGGAGCAGAGTGAATAGGGGTGTACGCAGGGCAGGAGGCGATTGAAAAATCCAAGAAAGATAGTCTTTCTTCTCAGGGGCCTTATTAAGGAATCTTGGCAATGTCCTGGAAGTAAGTCACTTCCCAATCACGACAAATCTCAAATTTCAAGGCTAGGTTTTATGATCTATGGTTAAACATTTACTCGTCAAGACAACGGATGTGGAAATCAGTAACTAGTCTCATCGATAATGCTGTCGTCAATCAACCATCCTCGGGCTAAGACACGATATAGCTTCATGACGATAAGGCTTCATGTTTTGATGAACGGTTCCACGGGCCTTGATTGAGGGATTGATCTTCCTGTTTTCGGGTATTCCGCTGCGCCGTTCCATTTCGTGGACTACATATCCTCTCCTCACCAAGCTCATAATCATCGGCTGCCGCAGTCGATGTACCGGCTGGTATACTGGTACCGCTTGGGAACCGCCACCGACTATGCTTTTCCATTTAATTTATCGCTTTGGAGCGTATCGCCCGATATATCGGTTGTCAGACCAATCGATTGCAATCTATCGGGCCGCCACCCTATCGGTCGGATAAGCCCAAGTTTTTATAGGCTGGGAATTGTTCTTGATTTCTTGTTACTGAATGGGCGATTGAACAAAATAACAAAAAACCCCTTGGACTGAAACAATAAGAGATTTCTCAACAGCCTTCAAGCCGCCAATACCTTCTCCTCTTCTCCACACCCGTCGTCGCCCCGCGGGACTGTATCGTCCGATATTCGGTACCCGATATGCCGCAGCCAAGCCAATCGATATCCACTATTTAAAACATGGCTCCTTATAACCACAATTTCCTCTTTTGTCTTCCTTTCCCTCCACCCCCATTTCTCCATTCTCCTCCGCCCCACCTCTGAAACGCCTCCAGCCTATTCTAACATTTTGATTTAGAACCTCCCGGAAACCCATTTCAATTCAGATTTTACCTCGTTAGCTGTCGCAGTCTAAAATAATAGTCTTAAGGCGGTTGGAGCTATTTTTGTTTATGCACAGATATGCGTGAAACTTTGCATGTGTTCTCATTGGTGATATCTTTGGATAAGAGTGAAAAAAATTCTATCCTACTGTTGAGTAAATGTTATGTAAATGGTTACTCTATTATCATACCCATTTGGTTTTTTGGTATTTATATTCTGTTTTAACACGTAGCCTTATGGCACATGACTTATATTTCGTAATTATTCGATTACATATGTACAGATTTTCTTCTAAACGCGAAATAAAACATTTATTATAATAATGATTGTTACTGATAAATATGAAGGTGTCACGCAGAGTCCAATATTCTTTCAAAAACATATTTAAACATAATTTCGCGAAAATTTCGAATACCGAATATAAAATAACTCGGACAATGATAGATCGATAGTTCAATATCGACATTTCCAATCCATGTTCGTAAACCAGGCGGTGTGAGTCAGTTCGCTTTAGAAATTTCAGACTGGTCTGAGTTCAGATCGATCTTATCATTGTTAATGTGCTGTATTTTAATCACCTTTAATTCATGTATGCCATAAATGTATTAATTAGCTAAATCACCGTTCACCACATAATTATAATTACACGTTGGTTAACGTTAAACACAATGTATCACTTGAATAATGCTAGATTAGACTGATCGTGGGTTTCCACTGCCTTACCGGCAATCATGGCATTCATAGAATAATTTATCATGAAACTCGTGCATAGTTACATAAAAAATTAACGCAGGATTTGGCCAACTTTGATACAGCGAGGGATTTTCTCAAGTGCTAAGTATCTTCGTAATTTGTCAGTCATTTATTTAGCAATAGTGCGCAAGATGGGAGGAAAGCAGAACGACAGTCAAGCAATCTATTGCGTTTTTATAGGCCCATTCAACAGGTCTAGCAATTTTCATAATTTCATTCAATTTCAGCAAGATGGCTTTTAGCTTTCAATATTTATTTTCATGAACAATCTCGAGTCGTGAAGTTAATTTCACGTCGAGTGCTTAAGTTATTTTAGAGTTAATTTTCCTATGACCTGGCCTTCACTCGGCGTGCTAAGTTCGCTTTAATCTCAACTCTCTCGCACAAACAGCAAGAGAAACAAACGCCCCAGATACACGAGAGTTCAATTAACGACCGAGTTACAGCAAGTTTCTCCATACCCTTTTTCCCTCTCACTCTCAAACAAACAAAACTTCTATGGTGACATGTGGTGGCCTGTCTTCAAACGCAGCCGACAACGACGAAACATTTGTAAAATACATGTAAACTCGTTCCACCAGCTGTGAACGTTCATTTGCATCATTTTAATTTACATAGCACACTCTGGCGTCACTCTTCGAAAGTTTTCTTCATCGAAAAATGACAAATGAAGACTCAATACGTAATACTTTTACGCTATAAATAATGAATCTACATTACGATAATGACACTGATGATCATTAGAGTACCATTCACATACAAGGGTGTAATGTGTGGTACCAACGTGAGGAAATTAATCACGGAAAAATCACGTGATTAGATCGGGATTCGAATTCGGAATGCCAGCGGAAGAAAGAGAATAGGCCTTATGAACGGGAAGAATATCGTCAGAACATCTACTGGGATTTAAAAAAATTAGTACGGAGATAGGCGCCTAAGCCTGAAAAAATCTATAAGATTTTAGCCCCTTCCATTTAAACCACATTAATCGGTAGACTACACCAATAATAAAATTAATAATTGGCATGTTCTAATCCCTCCATCAAAATGATATCCTACTGCAAATGCAATAGAAGAATGTGCGACGGAATGGTACACTTAACGCGAAGAAGAACGCGGAGGCCAATAAAATTACTTCTCAAGCAGAACCGGAAACGGGTCAGTAGACCTAAACCTTGGAAGGTGATGACGAGATAAAATTAATTACGAGATTACAGAGAAAAGAGGCGAGGTGCTACGAATTAAACTCCACTATGGAATGAGGAAGAGTGGTGTGGGTGATCCTTCAAGTGAAGTCACTCTCAGCAGTAAAACAATAGAATCGAAGGCCTTATTCGGGATGAAGGAAAACGACAAATATTATGCAACGGCATGCATGACTTAAACCTCCCAAAAATTCATTGACCGATGATATCAGAAGACTATTTCTGTAAAAAAATCGAAAGCTCAATAAAATGAAATGGAATTTAAGAACCTAGATTCTTTTCATGCAATGGAAATGGACATTTTTTACTTAATAAAGCTGTGCCCAAAGTTATCTATGAGGATTTTTAATGATCAGCACCTCGTACAATAAAATTAACTCTTAAGTTCCCGTAGTAAATAGTTCCGGGCGTAATTTTATGGAAACGATTCATATAGTAATGAAAAAAGTCAAGTATTTCTTTTTAACGACAAACCTAAACTTCCGGTTGCAAAAATTAAAAAAATAGTTCACAACCCTAGAGTAAAGTTTATTTTTCTTTGATGCATGTTCACTCGCGCGACAGTTTTTCTGGACTGGTTTGAAATAAATCATCGAAAAAATGACCACAACCGAGAAGAAATATGACTTTTTTGGGGGGCTAATGATATTCATTACGTATTGCGCTCTTTATGTTTAATATAATACGCTCGTACATTGCTAATATTGGGTGGGCCCATCGACTAAAGAAGAGAGCAGATGGAGTAATAATATGCACAACGTATAATTTTAACAATTTTTTTGTGCCTGAAGATAACGTCTATGCTTTCAAACCAGTAGTAACGAACAAAAAAATTGTGAAAATTATGCATCGTGTACATTATCATTGATAGTGAATTTTCACGTAGCTGAATCCGATTACATCAGTTTTAGAAGATGGGAGTTTTGACGCACGAAATGGAAGCTTGCTTTTTTAGCGAAAAATGGTCCACCTAACATGGCTATCGCGCGCATTTCTCCAAAAAAATAATTTTATGAATGAAATTCAGTATTTTTTATAATTATTTCCAATACACATTTATCTACATCAGAGTTCTCAAAGGGTGTGCCTCGACAAGCTACTGTGGCGCGAAATTGCTGGACTGTGCCGCGAAAAAAAAAATATGCGGCCGTCGCGGGACGGCCGACACAAGTGGAACACTTGAGTATGGATTATGACTCGCAGTAGAGAGTACACAAGTTTTATATATGTATAAATATGCATAAATAATTGAATTACTATTTATTAAAATATGAATATGAACATTGTTATACATTCATAACAATTACAAGAAATACACATTGACTAAAAATATTATTATGAAATAAAACTATATCCCTCTAGTGATAAGATTATGGATGAATACGAAGCGCTTGTATATACGTAACCACGCAACGACTCAACAACTCCGGGAGTCGTGCGTTGCGTGACGAAAGGATTTTGCGAGATAACCCCAATCCATAAGAAGTCCACCGCAAAAAGGATTGGGAAAGTACGAACGCATAAAAACAGGCTTGTGTATTAAATATTTTAGTAGCGCTGTTTATTAATCTGAAATAAATGAAAATACATATACGTAATGCAATCGACAGCGTTCCAGCGGTTCGTGTAGCCTCCGCTATGGTTCTTAATCTTTCGGGACTGCTCCCTGGCGTTCCTCTAAAGCAGGCACGGTTGATTCTAAATTAGGGGTGCTCCGCTACACACCGCACGGAGAAACAGTGTTCCGCGAATCAAAAAAAGTTTTGAAAACCCCTGATCTATAATAATCATTACGGTACCACGACTAATCTGACACCGGCTCTTTTGTTTCCAACAAATTACCCGCTCAACTGATCCTGATTCAACATGGCTGATTGCGCATTTCAATGGCCTCACTGTACGATTCTATCTATTTCCATCTTTAATACGTGTACAGGCCACTTCCGCGTGAGGCGACAATAAGCTAGACTATCACACGCCACAACCTAGGCCACACAGCCTAGGATGGGGAAATAGGAGTGAGGCAAATATCAAACGGGCATCAAGGCATGATTCTCAGCTCGGGTGTTTCTAGCTCGTGCAGTGTCGCTAATTACCTCGCAGAGAGTCGCAACCAGTGGCGCACGTCTTTATAAGGTCAGTGCCTCTCGGCAGAGGGAAACTCGAACGGAAAGGATGTCAGTGAATTTTTTTACCCCCGGGATAACTCTTGCGAAACACAAGAATTGCATTTTTTGCACATGGCATTAATGTTGTAAATGAGAAAAATGTACACATTTATGACTGTAGACTCCTCAAATATGAAGTAAAATATATTTTTACATGTTAAAATTCGTTTAATTCCCTTTATTACCGAACATCTGACACAAAAACTCGAAAAATGTGTAAGAAAAAAATATAATACTAGCTATAACCCGTCAAAAATGATGCCCCCCTCCGCGAAATCATTATGGATATGCATACATTAAAAGTCTCCCAACTATTTATTTAAACAGAAATTAAAGGCTAAGATATTCTTGAATTACCTATAATTATCATTCACTTAATAAATGCATAAGCCATTTATTTACTAAATTTATCACATGTTGTTTATAGCAACATGGTAACAAATATAAACAGCCATTACGTATCTCAGAGAATATTTATTCATTTATATATATTTTAAAACCATAGACACAAACTATTTGGATTAAAAATATAGATATCGTCCCATACAATTTTTTTAAGATAAGACCTATGGATCGAATAATATACCCCAATTTAAAAAAAATATAAAAATGAAATTCACTTTCAATGAAATTGAATTCTAAATAGCAGCGCCCCTAGCGTTACAGACAGACAGACATACCTAGCTAAGTAATATAGTTTAATAAAATAGCAATTTTAACATGGTATATTAATTTGATATACTCGAACAGATGGAATGCAGAGTACGTGGTACGGTTTAACGATATAGCCAGGCGAAGAATTTTACGATGCATTTTCCTATTGAAGCGACTTATCTTGAATTCATCTCAATCCTTAAAACCAATATTTTTTATCTATTTTGCTAAAATGTCACGGTTCGAAAACAAAATCTTTCTACTTTTTTAAGACTCCTCTAAACAAAAAGAATGCTCTTGATGAATAAAAACTTCAAGTGAAAACTGAAGAAGCCATCGCGTAGTCGCGAATCATATCTTACTGGGTTGCCTTAATGTTCTGAGTTGTCTGCATGACAGTTTACAAACAAATAGCATTATTAATAGTTTTATATCATAAATTAGTTAAATAAAAATAAAAACTACAGTAATTGTACTGTTCACTTGAATTTATTGTGAAATACACAACACGTGTTTCAACGCTCCTTAGGGCGTCATCATCAGGTCTGCAACCGTTATGCCTCCAATACCCATATTTATACAAAGGAGCAAAGGAAAAACAGGGGGGGGGAATTCTTGATAAAACAAGGAGGTAGTCATAAGGAAGGGGGAGGGGGACGGTTGAAGGTGAGTAACAAGGGGAGGGGGGGTGTTGTACATGTGACCTTCCCGAGGATTCGGGAGTGTGGCCTATTGGGGGGGGGGGGGGGGTTTTGTGGAGATAAGCAGAGGAAAGAGGAGGAAGGGGAGGGGAAGGAAGAACAGGCTTGGGTTGTCAGGTGGACAAGGATAGAATGGGGGAGTGAACATCATATGCTACATAATTGAGAAGTTTCATTTTCTTCTTCTTTCTTTTGATGATTTCCCACTGCTCCAAGGTGTCCAGGCGTCGTCCCTTTTTCTCATAATGGAGGATCTTCAAGTCAAAGTTTGTTCTATGGGATTCCTCTATCAAATGTTTGGCCAGGTGGGATTTGGGATCACTGTTAGAATAGCACGTCTTAAGTTCATTTATACGTGTTTCAAAGTTACGCCCCAATGTACACACCCTCGCATGTGTTGCAAGTCACTTCATATACCCCGGATTTTTTCAACGGTTGCAGACCGACCTGATGATGACGCCCTAAGGAGCGTTGAAACACGTGTTGTGTATTTCACAATAAATTCAAGTGGACAGTACAATTACTGTAGTTTTTATTTAAAATGCTGTTCCACCAGATATCGCCCGACACTGTCGAATTTATAAATTAGTTAATTACAGATTACCAAAACAAGACTTGACTTCAAATCCTTGGCGCTTACTCAAAGATGGAGAAAGAGAGAGTACGGTTAAAATCTCCAAGTCGGCATTGGGAACCACGACTATGAAATATCACCACTAGCTCCGGAATCTAATCGTAGAAATAAATGTTGGCAAATAATGGATGCGACCCAAAAGAGTAAAATAAAAATAAATCTGAGGAATTATATGATGATATAACTCATAACACTGCGCAAGTAAAAAACAAACTGGTAGTTAAAAGAAGGAAGTATTTCTGGAATTACCAGTATTTAATTGATGTTTTATTATCATTTGAAAGCGTAATTTCTTTAAATTATTGACTCACCCCGAAATCCGTTATCATGCAAAGGTGTATAATTACTGAAGTTCACAGGGCTTAGGAAACTTACCTGAAAAGAAGAGCAAAGATATTATTGATACATGTCACGCAAAAAAGATATTAAAATTAAATATGTCCTACTTTATATTCCTCCACCTTTCACCTTACTATCGTAACCATTGGGTTACCTAGTTCATTGAAAGGACTTTGGAAATTCCGTTCCCTAACAATACGTCTCATATGAGAACTCTCCACGTTAGCAAGGAATTTCACGTAATTCACACCTCAAGAGGTTTCAATTCGCCTAACTCCGTTGTTATCTTCCGTGTTACCATTACTTTTAACTTATAGCAACGCATGGCATCTTAGGACACCTTAGAGGACACCCCGCACCGTAAAGTCGCTGTCGGAAAATTAGCCCAAAGGCTGAGATCATGACGCCACTTCCTCAAATCGAAAAACATAAGTATGCGTGAATAGGAACACGGGCTATAACCAAATCCAAACTGAAATTTGACCCACAATAGTATATTTCTTTATTCTATGAGTAAGTTATATCTTCATAAAGAAATAAAATGGAAATCTTAAGTCTAAATAACAAAGCTCTGACTAGGGGAAAAATTTCTGAGGGAAAATTCGAACGCTGGCATCAAATGCATTTCATACATAAATATAATACGAGTGTACATTACAAATTAGGGATAAGCATTTGAAGTGGTTTCAATACATCATACACATTAGTTTTTTATGAACATGCCACCACTCTTCTTAGATAACACCTAATACTACCCCGCGACTCCCGTGATGAAAAACCTGCCGGCGTAAAATTAGTCCAATGGCTGAAACCGTAACATCACTTCCTGAAATCGAAAGTCCACGAGTACGCGTACAGGAACTCGGGCCGATCCGAATTCTAATTTGACCCATAAGAGTCGATAATCCGTGGATAACTTATTTCCTCGTTTGATAACGAACGAAAAGTAAATCTCCAGTGAAAAATAACGAAGCACTGAATACGGCAAAAAGTTACGAGAGAAACTGGGAACGCTAACAAAATATCACTTCAAGTACCCTTGAAAGCTTAAGTGGGACGCATTTCCACCCTCGGAAGTCTAGAAGTTCAACTCTCCTAACTACGAAAGACGCGATTATAGAAAAACTACAAGTGCAACCTTTGCCAGTCGAGGAGTAGAAGTTATTTTCGCTGACTTTGAAGGGCTTTTGGAAAGAAGGGGAAGTACACTCAACTGAGTAGACTGATAATCGTTATTTTCGACGGGTTCCATAAGAGAGAGAGAGAGAGGGAACCCAGACCCCAGTAGGTCAAGGAGGTAGCTTTATTTTCCACCACTCTGCCGATGAGAAAATCCAAAGCAGGCATCGAATTATTAGGCAGTTACGGCTCTGAAGTGCAGATGAATACGAATTAGCAACCCCATCTATTCAAATTTTCGTTAAAAACGATATGAATAGCCAGTTAAAATATGTTACATGCACTTTGCTAAACAATAAATAGTAACGGGTGATGGGATGTGTAGGCAGAACTATCTGAATATCAAGTTTCATTTCTGAGGATCAAAACTTTCAGAGAAGCTGTGCACAATAACATACCTAAATAAGAGAGGTTGTTGGCCCAACGCTGCTTCATAGGCGGCATGCTTGGGGAATGGTTATTTGGTGAACCAACCAAATCCATACGTAGGAACAACACGATGTTTCCGACAATGTTATAAGTACAGTATTTAAGGTATAAGGACAGTATATAAGGTATAAGGACAGTACATTACTGAGCCCAACTTACTTCATTCGATGGTTTGCTTTGTATTTTTCAGACAATTTTACAGCCATTGGAGGTTAAAATTCGTTAAATATACCACAGCTATTTTCTACGCATTATTCTAGATAATATTTTTCTCATAGCTACTTTAATAATTAGTTTAGTCCAAAACTATGCTTTTATACATTATATGGCCCAAGGTATGGCAGATGTAAATTAATTGGGGCCTTTGTTGCATTATTGATATTGGCCGGCCGGGGGATATCGATATTCATCGGTAGTTGTCGATATTTGCGGCCAAATGTTTGGAACTGAACGGTTGACAAATGGTTAGGTAGGGTTCCCAATCATATGATTGCCCTACAGTTTACAAAAACAAGTTTCCTACGTTGGGATACATTTTGCGTTATTTGGGGAGAAAATTGAAGTGTTTGATTCACATTCGAGACTTCCATTGACTTCCAAATAACCAATCAACCAAGTTACGCTGGTTCCCAAGTAATATTCTCAATTTTCCAAAAACTGCATTGTACTGTGGTACGCAGGCTGATGTGGTACGCAGTCAAGCGCACGGGTGGAAAGATACCAAGACCCCAAGGGGATGAAATTCACCAGGAAAAAAACATTAGACTAACCATCATTCGAACCCGGATCCCCCAATTGCCGGTCAGGTACGTTAGCTAGTTGTACCACCAAGCCACCTTAACTAAAGGCGAATTTCGGTGGGAATTGGGAGATCTGGGTTCGAGTCTTGGTCAAGTCAAGTGATTTATTCACGGCGAATTTCAATCTCTTGGTGTAAGGTTCTTATGTTCGACGTGAACGGATCTATACCCTGCTTGAAAGTGCAAAGACCTCTCCAAAGCACGTAATTCCGTCAAAGGAGAACCCATTACCAACTGTTCATTGCTCAAGATGGCTTTGAAAATGGACGAGACAAGTGCGCAACGGGTAATTTACGGAACTCTTTCCTTTCCTTTTGTTCCTTCCTTTATTTTCCTACTTCCTTTCAGAAACAGTATAGAGAGAGACGAGTTTTTACGTTTACATTCCCTCGTGAACATAAGAGCATTTTCTTTCCCTAGCCCTACGCGACCGATTTGGAAAAAGAAAAAAAAACTAGAGTGACATAAAAATGGAGAAAAAGGAGTAAAGGAGACTCCCAAGTCGCGTTTATGGCACCAAAGCGGAAGTTCGTAGGCGCAAACAGGGGACGACACACTCGAAGGTACGAAGGGGAAGTAGTATCCTGTAAATAGCTGGAGATCACTCCTTTTTTGGATGGGGTTCCATCATACAGGAAGAAGTGTGTAAATACCATTCTTTTCATTCTTGCTTTGATGCTACCCGATAAGTAATTAATGCAACGACCAATTGGCTGTAGTTGGATCAAGACTAGATTAAACCTTGTATCTTATGAACATAATTATTCCCTATATTGGATAAGTAATGTCTGATTAATTGATACATTTCCACTTTACGCCCCGGAAGACGCTAAAAAACATAGCATCAGCTGCCTGCAGTAAAGGGGTTACATCACTATGCAACGAGACAATTGCTGAGCGTTTTATCTAAAAAATATATCGTTGCGAAAACAATTCTCAATAAATCGTTATTATAAAATTCATAACCGTTTAGCACAGGTAACTTAAATAAAATTCTATGGTGAAACAATTTACGATATAGAATAAATATTACACACTAGAAATACTCACTTTCGGAGAAACATGCTCTCTATCTGATAAAATCAACAAACCTACCTCTCTACTCGACATTTTTACAAATTAAAGTCGAAGTAACATTGGCATAGAAGGCGAAAATTGGTGATGTAAGAGTGAAAGGGGGAAAAATATCATTTCACCGTCTCGTACAAAAGTCACTTCAGCGAAAAATTGATTAACGGAGCAATATTTTTCCAAGAAAATTAATGTTAATACAATGATGGCAAGCAACCAACTTAAGTTTTTCGAATCATTAACGAATGAACGCCAACGACTAAAAGCAATATGCGGAAACTGAATCAATATTTTGACTTTTAATATTCACAATGGTTTATATGCAGACGACTGGTTTCGTCGCAAAGGCTGGTTTCACCTGAGGATATGCCTTGGCGATAAAACCGTTCGTCTGCAAATAAACCATTTTGAAAATTACAGAGTTCAATCATTGATTGTGTAATAATGCATTCTCACCAAGCCTGAGAATATGGAGTTCAGCCATATGCGTAATTCATCGTCACAGGCTCTTCATGGAATTTTCTTCACATATTTAAATGAAACCCATATAATTTTGTTACGCCACATAAAATCACAAATATTTTCAGTGAATCATTTCAACATAAATAATACCTTTAGGCCCAATATATAGGAAATTTAATAAATTTAAACGAATGCAATATATTTCACATTAAGGGAGTTATAATAATTTTTCAGTTTTTCAAAAAACCTTCCCCATTTCCAACCCCTTAGTCCGATTTTGCCAATTAACGAACTTTTTCGTGATTTATTTTTTAAACATTCGTAATCTACCTATGCCTCTAGGTCGGGCGTAAAGTTTTTTTTTGAATACTCAACTCATTTTGCTCAATTAGTGCAGTATGGGTTAGTCGTATCAAACATTATATCAAACAAAAGTTTTAGATAATATTTAGAAGTTCTACAATAGCATTGAACGAATTTGGTATTGTGCCTACTAATGAAGCGATGGTTTTTTTTGTTCGAAAAACTCTATTTTTCCAACAATGGTTGGAGTTATCAAAAAATCATTCAAACGAAGTTTTTGGTAGTAGTCTTAGAGAGTATAATAAATTCAAAAAAATACAATGCATTATGCATTAAGGGAGTTACGGTGATTTTTATGAGACCATGTAGACATTTTCCGGAAATAGGTAGCTACAGGAAAACTACTACAAAAACTAAAACTACAGGTAGGAAAACTACAATAGGTAGCCTTTCTTCGAAATCTCCCCAAAAGCGTCAGTTCATGAGGAATGCAGCTGCGGCCGGCTCTTGGGAACGGAAGTAGTGTCCATTAAAAAAATGATTCAATCCTAATAAGTAGATTTCCAAGGAAAAGGAAAGATGATTTCCTCTAAAAGAGTAGATATAGCAAAATAAAAGTCAGACAAGATTAAGAAATGGAGAGTTGGGTACTTCGGCCACGTAATGAGGATGGACAACATTAGCCTTACAAAACGAATTTAGAATCATGTAAACAAGAGTTTGAATGGAAACCAGTGAATCAAACGGGTCAAGATTCTCCCAGGAAATTGGATAGTGATAAAAAAAAACAGACGCCAATCTTTTTTTTTTAGGTATTAGCAAATAACTGCTGGAACTGACATCAAAATGCGTTAGTGCAACAAATATGGCGTTGCAGTTGGCTCCCATGGCTACAAAAAAGTGTTCATAAAAAAATATAATCGCCTCATAATCCGCATATTTGGTATCTTAATCTTGTTTTCTAAAAGCAGAGGCTTGTAACCATCGAAAGAAATATTTTATAAGCAACGCAAACGGAAAGGTGGAATTCAGTATTTGTTTTGACTCGCACTGTCGCGTCAAAATATCCTTAAATGACAGAGACACTTATTTATTATTGCCGGCACGTTTTGTCCGCCTTGCACAGGTATCGCCTCTCGGGTAGGTACATACTAATACGAATCTCTTTAGCGGGGGAGGAACTAGTAGTGCGAGCTGCCGCAAATCATCCCTGACTTCACTTACTCACAGACCTTATCAGGACGACGCGAACTTCACGGGTAAGGCAAGGGCAATAGTATAAGTTGAAGAGACGAGTAACTAACTCTAGCTGATGGCAGCACAAAAAAGCTCGTAACCTGAGTTTGCGGAAATATACACCCGCGGTCAATCGCTTGGTCAGACGAAAGCGAAAGAATCCACGAATGCAGAAAATAACTCAATGGCATGACTAAAAGCCATTGAATCTTTCTGGCAAACATTCAAGCGTACAATTCTCACTTATATGATTCTTTTATCCCACGTTCAAGTAATTTGCTGTTCAGATGATTGATGGTAGGCTTTTCTAACAGGCTTATAATTCAATCCACTGCTGTCACCTCTAAACTTTTCCGCTTTGCGTTCAATTTGCTAGGCATTGAGGCTCTCAAAAGCTTCATATACTCTTGCCTCCACCACATCACATCATTTGCCATTTAATGCAGCCTTCCATTCAACCCTGTCCCCTGCCAACTCCTTTATCCCCTTGAAACTCATCTGTTTCATATCCCAATTTGGCCTGCTGATTATTTGGTCCCTCAGTCTTCCTCGTGGGGTTTTCGCTTCTATTACGTTTATTGCGAATTCGTCACGTCTCGAAGTGTGGCCTAACCATGTGAACCGCGTCTTTATGACAGTACTCCACATGGACTTCCTCTCTTCCATTCTTCCCTACACTTCCTAGTTCCTGATCTTATCCGTACATTTGATCTTCAGCATCTACTCTCAGCGCCAATGTTCGTATTATTCCTCTGTTTGCATATATTCCGCATTTCCAATGGTCCATGTTTCTGAGCCATGCAGTGCAACACTCCACACGAGTGTCTTCAGGTACAGTACCCGCCAACGTCATAAAAAATTCCCAACTTACCCCTTTCCCAAAATTCTTTCTCTATCACAATTATTTTGAATCTCGTTTTTTCTTAGTAGGTATTTCCCCCATCCGATTTTACTACCAGCTGAGTCTCTGCCATGCAAACCTTTTGCCTCACATACTATCTAAAACAACTCTTCAGTTGTTTCTCACCACTCAGCTCACCCCCTTCATCCTTCTTCAAACCCGTATCTCAGAAGCCTTCAGTCTACGCTCATTCTCTTACCTCAAAGGCCAAATTTCCGAACCATACACCGTTACTGTTCAATGAAGGTCAAATCCACACTCCACGCCCTTAAGGTGGTAGGAGCGATTTTTGTTTATGAACAGATTTGCGTGAAACCTTGCATACGTGTCCTTATCAGTGATATCTATAGATAAAATTGAAAAAAATTGCCTCACATCGAATGCGTTTTTTGGCAATACAATGCTATATTAACATGTAGTCTTATGGCACATGTGATATATTTCGTAATAATTCGATTAAATATGCACAGATTTCCTTCTAAACGCGAAATTGTGTATTTTTTTATAATTAAACTAGTCGCTAAAAATAAAACGTTGTCACGCTGACTCCAATATTTGAAGAAAAAAAAACATTTCAATATAATTTCGTCAAATTGTCGAATACCGCGCCAAAAACTCAAGTCATAACATTTTTTAATTAATTAAAAAAATGTAATATGTATATGATTCTTGTATCATTTCCATTACTACCAGTATGGTGAGTTCCAATGCATAAATGGATGCACTTGAAAGTTTGAGCGAGATACTTCCCTAGTCATAATGGAAACCAAAGTCAATTTCTACGTCTTAACTTCAGAGTCTGTAAAAAGTATGAAGTACCTAAATATTGTAATATTAATGGCGGAAAATATATGAATCTACGTCAAACATTCTCAGTAATTAAATATATCCACATTTATCTATCATATCTACATTTTCTCAAACTCGACTCAATTTTTCACGCCGTACGGTGAAAACACCTTCACAACATATGGTTTTTTTGTGATTCTATAAAAATGGCTGCCGTGAGTAATTGATTATATTTTATTAATAGTTCAGAAAGCATACAAACTACACACCGTTACATTTTTGACGACATCTAGCTGTTATAAATTCGTTATTTTTTCAATTCTCTGGAGCGCACAACCGTCATCTATCCCATGCAAAACAGCTTATATTTTTGGCAAATTGCTCGAATAGCAGTTAGGTATGGGGTTAGTACTTTGATAACACTGGAAAGATGAGTTGAAAATGAGGTCAAATTTATCACATTCTACGTGATGTAATATATCGCTCAAACTACCTTAAGTGAAATGTGGTCCACGATTTTTTTTCGACTTACTTAAAATATTATTAGAATGCGCATTCAATGACCCACGATAACCACGCTCCAGCCACCTTAAGCAAGGACTCCCCCTAAATTAATCTCCTTCCTCACCGAGCTCTCTTTCTCCCTCCATCCACTCCCCAACCGCCAACACCTTTCCTCGAGCTTTCCCTATCCAAGAAGTAAATGTCAGTTTGATAATTTCCTTCCTTTACACCTAATGAAGAAGTTATGCATTGAAATCAGGTCGTGATAAACCTTACCAGTGGAATTTCAAAGAGTTTAATTTAAATAAGAATCGCTTCCTTTAAGTGACCCTGGAAACTACCTCGTATATCACTCTTATCGTCATTATTTCTTTGACCGTTCTACGCATTATGCTCAAGTAAATTTAAATAATTGAAGGAAAAAGTAAATTCTTCTCAGACCAGTGGCTACACACAATCGCACGAAGTCATTTCCATAGCCATAGTTGTTTTTGTCCTTCATAGAAAGACTGCGAAAAAAAACTATTTTAACCTTCAATTGTGAAAAAATCAAAATATATCTGTTCGCAAATGCCTTGTTCCACGTAGCAAGGAGCCGACAACAAGACGGATTTCCCATTCATTTCAGACCTACGTAAATGAGAACAGCTAAATCATCACCATAAGGAATGTTGGCCTTGAGTCGGCAGACGGAGTGTCGGAGCAAAGCGTTCGAGCCAGACGGCTGGCTGCCTTGCCACGGCGTATAACACCGCATATTTGAGACATTTCAACTAAAGTGACAAAACCAATAGGCAGGACCGATACTGCGCAGAAAATTAAATTAATTAATGCTACTTTCAGCATGATTTCTTCATGACGTTCTCAAATCTGGTGAATCGAAAAGACAAGTTGACGCATTATTTCTAGATTTTAAGAAAGCTTTCGACACGGTACCTCATAACAAACTTTTATACAAATTACAGTCATGCGGCCTAAACGAAACAGTAGTAAACTGGATACGCGACTTTCTGAGTGATCGTAAGCAAAAGGTAGTTCTTGACGGAATTAGCTCTGATGTCGTTAAAGTGACATCAGGTGTCCCGCAAGGAAGCGTGATCGGACCCCTTTTGTTCATTATATACATAAATGATCTATGCTCTCGAATTAGCAGTAAAATACGTTTATTTGCCGACGACGCTGTCATCTATCGTGAAATTAGTGATCACTCTGACTTTGAAACCTTATCATCGGATTTAAACAACGTTCATGGGTGGAGCCAAGAGTGGGGACTCGAACTTAATCTAAGCAAATGCACGGCGGTACAATTCTTGCGGAGGTCGTCCAACTATTCCCATGTATATGCTGTGGATGGTGTTAACATAAAGGCGACAGATGAAGTGAAGTATCTAGGAGTTACGATAACTTCGGACCTATCGTGGGGAGCACATATAAGAAATATTTGTGGCAGAGCTCTGAAGAAGCTAGGATTCGTCAAGCGTATTGTGGGAAGATTCTCGGATGAAAAAGTAAAAGAGAGGTGCTATTTCGCACTCGTCCGGCCACACCTTGAATATGCAGCGAGCATATGGGATCCGGTGCAGAAAGACTTAGTCCGGGAACTTAATAAAATACAAAGGAAAGCTGCGTGATTCGTCAAAAACAGCTACGGGCGTACTGACAGCGTTACACAGATGTTAAACGAATTAGGCTGGGAGCCGCTAGAGACTCGGAGGCTACGCGCTAGGCTTAGATTGCTTGAACAATTGAGAATAGATATCTTTCAGAGCGACACGGAGAACATCATATTAGAACCCCACTATATTTCCAGGTCCGACAGAAACGATAAATTAAGAGAGATATTTTGCCGAACGGATAGGTATGGGAATTCGTTTTTCCCCCGAACAATAAGGGACTAAAATAAATGCTAGGCGTAATTTCATTAGAGCGTTTCCTTTTTATATTTAAACGGCTGGTGTCCTAACACCCCCCGCCACACGCCTATTGAGGCGGCTTGCGGGGTAATATGTAGATGTAGATTTGGCAACCACTTAAACATTAAAGAGGCACGTATAAGACTAATATAAAATGGGTTACGGCATAACACTGTCTATCACGCTTTCAAACAGTTTTCATTCACGAATGTGTAAAATTCAAAATGAAAAATCTTGTCATGGAATTGAATACAGGCATACCTATTGAATAAGCGCCGATTGCCATACACATTTAAAGCAGCAGACATGGGGATTTGGTTTCGAATAACAGTATACTCAAATAATTTTATTAATGGTTATTAATTTTTAACGTTTGCATATCTCTACAGCGGGTGACCACGACTACAGTAACTGCCGCAATGCTCTGTAGTGTAGTAGCTCCGCAATGCTCAAAGTGCCGTTAATCAATAGAATGCTTTTGTTTACAGCCGTGGCGGCGTTTATCGCATCCTTTCCTCCATACCTCTCTCTTCTGCCAGACGTCTTCAATGAACTCTCTCCCATTAACTGCCTTCTTCACGCCCTCTTTCCATCTAGTTCTTGGTCGGCCCCTCTTTCTTCTTTATTCTTCCAAGTACCCTATTAAAACACACTTTTGGAAGTCGATACTCTGGCATTCTCATCATACGTTCATACCATTACAATTAATTATTTCTATGTTTCAGTCAACGTCCTTTGCGCTCCAATTGTTTTCCTCAGTTCACTATTTGGAACATGATCCGTAAGTGGTAGCCATGGCATCTCTTCTACAATTCAGTTATCAGCCTCGTTCTTCAATATCCTCTTTAATCGACCACATTTCCGAACCATAGGTGACACACCTTTCTTCCAGTTATGAGAAGGTTCCTATTTTTATTTATTAGATATTATTTTGCTCCCAAGTACTGGGTGAAGCACCTTTGTTTTTGCTTTCCCTCGTCCTATTTTCCGTGGGATGACGTAAATGTCCTTACCACTTTTATTTGGAGTTGTCATTCAGTTACATTTCGGCTGAATCTATCCTTGGCCTATTAATGAAGCAGCGCAATTAACAAACACATTGTTTAATTCTAGGCACGTTCAATGAGAATGTGGATCAAAGTGATATCAAATAGAAAAAGTGTTGGTGTTTGGTGACTCTTGGCACTGGAATTGCCACTGAGAAAGGCCTCATTGGCCTCGAGAGATTCCACAAATGGTGTCTCGATCGAAGGCGATACACTTCACCAACAAAAAATGGAACAATGCATCTTTGCAGGACACGGAGACATCCAGGTGCACAGGCCAACTATAAACACACATTAGATTTTCCAGGAAGTTGATAAATGAAGACAAAAATACACGCGCTCAGTAGGGAACTTGAGAGTAGTTATCTAAAGAGAAGCTTACTCCAGGTTTCACTCACGTGATTTGTGTCACAACAAGGATACCTACTCATGGTAATGTAAATCTTCCTAGCGGGTATCTTAATTCTGCCACTGGGAAGTTTCAAAGAAGGAAAATTTCCCGTCATTCTAATAACACCTTACCGGATTACTCGGAATTACAAGCAAGACCATTAGGAGTAGAACTTCATTTCCACAGGAAGCACTTGCGAATAGAAGGAAATTAAAGTGCATACGCATTAGGAGAAAAAAAACAAAAAATACCAAAAACTTGAACACTGAGCATAAACTCGAATGGTTCGCAGACTTGGTCATTGGGGAAAGAGAATTAGCGAGGACTGAAGGTTTTCAAAATGCAGGTAAGAAGTGGAAGTAAGTAGCTTAAGTTAAGAAGCATGAAAGACAAAACAAATTTTACATCTCAAGAGAGACAAAATTACGGTCGAACAGTAATGCGAGAATAAATTTAAAACATGGCTACGAAAGTGAGGAGTAACAAGTTAGAGTAAGGACAGCCTAAATATCTAATTATCATTTGAAAGAACGCCAGATGATGATAATAAATAAGAATTAAAGAGACATTACACGAACACTCCTGTAATGACCTAGTGAGTTAGGCGAATTACAATTTCATAGTCGCAGATGTGACGATAAAAATGGGCATTCTTTAATAACGAAAACGTGGTCTGCGTCGGACCAGACGGTGGAAGTTATACTTCTTTGGCCGGTCGCACACACCCGCTCACACACACAGGCAGACAGGATATATAAATGAAATAAAAGACATTTTTTCTCTATTATTCAATATATTTCTCTTCGATATATTGTTATGAGTGATTTAATTTTTATAATATACACCTATATATTATCTGTTATATACACCTATATACTATATGTACGTTTTTGTATGGTTTTTTGTACGTTCGAACTTTGAAAAGAAGTTTTGTTTAAAAAAAAATCGCCCCAACCGGGAATCGAACATGGGACTCTTAGGTGAAAGTCGAGTGCGCTACCGACTCACCCATCGATGCTCTTGTTCAAAGTTCGAACGTACAAAAAACCATACAAAAACGTACAATTGTGGATTTTTCTCACCCAAAAAAGAGCGTGACGCGGTTTCTCGACCAACATCCCATCCCAAAAGTCTCCAACGGGCGCAAAGAAATATAACTTCAAAAACTGATTTTCTCTTAGGCCTCTAAAATACGATCAAAATCGTATTTTTTCTGAAGAGCATTTACGACTTGATAGTCCTTTCGTACTTTGAATACGAAAATAACAATGCACAAACATCCATGTCCTAGCTGATGAATAAACCACCAAGGTGGGACTCGAACCAACGACGTCAGGGATAGCAGTCGAGGACTTTAACCCCATGTCACCTAGACCGAATAACTCCAAACTGTGGGAAGTTCTGGAGAATGAAAATGCTATACCTTAGATGATTTCTCAATTTCTAGATATACGAGGCTGAATAACATACATATTCAAGAGGACATTTTCCCAAGACTTGGAGAACATTTTTACGACAGAGGCCGACTAGGAAAGACAGACAAGAGAAAGTCTTGGACAACAAATGCAGTTGATTCACTAGGGCGGAAAAACTTTTCCACGATCCCGAATGCAGATTTTTTAAAAATTTGCATATAGAGCAGCGATGCCAAGAAAGAGGAAGAAGGCAAAACATGACATCAGTGTCAAAACAACAGCATCAGATATACCTGCGTCTTGAGAGAGTGAGAGGAAAGACTAAATCATACCACTGCATGATTACCAAATGCATGTTTCCCGTACGCAGGGAAATGTGATGCTGATTCACCAGAGGCAATTAATTACCTGCTTTGCCTTGCAAATGCAATTAGAATACGATCACTTTAAAAGGTAATCTACCGGTTAAATTATATAGGTATAAATGGGAGTGAATTGAAATACCTTAGATTTTTACACGTGCCTATTTTTTTTCTTTCTTCACCTCAGCGTATGTCCTACCTCTCTTCATCCCGTCCACAAAACCGTTTCTCTTTCTTCCCATTGCCCGCCAAAATCCTGCCCTCTATCACGGCCTTCAGTATTTCTTCGCCTCTCATTGCCAGCTCCAACCACCTAATCTCCTGATTAGAATCCTTGTTTCTTCCTATACGTTTTCTCATGACAGCAATCGCATACCGAGTTTCCCTCCCCTTCCTTAACCCAAACTGCTCATCGTCCAAGTTTTAATTTTCTCCACTGGGAGATCTTTTATTTATTATTCTAAGTGAACCTTTTGCCGCGTGTGAAATTAAACGAATTGCTCCATATTTCTCGAATTCTAACGCTTTTTTTTCGTGATTGGTATTAAGTAACTTTTTTTAAATCCTGGTCCACCCAAAGGGTTCATTAGAATCAATTTTCCCATGGTTCGAAAGCGTCCGTTTAAGTAAATTGGCGCTGTAAAAACAATGGGGTGGAACGTGGACACCTGCCGTTGCATAGGGGGTAACACGCGAGCGCGTGCTGGCTGAGGAAGCCCCTGTGATGAACTTTCAGTAGTAGGTAGTGGGGATGGGTAAACAGGTTACATCACACACGTGGGGAGAGGTTCACCCGAGACCAAAGCATCTGCCGGCTGGAATAAGGGAAACGAGGAAGGGGATCAGGTAGGGGGGAAGGGTAACCAGGACACCCAGTACGCGGCACGAATTATTTCGGGCAAAAACAGTTCCTCAGTGTAATCGTCAGTACTGCGTCATGAGCCTTGATCACACTCCTGTATTTACCATAATCGAGTACAATTGCTTGGAAAATCACGTTAGACAATCCGTATAGTATCGATCAAAAGAAAACTGTCGACATCGCTTTCTGCTGTACATAAGGACTGGTAGATAAAAAAACTTTCAGTTTAGACAGCACAAGTACACGGTCAAAGCGTTCATCATGGTGGACATGTCTTCATTTGACATTATAGTTCTATCGAAAAATCCCTATTTTCGTCCAAAGGAACGCTTTATTTTTTGGCAGAACGTATCTGAGGCTGATTTATTTCAAATGAGAACCAACCAAGAACTCGCATGCACCCCTCGATAAAAATAGAAGGATATTAATAAAATTGTTAAAATTAAAATTTCAAGACAATGCAAAATGAATCCGGTGTCGCTTAGTAAAAATGTTTAGCGTTCAATGTCTTGAACGATTCAACACACTGCATTTGGAGTTTATGCTCCGTTATTAAATTATATACGTGACAGCTACACTGCCTCACAGTTCCGCAGATTAACTCTTGTCTTGTGCGCCCTTAAATGTGCAAACTGCACGGTATGCACACTTCAGTCTCCTAATCAAGAGTGTTAAATTATGATATGGCTTGCATTGATCATTATCACTTAATTATTAAGGTTATATACCGGTTAAGGTAGGTTTAACCGGGAGTGAGTAACGACCTTCTACATATCTGCAGATTAGCTGTTGTCTTATGCGCTCTGAAATGTGCAAACTCGCTGTGTACACCTTTCTTTCTTCGCATCATGCGCGTTGAACGATGTCATGGCTTGAACTGTGTGCGTATATTATCTTTGGGAGAATATTATTACGAGTGTCATCAGTCACCAAGAACAGGGAAAACATTCCATTTCACGCCTTCACATTTACATTTTTATCGTACGAATTGCGAATCGTTTCGGAACTTGGCTTTTGAAAGAGGCGTGGCGATTCGATCGTCTGAAATGGGAAAGTGCGATCGGAAAACACCCGAATAAAATGAAGAGGGCGACGGGCGAATTGTTTTCGGCTGAGAGCACCGCGTATGGCTCTCGTAATTGCGGGCCACGATGTTATTTTGTTTCCCGCAGCTGTATCCGTTTTCATTGAAACCCCCTAAAACGGTGAGGGCGTGCCGGTTTGGTGAGCGAGAAGGGCGAGAGATCTCGGTTGAATGAGTTTCTCTCAGAAGTGTATCCGGCCCTCTTTCCTGGTGACAGGTGGCATTTAAAAATAATGTAAGCGCAAACAGTTTTTTTTTCATCTACTAACACAGAAAAAATACTTTTCTAGACGCAAATGCCCATAAAATATTGCGCTTCATAACTTGGTCTACGAAAGACTTGAATGATATTTTTGTTGAAAGGGCCTTATTTTTCTCTTTGGTTCTACCAATCACTGAATGTGGATCTGTGGTTTGGAGTCCACATTATGAATGACAGAAAAACCGAATAGAAAAATATCTTGGTTAGGAAGAGTGCCAATAAGTGTGGTAATGGCCAATCAGTGATCTCATATAATGAAATTTGTAATGCACTAGACCTAAGAACTGTCAATTAGACGCATCAATACTGACATTACGTTTCTGTCTAAAATACGTGAGAATTTGCATATGTGTTATCATAAAAAATATCTACAGACAAAAGTGAACAATATTTCATCATAGTGATTTGGTTTTTTGGCAACTCAATGCTATTTGAACACGTAGCCTTCAGGCTCATGGCATATATTTCGTAATAGTTCGATTACATATGTGCAGATTTTCTTCTTAACGTGAAATACTAAATTTATTACTATCATAATTATGGATAACGAATACCAAGTTGTCACGCCGAGCCCAATATTCGAAAATACATATTTCAACAATAAAATTTCGTCTAAATTTCGAATACAGTGCCGAACATTATAGTCATTACATGGTGCTATTGCGGGAAAAAAATTAAAACATAATTGTTGCATCATTTCCATGACCTCCGATATGATGCGTTCGAAGTCATAACAGATGCACCCAAATGAAATGTGGTCTTAGTACTTTTTCTTGACTTTAAAAAAATATTAAAATGTGCACTCAATGGCCCACGACTACCGCTCCAGCCACCTTAATGCAAATATCGCGCAAATATCTACTTAAAACGATATCACACAAAACATCCCTTGAATGAAACTCTTTTTATACTGCTTGAAGACATCAAGTGGATAGGTTAGCTTCAGATTCTACTGTTATGCTTCCCAAGAGCAAGAAAAAAGTTTTTATGTCAATTGGAAATATGGTATTTTCATTAAAGTAATCCTATTTTTTCATTAACGCTAATTTTTTTTAGAAGAGAAGGGAATAATTGAAGAGGAGTCAGCAGATAAAGAAAAGAAATTGAGGACAATATCTATCATCGATCAAAAGCAAACTGTTGACATCGCTATCCCTGTGGTAGAGTAAAAATGGTACATACACAACTATCAGCATAGACTGCATATGAACACAGTAAAGAGTTCATTGTGGTGAAAAAGAAACAATATAATTTCAACATTATTTAACTAAACCATTCAGTTCAACGTCTGAATGGTAACATCAATATGCCTTAATGACAACGCTCTATGAAATACTATTAAGTCTTTCTGTACCATTTTAATGACCATCGTTAACTTCGACGAAGTAAAGCCCGAGTACATTAATTTAAAACAGTCAGTAGGTGTCCAATGAATACCTAATAAAATCGTGTAGGCCTAGAAGAAACTGTGGGCATCGGTTCAGTAAGGAAGATCTGTGCTTGTCACAAACTTTCAGCATCTCTGATAAAAAAACAGAAGAAAATATTTTCACAAACTCTCACACCCACATAATAAATATATCCCAACTGAGTCCGACAAATCGTAATGCCTAACCCCCGAAATCCTTAAAAGCAGCGGCGTCATCTTTTCCACGAAGCATCCTCTCCCCCATCTCTCCCTCTGAAAAACCCACTCCAAGCTCACACGACAAATGACAAACATCCTCCTCCTCACCCTACAGTAAGACCAGAAACAAAAGGGGCACAATGGGAGGGGGAGTATATGAGAACCAAGGGTGGAACACCGTGTGTGAAATATATGGTCTTTCGCTCTTTCGGCCAAGACGGCACACATCTTCTGCCCTTTTACACCACCCCTCCTCACCAAGCACAAACCCTCCCACCCCCTGATCCCCCTGGAAACGAAGTGCGCCGTCGAGGGGGGTTGGAGGGGGGCGGGAGATGGCGTCGGACTCATACCCGTTGCCCATGACAACCACTCGGGGCGTCTGGCGAGAACCATCAAGTTCGGGGGACCCCATAACTGACTGACTCTTCCTCATTCCCAACCTACCCCCATCATACCACTTGTCCCACACCAGCTCAGTTAGTCCCCCTCGGAACGACAATACGTCTACATCTACAAATACGAAATGCCGTACAAGCCACCACTAAGGTGTATGGCACGGGGTGATTCAACACCAGGCATACGGCATGCAGCACTCGTCCCAGTTCAAATCATGACCTCGCACGTTCCCCCGGCCGCTAGGAGCAGACCAAAAAGCAGTCGGGAGAAAAGTGCAGTCAAACCAGAAACTGGGCTGTCTACTAGATCTTTCTTCACGATATTTTTTCCTCGGAAGAAAGGGTCGTCCAGCTAAACGCAATATTTTTAGATTTCCAAAAAGCTTTCGATAAAGTCCCTCATTCGAATTCACTCGTTAAGTTGAAAGGTTATGTAACGTAACATGTTGGATAAGACTCCTTAGGCGACCGCGAACACGGCAGTCCTACTAAAAAAGACATCCGATATAATGTATATTTTTACAATATGTTTTTCGATATTCTTATTATTTATAGTCTTGTTTTTACCTATAGCAAATTTCTTGTGGATACAGTGGTAAAATTTTACGTTATTAACGTAAGAAGTGGTGCTACCGTTTTTGAACCGGCAAAAAGCGTGCCTTTTTTCATACAAGCTAACATTAAAAATATTTAAACAGTACTAAAAAAGTTCAAAGTAAACAAGTCGGACGAACACATAAATTATCTTTGATATGCAGTTTACTGTGTTGTAATAGGTTTATTGGTTAATGAGTTATAACATCTCAAACTCGGGTATCTCGACTTTTTGCATGGACAGTAAATGGCGTTAGTTCAGATAAAGTGAAATTAAAATCAGATGTACCTCAGGGAAATGTCATAGGTCCTTTCTTGTTCTTCTTGTACATTAATAAAATCACTATTGTTGTTATGAGCAAAATTCTCTTCTTCGCAGATGGCGCAGAGTTGTAAAGGGATCTAAGCAATGGGTCTGACAGGATTGCGTTACAAAAAAACCTAAATGCTATAAACGAATGGTGCAATACTTGGCAGTTAGAATTAAATTTAAGAAGTGCGTAGTTATCATTTTTTGGAAAAAGAATACCTCGGTCAACGAAACGTATATAATTCATTACACAGAACTATCTAATGTAGTCAGTTAAATACTTGGGCGTGACTCTTACTCAGGACATGTCTTGGGGGAAACACGTTCGGGAATCTGCGGACAGGCTAGTCGCAAATTGGGATTTATTAAAATAATACTAGGAAAATGTGACGAGAAGGTTAAAGAGCGATGTTATTTTTCACTCGTGAGAGCTCACTTGGAGTTTGCTGCTAGCATATGGGACCCTTACGAAGTAGGATTAGTCTCAGAAATAGATCGAGGACAGCGGAGAGTAGCAACATTTGTAAAAATTTGTTACCTACGATAAACTTAACAGTGTTACGGAATTGTTAAAGGAACTAGGGTGGGAATCTCTAATTGATCGAAGGGAAAAATATAGGTAATATCTTTTGCGTAAGTTCAAAGCAGACAATTTTTTGCAGGACGTTCGGCATATTTTGCTTGATTCAACGTAATACAGTATAAACGAACACAGGCATAAGATAAAGGAAATAATTCTGAAAAAACTGATAGATTTGAAATGTCATTTTCCGCGTACAGTAAGAGGCCATAGTAGTTGCCATAGATCAGTTCTATGAAACTACTACTCTCACTAAGAAGAATTTGTACTAGTGTTTAATAACATATCATCATTAAAAACACCTTCCCCATAGTTGAAATGTCCGGCATTATTTTGTTTTCTTCATGCGTTAATTAGTATCTTGTAATATTCATAAATAATTTGTAGGTATTGCAAATAATACGCAGTGTAGTTTGATGGTAACGAGTGTACTGCATGTTAGCATTTTCGTCTACGTAGCAGTCTCATAGTTTCTGGTTTAACCGCGCGTTGTTCTTCTGACAGCTTTTTGGTCCGCGCCTAGCAGCCGGGGGACCGTGCGAGGTTTTGATTTGAACTGGGACGATTTCTTCATGCCTGGTGTGCAATCACCCCGTGCCACACACCCTGTAGTTGGCTTGTACGGTACTTCATAGAAGTATATGTATACTGCAACGGTCCCGGCCCTCCCGGATTGGTCGTGACACACCGTACATTTAAGAAAACCTCATACGAGTCCGTTCCGCGAGTGGACGCGCGAGGCCTGCCCCGGGTTCACTCCGAGGCGAAACAACAAGAAATACCAAAGGTCTTTATGCACCAAGCATAAAGTAATGCGGGGGGGATCCTCGACCGACCTTTCCTTCCCATGCGGTTTCTGGATTTCTTTGGGGCGTTGAATGGAGCATGACTGATAGAATTGGAAATGATTTTTGCGCACTGACAATTTTAAGTTCACAGAATCTATTTCATTAGAAACAACTTACAAAAATGCAATCAATAAACCTAGTTGAATAACTATGGGATGACGATGAAACATGAAAGAACGAGTGAAGAAATAAACCCTGATGATCGTGAACACAATGAAAAAATGGATGATCATAATGAATAAGGAACACCATTCATTCTGCAGATTAATGACAATAAGTTTGTTTTCTTTGATCGTCCCCCATGACAATTGCATTTAATGATTTAAGATGAAGCCCCTCAGGTGCGGGGAGGGAATCGATCCAATTGAACAAATTACTAGGGCACTGAAGGCGACAATCACTTTAGCCTTAAATTCTTCTTTTCTTGCCGAAAAAACAAAGGGAAAAAGAGAAATAAACCTGTGGTCATGAATCACAAAATGTCACAGCTGCGACATAACGAGGGGGAAGCAGGACACCTTTTAGTCCGCCGCAAGGACACTTACGGGGAGGATTTCTCTCAGAAGTACAAGGATCTTTACGGGTACAAGGTAAGGTATGGGTGTCAGTCGCGGTGCGATCGCTACTTATCGTTCCCTGGGACCGGGTAATTCCTCCAGTCTGGCGCAGTCTTGGAATGTGGACCGGCTTATACTGCGGCGAATCTCCTCCTCTCTTGCGGGCCCGTGAACATGGGATGCAGGGACCAATGCCTCCCACCAACTGCCACTAGCCTCTTCAATTCCTCAGTGCTAATGCCTTTTACCAGGACTCTGCCTCCTTTCTCCTACACGCACAGCCTTTCCAAGTCCTTCTTCCCCGGCTTTCCAACGTGCTTCCTCACGTAACTCTCTCCGTTTCCGTTTTTCTTATGAGAAAGCCTTCACCGCCTTCCTTTATATCCCCTTTTGGGAGGGTGATCACGTGCTAGGGGAGGGGGGAATGACCACAGGGTTGGGAAATTGAAATGGGTCACTTCACTACGGGCCAGTCAAGCATACTGCACCTTCGCAACCATGCCCAACTTAACTCGTCACCACACTTCACTTGGTGATATAGCAGAAAAAAGAATCAATACCTTCGCGCTGAGAGCGTAACTTAAAACTACTCACAAAAACAAAAATAATTTCCATATTCATGGAGGGAACGCCCCCTGTAAGGGTCCAGGACCATTAAAATACATATGTGCGCTACGCATATCCGTTGACGATGTGGAACGAAACGATATCATCGCCGTGCTGTAAGATATGATATTATGCGCTATGCGCGAAAATATGATATCATACGCAATTTAACATCAGACAATATCATCGATATGCAATGGTGTAACATCATACAATCGTCAATACCACGGCGTATTGATTCCTACCATTTAATACGATTTATCATAATACGATGAGGAAATAGAAACATTTTCAGACTAATAACTGTTGGTCGAAAGTCATGAAGCCGTGGTCAACTTTTCTCTAATTTTTATTGACTCCCTCAGGTATTCGAAAATTACATTGATTACGAAAATTCATCTTCCATTTTAAATATGACATTATTATTAAGGAATCTACCGGCCAAGGTACATTCAAATGGAAGTGAGCATTAATCCCCTAGAAGAAAGAACCTTGATCCCACCCCTGGCACCTTCTGGAGAAACGCATCGTCTATTAGATATTATTATTATTGTAATCTACAGGCTAAGTTAGGTTTCAGTGGAAGTGAGTGACAATCCTCTAGGTTTTAACATGTGCAGGCTCTCATCTTCCAATAATATTTCTTTCAGATAAAATATTTGAGTCCAAATAATGAATAATTACTACTTCAAATTTAAATATCACAGCACGATACCCCTGGTCACAGCCGGGAACAGTCAATAGATTACATAACAATATAGCAATCCCTTCGCTGCTGCCACTGGCTGCGAATTTCGGTAGGCGCCACACGTCCCCACTGTGCAGTCAAGTCAGTGTGCACAGGAAATCTTCACAACTCCCTCGGACGGAATAAAAAAAAGCAAAAGGACCACTCTCGTCCCGACACACCAAACGATTCCACCCGCTGCTAGCCCATCCCCTTCCCTCTGAACCCCTCAAACCTCACCCCCATCAAAACCCTTAGGGATTGGGGAGGGGGGTGAGGTTGAAACTCTTTGTTCTCTCGCACGCCCCCGAAAGTTCCAGGCGGACGATTTCTGGCGCTTTTCAGGGGATGGGGGTGGTATGTGAGAGGGGGAGCGCTTTAAAGGCTGTAGCGACGGGACAGGGGTGGGGGCGGGACTGTATGCGATACCATAGATCAAGTGAGAAGATAGATATGGCGTCTCGGTACACGATAGTGGAGCCTTTATATTTTATAGCGATATATTCGACCGACCAAAAAACCCATCGCGCACATGTTATGCAACAACAGAGTAACAGAGAACTCAAGGTTGTTTTATGACGTGGATACTATTTGTGACAATATGAGAGAATGTATTTACTTCCTTGACTGTATTTAACTATTATAAATGTAGAGATTTCCATATTTATTTGACAGTAAGGGTCTCATTGAGAACGCTGTTGTCAGACTTACACTCCGAGTGCTCACCTCTAGGCCACGAAGGTAACCATTTTCGACTGCTCGCTAAATTGAATTACGTTACTTCTGGAAATGATACTTGCATATTGGAAGACACCTTGACGTGCAGTTAGTTTATAGTATTAGAACTACGTAAACGTTCCCACTGAGTTTTGGTAACATAGCACCTCCTGCCTTATGAAGGTTATCACGGGATACTAATATTTATAAGAGCCCACACTGTCAACTTAATGTGTAACGGAATATAAAAGGTGTTTTGCCGAGCATACGTTTTTTCATCAGACAGATATTGGAGTACTAGTAGGGAAGAGTGCAATACACAGTGTAGCATTGTATGGGGCACAAACGTGGACCATGGACCAAGGAAGACAAACGAGGAAGCGCTTGGTATTGTATTTGAGGTTGTGGAGATTAGGACGATGCAGAGTAGATGGTTGGAAGAGGTAAAGAGGGGCCAAGAGTTGTTGATGGCCACGATAGAGAAGAAGTTATCGAGTAAGCGGGGACGGGGATGAAATAGAATAGGTATTACAAGTATGGACGGGATAAAGACGGGTAGTATGTATGTTGAAGTGAAGAAGGAATGCGGACCCGGGAATTTTACTCTCTTCCATCAAAACCAACCTTAACCGGTAAATTACCTTAACAATGATACTATTGAGACGGTGATGTAACGCTTAGAGGGCGGTCCATACCGAGACCATTACTTCTTGACTAAAAACACGATTGCAATAAAAGTGATCTTGTTAAAGCGGTTAAGGAACTACAATGCAAACATGACTTTACTTGGGGCCACGCATCCATGTGGTTCGGGTAGAGGCACGCGGTGACTCGAAACCATTTTGGGTGTGGAAGAAAATTTCTGCGCAGTACATCTTGCGTTCACGATGTGCTAGCGCACGGCTTGGCGAAAGATTTCACGCCGGGATCTGCTAAATTAAGCTATGGAACTGACTTAGTAAATGCTTCAACAATAATATACACGAACGAAGTCGTAGGATGAGAATATGTAGCAAGCGTTTGAGATGTTGATGTGTAGGAGAATGTAGAAATTGCGATGGACGAAAATGAAGACGAACGAGGAAGTGGTATGGTACGATGGGTGAGGAAATAAAACATCTAAAGGGAATTAGGATGAGGCAGAGTAGGCATTTGAAACAGGAAATGAAGGGAGGAGGGATGGTGGAGGCCCAGGAATAGGGGAGGATGCTGTGCAAGCGGGGAAGGGGAAAAAAGAGAATAGGCTCTATGGACTGGATGAAGCGAGATACGACATATGCCGAGCTGAAGAATGAAATAGTGAGTATATAGACGAGGACCTTCCGTAATAAAATATTAATACTAGCGTTAATTATTACTTACATGTAAATCTTACTTTACCGTTAAATCACCTCCAATTACCACGCATTCACGTAAAACCAAGCGCGAGTTCCCGGCAAGACTACACCTCATTCTTTCAGTAATAATTTCATGTTCATGAATACAGCGAAAAACATTCATGTAAACGAAAAAAATCAACTTAATACAACTGTTTTTTGCGTACTGACAGCATTAGTCACAGTGCACTAAAGGACGATTATGTCTTCGTAGTAGTTTATGATTCTTCCTTCATACTCGCATTGCTCTACTCCATGTATTTAACAGTAATTTAAATACAATAGGAAATTTCTTGCGAGTTTGATATCAACGATGATTATCGTGCCATTATTTCTTCCTTAAATCGGTCTAAGAGTAGTTCAATGCACAATCCAAGTGAAGATTAATATCACACCTTGTTTTCGAACTACAACAGAGTGACTACCTCATTAACTGGAGGGAATACGTAGTTTCCAGAATTAGAACCATACCAAACGTCAGATTATACATTAACACTATGACAAACATGCATTTGGAGAGGCATAATACGCTTTACTGAATACCTAAGCTGAAGAGCCACTGTTTTCTTTGGAAGCTTAGATCATTCAAAGGAGTAAAAAAAATGTATGTACACGTTAGGATGGAAGCATGAAAATGAATGCAAGGGCAAAGATATGCGGGCTGTCTTTTTTTATATTATATAATGTTTTCTCGATACAAAAATAAAAGTTTATACGTTCTCCCATCAATGAAGCTGGCCTACACTACCCGACAATCTGATGTAAAACGCGAAAAAAAACGATTATAATCAAGTTAATGTTAAGGCCACGTCATCTTGCTCTTGACGTTAAACAGACATTAAAACCGGGTCTATTTGTGTTATAAAATAATTCATGTTTACACTACGTTGCGTAGCACCGCAATTCCTCACCGTACTGTGAGCCACACTGTGCCAGACAGCAAGGACGGAGGGGGATGGGGTGACAGGAGGTGGGGAGTTGAAACTGGGGGTGTGAGTGAGGGGCAAGAGGAAGGAGGGATAAAGAGCCGCAGGGCCAGGGACATTGGAGATGAATAATGGGTGGGGGAGGGTATAGAAGACTCGGTACAGGGTGAGGGGTTCAGGGGCTTAAGGGGAAGAGGCGTCTCCACTACCAACTTAACCGTCCATCGTACGGACGGGCAATTCACGTGTGAAACAACAACGTCACAGGTCACGAGACATGTGTGAAACATGGGCAAACAGCAATACTCTTGTGCCGGAATGAACGAAGAGGGAACTCAAATTAGCATCTGGATTGTTAATAAAGTTGGATATCAATTGCAATATTAAAGCTGGGCATTATTTTTAGATTTCGTGCCGAGTCCAGACTTGTTCATTAGAGGTTCTCTCCGTCCGTTTCGTCTTTATCATTCTTCCGTCACACCATATCTCAATAGCTTCCAATCTCTTTTGCTTTAAAGATGTTCTTTCCAATGCTTCACTGTCATATAAGAACATGCTCCCAATGAATATATGTTTTAATATAGAGCTTCCTTAATTTCAGGCTTGTGTTACTAGCTATAAGCAGACTCCTCTTTGATTATACAATGACATTGTGAGCAGAAAAGCCCAAGCAAAGTAGGAATTCTGCCAGAAGAGGAGTCAGCCATCATCTACTTACACAGGCCTGGGATTAGGAAAGCTTTATATTAAAACATATATTTATTTGGAGAATGGTATTGTATAGCAGTGAAGTCTTGACAATAACAGCTGCAGAACAAAAATGATTGGAAGAGATGAAGATGTGGTGTTATCAGCGAATAGCGAAGATCAAATGGACGGAAAGAATCTCAAAAAACGAAGACCTACGAAGAGTCGAAGACAAATAAATACGTTGAAAACTCTGAGAAGATGAAGACAGCATTATTGGTCACATTTTTCGACACAGCAGAGTAATGAAAACAATATTGGGAGGAGAAATAAATGGGAAGAATTATAGAGAAAGATCAAGAATGGAATACATCAAGAAAATAACGATGGACGTCAAAGTGAATAATTATGCATAAATGAAGCGGTTGGCAGAGAGGAGAGTGGAGTGGAGAGCTGCTGAAAACCAATCTTACGAATGATTACTACTGATGATGATAAAAATCAGGAAAAAACACACAACATTTTCATAAGATGGATGCCATTCTTTGACCATTTCCAACAATGTTCACACCGCATTTGCATCTTTTTATTATTTTAGGCAATGAATAGAATATATTAGGCCCCGCCTGCATATAGGAATATAAGCCCCAAGGAAGTAGAATGAATGCATATCTATTGGTTGCGTTGGTACGTATGACGGTAGTGTGAACTGGGCTTTAGGGAAGGAATTGAGAGGGGATTGACGCTACGGAGAGAGGTGGGGATGAGAGCGCAGTAGGGAAGGGATTTTTGTCCCATTCCAGAGGGGGGGGGAGGGGACTTGGTAACCCCACTTTTTGCAACCCCCTTTACCACTAGCGGTACCCTATTCCCATTCCCCCTTAGGGCCAAAAATGGATGGGGTGAGTCGAATAAGGGAGCCACGGGGGGAAGGGGGGTACGTGCGTGGACCCATCTGAAAAAAATCAATAAGGAGACAAAAAGTTCGAAAGAGACATTCACGCCATCCGGAGAGACACAAAGGCAAATAGAATGGGAACGTGCGAGGACAATGACTACGTCGACACCTTTCGCTACTAACCTCTGCGCTATGGAGTCACCCCCCCCCCCCCAGGCTAGGTCCTAAGGTCCTTTGAGAAAGGGGAAAGAGATTCTGCGACTGCCATAGCCGGGTCCGGCTTTGCCTTTTACCAAGGGGGCGTTGAAGTCAACGCTGGGGGGTCTATATAGTCGAAAAAAATATGAAGACTTTGGCAGACAGCATTTTTTCCCACGTTTTCAGAGGCTGACAGAGATATTTACCCTTCGTCGAAATGAACTTGAAAACATAAATACATACATTCAGAGTGCTCTTTATGAGAGAGTATATCTCGGCTCGTGTAGAGCCAACGGAACCCCGTTTTCTTTCGTTGTAGGTACAGTAAAAAACGTTCAATTCTCCGTGTTAGGGCGGTAAATCTGGTTCTTATTTCATACTTTCCACCACATCATTGCATTTCTCTTTTACTTCAGTTACACTCATAAATTGCTTCGTTCACGCCCTCTTATTCTTAATATTGCTAATATTCCTTGTATCAGCAGCATCTTGCATCACATTCACTCATAAATTTCTAGGTCTAGGAATAAAAATCACTCGGCGCACAACAATGATTTTATAAGTTTTGCGCCTAGAGGATTTGCTAATTATATGGCAGACACGCGAAGCGATCATTACGTTTAACAAGATACGGAGCAACTCATTAGGCCTCTCTGTGTATACTCCGTGGTTTGAGTCTGGAGAGGAAAGACACACGAAAACTCGCCATGAACGAAAATAGAACATGTGCGGAAACAGCAGGTTATGGCCGGAATGGCCCGTTCACATTACCAGTGTTGAAAGATGGTAAACATGGCGGCTCCTACTTTCTAGCGTTCACACGATTTCCAGTTCACCGTGGTACAAGGTCAGTCGATATCTCGATTCTTCGCCTCTTCATATCGATGATGCTAATATATTGAATAAATCGACCCTGACCATGGTAGAAATGCTGGTGACCTCTGGTGAAGAGTAGATAAGGAATCACAAAAAAACAGCTGAAGCAACCCGCGCGCCTGCAGCAGTACCGAGCAGCATTCACATTTCATATCTGTCCAGAACAGTGGTTCCCAACCCGTAGAAATCTGCGGAACACTCAGCCTGAAATTAAATCATGTAAACCCCCCACCCCTCACCATACCCCATTATCAGTTGTAACCCTTCCTCAGCGCCTTTCCCATAACCAAATTCAAAGGTGATTAAGTAAGACAGTTTTTAGAACAAATTATTTATCTATTGTTACTATTAATTAGCGTAAAGTACAACTTAATTACCCATCTTGACGCACATCGCTTTCAAAATCCCCATTTATTGGCAACTTTTCTATATGCCCATGTCAACCACAGGTGGTCCGCGAGAGTCCGTGTGGGAACCACAGGTCTAGAATGTGCCTTCGAGGACTCACGATTACCACTCCAGCCACCTTAATAAGTTCACTGGGGTTGGCGCTAACTTATGTTCACACGGTGAAATTTTTACTAGCATTTGAGTCACTAGCGTAGAGAGCTAGTCATACGAACGGGGCATAATCGAAATAAACACCACAGTAAAAATTTTTAAAATTAGGTAAGCAAACAGCGCACCGTACTCTTGCATCCGTGAGACGATTACCCAAGTCAACCAAGGACACAGCGAAAATGCATATTCTGCGCATTAAAACATGACAGGGAACGAAGGCCTTAAAAGCCACAAGCAGTTATTCGCGGCGTATTGCGGTGCGTATTGCTCACACGCCTTTGCTCTGGGTGACCAAGACAGGTAAACACAATGGACGTGCGATTTTATAACGCTCAGCGCGAACAGGTGGGAGGGTGAAGATTACATCACTTCCTCTTGAACGAAGCCGTCGTTCTGATTCGAACACTGCGCTTGGTGAATTATGACACGAGTAAATATGTACATACGTTTCGAGAAGGTTATAAGAAATCCCAAGGCTCTGGGAATCCTTCTAACACTCGTGATTGGTCTGCACGAAAGGCGGGATTCTGAGAGCCAATCACTTTGTCACATTCCATCCGTCTTGGCTCCATGACTGCCAAAACGGGTTTCCAGCCATTGCCAAATGAATAACCGGAGTCACCGCTGAAATTTTAGAGCATCAAAACGTCGTCCATTACGGAAAACTCGACCCAGTATAGAACCCAAGAGGAATTTATGCACTCGGGCTAAAGGAGAAAAGGGTGAAGCACAAACGAAAAAAAAAATTCATACGCCTTTGGTATTCAAGAATCGTTTTCGACAAAAACTGCGAAATGAACCACATTCTGCCTCGATATTAAATAAAAATTTAAATCGACGCACCAAACCACATTATCATATTCAAGTTGCAAGCAAATTACTAAAGAAAACCTACGCACTAACATTACTTAAGAAAAGCTGGATATATTCCATTGGAATGGCGCAGCAGTTTGCTACTCAGACTGGGATGATTAATAAATACAATCTTTGGACAACAGGCATTTCCAGAGATAAAGAGTAAGAGAATAGGCCACAGGCACTGGTGATGTAGGTGTGGAGGGGAGTTATGAAAGTGCGGTGGACGGAAAGGAAGATGAACGAGGAAGTGCTAGTATGGCGGGCAAGGAGAAGAAAGTTTCCGTAGGATATTAGGGTGGTTGAAACAGCTTATGAGGAGAAAGAGAATAGGCTTTATGGATGGGAAAAAGAGAGGTAGGACGTATGCTGAGATGAAGAAAAAACTCGAGTAAAGACATGTGGGAAAAATTAACTTGCCATATTGTAACTTTGTGGTATATAGTTGTAATTTTTAAATAAATAAACTTTAACAAAAACCACTTATTTTGGAAATATCACACACGACCCGGGTTTCGAAGAGTAATCATCATTATCCTCTAATGCATTTATATTATCTTGCATCCTCTAATGCATTTTAGAATGGTCATATATACACCGTTTATATCAATGTTTTGTTTGTGTATCTATGTTAGTCGTCGTTTTGTGTCGTCAGAGGAAGGGCAAGGGGCTAAATGAGTGGAGGAGATGAGGTTGTTCGAAACACTTTTTACAAGGAATTAATGATAAATGTTGAATTCCTCATTTGCTTTGACTACAGCTGTCGCGAGCGTACCTCTTTGAGTTGTCAAAAAGACTTGGACCAGCGAATCCAAATCAAAACTCCGTCTTTAATCCACTGTGCCAATAATAGACGCACGTAAATTTTTTTGTACACCGTCGGCTAAGGACAAAAGATATATGCATCACTAGCAACATTTTCCTGAGCCGATGACCAGTTGCAATGTTTCGCCCAAGCAAGCGACCGATTGGATATTCAATCGTTTTACCGTCTAGAAAGTGCGGTCAAAGGTTCAGTGAACTCACTCGTGTATTTTTCCTTCAAGTGATATACGAACAATACGATCGATGGATCCCGCACCTTCAAAATGCAGTAGCACATCTTCGCTATCACCACCTATCCCCACTTTCATCCTCCTTTCTCCAATTTCTTCTCCCCATCCCAAGGTATCCTTTTCTCCTCTTCTTTATAAGCAATGTCCATTTCGTCACAATTTCTAAGAGACCTTCACAAAATCTCTTCTTCCTATTTTTCCCTTCCGCCAAACAAAGCGGCCTTTATCACTGCTCGATTCCGAGACCTGGGCGTTTGAAACGAGCCGCATGGAACACGCAGGATTAAAGGTTGCACTGTAAAAGAACTGCGCAACGCAAGGCGAACGCATACATATATATTTTTCTCTTTTTCTTTCGCAGCGATCCATTACAAAGGGTTGTATTGTGAAAAAATTCAAGTTGTCTGAATCAAAAAGACCGGCTTAAGCGATCCCAGCTCGTCGACTTCAGGTTCTCTCTTTGTAGCACACCGGGGACATAACTCAATCTTTATCGGAGTGTTTACGGAGGAATAATACCGCGTTGGATTGAAATGCAAAGGCCAAAAACAAAATGAATGCGTATTTATTGCGACCCAAAATCCGCTCTAATATAGTTTGGGATAAAAAATATATGTACTGTAATGCATTGATCATTCCTTATTATTATTACAATTAGAGGTCATCTACTAGTACAGATAAATGAGCTCTAACCAAACGGATGTAGGAATACTTATACCAATCTTTTACCACTGAATGGTCATATCTCCCTTCACTACTTCATTCTTCAGCTCGGTATATATCCTATCTCTAAGTTATACTTTTCATTTACAATATAAAGCTAATTCCACGAAGTCACGCCTGAGACAACAGAGTACATCCTACCTCTCTTCATACCGTCCATAAAACCTATTCTGTCTTCCCCTAACCCGCTTCCCCTGTCACAACCTTTAGCCTCCCTTCGCCCCTCAGTTCCTCTTACAACCACCTACTCTGCCTTCTCCTGATTTCCTCAATTGATTTCCTCAGCTCATCCACCATACCCGGAACTTCCTCGTTCGTCATCCTTACTGTCCGTAGCACCTTTTCCAGTGCAACCTATTCTCATTCTTTTTTTGTAGATTTTCGCAGCTCATGTTTATGGTTACTACACAAAGAAAGCAGTTACTTTACACGGCTCATAAGGGAGGCGATTGAAATAGAAAAAAGACCAAATAACATCAATAGAGAGGATAGTTATAAACTCCCTTATACCTGGAAGAGACTTATTCGAAATTAAGTTTTTTACTTCTCAAAATCATCAACTGCTGGAATTGTTTATTTACTTTTTGTAAAAAGACCATTGTTGTTCTTAAAAGTCCGACGAAGCCGGCAGCATAGCACGGCGAAACTGTTGCATGATATTAAATAATTTAATCGATGTATAATAATTTAAATTTAATCCAAAAACCTGAATACTATTCTCATTCTTTTTTCTCATAGTCCAGGTTTCTACAACAACGCTAAACTCCAGATTAAACTATTCGCCAGTATTTTCTTTACATTCTCACTAAAGTTCTCCGTCATTGATTTCCGATTCTCTCCTATTTGATCTTCCTATTCCGTAGGCCCAGGTTGGAATATCGGCGGTGGTTAATATTTTCTCAGCGGAATCACAAACCCTACTTGGGTGCCATGAGGAGATCACTTTACTGGTAGTACTCCGTTCATCGGATGGGACATTAAAACTGCAAATCTCCCTTCGTCATTACTTTAGACTTTAGAGCCAGGTAATCCTTTAGCAGAGTAGGTGCGTGACACTTTAATTAACACTGGAACTATGGCAGAGTACGCGGTTGGAACAAGTAATGAGGGGCGAAGAGTTGCTTATGGCTGTGATAGAGGGGAGGATGTTGGGTAAGCGAGGAAGAGGATCAAAGAGAATAGTTTTTAAGGACGGGATGAAGAAGGGAAGGACGTACGTTGCGAGGGAGAGAGAAATATTGAAGGTAGATAGGGCCCTGCATCTTAATAAAATCTAGAGAATATTAACTCGCTTAACCGGTAATTTAATTTAATAATTAATAATAGACGCCAGATCTGGGTTTCTCTTCATCCTTTCTTCCTCAGATAATCATTTCCTTGACATTCCAACAACTTTTACTCGATATTTTTTATTACCTCAGTCATTGATCATCTCTTTAAGATACAATTCAATCCTTTCCCATGCGTTTTTTCCTGTAATTGCTATTTTTCAAGGCTGGTCACCTGTCACAAATCCCCGGAAACACACCCTTGCGACGACTTGCAGAGTTGTTCCTTTATATGTTATAACGTAAGACGCCCCTTCTCCGCAATTCAAGTAATAAACCCGACGCTCTTGACAAACAATATAATTCTTTGAATCAAATCATACGAAGGGCACATCCTTTATCACATTATTCTCCGAAAAAGATTTCCCCAACAGTCCCTCCCAACATCAACAAAACCATAGTAACAACATAACAACCAAGAAAAATGGTCAATGCATACAACTAATACAATTTGAATATAGCGAAATTCAATACAAAATAAAATCAATTTATCCAAAAACAAACCGCGTAGAACACAATAAGGGCAAATCAGACGTAACAATGAAGGCTACTATACTATTATCCCCACCCTAGTCTATTTCATGCTAAATCTTATGATAAGGAGTTTATGATAATATATGATTTTTTAATCAAATTAAAACAATTAGATTTCATAACCTTACTTATTAGTTTATTTTTGTTAAAAAGGTATCGAAATGGAAATAGCATTAGTTATTGAACATATTTCAAGTAGTGAATTTTTCAATCATTTTTAGCACTGAATTTCAACATTTGACATCAATGGAATGATATTCTTATTCAATGAAACGACATTACTACTCTGATACCTAATACGGTCACGCTTTTTCTTTGATTTGCACTTCTAACGTGGATCTTAAGACAAGCTAAATGCCATTCCAAACTATTTTCGCATGAATTATTTTTTTGGAAGTAAGCCCCTTCTAAGAAAACTAAGAAAAAGTTCTTGAAAAAAATAATTGTGGTTTCTTTCCTATGAAATTTTTCATTCTACGAATCGCATTTAATTTGGAATACAAACTCAATAAACAACAATGCTCCGTTTGCATAACTATCTTTAAACCATGGTAATCCATCACAACGATTTAATAATGACAACATCCGATTGGCACTGACCATGGTAATTTTTTCAACCAGGGTAAACTTTACATAGTTATCGATGTACAATAGTTTTTTTCTGCCATCTGAATGCAATGTAGTTACAATAATCAAGTGATCAATGGTCGTCATATTCAAGTGACCGTTAGGTGATGAGAAACAAATATGGTGCACGTCAATAGACAGTAAATACCAGTTGCATCATGGTGATTAAAGACAGGTGCTACTGCGGGTAGAAATTATCGTTTGGTGCAATGGTAAGACGCTAGTAATGCGAACGGAGTATTACGGTCCGGAATTCTTTTCATTTGCATCTCCAACGTGGATATGATGACAAGCTAAATATTATCACATAGCTCTTGTGGCATGTAATAATAATAATAATATAGTTTTATTGTTCTCAGATTTACATCCGATCAGAACAATTTGCATTAATCACATTTGAGCTCAAAAATACATATAAATTTGGTGCGCAAAGCACGAATTTAAGAAAAAAAGTGTTACCATGAAGTGAACAACAAAAAACCAACATGCCATATGAATAGAATGAATCTCAGAAACAAAACACATTAGAAAATATGGAATAAAAAGCAAGTTCACACAATGATTTAAATATCAACAGGATTAAATATTTTGATATAGTAATTTTTAAATAAATAACAATGGAAAATATACCACAATATACATGATTATAAAGCATTGAAATGAGTAAATACGGCTTATGGGGGGCATGTTAGGTACGAATATAATTTCTTTTTAAATTGGGGCAGCGATGAGGAATCTTTGATTGATTTAGGTAGGTAGTTCCAAGTTTGAGAGGCGGCAACGGTAAATGATTTATGAAATGTGGAGGACCGATAATGTGAGACATGTAGGTAGTTAGGGTCGGCTCTAGTAACTATATTTGGCAATATGGTTCTCTTGGGATAAAAGTCAATTATGTACTGTGGGTCATCGTGTTTGAGTAGGGAATACATGAAACAGGCTAATTTGAATTTCCTTCTTGTTTTTATGTCCATCCAGGAAAGCTTGTTAAAATATGGGGTTATGTGCTCATCTTTCCGCAAGTCATAAATGAATCTGACAGAGGAATTCATTAGGCGCTGAAGCTTAGTATTAAGTTCTGCTGTGAGATCATAGAATACAAGACAGCAGTAATCAAAATTAGGAAAAATTAAGGTGGAGATAAGTTGCTTTCTTACGTGGATAGGCAGCAATTTTTTATGAATTTTCAGTTGATGTAAGGTACCATTAACTTTATTTGAAACATACAAAATATGTTCTTTCCAAGATAGAGTATTGCTGAAGATGACCCCTAAGTTTTTGGCCGTCTTGGAGTAAGGTATATAATTTCCCTGGACCTCAACCATAGGCAGTTCAGCCATATTAAGTCTTGACATGACCCTGGAGTGACCAATTATCATGGATTTGGTTTTATCACTATTTATTTTTAGAAAGTTGTCTCGTGCCCATGAGACGATGGCAGATACGTCATCGTTTACTTGTCTAATGGTCTCAGGGAAATCGCACGGGTGACAGTGCATATAAATTTGGAGATCATCAGCGTACATCATATATTTACACCTGGTAATACATGCTGAAATGTCTCCCACATACAACGAAAATAGCAATGGCCCAAGGACTGACCCTTGAGGTACACCGCAAGAGATAGGAGCCCACTCAGACAAGTTGCCATTAGGGTCTTTTACAGATTGGCGTCGTCCATTTAAGTATGAATAAAACCAGTTTAATGAGGAACAGGAGAAATTAAGGTTTCTCATTTTTTGTAAGAGCAATGAATGGTTTACACAGTCAAAGGCTTTGCTAAAATCAAACAACACCAGTATAGTCATTTTTGGAAATATGTCACGCTCTTGAAGGAAATAAATTTCGGTTTCATCGTTTTGAACTTCTTCACACGAACTAAATGGATTAAATTTGGAATAAAAATCTCCATAAACAATAACGATATCAACGGAGGAATGGAATGGAATATGAGCTAATGATAAGGGCGAGATAAAGGTGGTGTTGTAACGCCTTGCCGTTTGGTAGCGCTAAATTGTATTGGTGAACAGACTTTGTTTTAGTTTGCTTTATTTTCCCCAAAACGGTGGAAATGAAATTACAATGAGTATAAAATGTATTTGCGTTCCGCTGCGTATCTCTTTTCTCTCGAGTTCTCTCAACAATCAAAAATCCCAAAACGTCAACAAAAAATACATAACAACCATAAATACATAACAACCACAAATATAAAACAACCATGCATTTAAGGAGCGCGGCGTTACAGTGCCAACAGAGCGGAAGGAAATGTTCACTTGTTCCGGCAGAATAGGTAAAAGGGGAGAGTTGGCACTGTAGGACTTCGGTCTCTGGGAACTGGGCCTTCCACGAAGGGAGGCCGCGCATGCCCTTTGTGCATCGTCGACGTAATTTATTAAGCGCTCCGGTGTCACATGTGTGACTAACCAGACAGTTGAAAGGAAAATGGGAAAAGGCCAAGGACGACAGAAGCGTTGAGATATAAGACGCATACACTTTAAACGGATTCGTAAGAAAGTCTTAACAGTTCGCTCAGGCTTATCCGATGTGCGATAGAATTTTCCTGATCGCTTGACAGAGGCTGCGGCTGACTCATATCGAGAATTATTTCTGGTAGACCTTGCAGATGACGATGACTTAAACACTAGCGATCTACCGATAGAAGAATTCTGCAATCTAAGAAGTAGAATCGCCAATGATGGAGGAAGCAAGAAAGATATTGGGAGCACATTGTCCCAAGTCAAGAAGTCTTTCTGCATGGAGAAGTGAACGTACGAACAGCCAGCAACACAGTCAGGGAAGTAAGAAAGCACTTTGTTACAACATCTATTATGAGCATGTTCTTACATGGCTATGAAATCTGGACAACAAAATCTGAAAAGCAAAAGAGACTGGAAGCAATGGAGAAGTGGAGTTGTCTAAGAATGGTGAAGATTAAATTCAACTAAAAAAACGAAAATTTGGAGATCAATGAAGCACTCTGAGAAGAAAGATAGACAAGCCTATTGGACTCATTTAACGAAAATAGAGGCCAAAGGCCCTTCTCCGTTTATCTTCTTTTCCGTCCATTATATTGTCTTCATTCTCCACCCCGCACACATATCTCAAACGCCCGTTACCTATTCTCACATCACTCTTCATGGTGTGCTAATAGAAGTGATACTTAAATTTACCAAAATAAATCAAGGATTCCCAGAATATTAAGTGAACTTGAGTACATTTTAGGCCCAGTTTCACTTACAAAGGTAATTTTGGGCCATTTCTCAGTTTTCTTTCACTCTGTGCCAAATATTATCCTTTTAGTACTTAAAAGTAGCTTCTTAAAATTGTCTAGTTATTTGAGATATTTTGTGCATCTTGTGCTTAAATTGTATCAAAAACCACCACCCGCTCTGAAAGGTAATAAAAATATGTTTACATTCTCAAAAAAAGTTAAGGAATGGCTGCTTTCATTTGAAAGTGCGTTTTTTTTAGGTAAAACAATTTTTGCTGTCCTTAATATTTTTAAATGTCATTTGTTTTGCAGTCCAAATGCATTGAAATGCATTGACAATGTCAAAATCTTGAAATTGGCACATTAATCGATTCTTTCATGAATTTATACATTTAATATTAATGTGAAGTATTTTAAGAAAATTAATCTGAAATACATGAAGTATTTCATATTAATTTTCATACTGGTAGAAGTCCTTCAAATTTTCTACTGATAACAGTATAAACTGATAGCTTGGAAAACGGCAAAGATATCCTCTTTCGTCAAAGATTACACTAGTTAGTAATAGAGCCCTAAAGCTTAGAAAAAAACTCTACACTTGATAAAATAAATAGAAAACACAACATAAAGTTTTACGTCTTCAGCGTGATTCAATACATGTAAGATAAACGAATCATTAGAAGTATTTTTCAGTCTAAAATGCATTCTACCGCGTAACCCTACAGAAAAAGTAAAGTCAACAATATAGTCACTTTATTATCATTAGAGGTGATCTACCGGTAAAGGTAGGTTTAGACGGAATCAGTCACTTTGTCGTACCTGATTCAGGAGCGTCATTCATACCATGGGACGGTAATTATAATACAGTCCTTCATCAAAAGTAGTAGTGATTTACGTACTCTATACACTAGGCAAAGAAGAAGGCGACAAGTTATTCCTTCATGCTCACAATTCGTCGCGTTAATTCCATAATTCCATCTCCTTTAACAGCGCTGGGATGTTATAATTTAATATCGCCCGAGATATTTGTTTTCACTCTCATCAAAATCTTTCCGCGTGTAATATACAAAAGCTGGAATTTCGACTCACTAAAATATTGAGGTCATCCAATTATTATTGCAATTCGGAGAGGGGTTCAAAATATTCACTGATTTAAAAAAACGAAGAAAGGTCATTATTTCTAGGCACTAACTCATTATTATAAGTACGCTTCTCTGCGAGAAAATACGAGAGGATATTTAGGCGCACGGCTTAACAAGAAAATGTTAGTGACATGTATATATAGGGACTGAGTTGTAACGTAGGACTTATGAGAAATTGTTAGGGTCGTAATTTCGCTCATGACGCCTCGACCCCATAACATCGCGACTCTATATCATCTCATGTCATATTTCAGTCTTCTCTAATGAAAGGCCAAAAAAGTGAGTTTATCGTACTGAATGCGACCCTTTTACAGATTGAAAAGTTTATGATACTTCCCTCATTTCCGAAAGTCGACGAGAATGTCATGAAGTTTCTTTTTTATTAAAATAACGTTAACGAAAATTAATTGACGGAGCATTTTCCATTATGTATTAATGGTCTTATATGCTAAACCTCATCAAAGATGGATATCATTTATTTATTAACTAAACATCTAAACAATGTATGCACAAGAAAAATGGCTGAAATACCTAAAGGTGAACCTCCAACAAGGCTTAAGAAATTGGAGTGAAAATATTGACACAGTGATCCATCCATAATCCTTGCTTAATAGAGTGAACCTAACGAGGGTCAGTATTTTGGATGATGAAGTAGTAAATTCCAATTATTCCTGCTACTGCATTTGCACACGTAACTAACGCGGGACTAAAATTAATGCCCCTGCTACACAATCCGAAAGAGGCATTCATGGTGCTAGCAAAATGATTAATTTATACACCGTCAGAGTAGTTAATGTCAGTTTAATGCAACTTAATGACCATTTAAATATAAACATAGGTACATAATAAATGACATTTTCAATTTTTCCGTTCCAATATATTCCCTTCATCTTGTACTCGTGATCATTTCAACCGGTGCCAGTTGGGTTTAGTAAAATACGCAGAAAGCACGCGTGCAGACATATATTCCTCCGACTTCGAAGTCCTCCTTAAAGTGGTTCCACTTTAGATATGCCATTTAACTCATATCGTGGCTACTAATAGAAAAACATGTCCTCTAATTGGTATGAACAGCTAAATATTACCTTTCCACGGTATTTTTCTAGCTAATAAAACTCAATATTACATGATGTTACATGCGATCGTGGGAGAAACACGGGGAAAAATAGTATTTTTCTACGTAACATAGACGTTATCTCAGTGGAAAACTACTCACAAGATGCGTTAACTCCCTGGAAATTGAATAAAAATAAAATCTACGCATCATATCGCCTTTTTGTTTTTCTTAATAGCTAATTTCTGCGATAATTTAAGTCAAGATGCAATAATTCCATATGAATGGCGCTGCAGTGGGCTCCTATTTCTGTAAAAAAAACGTTCATTTAAAATATATTCGTGAAATAATCTTCATATTTCGTACCTTAATTTTGGTTCTCAATGACAAACACATGTCACCAGCGAAAGCAGGATTTTGTAAACAAATTTTTTAGAAAAATGCTAGAATTTTGTGTTTTTTTGACACAGTCGCAGAAGAATCTCCTTTTTACTCCCTTTGTATTAGCTTACACTGTCTGTCTGCTAGTCTGTGTACGTACAAACCCATTTCCCCTCATCCAATCGATCTGAAATTTGGTCCATAGACTCCTTGTGACCTACGATTAATTTTAACAAAACCCACAGACACATAAATACACACTGACCTAATTATATTAAAACTTATTTGTATGAAAATAAAGAAACATTTTAAACCCGTTATCTGCCTTTCCTTGCAAGCAGACGGTAGCCCAGGGGGTCTATTCTGTTTCTCCTAACCTGTCCGCTAACCGACCAAACTCGCCTGTTTATCCCGAGTCGTATTCTGTTTGTGTCACGTGAGGAAAGCGGGGAGAAAGTACCGACCCCGGTTAGCCTCCACCAGTCAAAGTGCAAGGGCCTATGCTGTTTCTCGGTGACTTCGGTTTCAACCTCGGTTATATATCACGGGCTCCGTCACCAGCTGAGAGACCGTGATACGGTTTAGTTACGGCGTTTGGTGGGTTTATTTACATGTGAGATGATGGCCAGAGTATAAATTTTGGAAAGTTTTACAATGTATAAAAAGTAGTGAGGAAGCATGTAAGCAGTGATAAAGAATGCGAAACATTGGCACAATGTCCGTACCAAAAATTAGTGGAATCGGAAGTTTATGGCTGGAGATATTAGTTACATTGTGGGTGCCAAAGATGTTAGCTTACGCCGCGGAAGTTACCTATAAAAGTTTCTGTGCTTCTGAAATGGCATAATATTGTGTTGTGTTTATGGACGTGAGTTACACGAAGAAAGTGAATGTTCAACTTATGCTAAAGTTATAGTTTATGTCGTAAATTTACCAAGAGTTAAGTGCTTCAAAAATGGTCTTTATGGTGAAGTGAAAGGTTGGTTTTTGTCAATGTTTATTAACGTCTTAGATTTCCTTTAAGTTACAGTGCCACTAAAATAACCTCATAATTTGCTGCTGTTTATTTGTGTGAGAGTGAATTGCATGTAGAAAGCGAACGTTCAACTTTGGTAAAAGTTTGTTTACATCGTACTATATATCTCAAATTAAGTTACAGTGCTTCTGAAATACTGTCCCATGATCGTCGAGTGTGTACAACATCAATAAATGCCAAAATCGAAGATTTTTTCATAGGTACACGTAATATTTGTCGTCTATTATTTACTTCGGAAAGGTAAAACATAAAAAACCTTGCGAGTATAAGTGCAAATACAGTAGCCCAAGACATTCTGAGTACCTGTCTTTGTCGTATGTATTGAATAATCTAATAATAGCGTACAGAAAATATACCTTCGAACCAACCAATCAGCTGGTAGAATACTTAAATGAATGAAATATCCGTAATTCTAACAATAACAATCAGTCTTACGATGATTGCTTATTTGTGAAGTTGCTTCTGTCGTGGTGTTGTTTTCTAATCGTGAAGCACTTCTTGTGCCAAAGTGAACTGCATAGGACTTTTCACATAACAGTTAACTTACTTATGCTACGTGGCATCTGATTAAATTCTTTTGGTACGACCACTTTAAATGTATCATACCTTGTGTATTGTTTAAGGAAAATAACCAAAGGAGGAGGACCTATCACAAGGAAATCGTTATAAAAATGAGAGGAATGGAACAAGATGGGCACCAGACTGCCATCTTCAATCGGCGGAACGAGATATGGACGGTAGAGCGGAATGGAAGACGAGAAGAAAGAGGAGGGTGGATTGTGTGACGAGAATGAAAGAAATTGCAGAAGGAGGGTCGACGTAGGAAAAGCAGGGGGGAGGGGTCGAGTGATGGTGGACCACCATTGGTGGTGCCATCTGCGTTCGGGAGCGGGGGGACTGGGGTATGGAGATAATGGGGAATTCTGGGAAGTGGTCCTGAGATGGCGTAGATAATGGCAGGGGACAGAGAGATCCGAGAGAGAACAGAGGGGCGCTGCAAGGATAAGGGATAAGAGCTCAAATGGCTCGCAAGGGATTTGGGAACCACGTGGGGCGAAAAGTAAGGGTTGGGGAGTTTAAAAAGGATACTGGGACGAAGAGAGATGCAAATTGCTCCATTTGGTCGAAATCGGATACGAGGGGAAAGGGGGAAAGAGAAACTTTCCCAAGCGAGAAGAAGGGAATCCCACCCGCGTGATCATAAAAAAAGCTAAAAGGAAAAGTTCGAAAAATATGGGATGGCCCAAAGGCAAGTATTGTAGATAAAAGGGGGCATGCACGACCTTTATTTTTTTTCCCTTTCGCCGCAGGGATTATTAGTAACATAAATTAAAGAAGAGATAGATTGACAAGTAAATTTAAATTAAAGATTAATCCAAATTTTCAATAAAAGCAGAAGATTCCATTAAAAATAGCTTAAGAGTGTGTTTTACATTCACTTAATTAACTGAATATTGTAACATAATACAATAAATTTACTGAAGAACGTGACTCAAGGACGTTCAGTGGTTTCACTCAACTTAAGGGAATTCGACGAAACTTGCTGGAAAAATTACTTATGTTTTCCTAAAGCTACCTGAATTTTTTCAAAATTATTTACCGCAGATTTCTTATGATATTTTATGTGGAAGTGGGCATGAAATGACATGGGTTCTTATGGGAACGCGAGGTGCGACTAGCTTTATTCATTGAAAAGAGCGTTTTCTAGTTAAGAATAATAAAAACAAAAATAATTTAAATCATCAATAGAATAATGTATGAAAATCATTTGATATACTTTGTTTTTATTATTTTTGCTTTTCTTATTCTTAACTAGAAAAAGGATCTTTTTTATGAATTAAGCTACTCGTACCTTGTGTTCCCATAAGAACCCATGTAATTTTTTGTCAACTTCGCGATCAAATATCTTAAGTAATCAGCGGAAAATATCTCTGAAAAAAATCAGGTAGCTTTAAGACAAAATAAGTAATGCTTCCAGTAAGTTTCGTCGAATTCTCTTAAGTTGAGTGAAACCACAGAACCTCCTTAAGATGAAACCATAATCATACAATTTAAGTTAATTTGCAATACCACAATGGAACACGATACAGAAAGGCGAAACATCGCAACCCGAACGGCTAAAAAATTAATCATATCACAGTCGATGCATTGGGATAACGCACAGCACGTGATATCTGAGAACTAAAGCAAAGTGCGTTGAAAGCCTAAGGAATACTCACCAGACTTTGAATCTTTACCTTTACCCTATCGACGAAGGTCGAAGAAAAATAAACCAAATTTATCACAAGGGCAGGAAAATACGCAACAGAAACTTGAGTGCGGAAATTATGTAGGTATTATTAGAAACTTCGATATTTCACGCATTAAAAATATCGTAATAATTACTTCTCTGCAAAGTAATAAATAATTTCACAAGGTCGTCTCTGGGAAGTTAAAAATTGCCAATTAGATCAGGTAAAGATATTAAGAAATTTAAACTCCAACTACACGTTTGATTTACGATTAAGAATATAGGCAGCTAATTAATTTATATTTTTCCCCTGCAAACATATATGTGGAGAAACTAATTCAGATACAGATAGTGGGGGAAATAGGAATAGATTGGCGTGATAGGAGACTCATCCGAAACTTATATATGGGGCAGAGGGCTCAGGTAAGGGTAGCTGACGGTGAATCAGGGTGGGCAGTTATAGGTCGCGGGGTACGGCAAGGGTGCCCGTTGTCGCCTTTACTTTTTAACATCTATGCTGAGGAAATAGTAAGAGAGGCATGGAATGAGCTAGATGTGGGAATGAAAGTAGGAGGCCAGTGGATAAAGTCGGTTAGGTTCGCAGACGACCAGGCGTTGGTCAGTCGGTCATCGAAAGGACTGCAAATTTTAGTAGATGCACTGGAAAAGCAATGTGAGAAATACGGAATGAAGATAAATAATAGGAAAACAAAAGTAATGAGATTCTGTAGGACAAAGAAAGCGAAGCTGGTGATAAGAGTAGAAAGTCAAAAACTGGAGCAAGTAGAACAATTTAATTACTTGGGTAGTACGCTAGAAGAAAGAGGACATAGTAGCAGAGACATTAGGAGGAGAATAGCGCTAGCGAAGGAAGCGTTCAATAATAGAAGGGAGCTGATGACGGGGACCTTAAGTAAGGATCTAAAAAAGAGGTTGGTGAAGAGCTTGATATGGAGCGTGGCGTTGTATGGGGCAGAAACGTGGACCTTGAGAAAGGAAGACGAAAATAGGCTGAAGGCTTTCGAGATGTGGGTGTGGAGGAGGATGGAGAAGGTGCGTTGGACGGAAAGGAAGACAAATGAGGAAGTGCGATAAATGAGGGACGATGGTTTGCTGAAGGCCGTGATAGAGGGAAGGATGTTGGGTAAGCGGGGAAGGGGAAGGAAGAGAATCGGTTTTATGGACGGGATGAAGAAAGGTAGGACTTATGCTGAGATGAAGAAAGAAATACAAGAGGTAGAAAGGGCACGGCACGTGTAAGAGTTCGTTGGATATTTTGACTTTCATCACAACCTACCTCTAACCGATAGATTACTGTAATGAATGAATGAAACATATATGTCATCAATTATGCCTCAAGTTTACAAGATAAATGATGAATGAAAAATCATGACGACGGAGAACTACCAAAAACACCCCAGTGCACAATAATTTGCAGTCATAATAAAATAATAACTGACAGTAGCTAAGAAGACCGGTACATGTTTTACAAAGACCCCAGGTAACTGTTCATACCTATACATGGCTAAAAATAACTACACCCAGGAAATCTCTTGTATACCATTATTAAAAACGGTAATAAAAAGTAGTATCATCATTTTTACCACAAGAAGCACATGCTCTAGCGATGCTCCATTATAACCAGAAGAAATGACTGCAGATAGCGGTGAAGTACTACCATGAGACGTATATGTTTATCAATGATAATAGTAATATTTCAATATCCGTAAAGATACTTTTAATTTTATTTAACCAGTTTCATGATGCTTTAATAACTTTAAAGGTGCGTCACTTTGTGAAAATTGCTAACGTTAATGATTTTAAATTACAACTTTGAACTATTTTCACACTCATTTTCCGACCAAGGTTTCAACACACCAGTGCCATTATCAAGGTAATCAAGGATAATGACACTGATGTGTTGAATCCTTAGTGGGCGAACAAAATAAGTGTGAAAATAGAACAAAGTCTTAATTGTTTATCATAAAAGCAAAATGCTGTTATTTTGTCAACATGAATATTATCCGTGGAAATGACTCACAATGCTATGCTTACCATTTTAAATAAAACAAAGTTGGTAAATTTCCACACAGTATATATTATCAACCACAGTACATTATCAAACACCGACCAAGGTTTCGGCACGTAATGTCATTCTCAAGGCATTACGTGACCTTGAGAATGGCATTACGTGCCGAAACCTTGGTCGTTGTTTGATAATATACTGTGGTTGATAATATATACTGTGTGGAAATTTACCAACTTTGTTTTATTTAAAATGGACATAAAGTATTTCCACAATGTTAAGCCTGATACGCTTCTATATCTATGATTACCAGCTCACCAAATTAGAAAATACGCTTCTATCTGCTTATTGGTATAAGAAAAGTAATAGCTCATAATTATTGTATTCCTCGAACAATCGACATTTTTGTAACCATCTTCTAATTTTTAATAATTTAGACATTAAAACTTTGAGCATTTGAAAAAGCTCAAAAGTAGGACGGAATTCTTACTCGATTAAGTCTGACGCAATGACCACTCTAATTTCCAGGCGTAAAAAAATAAGACGTTTTCACTTAAGAGAGTTTCTTCGACATCCGCCTTTTCGCGGAGCATTGCTTTCCGGTGCGTGAAATGCCGAAAAATGCTGAATTAATACTTCCGCCCATTTCTGGTTTCCCACAATTTGAATCCGAAATATGTAACGGGATAACATTGCGCAATACGTGACGAATTGAAAAGAGTGAGCCTCAATAACAAAGAATTAAAAGAGGTTTTCTCCCGATTGGGTAAGTCAAATCAGTAAATAGACCGTTTCTTTAAAAAACAAAAAAAAAGTAAAAGCGTTTCCGATGAAAAAGTACATCTTTTAATAATAATAATTAACATACCTAAATTATTTTAGTGTTTGTGGAGGTTAAATACTGCAAAAATATCGATTGTTGCGAACCAACGTATATGACGACCACAATTATTATTAATTAATTATCCCACTGCTAGGAGCGCAGTGAAGTACCTATTCTAATATGGGACTAAGAAACATAGTGTATACTGAAGAAACGTAGATATGTTCACTAAAAAACACTCATGTTCGCTAGCAAATTTTATTTTGCGTTTAACGTAATAAAAAAAACTGGTTAGAATAATATAAATGGATTATAAATGACTATAGAGTTTCATAATTTCTAATCAATTTGCGACCGAAATTTTGAAAAATAGTTTTCGTAAAAAGGTTTTTAAATTCATAAATGTGACTCACACCACTATGTGTCTCAGCTCCACTTTCTATGATGCATTCTGTTTACAACAACGGCAGCAGTTTTTTGAGAAAAACCGAAAACTAAGACAGATTAGTGTACTTTTATTTTTCGTCCAAATTCCCGGAAGAGGAGATTTTTCAATCACTACAAATAACAGTTGAATGCGGGGATAAATATTCTATCCGTGCGTTTTGTTAATTTTCAACTTGATCCTATGCTATTTAAAGTTCAAATTGTGGAGAGAAAGGATTCTTTTGAAGAAACTATGTACGGGAAAATTTTTATCTAAAACATCACAAGACTGATAAATATGAGACCAGGGGTTTATTTTGTAATCTCACTTCAGTGAGAATACGTCATAAAATGTGGAATATTACGTCATTTTTCGTAGTTCAACTCCGCCACCCAGGTGGCGTGACCATCCTCGGCTCTCAAGCGGTGAACTGCCGGTCTATTTATTTGATTCATCCGCTCTTTCGACTCCTTATCCGTTTCATTTGGCTCCGCATTTCATTAGTTTCACCTCATCTAACGTTAGTAACGTGAAATGTAGCCACAATCGGACCTTGGCCAATCGTGAGCCGATCATTAAGAGAGCGAAACGGATCTCCCGCCTTCCCGCAAAGAGTCATTAAATAGGTGAGATTACAAAAAACCCCAGCTTCAAATGTGTGTTTCTCAAAGAAAAACGTGCCCTAGAGCTGATTACGTAAACGATATACTAATACGTTTCCGCAGTATTAGGTATTTCGAAAGTCAAAACTTAAGTAACATGGTCTTAAAGGCAAGAAAGAGTTTATAGAAACGTTTTGTAGGGGGGAAAGAATTTTCCCATCACACACAAATGAAGACCAATCATACGAAAACGAGTAATAACTGATGTGACACAAATGTTTCCATAAAATTAGATTGCCAAAATAGGTCATCCACATTTTTTAGTTATCAGGGATATTCTACAGTTTGTGACGTAAAATTACGGAAGTTAAACGAAATCGCGCTGGATTCGGCACGTTGGCCACGAAAAAGTTATCATTTAAAATTGATCTGTCAACTAATTCACAAGTTAAGAACCATACCATTTCCTTCTAGTTACTATGGAATGTAAGTTATTCGTGAAAGAAGTATATCATTAAACGACAAACGAAAATTCCAGGTAACTCCGTTGTTTTGATGCTAGCGGAGGTATTCATAACCCCATTAAATTGGTATAAAGGAATGTTGTACGGCGTGTCTATTAGGTCTGTGTTCATGACGTTGATTTTACAATAACAATAAGAGGCGTTAGAGCCGGTTCCTTTGGCCCAGTGATATAAAACCAATGGCATTATGAGTGAACGATTTAAATTAAAATTCGTGGCTACGAGGCATACATATATGCATTTGTCATCATATAAGAATCCTCACTTGATCCAGGGTCATGATTAATGGTCGACACACAGCGATCTTTCACGTGATCGTTATTATTTCGCAGCTCTTAATGATGGAGGAAACATGATAGAGGTTATTCACAAAACCTCTTTAAAATCACCATTCTCAGATTTTAAAGCGAGTAGCTGGAATTTTGACAGCGAACAGTTTGCGACAAAGAAAATTCGCGGAAGAAATAACGACAGAGACAACGCGAAGGATAATTTCTTAATACACGTTTTACTGGAAAAGTATTAAGAGATGCAACAGATTAAGTCGCAATCGATCCTCCTCCAGAGGCGGTGAACTTCCACTGATACTCGACAGTGAACGTTAAGGACCGGAATTAAGAGAATACGTGAGCAAAGTTCCTGAACGCTCATTGCATTAGGGGCAGATATGTGTTTCATTCATTCCCCTTCCTGGTGCCGGCCACCCACTGAGATGAAAGTCGGGGATTTTTCGAAATGAAATGCAAAGGACTGACGGCATCGAAGCTCAATGGAGAGTTATGGGGCAAGGGGCGTGTGTATCCGAAGCGGTCGGAGATATACTGGGGAACGATGAACAACACAGCAGCGGGGAGACAGGAGGCATTAGGTTCTCATCAGGGCTACCACCTTTATGATAATGAGATGGACCGTGTGAAATACGGCTGTAACGGGACCGACCGGGTCTTTTACTCCAACTCAAAATGGCTATTTTATTCATTACGTCTCCAGACGGAACATTAAAAATAAGTTTCGACAGAATTTATTTCCTTTTAAACTCGCCCATTCCCTGTAAAAAAAATTGAAGAATGTAACCAAAAGTCAAAGCCCACTCAATCGAGTGACTGACGTCATTCTTATATTATAGATTCGGTCACCTGTCTGACTCAAAAGGAGAACGGTTTAGTAAACGAGTGAATCACTCGCGAGTGTAAACAAGAGCGCAAAAAGTACTTCATGGAAGTAAATTTTAAGAAAAAATAAAGTTTAACAAATTTTTATTTTTGATCTTCGCGATACATCACATAGGATACATCCTACTTTCATAAGCTACGTAGCAATCCACGCGTACAATTCGTAGAACAGTACACGATCACAGGTAAAAGCAAGGCCTTCTCAAAGGTCCCAACGATTGGTGGAAAGACGAGTGACGTTGCTTATGACGTAGATAACTCGAATACCCCATAAGAAATACTTCAATGCTTCTTCCCCTATAGCTTGAGAAACAGGCGACAGATTGAAGAATGAAAAACCATTTAGATGTTTAAAAATGCAATATGAAATGTGTAATAGAATAGGCAATTTAAAAAAATCTATTGAATCAGTCCATTATCATTCTGAACTCTACTGGTCAATTTACGTTAGGAAAACTATTTCGAGTATTCCCCACATGTAGTTGGGCGTAGCCCTGACAATTCTTGAACGACTGCTGATCACGCCTTCAAGAGGATATGAAAATAATCAGACATTTTCACCGGAATGTTGATCAAGTGATTTACTAAATATCGCCATCATTTGACAGGAAAGAAAACGAAACCTAACTTTGGCACTTCAACCATCGGCGACGACAGCAAAACTTGCTCAAATTTAAGCATAAATGGCAGTTAACTGACATATTTCTATCATCTAGTGGACTATAATTACATGAAATGCAATGCTCTCACCATCAATTTTCCGACTTGGAAATGCCAAGAAGCTGTACAGCATTCTAGACTAGGAGCGACATACGGCAGCAGAGCTTGAGAAAATCAACTTACCTGAAAAGACAAAAAAGGTCAATATAAATAAAAAGTTCTACAATAATAAAGTTCAGATTCACGCATTTACTCAAAGTCACAAACCAATACTAGTTCTAAAAAACGTCTTGTAATTTAGAAATGGATGAAGAGAAAAATGAGGAGGGTAAGATAGATTGTGAGGAAGACGAACGAGTAAGCGCTGGAGATGGTAAGGGAGGAAAGGAAGTCAGTGGCTGACATTTGGATGAGGCAACTAAAAAAAGGAGACCGTAATTCAGAGAGAATGGCATGCTAAACAGGGTGACAGAAATGTAAAACACTTGTCAATCGCAGAAGATTAAGGAAGAGAATAGGCATTTCTATGTACATAAGGAGGGACAAAAGACAAGAGGATCTTCAGAGAAGTTTCATGGAGGCAGAGAAGAGTTACGCGTAGAAAAGTAAATAGATATCCCCGAAATAGGAACCTCATGTAGTGACTGATAAATAAACTTCGAATTAAATTATAAAATATCAAATAATTACGATGGTAAATACTTTGGAATTATGCCGCAGAACCATAGCATATTTTTTTAATATAATTGATACGAAAATAATAATAAAATAATTCTCATAACAAAGATTTCCATAGCACTCTAAAGCTACGAGGCAGAATTGAAAGCTCATGCATAATAATGCCTTGCATTTGCTTTTGCCTCCATTAAAAAAATTATTTTATTACAATGATGCAAAATTATTCGAGGGTCCTTCCTCCAAAATTTGATGCTAGTCCCAGACTACACATATGGATCTCCACATATATTACGAGGCTTGTTACAGAGGCACATCGATCGATATAAACTGTTATTGCAAAACAAAATTGTTTGAGGAGGCCTTCCGTCTCTTTCGTCTACCGATGGTTTCAAGTCCTTAGGACGTGGCAACCCTGTTTTTGAACTGGGGAGAGCCAAAGAATCGATGAAATAAAAGGTAGAAAGGGGGTTATAGTGTATGTTAATTCTAAAGCGGGTAAAGGCGAAGGGGAAACGAACAGGACGAAATGGCCAGGATGAGGATTAGAGAGAGCATTAAGAATTTTATGTATGGGGAGAGCAGGATTGGAAGGACAGGGAAGGATAGGAAAGTGGGCCGTAAAATTCTATTCGACTCGGAGATAGACTCGGGCACGTGAACGGAAGCCCCACTTTGGATAATAAGGTACACAATTCTCTCCCGACAGCGGAGAAAGAATAGTCCGCGGCACAAATTATCCTTTACACCTACTCTACAATTCGACTTCTATACACCAAGGATATTTGCGGAGTCACGCTATAAACGACTCGCGTCGAAAAAGGAAAGAAAAGCGAAAAAAATGAAAAAAAAAGCTAGTATTGATGAATGAAATTGCATAACATCCCCTGGGCCTTCAATTACTACAATCCTCACACCCGCACTAATTGGACAACCTGTTTCCCACGTAGGTATTGTAAATACATGGAGTCAAATTAAAACCTCGAAAATTTCAAGAATTATATCAAAGAGTGATAGTTAGAAATCACGTCATTAAATACTTATTTCAGCAAAAGTAAAAGAGGGAAAAATAAAAAAATGAAATCGGTGGACTTAATATAAAGTTAAGAATTTTCAAACGGATGAAAAATAAGATGGGACAAAAATAAAATAGGATTAACGGGCACAGTCCTTGCCAACGAGAATATCTTAAAATCTTTACTTTAGTTATTTTTTTCCATTTCATTCATAGGTCGTTCAATTCTAATATTGGTAGACTGCAGCCCTCTATCCTTCCTGCCCTCTATCCTTCAATATATCCTAATGATATATTGGTGAATGCAAGACTGCACCTTCTACGAAGACTAATGCGGCGATTTCCGTTAATTTGTCCATGCCCCTGAAAACAGCCACAATCAGGCATTTGAAATCAAGCATTTTAACAGGCACCAACGGAAAAACAAACAAACAGCCATTCCTTTGGAGATGAAAATCCTACCCAGGCGGGATTCGAACCAGCAACCCTTGGGCTGGCATACCCTTCTATTAGCGTTTTAGCTTTCCTTCCGCGTGAAATGTCTCGCACTATTCCTTCATCTACCATCTTTCTTCCTGGCAGTGGAGATGGCGCCTTGAATCCTCAAATAAGCCTCACGCCCACGCAGTGACTTGCGAGATAATAAACAATAAGGGTGTAAACGTGCAAGCCCTACGTGTAAAATCTTGGCCACAACAAAATACAGAGGATGGAAGGTGGGGAACCCCGGTGTGGTCCAGGAGATGGTTGGGAGGGCAGGCTGGAGTCACCAGGGCGTTTAAGTATGGGGTTTATGGTTGGGACGGGGGTATTAAGGAGGGGGGAAGGGCTGGTGAGTTATAGGCACGACGAAAGTGGGAATCATAGGGGGAGGGCGTGGAGGAAATGTGGACAATAGCGAAAGGGATGCAATGGGGACTGAGATTGTGAGAAAGGACCGAGAGAGAAAGAAGGCAGGGGTTGTAGGGAGCAGGAGGTCGGTCCAGTATTTTCAAAGTCATGAGGCGAAAATGAGGCGCCAAAAGACGAAATAGCAATGAAAAATACATTGAATAAAATAATTTGAGTAATAATTTTCAATAAAAGAAGTAGTCTCGGGCTTAACCTTATGGAAACTTTTCATTTTCATAATAAAAAAAGGAGTAATTGTGTAAATCCACTTTTTTATTTATACCGACCTAGGTTTCGACGGGTGAGCCGTCATTTACAAAAATTACCTTAAAAAGGTCACCTTGAAAGTGGCGGTCACCCGTTGGAACATGAGTCGGTATAATAAAAAATAGTGGATAAATACAAGAACTATTTTTTTATGTATGAAAATATGTGTAACCAATTCACCACAATATTTTTGCAAAGGAAAATTGAATTATACGAGTGTGATGAGGTCAGATACACCAAAACAACAACAACAACAAGGTAAAACACACAAAGTGAAGTAACTTGTAATCAGTGATAGGTTAGAAAAATAGTGGTTTTATTTTGGAAATATACGGCTTCACAGTCTATAGTAGAAAATAGTCTAGGCGGCTCAACAGCGGAACCAACAAGGCTGAAAGGGCTACATTGTATTTCTCTTGCCAAAATAAAAAAAAAACATAATTCAAATTTTCATAAAAAAATAATGCTTGCATTGGATACACATTTAATACTCGGAGTCATCGCACGTATCAAACCCTTTTTTCTCATACTCAATGCAAGCGGTTCATACGGGTGTTACTTCTAAAAAATAGAGAACATTCTAGTTAACAGTCTCCGACTTAAAATTATTAATTATTAATGAAAATTTGTTTACTTTGAGGATTGTATATTTATACTGATTCAAAATTGGAATGTATTAGCACGTGGATTACCATTAGAAATTAAAATAATATACGAAAGTAAATAACAAAAATTTAAGTGAAGGCTTCCCCGGTATCGTTTAAATGTTGAAGGTTTTTTGGGTTTTCTCCCGCGTCGATCGACATCCTAGCACGAAATCTTCGCCAGCAATCCAGCTATCTTCTTCAGGTCTCAAATGATTTTCAGGACAGTCAGGACTTCAGACCTGAAGAACCTAGTCGGAATACCGGAAAAAATGTCCTCCAAAGGTATGGATAAACGCGGAAGATAATCCAAGAAAACTTCATCCTATACAGATAAACTATGATATTAACATCCAATTAACTATGAATAACGTTACGACATAAAAAGTTTTACCGATTATGAGAAAAATAAAAAAAATATTATTATCATCGTTATTAAGGCCTAGTTAATGGATTCTCAAGGCCGTGATAAAAGGAAAGATGTTGAGTAAGCAGGGAAGGGGAAGAAAGACAATAGACTCATTGGACGGAATGAAGAGAGGTAGGACGCATGTTGAGAAGGCGATAAGGGCTCGCGCCAGTATAAATCTAGAAGATGTTTACTTCCTTCCACTCAAATTTACCTTTTCTGGTAGGTTACCCTAATAGGTGCATGCAGCATGATATGCAGTTGGCTGGTTATTCGGGGATTTGACCGGCAACAGTGGTCATTTGCACTATCACAGAATAGGTGGGTAGGCTGATAAAGGAAGGATTATCTGGGCATTGTAGGAAGGATGGAGAGATACCTGGCGTTGGCATCAGCCCACTCTTAATGAAAGGCGCCGCGGAATCCACAGTTTTATTCCAATTATCCGTGCACTGTTGACTATTAAATGCCTTTTTTTCCAACCCATGGTGGCTGACCTTGAATACGCTGATGTACATTTCCCTTTTCCAGCCAATCACAGAAGAGTGACATGGAATGATCTGACGGGAGGGAAGTTGGCGAGGGGGGGGGGGGGTGGACTTAGTCTCTCTCCGACTGCCGTGATGTTCAGCTCACTTCGGTCTCGTATCGTCTGTGTTGTCAAATCTACTTCGTGCGAGTTCTATTTCGTTGATTAAGGCTCAAAATCGGTGGTTAATGGGACCCCTCGCCGTTCAACGTCCATTTATTCGCAAGAACTGACAGCTCTGTTCGGCCGACGAGAGTCAGAAGCTGAGGTGGCAGGGCCTTTCATTGGCTACTCGATCTGTGACGTCCACCCGCCATGAGTCGGGAAAAAGGGTATAATACGGGCAAATGTAGATTTACAGAATTCATAAAATAAAAAAAAGTGAATTGCCCGAATGATTAGGCACTCAAATCGCCAGTGTGCCTACGAGAGCGCCTGTAACGGCTTTAACGTCGCCGGCCGGAAGGGCGGGGAGGAACTGTGGTCTATATGGGGGCGGGATACAGGGGAGAGGGGGGAGAGGTAGGTTGGGGATAGGAAGATTATGAGGGAGGAACCAGAGAAGGGATGGGTTGCAGGGATCGGGGGGGGGAGGAGGAAGGTGGTAGAGGTCCAGAGAAGAGGGAGAGGAAGAAATTGAGAGATTACGAGTGGGAGACACGAATTACGATCGGCAGGAGCGTGGGTGGTCCTGGGGAAAGAGCTGAGGGTGGTCGAACAATTGGAAGGTGGCGGGGCGGAGGGAGGGAGGGACTGGTGGGCATTATGGGATGGGCGGGGGAATCCGGAAAGGGACTAAGGGGGAGGGTAGGGTCTCCCCTGGAGGGCACAAGGGAAAGACCCCTGAGAGAGTCCGAAAGGGCCCGAGAGTATAGTGGAGAGGAGGAACACGAGATGTGCTACGGAGGCAATCGTATGCTCGCCACTTGGGCCCACAAAATGTAACCCCATACGAGACCGAAGAGTGAAAATTATCATCGGGAACTAGAAGTCTTAGAGAGACAACCTCGACTCCCCCACTCTTCAAGGTGATTTGACGAAGATATCAGTACGGATTGAATTCAATTAATGGAATGATTTATCACTTTGTACATTTCACACTACTTTGTTTTCGCCGACTATGGATTCGACATCTACAGTTTCATTATCAACGTGACTATCTTGATAATGACATTGACATTATAGATATCGAAACCACGGTCGGCGAAAATTTAATAGTGTGGAAATTTACAAAGCGATAAGTTATACCATGTGATTCAGTTCCACAGCGTAAAACTTGAAACGTTAACTTGTAAATTCAATCAATTTAGCACCATTGTAGTTAATTGCTCCTCGTTCTAATGACAACCTATTGGATACTGGATACACTCATTGCAGTGCTTTTCCAGATACTTGTATTCAACGAAAAATAGAAGCCGTTTTCCAAGACATATGGCTGGGCTCTCCAGAGAGACATTATAAAATATGAGAAAGTTTTGACACTTGAACGGCGTCAGAAATATAACGGTGCGTTGTTTGCGTATTTTCTCAAGTACCATTAAAAATGTATTACTCACTGTATTATTAATTATAATATCGCAAAAAATTAGGATGTGAAGGCAATTTTAGCGTACGGCGTGAAATAGAACCACAAATATGAATATTTGATTACTGATTACTGAGAAATTGAGTCGTGAAAATAATATTTCTTCATCTTCATCGCAGAGAAGCGGGATTTGAAATTTGGTTCCGGGTTATCTGCTTGATTTTCACTTGATCATCGCTAACAACAGGTAATGGTGGTGGTTAACTCAAGAAGTAGAGTGAAAGATAGCTAACTTATGAAACACGTAGATGAAAACGTTGCATTACGTCACGTTACGTTGGAACGTTCGGAATTAATTCATTCATTAAAGTAATCAACTCGTTAAAGGTAGGTTCAATAGAATTCAGAAAAATATCCTCCAGATTTTTACATGTATACGGCCCAATCTACCTCTAGTATTTTTTTTCATCTCAGCGCATGTCCTGCCCTTCTTCATCCCGTCCATAAAACCTATTCTCTTTCTTCCCCTTCCCCGCTTACCCAAAATACGTCCCTCTATCACAGCCTTCAACATACCTTCGCCCCTCATTACCTCTTCCAACCATCTACTCTGTCAGCTCCTGATCTCCTTCAGAAGTTTCCTTTCCCCCACACCATACAAAGAACTTTGTGAGTAGTGCACTAAAATGTATGCTGCATTCCCGTAAATGAAAGAGATAATCGATATAATCGAAAAATAAATCGCCTATTCGAGGCATGGCAATAATTTCTTGCCCGAATGTCACGCTGCGTTATCTTCCGGAACGTGGCAACGGAAATGACCGAAACAGAGAAATGTCAATATTGGCTCCGATAGCCATTGTATGTACATATATACCAGGATATTTTATGTCCTTATTCTCTGAATGGAAGGGTGATTCGATTCTAGTTATTAATAACGCGTGGAAATAAGCTCTCGTTCTGTCAAGAAAAAACGATTCTTCTGCAGATATCCACCGTAATAAACATTGGAGACTAAGAAGAAAGCAACTTGCAAATGATACATAAATGCTTTTGCTAATACAAGGAAAAGTATGAGCGGGACCCCGATGTAACGGGAACTGACCAAGAGTCTGATGTGAGGCACAGAAATTCACTATGTAGATACCAGGGCAATCAGGACGGTGGATGAGAGTAGATTGAAGACCTTTGAGATGTGGGTGTGGAGGAGGATGGAGAAAATGAGATGGACGGAAAATTAAACAAACAAGGAAGTGCATCGTGTGTGATGAGAGCCCCTTCAGGAAAATATTAGAAGGAGGCAGCGGTGTAGGTTGGAACGGATAATGAAGTGCGAAGGGTAGCTGAAGGGTTAAAACCCGTGTCATTGAAAAATATTTAGCAAAAATATTGTTTTTTTTTGTTTCCTGTTTCCACAAAGTAGATCCGACAACGTTACATACTATAAATATAAATTTATAAATAGATTTCACGGAAGAGATGAACGTAGGCAGGAAATACGCCGAGGCGAAGACGCAGGTATTATGAAGAGCGTCAATCATTAGAACCAGATGAGCAGATTTCAATACTTCTTAATCCATTAAAACTTAACTTAATCGAAGGAATTCCTCTGATAACATGTAATATTCATTATTTTCGTAGAAATGGAGGGAATAAAGCGAAAGTCAGTTTTAGGTTCCATAAAGACTGAAGCCGTAATGCAAAGACACCTCTAAAGGACGATTAAAGAGGTGCTTACGTCTCCAACAGGGAGATTGAAAATATTTTGACAGCTGCACTAAATACTCATAACAATGACGTCATGGATATTCCAGACTAGTACCGACAAGATATGTCGGCTCTTTTGAGAATATGCCGCTTTGATCAAGCGGGCTGAAACACTGTGAGGTTCGTCCCCTGGGGTAATTGATGGTTCCTTCATAACCTTTGACCTGGAGAATGATTCCTGAACAAAAGATTAGGGGGAATGAGGAGCTTTCTCGAGGAACATTTGACGGTGTTATAATCAAGAGAAGCGAGGAAGGCTTTTGACATGTCCAGAGGCGGCACACATCTCAGCCACATGATGTGTCGGAAGCATGCGCTTAACTTGCTAATGCTTCTTTACACGGTGTGTGTACTTGCACGGATATATATTATTGAAACATATTCGTTCATGCGTGTGATGTTGAAGGAATGTATTATACATGCAAGCATAAGCCTCAAGTGCAGAAGTCATTTTGTTACTATTAGGGCAATAAGCTGATAACCCGTTAAAAAATATCAGCCTAATGAAAACAAAATTGGAAGGAGAAATACATAGGAAGAATTGTAGAGAAAGACCAAGAATGGAATAAATCAATCAAACAATTAAAGATATCAAAGTAAATAATAATGCAGGAATGAAGCGGTTGGCAGAGAAGAGAGTGTAGTGGAGACCTGATGCAAACCAATCTTCGGATTCATGACTACTGAAGATTCATCTACATCTACGAAGTGCCGTGCAAGCCACTACTAGAGTATGTGGCAAGGGATGATTCCACACCAGGCAGGCAGCACTCGTCCCAGTTCAAGATATATATATGTACATTAATATAATATGATTAAGATGCTTTGTGAAGGTTAATTCACTGATATAGGTTTTGTATCTGTAGGCCGTTACTAATGTTTACAAAATATAAACATCTGTGCAATATTGCAAAGTTTTTGACGGTAACTATGTGGTAGCTAGACATAATTTAAAATGGTGATTACGAGTTTGAGTTAAGGCGAGTTTATTTTTTCAATTTTCAATTTATCTATGCCGAAGATGGAAATTTGGGTATCTTTCCAGATACATAAATGTTATGCTATACGGAAAAAAATTAAACTAAAACCAACAAAATCGGTTCATCAGTTTTCTCCATCATTAGCTTCGGACATTGGCTTTATAAGTATAAAAATACCAGTTAAGATAGGTCCACATGGAAGTGATTAAAAATCCCCAAGATTCTTAATGGCTTGGGACACCCCTCATATCCCCCCATACAATTTTATTCATCACCTCAGCATAGGTCCTACCTCTCTTCATCTCGTCCAAAAAATCTATCCCCCTACTACGACCTTCAGTATCCCTTCTCCCCCATTACCTCTTCCAAACACATACTTTGCCCTGTCCTGATCTCCTACAGCGGTTTCCTCTCCTCACCCAACATACTAAGTACTTCCTCGCTTGTCTCCTTTTCCACCCACCGCACCTTCTCCATCCTTCTCCGCACCCACATCTAAAACCCCGGCCATCCAATCTCGTCCTATTTCATCATACTCCATATTACTGCACCATACAACGCTACACTGAAAATTAAACCCTTCTTAATTATAGAAAATTGGCAATTTTCCACAATATAAACTTTAAGACTTACTCACGACGACCGGTTTCGATGAATCATCAGGTAACAAGTATAACTCAAAGTCCAATATAAATACATAATTGCAAGTAAGGGAAGGCGCGCACTAGCGCGACCACGACCACGACAGATCTTTGTCGCACGCCTACCTTCCGATCAGAGCACGACCACGACCACACCTACGATTTAATTTTAGTTGAAAGATGGATGTCGAAGAGTTAGCTTTTGTAGCGCACTTGGACCGTAGGTAAGTGAAGCGCAAGAGGAAGCGATATTGGGTACATCCCTTGTTAGCTGTGAGAGCCACTAAAGGACAGTTAGCAATATTTTATGAGGAACTACGGCAGTGTGAAGATAAGTTTTTTAACTACACAAGGATGACTGTCAAAAGCTTTGATGAGTTGCTCGCAAAGGTTGCAGACGGCATCAGGGGAATAGTATGGTCGGGTCGGAGTGAAGTCAGAGGCAGTGCGCGGCGCGCCATTACAATGTGTGTTATTTCTGGCCGCAACGACCAGTGAGTCGGGGACGACCAAACTCAAAAATTTTGGTCGGACGACTCGGGTCCGACCAACGAGTCGCACTTGGCCTAGTGCGCGTCGCTCCATTTGTTGCAATGTTAAAACTGGTCGTGTGCGACAGGTCGTGGCCATGGCCGTGGTCGCGCTAGTGCGCGCCTGCCCTAAGGGGAGGGTCTGGGAAAAGGGGGAGGAGAGGGCTCGCGCCTCGGGACTTCTCAACGGCTGGGGCCTTCCCAGATGCAACTGACAATGAGTGGTATTACGCATTTGCACCCAGATACCTTCACCCCCTTCTCCTCTCCCACATACATATTCACCCATGCTTAACTCCCACCCTTTCCTCTTCCCTTATAACCCCTCCTCCTCTTCCCCCCCTTTTCCCCGACCCTCCCCTTGAAATTCCGTATACATACTGGACTTGGAGTTATAATTGTTACCTGATGATGATGCAGTACACCGGTCGCATTAAAATTTATATTTTGGAAAATTGCCAATTTCCTATGATTATTATATGCCACCAGATCACGCCTGAAATGACTCTTTTTGTCAAACTCTTCGTCAAACTTTTTTTTAACACCTTCATCCATCAGTCGCAGCTACTTTTTTTCACTTCCAACAAGCTCGTGAAACGAAAACATCTCCAGGGCAAGCTCGCGAGGCGAGAAAGACTTTCGGAATGAATCACCAGCGCGACATTGATGGCGCGGGGGAACCGCCCCGCGAAAAAATTTGCCAACTGACGCATTGCCGAGCTATTTCCCACGATGTTCAACCCGCAGGTGTTGTTCACATTTACAAAAAAAAATAAACTCGACTGTCAAGGATGGTGATGTACCCATCCATGTCGCAGGAAATTCGCACGACGGGAGACGGAAATGAGGGTATTCGGGGCACTTGGCACACGACAATTGGCCCAGCGGCGTTCTCGTCGGTTGACTCAAGGTTCATTAAGGTGGCTGGAGCGGTAATCGTGAGTCGTTGAAGGCACATTCTAATAACTTTTCATTCAAGTCGAAAAAAATATTCTTAAACCATTTCACTCAAGTACACCTGTTTATACGTTGGAAATCGCCAACCATGCAGTAATGTATGTGATGCAAGAGTTGTATTTCAAATTTCCGCCTTAATTAAAGCATTGTTTTGACTTGGATTTTCGGCGCGAAATTCGAAATGTACGAGAAAATCATATCTAAATACGCTTTTCTTACTCGGCATAATAGCTTGATATTTGTTAGCAGCTATTATAATAATACGAAACGTATTATTTCGCATTTAGGAGAAAATCTGTACAAAAGTAATCGATTTTTTCAAAATATATGCCGTGTACCATAAGAGTTCTAGTTAAAATATCATTGAATTGCCAGGAAACGAAATCGGTAGCATGCAGTTTTTTTCACTTTTATCGATAGATATTACTAATAAGGACACATATGCAAAGTTTCACGCAAATCTGTACACATACAAAAATCGCTCCAGCCACATTAAAAGGATGTGCCCGGAGAAACAACAGCGACACAGTGGGGATGGGAACCTGATGGAGTAATTTTTCCAATACCGATTTTGTACGAAGGGAAGAGGACAACCCTACTCTAACCTATCCTGTACCTTCATTTATCGTGACTGAATTATAATAAAAAAACGAAAGAGGAACATGCGGTGGCGCGAAGTATTCAATGCTTCAAAAGGATGAAATAATATATAATGCAACCTCTTACGTCACCTCATGAATTATTTTCACCAATTAATTACTTGGGTAGTACGCTAGAAGAAAGAGGACATAGTAGCAAAGACATTAGGAGGAGAATAGCGCTAGCGAAGGAAGCGTTCAATAATAGGAGGGAGCTGATGACGGGGACCTTAAGTAAGGATGTAAAAAAGAGGCTAGTGAAGAGCTTGATATGGAGTGTGGCGTTGTATGGGGCAGAAACGTGGACCTTGAGAAAGGAAGACGAAAATAGGCTGAATGCTTTTGAGATGTGGTTGTGGAGGAGGATGGAGAAGGTGCATTGGACGGAAAGGAAGACAAACAAGGAAGTGCTTGACATGGTGGGCGAGGAGAGGAAACTTATAGATGAGATTAGGGGAAGACAGGGTAGGTGGCTGGAAGGGGTAATGAGGGACGGTGGTTTGCTGAAGGCCGTGATAGAGGGTAGGATGTTGGGTAAGCGGGGAAGGGGAAGAAAGAGATTAGGTTTTATGGACGGGATGAAGAAAGGTAGGACTTAAACTGAGATGAAGAAAGAAATACTAGAGGTAGAAAGGGCACGGCACGTGTAGGAGTTCGTTGGATATTCTCTGACTTTCATCACAACCTACCTCTAACCGGTAGATTACTGAAATGAAAATGAAAGCATTTTGACAGAATATAGCTTCATATAGAATAAGTTCACTAAATAATTACAAACAGCATCCCTAATGGTTTTGATATTTAGGAATTAAGTAATTACAGTAAAGTCTCATGATAACGGCAAACATTGTTGAAATCATAGTGGGTAAGGTAAAATTCATCACAAAGAAATGTTACTGTCAACATTACAAATTGTTTTACTTACTGTTTTGTTTCAGATTAAAAAATAATACCTACTGCTGTAGGTACTCGGAAAAAAACATAATAATTCATTAGTCATGGCTACTGAATAGTGTACAGGCACGTCACAGGGGATGCCGAAGGATCCGAGTTCGAGTCCCGGACAAATCGGATGATTTTTCCTCTGTGGAATATTCGAAGTATTTCACATTTGTAGGCTATTCAATGCTAATTGTAAGCTCATTAGTTCAACATCCCGTAAAATGGTTACAGTTTGTTGATTAAATAAAATTAAATTTTGATTTATTTTAGCACTAGATTTTTTCGGTAACGAAGGAAATAACCATATTGACAATGTTTGGTGCAGAGCTATTGATATGTGCACCTAAAACAGAAACCCACCTACTTGAATAATAACGCGCAATATATGAGTTATGAAGGGATATACATGTAACATGCACATACCGTAAGTACCTCAATAATTACTTCAAAAAGCTAAGAACCCCGCAGAAGATAACACCCTAATTTTCTTCTTTTGACACAAAACAGGGTCAGCAACATATAGGCGAACGGTCATAATTCGCCACACGAAAACGAAGGATGAGTTCCGACATTGGTTTCCGTGTCGAATGATCAACCGTCTAAGCGCTAAAACATTAAAGCGTAAATAGAGCACCGGCAAAAATTGTATCTCGCGCGCAACGTGAATCAATTACCGATTTCAATTCCAGCACGAAAACCCGTAGCCATGACTACCAGTTTGTTTAGAAGCGCGCGCCAATTTTCGAAGGAAGGCAACCTAAAGGATTTTCCGCGATCGCGTGACTTCTCTCAGTCGACAGCAGAATGACGACAAGGACGACGATCGAAAAGGTGTTATTTGTCGGTGAATCGCCGTCTTATCGCCAGAGAGCCAAAAAAAAGCCATCATCCCTAATCTCCCAGCAGACTAGGCTTGGAAAGGTGCAAACAGAACCAAAAATAAAAGGAACCATCGAAATGACAGGGCTCGCAGAGAGAAATTGATAAGATTTGTCAATATCAACGTCCCGGAAGTGAAGCCACAAGAACACCAATAGGAATACAAATACTGGACATCTACCAATAATTAATTAATAACAAATCGAAGGACTAATTTTAAACGTAAATTGTCGTTCATAGTACAGTATATGATATTCAATGCACCCTATAAAAATGGGATGAGGTAGAAATAATCTTAGTGATCGCATTAGTTTGCATAGTTTATTAATTTTTTTAAATACTTCTTTAATAATTTTATAATGACATTCTTGAACATTACTACAATGCAATGGTCTTATCGTAAAATAGAGATTATAAAAAGCTATTAGCTACATTAACATGAGTATAACCGTACGATCGGGTTCAAACATTTTGATCAAAATGATTTATTACAACAAAAGTTTTCAATGAAAATAATTATTAGAGAACAGGAGTAAATTTTATGTGTTGCATTGTGAGCTTATTCTTCTCTAGACGTAATTAGAGACGAAGGTAAATCATTAATTAAAAACTACCAGCTAAAAAAAGGTTAATCCCGCTCGAACTATCTTACGTAAGTAATTTGAAAAAATTCGTTAAGTATTACAAAAAATTCGGCCGCGTTTACTGACAGAATGTCACATACCGGCAGCTTGTCGAACGTTTCGCCTACGAACGAGGTTCCATTCAAGGTCGTTCCTGTGCGCCGATATATTCCGATCTGCGCTTACGTCAATACCATGATTGGAAAGCTGCCATTACTTTAACCTAAAAATGACAAAAATGGGATTACGACTTTGCCGCCGTGTGACGTAATTTAATTTTTTATTTTATTTACCACGTCACCGGCGAACTCGAGACATTTCTCGTCATCGCATTGGCCACTTCCCGACGCAAGTGTTAATGACCCTCATCCCTCTAGGACATCCAGTCGGCGATATCCATTAAGCCTTCCTCTCCTTCTACCCCCTGCCACCACCCCACCCCCCATAACCCCTCCGCCTACGCGATGAACGACCGACCAATCCAATTCGCCTCCCTACTACCAAAAAGCCGGGCCGGCGAGGCGGGCGGAGGAAACGCCGAATAATGATTGAACCGAGTTGGGCGCGAAGAAAAAAGTCGCTGTCGGACGCCCGACTCGAGACGACTTCCGGGCCTTCCAGAAGCAGCGAAGGCGCTCCCAAAACGGGAAGTGGCAAATGAGGATTAAGACTATCACCATCATCAGCATAAACATTTTCGGTGTAAGCAGTTTTGGGCATTCAAGTCTTATAGGGTGTGCAGGTTGTTTATACGGTCTACGCAGTATAGCATAAAGGTGAGTTTAAACTGGGTCCACTAATCTCTGGAGTGCTAGCCCCTGCAAATAACCAGTCAACTGTATCTCATAAGCGCTAAATGTTTGTAGCGCTGAATTATGCGCACAGATCTTCGGGTATGACGTCGTGCGTCTTGTTAAGATGGCTCTACAATGATTATGTGAGTCAAGACAAATATTAAATTACACATTTTTATTTATTTGGTTTAAAAAACCTGCTTTCGCTGGTTCATCTGGTAAATTGGGTTCCCTATAGAAAACCAAAATTAAGGTACAAAATATGCAGATTATTTTACGAATATATATTTAATGACCACATTTGTCCAGCCATAGGAGCCGACTGCAGCACCAAGTGTATGGAACTACCGCATTTTCACTTCAACTCGCTAATAGCTTTAAAAAATAGGTGACGAGATACCTGTATTCCCTGCAAAAAATTTCCGTACAAACTGTTCTGCAGAACGTAAGGAATTCTACGGAAATCGTCGTTCTTTCCGTAGAAAGAGTTCCTTTTCTAAGGAATTGTAAGGAACAATGGCTCATGTTCCGTAGAAATAAATTCGGTAGAATAAAATGTACACCGCTGAAAACTAGTTCCGTAGAATCTGTTCTGTAGAACGTATGGAATTCTACGGAAATCGTCTTTCTTTCCGTAAAAAGAGTTCCTTTTCTAAGGAATTGTAAGGAACGCTCATGTTCCGTAGAAATAATTTCTGTAGAATAACTAGTTCCGTACAATATGTTCTGTAGAACGTAAGGAATTCGACGGAAATCATCGTGCTTTCCGAAGAACGAGCTCCTTTTCTAAAGATTTATACGGTGCATGAGTTCACGCATATGTTTCGTAGATAGTTTCAGTAGAATTAATCAACGGAAACTCTACGGCATTCTCAACGACTGTTTTGATATTCACTTCGCTAAAGCAAACTCATAATATCATATAATGAAGGAAAGTAAAGCCATATCAAAGTATTTGGAAATAAATATCTCTGTAGGTAGGATGCAATGCATACGCTTTGGCAGACGTGGAGTGGTCATTTGGTTAAAACTATTTTGGAGGTTTTGCAATATGAAAACATCTAAATCTCATAGATTATCATAAATAAATCTGACCAGACCTTGAATTGTGTATTACGGGCTGCAGTACAACGAGCACAAGAAATCTGGCCGTATTTTGACTTCAGGATATGGACGGCAGACAAATGTTCGTAATGATATCAACGATATCTACACCACAGTTTTCATCAATGTTATAGGCTAAAGACAATGGGAGACTGCCAAATACAGAAACATTGAATAGACATTAGTTCAATGATCTCTCTTTGGACCTATATAATGAAATAATCATCCTTGTATTCACAATATCTCATTCATTCCCGACCGCCAACTAGATATATCTGGATATCTTTGTAAAAATGCCTTGCACAAAAACATTCAACGGTAGGCCAGTAGGCAGCGTACCCAACTCCCATTGAAAAGATTGAATTTTGATGGCCGGTTTGAATCCGCCGGGCGGAGGATATTTTTGGATTGTTTTCCTACGTTCATATTCAAACGTTTTTTAACATTGTGTTATAAATTCCTATTACACGGAACTGAGTTTTTTTCAAAACATTTAAAATCAAAATTTAAAACATTTTGTCCAGATCGTAATCCAGGGAGTTCCACAGAAAGTTCTAGGGAATTCTACAGAAATTATTCTAAGGAATTCTACAGAAATTCCTTAAAAAGGTGTTTCAATATTTTAAGGAATATCTACAGAACTGTCTAGGGAATTCTGTAGAATATCATTTAAGAAAAGTGTACAGAATTTTCTAGCAGGGTTCTGCTTTAATTCAATTGGATTTTTCGCGTCATATAATCAGTTTTAATTAAAAGCTTACTCTTTCAGAGGGACGCTTTTCTGCTGTAAATTGAACAACCTCCATAATAGCCCATGCTTAAGCCTCCACCTTCATGGGTGAGTTGCAATAAAAATTGCCTGGAAACACTATTTTTTCATCTTAGTTTATAACACGCACTTAAATGATGCTATACATAAGTTTTCTGGGATAAGCAACCCTGAGGCCAGAGCTACCTTAAGACGTATGGATCGACGTTTTAGATTTGCGTTAAACTTTGAACACGTGTACTTATTTTTTATATCTATAGCTAGGTAAAAGTGAAAAAAATTTGCATTTTACCGATTTAGTTTTTGGCATTCCAATGCTATTTTTAACACGTAGCCTTATGGCACATGAGATATAATTCGTTACAACTAGATTTTATGCGCACATATTTTCTTCATACCGCGAAATTATGCATTCCATATTATTATAATGGTTGCTAACAAATATCAAGGTGTTAGACCGAGTCAAAGGTTCGGAAAAAAAAAAAAATTTTAAGTCTAACCTTCGCCCTAATTTCGAACCCAACGCCGAAAACTCAAGTCACAATATGCTTTAATTAAGTCAAAAATGTGCAATATTATTCTTGTACCATTGCCCTTACTGCGTGTAGGGTGAGTTCCACCACATAAACAGATGTGCTTAAATGAAATGAGGTCCTAAGTATTTTTTTTCGACTTTATTGAAAAATTATTGAAATGTGCACTCATTGACCCACGATTGCCGCTCCAGCCACCTTAAGCAAAGCTGGACAAGGGAGAAGGAAGCGTCGAATAATGATTGAACCAAGTTGGGCGTGAAAAGAAAAGTCGTCGTCCGCCCCAACACCGAACATAAAGACCAACGACTTCCGGGGCTCCTGAAAGCGAAGGCGCTCCCAAAACGGGTCTTGGAAGTGAATGAAGGAAAGGAAATGGAGAGTGGGAGACGAAAGAGAGGAAGAGAGAGAGACGAGGGAGAGAGAGAGAGAGAGGAAGAGAGAGAGGAAGAGAGAGAGGAAGAGAGAGAGGAAGAGAGAGAGGAAGAGAGAGAGGAAGAGAGAGAGGAAGAGAGAGAGGAAGAGAGAGAGGAAGAGAGAGAGGAAGAGAGAGAGGAAGAGAGAGAGGAAGAGAGAGAGGAAGAGAGAGAGGAAGAGAGGAAGAGAGAGAGGAAGAGAGAGAGACGAGGGAGAGAGAGATATAAAGAGAGTTTCGCGAAGGAGGATATCGATCTTTTGATTGATTGAATATTATTTGATTGATTGAATACTATTTGATTGATTGAATCGGGTCACCAGAGCGGGAAACTCTCTACATACATAGAGAGACCAAAAAATTGGCTACTTACGTACACATCAGACACGAAAAAATCACGACCTAAATGCAAATGAGGTAGAAGTTCATGAATGAGGCTCTAAAAGTTCAAGGGATTCGGATAAAATATTGCATTCGTGACCTATGATATAGAATTAACGACAAATGCCCAAGATGTGCGCTCCAATATTCATTTTAGCCGTCGTAGATCTCGCACTGCTTGCGACTAGGGTTTCCATATTTAAAAATGAAAAAAAAAAACGGGGGATTACCATATTTTACAATGAAAAACCGTGGGATTATCACTAAACGTCCATTTTCTTAAATTGGCATTTTAACGTAGAGTACGTGTTTTGGTGTTTATGATTAGCATATCGACTTTAAGTTACATTCTTGTGGAAGCACGTGGTGTATATCCAAAACAAACTGTAACATATAAACTAACTGTAAGCAAACCACAGATACGGAAGTAACAACAGATAGGGAACTAATCAGTATTATAACCCCAAAATTCGGGCAATTTAATGGTCTTTTGAGGAGCATGGGAGAGATGACAGACAGCAGGGGGGAGGGAAGTCGGAAAAGTCTTTGATTCCACTTCGTTAGAGTAACGATACGGGATTCGGTGGGGGTGAGGGGGGGGGGGCAACGAAGCCATAGGAACTAAGAGAACATCAATCGAAGGGGTAGCGTTCACGGTCTGAATGGGGCCACCAGAACTCCAGGTGATACGAAATGATTCACAAAAGGTAATCAAAAAGCCGTACAAGTTAAGCTGACACACTCACGTCAAAATTGGGCTACATGGAGAGCCCGCATGTGGCACAGCATATGGACTAAAAAATCAAAATCATCTTTTTCGAGGACCAAATTATTTCAACAACTGCACTCAATTGAATCGGTAGAGATAGCAATTCAAAGTAATGCACATACCCTATACTTCTAGTATAATGATCACCGAACGCCCTAAATAAAAATGCTGTCTGGATTCACTGTTATTTACTATTACTTTACCGGTAAAGTAGTTTTAGATATAAGTGAGTAAAGCATAAACACTTAAAGGTGCATGAATGAAGTCTGCTAGTTTGTGACGCCGGGTGAGGCTTTCGTGAGGCGAGGTGAGGCGAGACGTAGATTTATCGAGGAAGTAACAATTTCAATTATTCAAATTACGTTGTCGACTCTCAAAAATTACTAAAATTCGTTAAAGTTTTGATGTTACAGAATATTACAAGTGACTGATGAAAATGACCAGCCTGATTTCCTCAATTCCAGCAACACATGATAACAGAGTTCGACTTCATTGGATCATTACAACGTATAGCTGGAGTGATAAAGGGAGAATTTTTTTCGTGTCTAACATTGACGGAGGAGATAGATAGGCTATATAGGTTGAAGGTATTTAGTTATTTTATTTACAGTATTGTGAAAATAATGATGAAATACAACGAAACCCGGCTAATTATGAAGGACTTAATTAGGATTAAAAACGATTAGCTGATATGAGGGTTGACGTGAAGAGCTGCAGCAAACCAATCTTCGGATAGACGATTGCCGATGTAAGAGCAAGAAATGCTAGATGTGAAATACTATTCAGGTAAATGAGCTGTATGTAATTATATATAGAAACATACGGAACGCGAACGTAAAAATGCGGTGCTATCCCACAATGATGAAGATCAAATAGCTGGAGTTATCACTCAAGAGTAATTCTAAATAAAATTAAGAGATACATGACGATGGATGGAAACTATACGAAGTAAAAGAAGCAAACGCATGAACAATATTCTCTGAAACTTGAACCGAAAACTGTAAAACAAATAGTTAACGGAAAAAAGAATGGGAAAAAATGTAGAGAAAGATCAACAATGAAATACACGAAGCAAATAATAAATGTTGCTCAAATGGAGACATAAGAAGGAACAAAATAGTTAGGTGAGAGGACAATGCAGTGCACAGTAGAAGCATACGAATCTTTTGTTTTATGTCTGCTGACGATGAACGAAACTTTATGCATGAAAAATATCTTTAATCTAGGCACCATAATGGGAAAAAAGCCAGACGGCTGGTATAAACCATTTTCGAAGATAGATAGGCAACACAGGATTAATTCAAGAGATTCATTACTCTTGGAATGCACCCATGGCAATCAGAGCGTAAATTAATAAATCCCCGAGAAGGAAATGACAAGAGAGAGCGGAAACCCAAAAAACCGTGAGACGTAAGGAGTGCAGCTACTAAAAAAGAAAAAAAACAAAGAAAACGACAACGAGAAGTGAATTATTGGACTCGGAAATTGCATATATATTTTTTTTCTTACATTCCGAGACGAAACACCAAAACTCGAAAAAACGAGCGACCCGGCGAAGGGAAAGGAAATCCAGCGTTGGGCGATTACCGAGAGTGAAAAAAACATTACCTAAAGAGGTTTCCTCACGACTGCGTAGGTCAAATTAAGGAATTCAAAACCTTTATATGAATTCCGTTCAACAGGACTGCTTTCACCAATATAAAAATTTGCACTAGCTATTGAAAAGTAGAAATCATTAGCAGAAAATATCCGATTGTTCTGAGATTATATTCATTAGTGCTCAATTTGCCCACGCGGAGGAGCCGACTGCAGAGCCATTTCAACAGAAATGATGTATTTCGCCTCTAATGATTGCAATTATTTGATAAATAATTCGAAAACTAAAATGAATCCACCGCTGTCGGCGGTTACAGGGTTGCAACCTAGCCTAAGACCAGAGAATCCCCATCGTTCGATCCACATCTGGGTGTTTTTTTATCTATAAGGACATGGCTTCGAGAGTTCGTCCATTCTTATTCAATTTCCCGTTATTGGCGTCAGCTGTCGGAAATAGATAAATAATAATAATGATCGGTGCCTTTATTTTATTACCAGTTAATTTCTGGGAATAAATGCGTTTTTTTACCAGTTGTTTTTGCTAAAATAACTTTATATAAGTTATAATGTTTTTCATTTTTTACCTTATTTCGCCTTTTTCTCACAACATTTGAAGTTAAATTCGTCGAGTAAACAGTGTGAACGTGTAGGACTCCGTCGACCTAATCAGAGAACTATTTTTATGAGAATCATGAAAATGAGAAAAATGACATTTCCTTCATTCCACTCTAAAACCTACAGGAAAAGAAATCGACAATTACCATCGTCGACAGGCTTTCTACCACATAATTCATAGGTTTAGTTAGCCATGGACTGTCCAGCCATTAATTTCCCCTTCTATTATTTGCTTCTTCGAACTGTTTCTTCATTTATCTCTGTATAATTTTCAGCGCCAAATCCATCAAACACTCTTATCAATCTTCTGCCTGCCTTCATAGAGTCCAAAATCCTGATTCTTCTCCTTCAACTCCCAAGCTTACTCAATATTCTACCTCCTATCATCATACTTATCATTTCTTTATCCATAACACGTTGCTGCGAAGTTCTTAAGTATGTGAATGATTAAATTTTCACTCGCTGACTGCGGAGTTCGACTTCACCCCACAAGCTTAAAAGACATTTTCACCCAACTACGGAGATCAATTATATCCACAGAGGTAAAATATCTATAGTGGTTAATTGACTACCATGCAACAACGGTTTTAACATAATTTTCCAATATCCGCGAATAGCAATGCATTTTTTGTTATCCAACACAAAAAATGGAAAGCATCTTTTTGTGGATACTTGACATCTATTATGAGAGAAACTAGTAATTATTTAACGATGTTAAATGGTTAATAAGTCGTCCGACTAATTATGAGGTCTTCCCCTAATTTCTCCCATCGGCTTCCTTTCCTTCCCTACCAAATCTGACAATTATTCATCCGTTTTCTTCCACAATATATTTAAAAATATTAAACTACTTTCACCGTGATCCGTACCGCGGCCGCATGAGAATAAATAATTGCTCCTCTGGAGGCAAATATTATTTGCGGTTCGCTCACGTATTCCTTCCCTCTCTTGGTAGTTTTCGGAACCGCCGCGGTGGAGAGGGAGGGGTGGGGAGGACGAATGTAAAAAGGCGAATTCAAACGACTACAATGGAAGCGGCGGAACTCGGGGAGATTGAGCAGAGAAAAAGGGAAGGGAAGAAAAATAAAGAAAAAAATTGCCATGGAAACAAGCCCCGCACGCACTTCCGCCTCGGGTCAACTTAACACTGCAGGCTCTCTAACGCTCCTCCCACTTCACCTTTTCGAGTTCCCCACCGCCGCCACCAGAGGGGAGAACGAAAAAACGAACAAAGCGGGAAAGAAAGTGGAAAAAGATGGGAGTAGGTACAAGCTAGGGCAGGAATGAGAAAAACATGTAATGTTTGTGAAATAGAGCTATAATAACCAGTTATTTCCCGAATGGTTACCCCTCTAGAGACCATTAGTCAGTATAACTCAGGTATTTAACAGATTCTACAGTATCTAATTGGCTATGCTGTATGCAATTGGTGTAATGAGGAAGGTTGCTCTTTCGCTTTACCACGCATTTTTTTCAAATTAGATTCCAGCTGCCACACATCGCTCCACTCATGGATTGCCTGAATGATCTTCGTTAGCGCTTATTTATCATTATGGCTACGGAATTCCCAATACACTACCACGTCGTCTGCAAATTAATTAATCCGACTGTTGATTACTTCAACGATATCGTAAATATACAAAAGGAATAAAGGTGGGCCTGTGACTCTCTCCTGTGGAACTCTCGATGTGAATTCAACTTAATTAGATGTGGCGCCGCCTAAAATTTATTAACGCCGCCTTTGTACGTTATTGCTTAAGGATTCTCTAATCCGGGAAATTAAGACTTCGTCCAAATGGTAAGACTTTAATTTTTTAAAGTAACTTTATATGAGACACTCTCATCTCATTAGCATTCCATACAGAAGTGAAGAAAATAAAAGAACAAAAGTACCTATATAAGAGTGCTTGCAATTTTTAAATTATGTTTGCAAGTTTTGTATATTAGCAAAGGACATGAAATCTAAGGGCGCCTATCCTAAGTAAAGAGACAAATTGGCGATTAATCTCGATCAAATACATCTGTATAACCTGCGTATAAAGAAAACTGCAGCTAGTTGTTTTGAGGGGGGGGAGCACATAAACAGGAATATCTTAAGTATATTTTCTTATTGATAAAAGAATTCACTCGGACTGCTTCCAATTTTTCGAACGTCAACTTTATATTTAACCTTTAGATTAGGTACGTATAAGACGATGAGTAGCTAAATGTAAGTCATTATCATATTGCATTACCTAATTTCGTTTAGTCATTCATATTGGATATGATGAAGAAGTGTAGTGTCCAAAGGTCACTGTCCAACTGACACTGTCCAACGGACATTGTCCACCCCTCATGCGTAAAATGATAGTTTAAAGCCGCATTGTACATAAAATCACCTTCCACGTTCATTTATAACAGTATTTTTCGCAATATATATCGGAGTGCTTCGATATTTAGAAATACCCCCGGAACTAATAAATGCTTCGTGTTAAATAAATTTCGAGTCAAAGAAAGATTACTTACACTCACTGCGAAGAACGACAGCTAAATTCCTTTTGAATTATAAAAAATTCGACTAACAGTATTTCGAGTTATAAAACCAAAACTGTAGATAATAACTGTACTTAAGGTACTTATTTTCACCGGTAATGCACGTGTAGCGCGGGGTCCACCACTGCCACATACCCGTGAGAATCATGATACTGTTAAATTATTATAATTTGAACTTTTATAAGCCTAAGTCACAAAAACTCGAAAGCAATTTCCTTGTTGTTCTTCGCATTGTATGTACGTAATTTTTGTTACTTGACGTTTCTTTAACTTGATGAGTTTTTCACTTCCGGAGGTTTATCGATAAGTCAAAGTGCGACAGTACAATGTAGGTGAAGATCAGTGGCGTATACCTACCCATAATCCATCCCGCCTCTTACGTATCCTTTCCTCTCTCTTGCATGATATTCTTCACAAGCAACCGCCAGACAGTTGCGCTATTTCCATTCAATTTAAGGTTTTTTGAGCGTGATTTTTCCCGAGTCATAACAGGGGCCATATTCAACTTTTAGTTCTAAATTTAAGCAAGAGCAATAAGCATTAAGTAAATATTGTAACATTATTGACGCAAAAAGTTTGTTTTAAATTGCTATAATTCTCAGTGACTGATTGAATATGCATATATAAGGTGTTGACTTGACTCATTTTTTTCATGCCACGCGCAGAAAACGCCTCAAAACCGAAGACTTATTGTTTGCGATTCTGTAAAAATTACTGTGATGAGTAATCGATCAGTTTTTAAAAAGAGTTGAGAAAACATACAAACTCAAATTTCTCACGCGATCTGTGCGTTAGAATTTTTTTCAAACCAAGAGCATCTGGAGGGCATACCAGTACCATTTCCCACGAAAAATGGCTGGTATTTATTGGCAAATATCTCGAAAAATAAAGTGGTATGTGGACGACACTTTTGCTGTCATCGAAAATATGAGATATTTTTCTTTGTCATTAGGTCAAACTCATCGAATTACATTACGAAGTGATATCTCACACAAACTACCATACTACTCTCTATACGACTACCCCGGTAATCTCGCCCCGTTCAGGTGCTCGGTAACGATAGCTGTGTAAGCGGAGTAACATCCACAACCAGCAAGGAAAGAGAGAGATGAAAAGTAGGAATGCATAGGTACCAGACAAGGTAGGGAGAGAGAGAAGGAGAAAGGTTTTGGGCGTTCGCTCGTCCGGGGTCGGGGGAGGAAACCGGACGTTGGAAGCGCTCCAAACGATTTATGCGAGAACCCGTTCTCTCTCCAACTCTGTGTATGTGTGTGCGTCTGTCTGTGCGTAAGTACGTGTCCCGGCTCCGCCTCCCACCTCGGGCAAATCCAAAGACGCGAAGCAGAAGAAGGAAGAGTGAAGAAGAGCAACGCGGCTAAGGGGAACGAAATAATAATACAGAATAAAGGAGGAGGAGAAAGAAGAGAGACAGAAGAATTACCTATCATTGTAATGTTATACTGCTCAAGAGATTTTTGATGAATCATTGATTTTCCTCTATAGCCCTCGATGGAACTCAAGAAATAAGATCTTTAAGGAATCCTATACAATGAAAATACGACCGGACCTTTACATAATTTAAGTTCGAGAAAGTCTTATCATTTAAGAATAGTTAAATTAGTCAACAATAAAACCTTGAAAAAGAATAATTTAGCATGCCTGAAAGCCAGAGGTCTAACGTGGAGAATTATTCTTTTATGATTGCCATAAATAAATATACTATAACTATTTTCACTAATTTAATTTAATCTAAGACCGGTTAATTCACATATGCGACAAAATTACGACTTGACACTTAACGACCTAATGATGTCGCATATGTGACGAAACCGGCTGCATAGTAAATTAAATTCACTCTCACTCAGTGATTCAACCCGAAGGTTGGTTTGGATAGTTGATGGTAGAGCTCAACCCGGACTAAGGCATGTGAATTTCACAAATTCAGGGTAGGGGGGCCAGTTCCTTTTCAGAACGGGGGCGTTCCAAGGCTTCACCCGGATTTGAACCCGGGACCCTTCGATCAGTAGCCAAGCGCTCTATCCACTAGGCCACCACGCTCCCTTAAATTAAATTAGTAAATATATATACACAGTTTATTTATTTGTAACATTGAATTTTCACGAAGTTGAGCCAGAAAAAAAATACGAATTTCATTTTTTGAATGTGCCTACGCCTAAGAAGAAATGGCGGGACAGGTACGTATGTACATACATAATAAGGTCGCACGACTTAATCGCACTATCTTACTCTTAATTTCTGCATAGGTTTTACCCATATTCATCATATGTGCAAAATACCAACTCCTTCTCCTCCCATTTTTCTCAGCATTCGATCTTCCAAAACGACTTTAGTACACTATCCCCCAACATTTTTCCCCTAGACTCCCCCAACTCCACTGTATTTTCTTATATGACGCCTCCTTATTTCCCGAAGCAACTTTCTTTCCTGGTTTGCCATAATATGAAAATTTTCCAATCACCGCGAAATTCACAAATGACATGGTACGCAGCCAAGCGCACGTGTGGGAAGATAAACACCATAGTGGGTGAAATTCGCCATGAAAAAAATCAGTTTACTTGACCGGGATTCGAAGCCGGATCTCCCGGAATCCTCCATGGGAGATCCGCGTTCGAATACAAATCAAGTCAAACGATTTTTTCATGGAGAAGCTCACCTAATTTGGTGTTTATCTTAGCACCCGTGTGAGTAACAGATTGGCATATCAATTGTGCATTTCGAAGTGATTGGAAAATTGTTAGTTAGACGTTCTACAGCGACAGTGTTGGGTTTATCCTCCGCGACAGTGGGTTAGTAAGCACCACTATCTCCCCTGTGCTGCAACGAGGACTTGAGACAAGAAGACCAACATCGCAAAAATCCCCGCCGAAATTCGCTTGGTGGTGTAACTGACTAACACACCTGACCAGAAATAGGGAGATCCAAGATCGAATCTCGATTAAGTCAAAGATTTTTTCATGGCGAACCTCACCCAATTAGGCGTTTATATGATATTGTAAGCACTTCTTCGTTTGTATAATTACCGGTCCATCGTCCTTTCTAAGTCCTCCACACGCACATCTTAAACGTCTCTTCTCGACCCTTCTCCCAAGGGTCCAAATTTGTTTAGATCGATCTATCGGTAACTTGAGGAGGCGAACGACAACTGAGGTCATTTCCGCCATTTTCTCTCTCTCACTGTCCAAAAGCAAGAATTCGTCAACTATTTTGCAATCGCTGATATATCACATTTTCCCGCCTCCATTCCCTAATGTACCTACCATCTTTCCTGGTTTCAAGATCATTTTTAAAATGCAAAAGAAAGACTTATGTATTGAAAAATTAATGAACTTGCTAAATAAATAACTCTTATCTTCAGTAACTTTGCGGTACTCCATATCCAACAATTTTACTGTAGAAAAACTTTTACAAATACCACCCTATGAATAAAAATTACACTTGTACATTGTGTAATTTGTATTTATTGCGTGGTATCTGTAAAATTTTGAGTATAAATAAATTGCTGAAAAGCTGTACAGCACATGAGTATGCCACAGTGTGGTGAAACGCGCGTCGCACCAGCGTAAGAAAGTTTGTGGAATTAACAAAGGTGGTTTTCTCATCATGGATATCCATAATTCCCACGAGGTCAGGCCTGAGATCATCAGTTTTAAATTGCTGAACTTGCTACAGAAAATTTGGCAGTAGAGGGTCAATGATAAGTGGGAACGATGTTAAGTGAGGATAGTTTTAGGTTTGGAGGAAGGGTGGAGGGACACCCGGCGTGGGCACGACTACTCCGCGGAAAAGCGCCCATGGGACCACAGTTAAACGTCCCATCCGATGGTCGGATTACTTGGATTATTCTCAACTAATTGTAAGCACCAAGCAGGGATATGGGATAAAATTGAAAACTCTTTCACCATTGAGATTTTAATCCACACCCTTGAGATGGGAAGCAAGTATTATAGCCGCCACAAAAGCCAGATCTCTATGCCTGGTCAGCGAACAACTCTCGCAAAAGCTAATGGCAGACGTATGCTCACAACATTCCTACGCCACAGATTTCCACTGGTGGAGGGAATATGGAGAAAGGACTGAGGCAAAGGTGAAGCGGAAATAAAAAGGTTTTAACCTCTGAAAATCATTTCTGCCATACGTAGTTAAAATATTTGGCGCATTTCACGCTGGGTAGTCAAAAGTAGACAAAGGCACAGAACTACTACCCCTGCACCAGCGGTGTTTTTCGGTGACATAACCTTCATGTAAAAAAATGTCCACAGCGCTTCTGCAACATGCTTTTGCGACGCCTAAATAAGTTGATGGAAGGAAAGGGTCGCAGATAAAAGATGATAATAAATGGAAGCATACGGCATAATGACATATATGACTATTAAATCAATTAAAAAGCGCATTTGGCCATACTGAATGGATCAGTTGTGCAGCTAATACGCCGGAAACTTATGTAGCGTAATTGTCGCGGTGCCGTAATGATTTATCGAGAAAAATGTAAATTAAGAATAATTTTTAAAAAATCACTGCCTTATACGTTAAATTTATGGACAAATTTCACGCAAAACTCATGTTAGGTGGACCATTTTCCGCAGGAAAAATACTGCCTTCACTTTCGTGTGTCAAGACGCTATCTACTCTCTTCTTCAATCTATAGAAAGGTTGTTTGTAGAAACAAAAGAAACACCGAAGCCATCTAAAACCGCGGCGGCCCTCCACAGGCCTTTTTAACGGGGACGGCGTCGTGAATTCGTGTGGGAAAGGAATGGAAGGCTTTTGGGTGGGACCCTGGACGGACCTCGTAAATCCCGGCAATTAAATAACGGGACCCCTTCTTCTCGATCCGGCAGGTGGAGAGAAAGTCTTTCACCTTCATCCCTTTTTACTTCTCCTTTTTGAACTCTCACCGGCACCGGCTTCAAACTCGTAAAAACGTATTCAACAAAGAATATGTTTGCGAGCGACAAGCCTCGTGGAAACGGCCGAGCGTGAGGGAACCATGTCCAGCGCGGGGGGCGCAGTGCGAAGGGGTTGCCGCAGGAGGGAACGGTCGTGACGGAGGATGCCAGCCGGATGCGTGCGAGGAAAAAGAAGGTGCTGGTGGGCCGCGATGAATATAATGGTTCCCTTTATGATTCAAGAAGACAGCAATTGACGAGTACTCTTAAATTAAAGATTAATCCAAATTGTCAATAAAAGCAAAGGGGGGAATTGGGATTGCCATTCAGCGAAATAAGTATGTTGTTATGTGGAATATGTAAAATCTTCAACAGTGTAGTTTTTAAAACTAATCATGTAGCATTCAATAAAACGCATTTAATTCTACATAATGAATAAAAATTCTCTTTTACTGATTTTACATTATCAATATTTAAATTAGATAAAATATAGTCAATGCTACAGAACAAATTTCAAATAAATTCCACAAATCCCCCTAAACCTCAATCAGTGGCATTCAATACAGTTTATTGAATGTCATTACAGTTTATTGAATGAAAATGATCCTTATAAGGGTCGGATCAAAATCTTATCTCATCGGATGAAAATCGATTGAAAAATATGGACATTATTTTCTGAACATTAATTAAATGGTGAATTGAGTAAAAAAAAGGTGGAGAGACAATGTATTACCAGGAGAAACGCAATGCGAAGAGTTACTGGTACAGAGAACTACGAGAGGGCGTTGCGCCCAATATCCGGATCCAAAAACTACCTGGAATGGCGATGCATGCGGCCCGCAGCCGCCTTAATAGTAGCAGTGGAGCGGCCCTCCCCGTTGCATCTAATTACTCCCGGTGGCACATCCAAATTGCTTAATCACATGGATGGGGAAATTGCCGTGGGTGTCCAATGAACGTCCGCCTCTGCCCATATCCACGGTCATATCATGCGGGGATAAATTCCAGTAATGCAGGGAAGGTAGCCATGACGGCACGAACCCACGCACCTCAGCGGTTAGAGAACGAATCAATTGAGCGTGAAATTAACGAGGGAATGGGAAATTTTTTGGGTGGAGGGGAATGAACCGAGGTGACCGCTACTACTACGGCGGTACCCGCAAGGCCCAATACTTACCCTACCGATACCTAACCATCCTTCCCTCGTGACCAATCAGGGTTCTCAACAATCCCTGCCAAACCTCAAGGCCCTCAGGAGTAGTTATGAGCGATAGAAAAATTATCGTCAACCGTTTTTCTCGATGAAATGTAACACGTTTAGACGTGGACCTAGAAATCAGACTTGCAACAAAAGCTTATCTTACAGTATCAGACGTCAATTTTTGTCAATGAGAGACCCAGACAATATCTTAAAGAAAATACTTGTAAATTTTAACAGAATATACTGTGGAAATTAACAAGTAGGTACTATCTATAAGATGTTATCTTTCAAGAAAAAGTTGGCAAAGAGTTTAATATGAAGTGTAGCGTTGTGCATACGAAGAAGAAACGTGGACTCTGAGAAAAGAGGACGAGTATAGGCTGCGGGCGTTTGAGATGTGGGTGTGGAGTAGAATGGAGAACGGAAATAAAAAAATAGAGCAAGCATTTGGTACTGCGCGTTAGGTGAGGAAACTTCAGGGGAAGATTATAAGAGGTGGTTGGAATAGGTAATGATGGGCGGAGGGTTGCTGAAGGCTGTGAAAGAGGGGAGGATGTTAGGTAAGCAGGGAAGGGGAAGAAAGAGAATAGTACATACAGGTGGGTGGACTGGTTAGTAAGGGAAAGGGAGGAAGGGTGGAGAGTACCCGGCATTTCCATCAGCCTGCTCTTAACGAAGGACACCACCAAGGGAACCGCAGTTAAACGCCCCATCCGACGGACGGAGTACTGAACTGGAAGGGCTCTCCAAGTCGCACCCATGCAGGTAACGGGATTTCTGCTGAAAAAACTTCGACAACACCGTGATTCGAACCTAGACTCTGGGGATGGGAAGCCAAAACTTCATTCACCGTATCAAGCCGACCCCCCAATACAAAAATTTTAACTCTCAAAGGGGCTAGAGAGTATTTATCTACCTTACCCTAATCTGCTCAAAATGAAGCCTCGGAATCAATCTCTTCCCTTTGGTTTACCTTTGGGTCACGAGCTAACGACTTTGTGGGTGAGGTAAGCGGATCCGTATTGGAGTGAAGGGAGGGGATGAAGTAAGGTAAATGGAAAGAGAGAAATGGAAAAAATGGTTTACGGGGAGCACCGTAAATAATACGCCGGCGTCTTTTCTTGAGGGAAACCATAACACCGCAGGGGATTCTAGAAAGGAGAAGAAAAAAATTAAGGCGCTGCGGTTGCTATGGGATGATGCTATTTTTTTCCATGAGCCGCTGGCTGGATGGCCGAGAGCGGGATAGCGGCGATGGATAAACGGCTTCATTCCGAAGATATTAGAACATTCTCCACTCACTTCCCCCTAAAGAATTTAACCCCCAACAGGATAATAGAGGCTGAGCCATCACGTGGTGTCCTCGCGTGTTGTGCAACCAAAAAAAACTGCCACTCATTCCGGATATAAATTCCTAAAAACGTTCGGTTGTCGAACCTTTGATTTCGCGAGGAATTCGACGATTCTAAGAGCATTGGAGATTTGACTTGCGACTCCGAAGGCACACATACAAAGACGCAAGTTATTTTTTTTTTTAATCATACCGACAATCTCCAATTTTCCCGTAGTGCTAGTAGGCATGGACTTGAGCAAATATTCCAGTTCTGATGTAGAACACATGCACCGATCCGAGACAGAATTGCATTTGAATGAATCAAGGAATCTGAAGGTTGGAAGTGAGAAAAATCCACAGAGGAAAACCCGCATTCCACGATATCGTGATGAGTTCTATAGCTCGTTTAATCCGTCATTCTAATGATTGGGGACCATATTTTAAGCCATTGCAGTCCATAAAGAATAGGAACGCAAGGGAAATAAGGGCTTCAAAGAAGCCGAAACCCGTTAGGATGAATCCTGTACCATCACTGGAGCTGCTCACTGCACTGGAGCTGCATCACTCGAGTCTATTTAAAGGCATAACATCTAATCTCCTAAGTCGTTAAAAAAATTTACAAAAGAATTTAGGAGCTTTGGTAGCTTGGTGGTCTACCCATTGGCACGGCACGCCAAAGATCGGTGGTTCGATTCATAATGAAAATTCACCATATTACAATGGGATCCATAAATAGGGGCAGCCAGAACTTACGGTTAGACTGTGACATTTGAAGAAGTACCGAGCACTAGAGGTCAGGGGTTCAGGTATTGACGTCTCGATGACGAACTCTGCCTATAACTTGATTAGATAGTAATCGGAGACCTGAAGGCGATAGCAGAGTTCGTCAACGAAACGTCACGTCGGTATCTGAACTCCTGACCCGGTGGGTAACACGACAAATTCACTCGAAAAATCATTAATATAAATTATTATACAAATCTAGTAGATTGCACAAACAGGATACCACGAGGCAAACAGAATGAAGAAAAAGTATTAACGCATAAAAAAGCTCAGGCAAAAAAACGTTTGACAAAACTATGTCAAAACACTGATCATGCAGTAATTTCAAATCATTTTTATTTATATGCTAGGTGGATGAGAAAACTGAAAGAGGAAATTCGGAGGAGGTCGGTGGATGAAGCAGGTGACAAAAGACGAAGGCATGCCGAAGGCCGTGAGATAGGGGAAGATTTCCTATAAAGGGGGAAGGGGAAGTAAGAGAATGGACTTTATGGACAGGATGAATAGAGGTTTAATAAACAGATGATGAAGAAACAGAAGATAAAACGAAGTATATTCCTTGTTTATAAGAAGTAGATGGGAAGATGACAATAGGTATTTCTGTATCCATCTATTATCCATCCACGGTTGAATATCTTATTATATTTAATAATACGACTCAGGTTTCTACAAACATCTGTCATTTCCAAGATAAAAGATCCTGACGATGCATCTCCTGAAACTTGGGTCGTTGTATTATGAAAACTGTGTGGAAAAGTACTGTGCGAGTTCGTGCTTTGAAATTCACATTTTCCTCTAAGTGAGGCCCACAACAGTACACATTATATGCACAACTACGATCGTGATGGAAAGGTCTTTCTGTCGCTTTCCAATCAATTAAAGGGCATGCCATAAATCAAGATCATAATTTCCCACAATTACGAAAGGTTGTTGACCCAACAACCCATGCCTCAGGTCCGCCAGCGGCACGCAGGGTATGACGTGGATGTAATTAATTATTCTCCGCACGAGGGTTGTTTATTTTACCACTGATTTATGATGCAATTGTCAGGAAAAATTAAATGCCAAAAACAATCGAGTCAGCTGACGTAAAATTGCTAGCAGAAAAGGAAGGGAATATGATAAATAGACTATTTACATTACTTCAAGAGGTGTTCTGACGGTAAAGGTAGGTTTAGATGGAAGTAGGAAGATTGAAGTAGGTACCTTAACTAATATTTTACAGATGAATTTCCTAAAACAATTATAAAGATGCACCATTTCATTGTTTAACTCGGCATACGCCCTACCTCAATTAATACCATCCCTATCGCCTATTTTTTAACTAACCCATAGAAAATTCATTTCCTCTCTCGAGTAAGAGATCGAAAAAGTTCTCAATTTGACGTGAAAATACACGATTGCGTTGAACTGAATTCAATATTAATCACTTTCCATAGTTAGACCACACATACAAAGATTTCAAGAAACCCCTGACACAAAAAAACAGAGATTAGTATAACTTTATAGTAGTCGAATAGCAGTTTGACTAGCTACGGTTATTTAGCACTTGCTATCCACCACTTGCAAACATTTGCAACAGTACTGGGAACGGATTGGACGATCTCCTATCCAAACTGAGCTGAGCCCAACGCTGCTCAACTTCGGTGATGGAGCGAAAAATAGCAATAACTCAAGAGTACTAAGTAATTGTTTAATTGAAAGTAATAATTATAAGGCTTAACCACGAAACAGTGATATGATATTAGTTTGCCAACAACGCAAAACATTTGAAATAGTGTGATTGGTTATTGATGACTCCAGCATGTCTCGTTAAATAGCGAGAGAATGAATACTATTTTTTAAGGCTTAAATTTGTAAAAACCCATTATCACTGAATTAATAAAACTTGATAATATTTACAACAAAGGTTTTATTCTAAGTCGGCCATTTTCAACGCTAAGGCGACATCATCCGGTTACGATGATGATGATGCCTTAGCAATGGTGATAATCATCATCACATGAAGGCTCCGCCTTAGCGATGACAACGGTCCACTAAGAATAAGAATAAACCACCGTGAAAATTCACTTATATTCGCTGATAACGAGAGAACACTGATTCAAGTCAGTGTGCTCAGAATACAATTACCGAATTACTGCTCTTCTAACTAAACGCCAGTACGTATTACTTCAAGCGTGATCCGATATATAAATCACTAATTTGATTATTTTTACGATACTCTCAGCCATCATCGCTAAAACGTGAATTACAGTCCCAATCTCCAGAGGTCGCCAAATACGAGAAAGCCTTTAAATTCGCAAAACATGAACACTGTACAGAGAGAATACAAATTAACCTCCAGTAGCCACTACAACGCATTGTACAACCAAATGAACGGTACCAATAAACGGTAGATGGCAGCATTCTATTTAAAGAGCGCGTGGCTGAACACCCTACAATCTGTTCCACGAGCTGACCCAAGGCCACGTAAATCACCTTCGTCACTACATAATGGACCCACGTGACGTTTAATGGGCTATTATTCCCACAATAGGAGAAGAGGCATAAAGTTAAGAATCACTTCCCTCTTAACTTTCTCTTTCGAAACGGACCTCCGCGACTGAATGTTGAATGGCATCGGTAGAACTTGACTCAGGAGTACGCCCACCAAAGGCAACACAAAAACACTTTGAACAGACAGGCGCAACAATGCATTACATTAACTGTGAACACCTGAAAGAACACTTACGAAGTTTCATGGGTGAACTGAATGGGAATGTTGAAAGGAAGGAAGCGAAGCAAGATAGACACTGCATAAACATTCGACATTTTTCCTTAACCTAGCTCCCTCAAACTATTTGGAAGCCATCACCGAATATTACAGGATTGTTCAATCGGCGTTTTCCACAAAATCACAACATAATTCTTGGCATCAATTCAGAAAGCTAATCCTTTAACAACAATCTCCAAATTTTACATCATGTCAGCCACTACGATACATAAACTCCACACTAATGTAAGGGGTAGTCTACCGTTTTATGTAGGTTCAGATGTGGATAAGATTACCTCAACCGATCTTTTTACAACTGCCTACTTTCTTAGGCTCAGCAGAAGCCCTACCTCTCTTAATTCTTATAAATTCTACTTTACTCCAAAGCCATCCTCTACTCTTTATGTCAGCGTTCAGCATCCCCGCCACCCTCATAACCGTCCATTTGAACAAAACGGAAGCGTAAGTATGGCTTGCCTAGAAGTGACAATGAAGAAACAAAAATCATTCCAGCTTTATTCTTAAAACTATGAACGTTAAAAAAGGTATCAGCGGTTAAAAATGCCTTGAAAAATCTGGAAAAGTCCATCCGACCACAAACATGTCCTCCGCCAAGTAATCTCACAATCAGGAAGGAAATCACAAAACTCATCAAACGAAAGGCATCGTGTGATAAGGTGTCCAACAGTGCCAAATTTTAACTGTAAACAATGATCTTCCGCGGGCAAAAGTTAGTGCGGTGCGAAATGTGACAACAGCGGCCACGTTAGAACTCAATACCTAGCGATCGTTCAGTCCCGTATTAAGCCCGTTTCACACGCTACTTGATCCAGCATAAGGTCGCTAGCATAATAGATTTTCAGTACCGTGTGATATGGAACCAGCATGCTGGCTAACAAGCATGATAGCTATTATACTCACTGGGCTACTTGATTCGTAATTGATGCTGTACTAGTTTGCTACTAGCTCCCAGTAGGACCTAGTAGCCGTCGACCGATCACGTTAACTTTTACAGTCTTCGTGCGATCTTCACATTTTTTTTAAATCAGCGTCTCACTTTATCGCGGGTGTTACGCACTATTTGGCGGTGAAAATGTGCGGTGAATAGGTCGAAAAAATCCCTGCTTTTACTGCAGCAGCCAAAAGTCGCCTTCTTTTATGAAAATTTTCCATTTTCTTTTAACAGTGAGCGACAGTACTGGTTCATTTAAACACAAGTTCAATGATCGTGTGAAACCTTCTATCATACTGGGTTCCGTTCTCAATACCAAGTACCACTTAGCACACTAGTAGGTCTTGTGCTGGATCAAGCATCGTGTGAAACGGGCTTTAGACACAAAGGTCCACTCGATACTCTACCAATCGATGGTAGGTTTATTTTGACCAATTCAGCAGAATTTCATTTCCTTCCGGGATGATCTCCAAATGTTACCGGCAAAACCATCCATTGCATTGAGAGACTAAAAATCGTACTTCGTGCCTTCCGTTCCTCTCTATGTCGTCCAAAATTTCTATACTTTCCAAATTTTCCCGCGTTTGTCTAGTAGTCTCCCTCTTATGACCGTCTTCTTCACGACCCTCCCTCTGAAAACGTCATCTATCAATTTCTGCTGTCTCCAATGAATCTCCGCCACCAACATTTCTTCAACAAATCTTCAACACTTCCCCATTTTTCCTAACTACTCCTTCCATCCTTAACCTAAATGGACTCACAGCAACCTACAGTATTCACATTTGAAATCTATCGGTTCTCCAATATATTTCCTTTATCTTATGCTTATGATCGTTTCTACCGTAATACTTTGGCTCAATCAAAACACGCTGAACGTCCGAAAAAAACGTCTGCTTTGAACTTACGCATAAGTATTTAATCTATATTTTTCCCTTCGACTAGTTAGAGGCTCCCACCCTCATTCCTTAAACCTTTCGGTCATGTTGCTAAGTTTATCGTAACAAAAATTTCCAAATCAAGCTGCTCTCGCTGTACTCGATCTATTTCTGAGACTAATCCTACTTCGTTAGCGTCCCGTACGTTAGCGGCATACTAAGTTAATTTTCACAAAAGAAAAATAACATCACTCCTTCACCTTGTCGTCACATTTTCCTTATATTCTTTTAATAAATCTCAACTAACGATTAAGTAGCTGTTCCGCTGATTTCCGTGCACCCAATAAGTTTGTCTCAGCTTCTTCGCAGAGTGTTCATTATACCCATTATGTGTTTTCCCCCAAGAGAGGCCCTCGGTGAGGGTCGCATCTAAGTATTTAACTGACTCCAAATTTAACAATTTCCCCCAAACTGCCCTGATACTTCAGTTATACTCATATCCTTCTGAAAAATTTCTTATGAAACCTGAAAGACGAGCATTTTCGAAGGATGGAAAATGTATTTACCTCATAAATACCAGACGGCAATTAATAAAGGTAATCCCTTGAGAGGGACCATCAGCCAGACTCACAAGCAGGGCATGATCCAATTCCAACGACACCTAGACGAAGAAAGACTCACGGATAACAGAGGGAATTGAAGACGAAACGGAGGAAGGGCAGGTTAAGCGATGCATGACGGAGAAATGGGAATCTGCCCGACTCAGAAGATTAATGCGACTACCTACCATCTACTCGACCAACGGAAGAGATACCGATCCTGGCAACATTGTTCGATTCATTCCCTTAAGGGCAACTCACCATCACCAAAATGACATAACCTAAGCTCAGGCAACAATGACCCAAAGTATCTTTAAACCAAATTTAAAAAATATGGATACTTCGCTTTTTTCAGTTCACCAATGGGTCACTCAATAAACTGCTACGACGTATTTTGTCACACTTTTTTACCATAGGAAAATGAGGTAAAGTTACGTAATTAATTAAACTGGGCGACCAAGGTTACAAATTGTCGATCACCATCACGAAGTGACGCCTTAGCACACCAGGTGTTTCTTACCAAGATTTGACCATTTAATGGTACTATCAACGTACACATCTAGGTATACATTTTGATACTAAGTATCAGTGAAGTTTTTCCCTACCACAAAGTGAAGCCGGAAGCATCATTTGACCGATGGGATATTTTTTATTCTTCAACGCCCAAGAATGGCTTCGTTTTCAAGCCATAAATCTGCTATCATTTTGGGATTTTCAAGTTCGGACCATATTCCTGTAAAACATGATCACTCGCAAACCCCTTCAATAAGGGGCGAAGCGATCCATCTTCAATAACTTTAGTCCTTGTTCCTGCATTTCACTAACTCTTCGACGAGAATAGATATCATACTCGAATTTTATTTTTAAATTAAAGCAGCTGTAAGAAGCATGAATTAAATATGTTTATATATATATATATATATATATATATATATATATATATATATATATTCTTTTGAAGTTTTCGCCAATTGGCCACAAATATATAAATTCAAACTTACAGGAGGTAGGAGAAAGAGAAAAGGATAAAGAATTAGTTCTTACGGGAACGTTTCGGACCGGTTGGTCCTTCGTCAGCTCTAGAAGTGCTTCTAGAACTGACGAAGGACCAACCGGTCCGAAACGTTCCCGTAAGAACGAATTCTTTATATTTTTCTCTTTCTCCTACCTCCTGTAAGTTTTAATGTATTTATATATATATGAAGCAAAATCTTTGTTTTCATTAGTAGTAATCAATCCAAAGACTGTAAGAACTAATTCTTTCCCAGCGAATATTGAATGTGAACTCTTTCCACGTTGCATAAAACAGTCGGGTTAGTGACGAGAAGTCTCTCTGAAACGTACAGCCCAACTAATAGTATACCTCATTAAAAACGGCTTGTATTTCTTGGTAAATATCTCCAAAATTAATAAGTAAGTGTCTAATATTTTGGTATCAATGAAAAGATATTTCTAAACAATGTGCTCAAATGTAGTGAATTTTATGAAGACAGGCATCTCTATCAAACTATCTTAATTGATTCACGTGCAACCGTCTTAAGTTACGATACGTCCTTTAGTAACGCTATTGTGCTCGTTTCAAAACCGGCCTTCAGTCCCAAGATGTCCGAAGAAATTCTACGTTCGACTAGGGGGATCGAAAACAACTCCAAAAGAGGATCACGCAATTTTATTTCTTCCTTTAAGCGAGAGCGATCGTAAGGAAGGCACTGGCCGAAAGATCGCTATCAATCGGCTTTGATGGATTCCATGAATCTTCAAAGACGGCGATCGCCGTTGGGAAAGGAACGAAAAATAAGATCACGTTCCGCACGTCGGAAAGCATTCGATTGTTTTCCCTCTGGAGTCGACGCGGAACCCGTGGTACGTGGTTAACACCCAAGCCATCGAAATAAAAGTGAAAACTTTTTTTTAAAGGAATGGACCGAATCTGGTTCTTCCCCATCACATTATCAAAGCACAACACAGGTATGAATAACGCAGAACGTATACCTGTAGAAATTGACAACCTGCTGCCAAATTTCATTTTTGCTCAGAGAGGACCAGGGATAATCATTCAGCTTTGATTCGAACATCACCGTAGTGACAAATAAGAACTGATGGCGTATAAATAGGTAAACAGCATGCATCACCAAAACCCGTGCTGTTTACATTGGCAACAATACGCTTCTGCGAGTGACTCGCTGAAACTTTTAAAAGTTCTGCAAGCGGATTTGCAGAGCCGTTTACAGCTGAAATTTCCATAGAAAGTCGATGGTTGCATGTAACTTGCGCAATAAACTTACTGGTGTAAACCCAACTTGAGACGTAAAAAAGACTCTCTTGCAACATCGATCCACTCTTAATTTTATTAACCAAACATAGTTTCCATTGCATAACTTTCATTATCAATTAAATAAATATTGACGGTTAGCCTGTCGAAACCATAGTCAGGTAATAATGGGACGCTCTAGCATGCTGCTCCCCAACTCACTTTACTAAAAGTGAAATTGCTTTCCATTCGTGTTAGACCCTGCGCACTAGGCAGCGTACTTCAGAATTGACCGGGAGCAGAGCTTATGTACGCTAGACAAATAAAAGAGCATCGAAAATCGCATCCGCGATTGTAATTAATGCGTTGATATTCAATTTGAAATCCTGATTTTGAGGTAATCCCGTCCATCATGACGGATCTTTGAATCGCAAAGTACTGGTTCTGGATTCAAATTCATCCTGGTTTCTGACATATTGTGGATGGACAGAAAGTAGGTGAAAGGCGACGACGCAGCTACGTAAGGGTAGGTATAAAACACTACTAAAATATAATGGCTACTCCTTATACTACCTTTGAAGACTCTCGACAATATCAAGTTAAATCATTTCACGAGTAGAATATGAAGAATGTTTCTTCAGGTTAAAGAAAGGTACCCAACAAAGGAGCTGGACTGAAGACTGATATGGAATCCACAGGTGCACCATAACCATGCATATGTATATCGTATGGTTCGACGAAACTCAATTCAAGAGAGGGAGATGTTCCAAGAGTCAACAGGTGGCGCCACGGAGTTGGCATAAATCACCAAGACGACGAAGCGTGTCGGGATGAGAGAAGAAGAGGCGAAGTCACATGACCAGGGGCACTGGATCGCAATTAATAGGTCGCTTCGCTACCTATTTTGTCACAATTAAAATCACCCTGCTCGCTTGAAATGTTACACTTAGAGAATATTTGTATCCAAGATATAACCTTGTGTAGCAGGCATAGCAGACATATACAGTGCGTTCTAAATCGACGATATATCTTAACTCATGGACGCCGTAATATGTGAAGTGCTTGAGAGTAACTCTCACCTCAAACCTCTCCCAAGGCACACGCATTAGAAGAATACACTATCAAAGAATTTTACAAGTTCAAAGAACACCAGTAAAGTGATAAGAAAAAAAATGCCACAAGACCAAGCAAAATTTAACTGATATAATGATATTCATGTTTGATAAACTGCGGCGATTGTACCCTAAAAATAATCTTAGTTTTTATTTTAACGAATTTTAACTATCAAAACAGAGCATATATCAACAAAAGGCTTATTAAATAAAGGTCCATAGAGGAATAAATCCAAATTTAGGTAACAACGGAATAGACAATATTTTAAACTAACATAAGTACCTTTTACGGTAGGAGCAGCTTGATTTTACGTAGCATTTTTGCTCAGTAGTAACTGAAAACTTTTGGCATCATTATTTTCCCTTCTTTCTGTTCATTTTCTCTAATATTATTTACTACCATTTTTTAAATTTTTTATCACATTGTATTTCTAATAATTTCCATTGTTACCACTATTTTTAAATAATTGCATTGCCAATGTCAACGGGTTTGCGTCTCAAAAAGGGCTTAGATGGGAGCAGCAGAACACCTATACTAAACTATTACTTCTGAAGGTCCTTGTCTCCATCCACTACTTCATTCTTCAGCCAGGAAAACGTCCTTCCTCTGTTCATCCCATTCATAAAGCATATCCCTCTATGCTCCGTCAATGCCTTCAGCATCTCTTCGCCGTGAAAGTCTTTCATCGACAAAAAATACATCAAACTACACAACTAGTAGTCAAAAGTAAAACCGCGGCTAGTTCACGGTATCCTCAAAAATTTACACGATTTACTAAGTCCCTTGCCTCAGGTAAATACAAGTCAAACTAATATTCCACAACATATCATTGACGAGGAATAAAAGGATTAAGTAAAAGTTCATAAATGTGAATTGAAAAAGTAAATTCATACATTGAACACCTTCAATTATACATTTTGTAAAACTTGTAATCGTGTAATAAAAAGTTTTATAGATGTATATCATTAAATAAGTAGTTACGTACTAGCCAGTTAGATATAATATAAAGTCATAAAGACTTAAAACAAGATATTTTTCCTCGTCACTAAGTGTAAGTAGTAAGTAGATGAAGAAAAGATAAGTGTGTTCGTCAGTAAAACATAAACGTTTGATGCTTAAGACTTCAGCCAAATTTTATCACCTCTGGCGCCATGATAGCCACGAACGACTCAATCTGAGATCATCCGTTTGGAATAGCTTCAGCTTTTTGTATTCACGTCTCAGCCACGCCAAACGGTTCAAACGGCTCCCAGGCCGACCAAACCGTTGCCATGGAAATCGGCCACAGAAAACACACATCTACACACACAACAAGGGGAACATTTGGCCGCGACGGGGACAGAAGGTCCGTTCAACTGAACGAGGCATGTATTCCTCTTTATTTTATTCTCCTTTTCCTCCGGGAGTTCAGATCGCACGAGGACGTAACATCGGAGCCAACGAAGCTTTGAGATTCCCGAACAGCGATCGGTATTCCTGGCGAGCCCTCGGCCAATTTCCAACAGACACCCGTTCGAACTCCAAACAAAGGGATGAGGATGTTCCGTCTGAATGCATGGCTGACGGTCGGCAGAGTCGCTTTATGGCGCACGGGAGCAAAAGCATGTGAAGCAGCAGAGAGGGGAGGACTGTTGTGGAGTTTGGCCGCCTACACCTGCCGCGGTCCAACGCAAATACAGCAAGCAACATCCTGCACCACGATTGGAACAAGGGCGCCCAAAACTGGAGGTTTAATTTGATGGGGAAAAGTAACCATCGATACACGTGAGTGGTTCCCTTCAAGTCACCTCAAGGGGGTGTGGCAGAGGATGATTCCTTCATCGGCATGAACAAACCGTCAGACACACGCACTATCATATGTTTGAACGTTAGCTTGATTTTCACGCACTATCATAATTTTTTACTACAACTTTACAGCGCGCTGCGCTTTTTTCATTGAATTTTTGCTTCCGGTAGCCATTGACAGTATTAGGAAAGGCGAAGCCGGTAGAAGGGTCAACGAAAGCTCGCGCTTTAATAGAAATACTATCAGTGGTTGCTGAAAGCATGAATTACATGAAAAACGTACAATTATTTAAATATAAAAAAACACTGGAAACGGAAACTTTTTAAACCGGGGTATTTAACAAATATCAAAGGCAGAATACACACAGCCATGACCGGTGGTATATCTACCCAGGCGGGACTCGAACCCGCGACCCTAGGATTTGCAAGCGAGGACTCTACCTCGCTGCCACCAGGACGACGATATCGTGACGTTAACTGCCAATTTACTAAACATACTACTTAGTAAACTGAGTGCAGAAAGTTTTCACATCCAATACGGTATCCCACGGTATTTTACTGATGCTGGATGGACACTACACCTATATCTACGTGATACCCTGAAAGCTACCTCAAGGGTGTGGTAGGGGGAGATTATTCGCCAGTCATACACTAACACAGTGTCATACTATTACCCGCGATTATAGATACTAATTATAGTGTTAATAACGTTAGAGTAAAGAGATTTCACGCGCAATACAGCCTCCATCACTTTGCACACATCATTGATTACTCAAACTAAAAAATATATATATAAATCCTCTGTTAACTGACCAACACACAGAGTGACCCCCATATCACTCCAGAAATTTCAGTTGAAATACCTGGAGGGTGGCAGACTCGGTCCACACGTCGAAGCGAGGCGAATACCACCACGAAAGAAAGGCCTGTAAATAAACAATCCAGCAGTCGTCATTGATTAAAATTAAAATTGCTGCCACCCGAAAACTATTGGATCCTATTCAGCGATTCCCTAATTAATCCGCTCCGACCAAACTTTACTACCACCGGAAATGGCGAATTGCCAAGGAGAGAAAATAGGGTTTTCGCTGTTATTTTCTGCACGAATGGCACTTTCAATAAAAATTCAATCTCGACGAAACAAATGATTAACGGTTTCAGGAATGGTTTCCATTGTGTCATTGTGACACATCTCAATGGATTAACACACAATGCAACTGTTCCAATCGAAGGCGTCACATCTATTTCATAAATCAATTGCATGATTCACACTTATCATTACGCTTCTAGCCCTTACAGTGACCTGGGATAGTCCGATATTTATCACGGAGCGTGCTTGGAAAGTATATGCAGTGACTTAATTTTCAACGGTATTCTACCATCGAGTTTGCAATCAGAAACTGTGAATTTTACCTATATCAATTCATTGAAGAGTATTGGTCCTCTTTATGGACTTGGACTTCATGGACTCATATTTTCACCGATAGGCTGATTCAGATAATCTTTTGAAATTCACCATTTTGAAATGGGTTCCCCATTGCTTAATCGATGCAATAATAGAACCAGAAGACAGCGCTTTTCAAATTTTAAAATTCTGTCATTCAAAATCGGAAATATGATCGTTCAAAGAGGGCTTACAGTTCCAAAACTAAAGCCAATCAAATTTAGGGGATATTAAATATATTATTCGATATTTAACCTATTATGAATGAGTTTTTATGATGAAGTTTGAAATGTGGAAGTGGAGGACAATAGAGAGGATGCGGTGGACGAAAAGGAAGACGAACGAGGAAGCGCTCGGTATGGCGGGCGAGGAGAGGAAACTTCTGGAAGATATTTGGAGGAAACAAGAGTAGGTGGTTGGAAGACGTAATGAGCGGCAAGGAGTTGCTGAAGACCGTGATAGAGGGGAGGAAAGCCTCAGTTGTAGGTTGCCTCTCCAAAACCAACAAATACGTATGTATACACTATTATTATCACAGTAATACACCGGTTATGGCATGTTTAAACATAAGAGAGTAAACATCACCTAGATTTTTACACGCGCAGGACCCTATCTCCTTAACGGGTTCATTCTTCAGCTCGGCGTACGTCCAACAAATTTCTTCATCTCATCAATAAAACCTATTCTATTTCTTCCGCTAGCACAACTGGTTGGTGCTAGCGCCACATCCTTACATTCCACTGGGTACTGGTATCCAAAATAAGAAAAAATAACATGTCTAAACTAAACATACAAGCCTCTTTTATACGTGGACGTAATACGACAAACCAACTTTCTAATTTTCCTCTTAGAAATAAAATACTGCGCAGTAAAATGGCATTTTCTTCTTTTTCCTTCCATAAAGCATATTCTCCTCCTTAGTCCTTCCCTTCCCCCGCTTACACAATATCCTCCCCTCTATCAAGGCCCTCACCATCCCTTCGCTCAAAATTACCCCTTTCAACCACTGATTTTGCCTTCTCCTAATCTCCAATTCTTGCAGTTGCACAAATGATGTGGTACGCAGTCACGCGCACGGGTGCGAAGTTATACACCAAAGATGGTGAAATTCGCCATGAAGAAATCAATTGACTTGACCGGGATCCGAATCCCGGTCAAATCAAATGATTTTTTCATGGCGAATTTCACCGTCTTTGGTGTATTTTCCTCATCTTCTCTGGAAGTCTTCTCTCCTCACCCACCATACCGAGCACTTCCTCTTTCGTCTTCCTATACGTAGTGTGACAAATGGTACGCGATCTAATGATGCACACAAAATCTCTGCGGAACTTTTTCTGTGGGACATGGTCCTATTTTCATGCCCACAACTGAACTATTCGCCCAAGCGGCGACTTCCTGCTTGGTAGCGCATGACAAAATCCATTGCCACCGAGCCACCTGGCCACCTCGGAGATGAAACGTCCACGAGCCCAGTGAAGAGTCGGAGATGAGAAGGATCATGAGTGGATGCTTACGCGGGTTCGTCCTTCTGTCCACCTTCGCACATCTGTGCCATGACGACGCGATCACAAGGTGAACGGTTTGTACGCGGCCGGGCTTAATTCTCAAAAGACAATCTCATCCTCCTTTACAGTTCCGTAGAGCCTGGGCACGTGAGAGCGGAACATCATCTGTTTGTTTTCCTTTTCTATCCCCTCATCGCGGTCAAAACAAATATAAAGGAATCACTGGAGCATCGCATTATTAAGCAAATGAAACCCGCATCTGCTTCCTCCACACCCAAAAAACTGCCATATTAATTGGCTTGCAAACAGGAAGGAAATGATTTGCCCAAAAAACAGAGGTCCGCGCTGGCTAAAAACATTTTCGACGGGTATGAATCAATCATTTCAGTAGTTTATCAACTCAAGTATGATATGAGGTTTGAAATGAATTTTAAACTGTTAAATAATTGGCATAACTTGGGAGTCTGAAAGCGCAAATCACAGAAAAAAATGCGAATAAAACCGGAGAGCCAACCTATATTCCACAACTATGATACTTCGCATACTAATTATACTGATTCCCAATCTTCATTCTCCATTCTTAATGAGGGACATACTATGTTAATCGGTGCTGCGCAGGCGGTTTTTTAGCCAGTTATAAGCGTAATTTCAAACGAATGCGATGGAGTCTTCACAGGATTCTCTGCCTTCTCACACATACAACTCAAAGAAACGTACCCAGGGGAAGTGGAAACGTAATTGAAAGAGGTGAAAAGGTACATCGCGAAATTATACACGTGAATTAGAAGTGGCAATAATTATTTCCAAACTTACAGCAGTATATTCAACCACGGGCAAAAGAGAGCAGCAATGCAGACTTTTTATTCTCTGTTCATTTACAAGCTGAGAAAAAAAAGATGTCTAATATATGTACCAAATAAACAAAAAAATAACCTATATAAAAACAACCTATTATCATAAGATTATTATCAGAGGAAGAAGAAGATTAGGAATCAATGGCAGCATTAAGGTAGGTAGAAAGTATGAAGACCTCAACAGAGAATCAATGGCTAGAAAAGAAAATATTGTGTAGTAACGTTTCGTGATAACTCACGAATTGATACGTCAATGTAGAGACGGACCAAAGACCCAAACACCAACTGTTACGATGATCATTTGAATTTGTTTCAATTTCAAATGATCGTCATTTGAAATTATTACAAATATGTTCAATTTTTATTAATAAAGAGTCAAGTAAAAGAATGGTTAATAAACGATATCAAGAATCTATAATCTTTAAAAAAAAATGCGTGATGCTTATGGCAAAGAAATATTTTTCTTTCCTTTTTGTTTCACTGTTTTGATAATTTAATCAATGTTGATTTTTCTTCTCTTTTAGTAGAAAATGTTTAATTAAATGTAATTATTATATTTCAATGTGTGGATGATATTTGTAAATGCTGCTTTATATATATATATATTTGGAACCTTCTCTGTCAAGCCATGTGGCTTAGAAGGACCACATTGTATATATGAAATAAAGGCATATTAAATTTTATCAAGTGCATCCGGAAACAAGGGACTTTCAAATAAACCTTTGAAGGAATCACCTTACCGTAACTAACATTTGAAACAGTTTTGAGGACGGTAAAAAACATAATAATGGGTCATTCTAATGATTCTGGGTCAATGAGAAAGTAGCTTGAGGAAATCAAGAGGAGGCCATACAGGTGGATGGAGCAAGGGAGTAGTGATATGGAATACTGAAGGTCGATTTCGAAGGAAAAACTTTTGGAAGACAAAGGAAATGGAAAAGTATTATAGAAGCGATACATAGAGGCGGAAAGTATACAGAACTGAAGAGAGAGAATTTGCGTGAGATAATGGTGCGACTCTAGAAACTGCAATAGGGTCAATCCATATGAAATGATCCAAGGTAGGTTGCTTGACCATTTTTAATTTTTTTATATGTTTTTACTACACAAACGAGAAGTTCAAAACAGATTTTTAAAAAAATTTATCTTACACCGTTTACATGTGGCGGCCATTTTTGTTTTGAATCACGTAGCGTTTTTTTCCTTTGAAGACGTTTGCGTTAAATTGATTATCTCTGGACTGCATCATGCTACAAGATTGGAACTGGCATCATTTTTTTCAGTACTTTCTTCCCTACAATATTGTTTCATAGCCATAATTCCCTAAGCAAATCTTACCTGTCTAAATGGTCTCCAAAGTAGGGGGTCGAAAATTGAAGAATTCCACTTTTTAGAAATTAAAAAAACCATGAAGGAGAAATTTATCAGAGTTAATATTTTTTTTGTAGTAAGATATCATTGGGTACTCACATTTTATAGAGTATCAGCATTGACAACTCACTCATTAATTGTTTATGAATTTTTAAAATTTGGATTATTTAAATTTTTGTAAAGTTTGAGGCTGCATATCTCAGATGGGACTGGATAAAAATCCACGATTTTTACACATTATGTAGTCCTTTATGATAGCAAAGTGGAGTAAAAATTTCAACATTGATATTTGACTCTGAATCAAGTTATGAATTTTTGAAAATGCGGGAAATCATCGTTTTTGCAAATTATGTATATCAGTTATTAGTATCAAATATATGTTAAACTGTCTTAATTTGAAAAGTTACCATATAAAGTGTTGAAATAGGATACTTATTGGGTTGAAAAACACAAAATGAGCAAAATTACCATGTATTATTTTAGAAATTAACAGTAAAAACAATTATTAGTACTGTAAGAACGAAGGTTTTCGCGGTGGTTTACGATGAGCTTCTTCATATTTCCGGGTTCTACCGCGTAGTTTGCTGTGTTGGTTGGTTGGTTGGTGTGAAACTGTTGTCACCAACACAGCAAACTACGCGGTAGAACCCGGAAATATGAAGAAGCTCAATTATTAGTACTGTACATAATAGGAGGGTACATCAGCAACTAGCCCAAGCTGGAAGAACACCAACTATCTCGCTATGTGTCCGAACTGAAGTAACCATAACACAAAAAGGAAGGCAAAGACCACGGATGAGATCTCCAGTAGAGGGTGTTTTGGCCAAACAGCAGCCGGTGTCGTCCTGTATAACAGGTTGTACCGCTTGCTTAGTGAATAGAAGAATCAAGCACCTGCGACCATGGGTTAAAGGGACGTTTGGTCGACCTGCTGGAAGGGCTCAACTCATCCAGCTGAACAGGGGACAAAGATTATCCCGACCTTAGCCCAGTTGGAGATGGGGGATGAGCAGGGTTTGTTGAGGATGGTTTGGGAGAGGCAATTAGATCTGGGAGCCATGTGTCCCATCTGCGACCCGGTCGCATTCTTTACGGACCGCGAACCCGAGTGACGGAAGTGATGACAAGTGAGAGGCAAGCATAAGGAGGAAAAAAATATTAGAAATGGGATATCCCCCACGCGACACGGAAAATTGAAAACAAAGGCACGGAACTATAGTAAAAAATGATTTGACCACGGACAATAAATAACTGATTGACTGAAAGACATTTCACATTTTAAATAAAAAACGCTAAATGTCGGTAAAACAAACTCAAAAATAGGATCCTTCAACTCATATTGAGGTGGTCCTAAAAAACAGGATCCTTCAAGTCACACTGGTGAGACATATTATATCCTATGTAAACCAATACTCCAAGCAATAAGCAATATTCTGCGCGATTTATATGATAAGTCCACCGTTAACTAACCTGTTCTTGAAGTTAGTTTGAAGGGTTAACAATAGTTCACAATATAGACACACATGATCACTACAGAAGGCTATGAGAGATGCCATATTTGTAAAATTAGCTTCATCACCCGTACCATGCATTTTTTAGTATAAGTCCATGTCTTCATTTTCGCCGAAAATTTCGACTTAAATCCATTACTCGAGTAGAAGGCGAAATGAAAAAATGCGCATATGTTAGTTTCCCAGTTAAAAAGGTGAACCATTAAAGACGCAAGCTTAGGTACTGAAACAAAGCGCGACGAGCAGGGAAAAAAAGCAAATTTCTCATAGAACACATCGTAGTCGGACTCGTGTAGTGAGCTTTCATCGCAAACCGAATGTACTTACTTACCAAGTGCAATTGTCATCGGTACGCTCAAGTACCTTGAAACATAAATATAACCTGTTCCACAGTGAGTATTCTCTGTGGCATATGCTTAAAAGAGAGAAGTATAAGATGACAGAGTCAATACAAACTTAGTAAATTTCCCAATGAATTTTATTCAATACCACCGGTTTCATCGCATAGGCGATATCTTCAGGTTAAAAACGTAAACCAATACGTATATGTAAGCCGTATACAAATGCGTAAAACATTAACTACACCTGAAGATGTCGCCTATGCGATGAAAACGGTCGTATTGAATAAAGTCCATTGTGAAATTTACAAAGTTTGTATTGATTCTGTCAATATGGATTTTCACTAAGTAACGCCTGAGAATATCGAGTTCATCAGAAGTATAAGATGCATTATGCCCGTCATATGCAGAAACGTTAATCCCGAAACATGCACCTAATTTAGTTACTCCACTATAAATCGAAGTCAGACATATCTGCAAGAAAAAGCTAGAAATATCTCGACGTATACTAAAATATAAACATTACTTTTCTTTACAAAAATCGCACTTTCTCGAATAAGCTCCAAGAGGAAAATATTATTGTATGGGCGAATGATTTACACTGACACGGCGAATTAAAAAGAATGACTGACAATAAAATAGTTGAGACTAAACCAGACGTTGTACGTGTTTACGGGCTAATTTAACCTAGAACTCCGAAATTGATTGCCAAGGAGCTGATTTTTAGCTAAGGTAAGAATGTACTCTGCGATGCATTTAAGTTATTCAAATTCAAATATACACTCAATATCAAATTTATCGAAAAACCTGTTACTGAATTCACATGAAAACATTAAAATATCAAAATTTCATGAAAGTTATCGAAACGATTGAAATGAGTTTGAGCCAGTGCATTATCAACCGCGGAAGTCATATTCATTGACGAGTTAAGTTATACAAATATAAGAGTTAAATAGCAAAGCCAAAGAGAAAGCTTAAAGCTATACCGAGCTTTATTGTCTGAGAAACGTATGGTGAAAACATTAAGCACATGTTAAGAACCACAAGTTAAGAGCAAAATATCCCTTTGGGAGGATTAAAATTTAATTTTCTCTCTTTTGAATTAATTAATTTCATGTATCCTCATTTTCCCTGCCTTAATTTTTATTTTTCACGCCAACAGGAATCATCGTAGAATTCCTAATTAACTTCCTAAAAACGTAATTATGGCCTAAAATGATCACCGGTTCTCTTTTGCCAGCAACAAAATATTGGATTCTTGCTAAGCTCATAAAAATCGAAGTTTAATTTTTAAAAATTAATGAGAGAAAGTTCCTTTAAGCATAAATTACCTACCCGGTGGCGATCGGTGCTGGTGGCCATTACCAAACTAATTTTCCGTCCGATCGTTACATTTTTCAAATAAAAGCAGTTTATGCTAATTTAATAAAAACATAAGGAAGTCATTATATCGAAAACCTCGATGCCTCGACGGTACACTGATACAATATAAGTTTCTCCTCTGGACTGGCTTAGATTCTAATTATTTCACCGTTATGACCAAATTAAACTGTTTACCGAGGAAGTCAATAAAGAGAAAGTGGAACGCGCATTATAATTTTGAAACAAAAGCTCAAGGAGATAATTTTTAGAGACCTTTTTAAGGCGGGACTTTGAAAAAAACAATCATATCCCCCAAAGAATATAAATGCCTATTAACATGGTCTCCGAGAATTTTGAAAGCGCACAAGATAAATAATCCCGTAGCTATCTTAACTGGAAAGAGATTACCTGCATAGGATTACAGATATTGCCTTTTCCTGGAAAAATGGAATACTAACCCGATTTACTCGGGATGCGGACATCCATGAACCAAAAAAGGACTTTTAAATGTTTTCGAGATAGAACACTCTGAACACAAAACACTTACGCCCGGTTCAGACAACCATCGCAAGTGCATACATACCACCATAATCTACCTAATGCAGTCAGCCTACATCATCGTAACCTTCCTTACAACTTCGTGCTGCCCTCTCGAGGAGTAAACATATAAAACATAATTCTTGTGACATTTCTGTTACTAACTGTACGATGAGGTACAACGCATAAACAAATGCACTTGACTGAAATGTGGTCCAAGAATAATTCTGGTGTTCCTTAAAATAATATTAAAATGTATTCTCAATGACCCACCATTACAGTTTCAGCCACCTTAATCATCCAGTTTCCTCCCGCGACACAGGTAATAACCACGTTATGGGAACTGCAAGTACATAGTTATCGATGCGCGTTCACACGGCGTATAGCGCTCGTAACTCCGTTGATAGTCTTAGCGCTTATAGCCCGTTTGATGGCGGTCGGTACGTTGGTTGTGCGATCGGGTAAATAGCGCCCATTGCAGGGCACGGGGATCGAACTTGAACCGGGACGAATAAGGCGAGTGTGGTGTGAGTTCACACCGTGCCATACCCCCTGGAGGTGGCTTGCACGGTACTCGATAGAAGTAGATAAAGGGGTTCGGAATGATCATTATGATTGCTAGGCTAATCTACCCTTATGGGTAGATTATCTTTAAAAAATGGGTAGATTACCCTAATCCCTTCCTAGGGTTATCTACCCTCATGGGTAGATTACCCTATGGGATCGGTATTACCCACAGGGTTAGATTTATGGTAATTTTAAGGGTAAGATGTAATGGTAATACCCATAGGATACCCAAGAGGTAGATTAACATACCCGTGGGGTATGGTCATCTACCCGGTCCAAGTACCTACGTTTAATTGAAAGAGAGTGAAAATCATCCACAATCATGAGGGACCTAGTAAAGAATAACTACATGGAAGGAACACGTAGGGAAGAATGGGCAACGGCAGGTAACCAATCTCTGGATTGGAATAGATAACAGTAATACCATTATTATTAGGGTGATCTGCCAGTTAAGGAAGGTTAAAATGGAAAAGACTAAAAATACTCCAGATTTTAAACATAATGAAATAACTTTTATATTTCCACACTTGTTTATTTCAACCGACCATGCTTTCGGCACGTAGGGCCATTTTCATGTGAAATCCTTGAAAATGGCACTACGTGCCGAAACCATGGTCGGTTGAAATAAACAAGTGTGGAAATAGACAAGTTATTTCATAATGTTTAATATCAAAGATTTCCACCGAATTACGCCGGAAACTGTATCTTTTACTCCAGATTTTCACATGCGTAGGCACCTATCCCTTCACACGATTTGCTTTATTTTGTATCTCAGTACACATTTAACCCATCCTCATTCCGTATTTAAAGCGTTTCCTCCTTCTTCCCCTTCCCCGCTTACCCAGCATCCTCCCTTCCATCACGGTCTTCAGCAGACAATTACATGATAACAGGAAAAAAGTGACCTACATGTCCACTTATGGATCCGTACGCTTGCGACATTGGACAATGCCAAGGGTAAGTAAGTTCGAGGCGAGCTAACTTAAAACGGCGGTCGCCCTTCGGTGGTGGCTGATTCGGAGTGCCTACACAAAGGGCCCTTATGCAACCAACATCGGGAGTACATCAAGTCGTCTCGGGGCGGCAGAATGGGTGTCTCTCGCAACCAGAAGGGTTTCTCAATCGCCCCGTCCTCTTTCAGTCGCTAAGCCCTTCAAATGCACGGAGCTACGAATTACGGGTTAGCCGCCCGCCGTCGCGGATCACAAAACGGGGAACTGCACCAAGCCTCTCCCGATTAAAGAGTAAAGGTGCCGTAATAAACGAGTCGCCTCTCGAGACATTACCCTAATGGCACTTACCAACGAAGACATCGCTCGACCACCGGAGTAAGATGGATTGCCCGCTAACTCTCTCTATGTCTACATTAAAGTGGCTGGAGCGCTAATCGTGAGCCATGGAGAGCACATTTTAATAACTTTTTAAGCAAGTCGGAAAAATATTCTTGGACCACATTTCATGTAAAAGCATATTCATGCGTTGGAACTCACCGTACTTACATGTAATGATGGAAATTATACAAGAATTATATTTTAAATATTTACAAGAATAACATAACAAATAACAAGAATAAAGAATGTCATGACTGGAGTTTTCGGCGCTTTATTCGAAATTTAGACGAAATTTTGTGTTTTTCGAACATTGGACTCGGCGTGACTCCTTAGTATTTGTTAGCAACAATTATAATTATAATAAATACATTATACTTCCGACCACCGTCGCACGCAATTTCTCACTGATGCCGATCTATGCCTAAGGTAATGGTATAATGTTAGAAAATACTATATCACTTTCTAAGTCTGAGGACCTTTGAATCTAAATTTGTTGCAACTAATTTCAATGAACGACAGAAAACTTCTAATAGGCTTTTACCACAACGATACGACGTTATGCGCCCCACTGCCTAATCACCTGTAAGTATAGTAAACAAACGTAATTTTACATACGCGGCAATTGAGTTTGTCATCGTGTTGATAATTTATTCTACTTGGACCAAACTACACTTGCAACGCTAAGTTCGTTAGTGCAATACTTAGGAACGAATTATTGCCTTTCATTGATTTGATTTGATAACTTAACACACTGCGGAGTAGAAATGTGTTGAACATGCTACAGTGTTACGATAATTTAGCTCAATCATTAAAACCTAATAAAAAACAAATAACTAAATGGTTTTAAACACTGAACACTTGTTTTAGTTCACCCATCGTCAAGAGCGTTTTCCTCCAAGATATAAATATACTGAGGAGTAGATATAGATAACATTTAGTCATAATTATGCCACAACTTTTAAACCAATATAACCCCGAAACATATAAATCGCTAGAGTGAGGAAGGAAATAAAATACTTACGGGTAAATCGAACATATGAGCATGCAAATGAATTTAAATATTTAGAACATAATGCTTAGTATGGTGAGTGAGTAGAGGAAACGACTGGATGACATTAGAAGGAAGCTAAGTAGAAGGTTGGAAGAAGAGGTAATTAGGCGCGAAGGGTCACTTAAGGCCATGAATGGGGGAGGCTGTTGGGTAAGCGGGGAAGGGTAAGGAAGAAAATATGTTTTATGGACGGGATAAGGAGAGGTATGACGTATGACGAGATGAAGAAAGAAATTTTATCCGCAGGAAGAGGTCTGCATCAGTAAAAACCTAGAGGATTTTTACTCTCTCCAATTTAAACATTGACTAACCGGTAGATATCGCAAATAATAATAATTCGAAAGAAGGCAAACGATGGGTAGAAGGCCGTGATATAAGGTACAATGTTTGGTATGCGAGGAAGGGGAATAAAGACAATATGATTTATGGACTGTATGAAGGGACACATAACGTACAATGAGATAAACAAAGAAACTGTGTGGGTAGAGCTAGGTCTGGGCCTGTAAAAATCCACAAAATATTTACTCATTTTCAATTAAACCTACCTTAACCAGTAGATTACTCTAATAAATATATCTATCGAATAAGCCTGTCTTTTCCATAATTTAGCCTGTTAGAGAACCAAACAACTCACGTAACACCAGAATCGTAAGCGAGTGTTCCCTAGAGAACGAATAGTTTCGAGTCATTGGCATTAGGTTGGATAACGGACCACGCCTAGTAACTGCATTGACCTCCACAGAAGAAAAAACATTATAACAAGAGCACGCTTTTTAGAAGGAACCACCGTTCAGTTCATCTTCAGAGGGGGGAGAGCCCCCCAGGGCGTCGATCTGTTCCAAGACATTCTTCCGAAAGAGCCAAGGATAATAACTTTCCCACTTCTTCCTCATCATCTCCTCTCCATGCATGAAGACCTTCTTCTCGCGGGGAGGGGGCCATCGATGTTGAAGTCCGATAAAGCGATCTTCCGAGCCCTCTTGAGAAGCGATGCGGAAAATGACGCATTACAACAATGCCATTAATAGGGGGTGAGGAGCACTTTTTTTCTTAAGGGAGAGAGTATTCTGAGGCCCGTAAAGAAACAAAAACATAATAGCAGACCGAGACGGAATAAATAGGTTCCTTCACGGCCCCGCAAAAGATATCAAAGCGACTCTCCAGTCAACGGAGAGCAGTAAAAAAAGAATACGAAAATACGATGCGGTCTATTCCATTCGCTTATTTGGTGTTTAACGAGAGATACATTTCCGCCTCCGATCCCATATGCGCATGCATATATTAAAGTAGTGGTACTAGCTATAAGTGGGAGCGTGACCGACAACTGAGGTCATTAGCACCATGAGAGCACTTGCTGGTAAGGTGGTAGTTATCACCGTTAATGACTTAAATGCCAAAATTCTACATATTTTAGCTACTTGTAGAAAAACCCGTCAATTATTTCTATTATTTACTATAAAATTTACATATGAAAGGCCTTATCCACTTCCCCAATTTTTATTTCGTCTCCACATTCGTCCTACCCTTCTTTATCCCGTCCACGAAACCTATTCTTTTTCTTCCCTTTCCCCGCTTACTCAACATCCACTCCTCCATCACGTATCTGTGGATAAAATAAAATCGACATTATGCGAATGGAAATGTTACGAACAGGAGAGAAATTAATTTTTACCCCCGCTCATATACACAAACAAAAACCAAACAATAATAATGATAACACAAGCCAACAGTGGTTTCGGTGCCGTGGTATTTGGATCTGATTTCATATGAATTTGATGCCCTGAATTTAAATAAGACATCAGTTTTTGTCTAGGAGCTCAAATTTCTAAGATATAACATCTTAGTGATTTATACGGTACACTATTTTAAGTTAAATCCATGGATCAAATAAAAAAATTAAACACGGAATTTTTACTACTATTATATTTTTTTTAATATTAAAGGAGCATAAACATCATACAGAATACTGCAGTAGTACTTATCTAATTACAAAGAGCATGAAAGAGGAATAAGTCATCGATAAAACAACTAGTCTCTGAACACTTCGAAAACTTCTATTCTGTGACATTCTTGAATGTATTTTGGAACAGTCCCTTTTTAAACTCCAGCAGTAATCTGCCATCATGTGCGTATCCCATTTTCCTTGCTAGCGGTCCTCAATATTTTTAATGTACTGGTGAAATCTTTCACCTTGTTCCCCAGTGGTGTCTCCCAAATATTCAGGAATTATGTCTAAGTGGCTGTGTAAATAAGGCACCTTAATGCTCATGTTACACCCAAGGGTTCTGAAACTGTTTCGCATCTCGTTTTCCAGTTCAACATAGTTTTCAGCTTTACGTTTGCCCAGAAAATTTCCGAAAACTGCAGCAAATGAAATCCTGGCTTTTCGCTCAGCCTCATTCTTAGAATTAAGGAAGGCAGAATCTTATATGAGTTGTCACACTTGTGGAACATCAAATATTCCTGATTTAATTTTTTTCGTGCTCAACTCAGGCATTGTTTCCCTATAAATGCAACGCATGATCCGTTCTTGTCAAGAGCCTTTACAAACTGATTCATTAGGCCCAGATTGATATACAGTTGAGGAGAGATGATTTTCTCTCGTCTAACTAAGGGGTCGTTTAATGACATTCTTTTCCCCAACGTCCATGTCATCTTATCTCTCTTAGGCCACTCCTTTCTAACCCAGTTGTGTGTTTTGTCTCTGCTATCCTCAGGCACACGAAGCAAGAATATTTGGTGTAGCCAATTTGCTGTCCAAGGAGAAAGTTAACAATTTTTAAGGCCACACAAATCATCCATTTATGCTCATGATATTTTATCTTCTCCTAGACCAAAATTATGGTGTTATATTCTTCTTTCATTTTCGTTGAGTGAGCAATTGGTATTGAACCATAGTGTTCCCATTGTGTAGAAGGACACATTTTGAACTTCGCTTTGAGCAGTCAATAAATAGGTGGCAGTCATCTGGAAAATATTCAGGAAGAACCATTTTTTCCAGGAGTCCTCTAAAATCAAACACAAAGATAAGAGTCCTCTGACAAAATACAAGATTGCCTTCTTGAGAGAAGAAGGGTAGCAGATCCTTTTCTCTTGTACGATGGAAGGTAATTTTTGTTTCTTTTTCCAGTAAATTTACGTCGTTCAACCTGGAAGCAAGTAATTCAGAAGCTTCTTTTGACAGGTATGAGAAATTGAAAATCTCTGGTGAGGCCATTAATTCATACTGGTTGAAACTTTGAGGAATTGATGACAATCCTCATTATCACTGTCACCTTCATTGGTATCAGAAGGGTGATCAGAGGGACAATACTCATCCTCACAGAGCTCTTGTAACCGGTGAAACGTTGGGATCGACACTTCCTCTGAGTGAGGGACATCTATGAGTGAGGAATAAGTGAGTGAGGGATAAGTCTTGCAGAGACTAAATCAGAATAAGTCCACTTGCTACGATTGTTTCGATTGATTCCATTAATATTTACTCGGCAGAAATAACAGTCATTGAAGTGGTTTTTGGGTTCTCTCCAAACCATCGGTACGCCGCATTCCAGACTATTCCTTTTCCCAGTAGTCCACTTCGTAAATGTGGATTGATAAGGCAAGTGGATGTATCTAAAAACAAAAGTAGAGCTGATAGAGAAAAACTGATTTCATATTTAGATTCAGCGCCCCAAATATGTCTAAAATCAATTCTAAAATCCTAGGCACCAAAACTTTTTTTCTAGTAGGCCTGTGTAATATATCCGTTACAGCAAAAAAAAGGAATCCTAGTGTTTTGAATTTTAAATACCAAACTGATCCATCGCATCCTAGACATACGGAAGTATATACATAAGACTTTCAATCGATCAAGGAAGGACGAGGTTGACACAGTGGTAGCGGTCGAACGAAATCGGTGAAGCGTACGCACCGACTCAATACCGGCTTTGAACGACTGCCCTCAATACTCTCCGAGAGTTTGTACGGTTAGTTCAGGACAAAGAAGAGATCTCCAGAGGTAAAAAGCAGTATTAATGAGATCGTTCACTACTGGAATCCCAGGAGAGGAGCCGTATCCACTGCAAACCGCCAGAGGCGACAAAACCACGATTCTGGATGGAAGAGCAGAACTTGGGGTAGGGGGGGGGGGTTGAGGAGGCGGTGGAATTCGAACGGTACGGCAAATGGAGCAGGTGGGCAGTCTCTCCGGTTTGTAGGCGAGAGGAAGAAAACACGGATAGCCAGCCTCTACTCTCTCTGTCTCTCTAATCTCACTACTAGGGAGAGGAGCTGATCCAGTCCAAGTGCATACATGCAACCTCAGTACAAACTATTTACGAGGGGGGTTCAATAAAGACTCGAACTAACGCTATAAAACATTTATTATTACATATTATTCATAGATAATGTTTTCACGTTCAATGCAGTCCCCTCCGAGTGCTATGGCCTTGTCCCAACGCTACTGCCATTCATCAAAGACCGTCGAGAAACAATCTTTTGATATACGCTTGAGAACCGCTTCTTATAATAATTTTTCGAGAAAAAAATGCTTTTTTGTGGGTCCAAAAATGCATTTTTCCTGCGTTTCACTCAATTTTCGCCTTCTTATGTATAGCTTTTCAATTTAAGGTTGAGAAAAAAGTGCAGAAACGTAGGATTTTGCTGGTGTTATCTGATAGAGTGCACGTTATTCAGTAACTTACAAGGCTATGGAAAAAAATTATATAACTCATTGGGCGGAAAGGAAGACAAACGAGGAAGTGTAGTTTTACCATCTCACATTTGCCCCCCCCCTCTCCCGCCCCTCCCTTACTCCCTTTCCCTTGGTCACCACACCCACCCTTTGAGTATATAATGGACTGAAACTTTGTAAATTGCACCTGAAGATGACATTTCGACAACTGTCGAAACCCGGGTCGTGAATAAAAAACTTACAAGTGAAATTAGCAAAGTTTGTTCTTTTTCCATCCAAACGAGGAAGTGCTTGGTATGGTACTGCACAATGTTCTCCTGACCGATTTTTGGTCTGCGCCTAGCAGCCGAGGGAACGTGCGAGGTCCCAATTTGTACTGGGACGAGTGCTGCATGCCTGGTGTGGAATCACCCTATGCCACACACCCTGGTGGTGGCTTGCACGGTACTTCACAGATATAGATGGTGATTAAGGTGAGGAATTTGCGGAGCATTTGGAGGAAAAGGAGGTTATGAAGGGCGAGGGGAGTCTGAAGGCCGTGACAGAAGGGAGGATGACGGGTAGAAGCGGGGAAAGGAAATAAAGATAATAGGATTCACTATTGGGATGAAGAGAGGTAGGAAGTATGTTGAGATGAAGAAAGATGTGGTGCAAGGAGTTGGGAGGCCTACACCTGTATAAATCTAGAGCATTTTTACTCTCATCCATTGAAAACTACCTCAACCGGTAGATAAACCAAATAATATTTTGCGGGAACCTCCTTAGCGTCGTATAAAACGCGACCAGATTGCGGCTAAGATTCTGGATCGAATCACACACGGCAGAAGAGGTTTATATTCTCCGTAAGTAGAGCACGCGAGTAATCTCCTGTAGGGATAATGACTGTTTCATGACGGACCGCAGATCGGCATAGCACCAAGAGGAGGAGAATGATCGAATTTCAACTCGTAAAGCGATAATGGACAGGCGGGGGGGGGGGGGGAAGAAGGGCACCCGTGCGCGACTAATTCTCCTTCACCCAACCGCCTTGCGGCCCCATCTTCGGAAAAAATCATTTGAGTGGAAAACGGCGGTCGCCAGCCTCCAGGAAGGAAGAACGAAACGTCCGGCGTATCGGAGGAGAACGATCCTCCGAACGGTATTCCGCGGTAACATCCGGACCGAAGAAGAAGGGGCAGGGCGATGTAATACCTCGCTTAATAAAGTTACTACTGTTCAGCGCGCACACAACCCCCATCGATATTACTATTTATAAAACCGGTAATACACTGTACGATTCCAATGGATGTGGTTTCCAATAAACTAGATTGAGGGCTTCAAAACAAACCCAAGTTTTCTTTTGTACGTTTTTCCTGGGCAGAAAAAAGTTACTTTAGAAAAATTATAATAAATATTCTTTTGGGGGATTTAAAAAATTTGTAACTTAAGAATTAGACTCTCGACATATGCGCCTATTACAAAAAGTTCATTGTCATTGAACATATACTTACCCAGCTACACATTTTTAAGTGTGCAGTTCCTATACAAGAAGCAAAAAACGTGGCGTTTTCTTTACTCCTATAAACAATCAAAAAAAGTAATTGGTGTACTTTAAAAAAATTGTATAAAATAATTAAACAAGAAAAATATTGGTATAACCATAGAGTAAGCATATACTCAGCAGTAAGTATAATATATTTACTCTATGGTATAACTCATGTCACAATACGTCTATTAGTTCGTTGGTAATTAAAGCAATGTCTCCCTTCGTCCAGACTTACACCAAGAAATCTCAACTTGGTTGGTGCTCATCATTTCGCATTATCCAATTATCAGCTAAATGAATTCTTTAAAAAAAACGCAGAGAAACTCGTTTTCGGCACGCGCGCCATTTAAGGGATTCGAAAACGAAGGACGATACTGCGTGGGCAGGCGTGGCTTGAGGATCGAAGACATATCGCGAAATTACTCCCCTAAATACTGAAACAAGCGCGATGAACAAGATGATGTCTTAAACAGGTCTTCGAAAGCGTTCGTGATTTGGAACACTTTGACACGATATTCAACCAAGAGATGCTTAGAATGAAAAATCTCAAATTAAAATTGAGGCATCTTCGTCTTTAAGGCATGTTTCTCACCAGTTATTTTTTTACCGGTACATAAAACTAAAGTAGTTGATTACATGTGTTTTATTGAAGCACACTTTACAAGCATAACACGGAAACAAAGAGCGGTCAATTATTTACAACGTTGTTATGTTAGCGTTTATACGTTTTAGCCGCATATTACCTATGAGGAGCGCCTTTCTTGCGCAACGCTTTGAGGCCACTTCGTACAACTAAAAAACTGTGAGTTTAAAAACATAAAAACATTTCATAAACAAATAACTGTATTAGATATAAACTTAATGTTTTGAGGTTAAAGATTTTCTCCGACTCAGGTTTCGAATGTTTAGGGTAATTTTCAATCACCTCGAACTGAATAAACAGTTGAAACCTGGGTTGGAATTTAATTTCAAGAGTGGACTTTGCGAAGTTATTTTTCTTTTCATAAACTGTACTACAGATAACATGGTGAAACATTGGCACATTTCAGATAAAATAAAATGAAAATATTTCACAACCCAAGGAAGCAAATAGAGACACGTATTACCTACAGTCCACAGATTAAATTTCACTACGCCTAAATAAATTAAAAGGGACCATGGTATTTATAGTTGGCTTAAGGGTTAGGTAAAAAAGCGTCTTATGCCCGGTACCTATGTTGCCATGCTCTAACTTATGACTGATTCTAATGCTCGGCTCAGGGTTCAATTTCCCGACCGACACGATTCCATCGGCAAATAATATCCTTTTTTCGAGGTGTCCAACAACGTCAACGGGATTGGTGAATAAAGTAGCAATTTCAATCATTCCAATAGGAAAGGAATTCCTGCATTCCCCGATAATGTTCCACATTACTTGTGCCACTGAAGATTTAATACAAAATTATGATCCATTTGAGCAAGAAATTTCTCCCAGATAATGGACTTAATGGAGACGACGAATGAACCCTGGGGCAGGGCACTATAGTTATAGACGTCGCTGTACGTAGGATACCCGAAGACTGTCCAGTAAAATGTCTATAAAGACATCCACTTTGGCATAGTAAAGAATACTCCTTTTAGAAAAAAATTACAATCACTAAAATATGTTAAAATAGAGTTAAGTCACCTGCACCACACGATTCTTCCATCTCACTTTCACGCCATTTTCTCAGCGCAGTTATAACTGTACGCGGAAAAAATGCTTCCTCCTTAACATCTCCGGCTTTTAAAATGTCTCCAAGGAAACAAGACACCCTTCACAGGCCCTAATTTGGCCATTGTTATGTTTTTTTACACTTGCTTGCTTGGACAGGCATTACTCTCAGTAACGAGCCCATGGGGCCATCGCCGCCAACATCGCCCTAGTGGAGAGTCTTCCCACTTTTCTTCAAAGTACCGTTCTCCACAAGGTCTGTGACTCAAACCCTTCACACCGGAGTACGAATGGAAAAAAAGCGTTCGGGCCTCACTTCTCGCTCGCTGTCCGAGCCAGAGGTTAAACAGGAATCTTGCCCCGGGGCACCGACAGACAACCAAAACACATAGGACTTGCAACGCCCACTGCCGTGTTTATTCGTCCAAAAAAGTACGATGCAAAGATAACGAATATCATTTCCGCCTATTTATAAGATAAGAATCAGCCTATTCCTCTTCTTAAGAGCCCTTGAAATAAATTTAAATTGACGAAGAACATTCAGGGCACCATTTGGCCTAAAAATCTCTTCTTTTAACTACGCTTTGGTTGAAGCGATTTTTTCCATGTACAGATTTGCGTGCAATTTTGCATACGAGTTTTCATTATCGATGTATATGGATATAAGTGAGAAAAAAAATGCATCATACCGATTTTTTTGCAAATACAATGCTATTTGAACACGTATCCTTGCGGCACATGAGACTTATTTCCTAATAATTCGATTACATGTGTACAGATGTTATTACAAACGCGAAATAATATATTTATTATTATTATAACTGTTGCTAACAAATATCTAAGTGCCGCGGCGAGTCCAACATTCGATAAAGTAATTTCAATATAATTTCGTACTTATACCGTGCCGAAAAACCAGTCATAATATGCTTTAATGAAAGAAAACATTTTAAAATATAATTCTTGTACCAATTCCATTAGTGCCTGTAATCTGATTATCTCTAACGCATAAACATGCACTAAAATTATACGTGGTCCAAGAATATTTTTCGGGCAACTTAAAAATTATTAAAATTTGCACTCAGTGACCCACAATTACACAGCTCCAGTCACCTAAACTTCAACTGAAGACGATTATTTAAAACCGGCAGTTACCCCAACAGAGCCAATTTCCACTGCATGTAGTAATCAACTATATGATCGTTACGACAACGGCCAGTTCATGATTGATAACTGGAGTCCACCTTAAATGGAGTCGACGGATTATTGCGAACTAAGTGATACCCAAGAATGACTATGCAAGTTCATTTATTTCATTCCATGAACAAAATACTGTCAGGCGAGTGTCCCAGAAAAACTGAAACAGTAAAGGGAACAAAATGAAAGTCCCAATACGCCCAATTTTCAATCGCTGAATGCATCGAATTAACCATAAACATCCCCACTTCAGGGACCCAACTGGCCTAATCTGAAAACCCTCTCCAATCTAGTCTATCATTCGACCTCTTTTAAATATTGGTTGACAAAGTAGGGCTGCTATCGGTACTCATCTTCCTGAAGCAGGATACACAAGATGATGCTTCAGTTCTATATTCTTTTATCTACATATGACAATTCCCATACGCAACGTCAGAAATGGTAGGAGTTTTAGTCATATTGGGATAGAAAAATTGAAATGGTATTCATTCATTTTTTTTATTATGCCGACCAAAGGTTTCAAAGGTTAACTGACATTTTTAAGGTTTAAACCAAGGTCGGCGTACCAAAAAAGGGTGGATAAATAGTATTTCAAATTTTCGATTCTTACGAAAATGAATAACTTCCACAAAGTAAAAACTGGGATAGTTTATCATATTGTGATATATCAGTTGTTATCCGTAGACACAACCATTAAGGCCGCTTTACACGATGAAAGATTTTGTACAAACGAATGTACGTGAGAATGTACGTTTGTCTCAACGAAATTAGAACAGGTTCTATTTCCCGTGCAGGCATTGAGACATTCGCACAAGCGTTCATACAATTTGCCGCTTTACTCGATACATTTTGCCTCATGCAAGAGTTCACCGAAGAGTTTGTACAAACATATGTACCGTGTAAAACGGCCTTTACACCCGTCTCCTATTATGCGTTTCTGCAGCTTCACATTGCTCATTAGGGAAGTTAATTTTTCCAGAGAATTAAGTTTTTTTCGGCACATAAATATGTTGGAACACCAATCATTTCATAAAATGAAGGCGTTCGCTTTAGCTTGGCTTTAACTGGGTCTACGGATTGTCCCGTGAATTCAACTTTCTACATAAATGCTCTCATAACTCAAACGAGTCCATGAAAACAAATCGACATTTTAGAAAACTGGTACCGTATAAGTAAGAAGTGCTTTAAGGCAGTCTGAGCGATATTTTTCTTTACTGATAGCAGACATCATATTCGAATTTCATTCTAAAATTGAAGCTGTTGTCCGAAGCATGAAGTAAATATAGCACTCTTAACATTTAAAAAATGTTTATTTTTAAGACTTAACTTCTTAGTGATTAAATAAATATTGACGTTTAAGGATTTTACTTGGTGTATTTTTTCACGCCTTCACAACTGAAGTTATAATGCTACGCGCTAAGAAAACCCCTTCTCAACTGAAGGTTTTAAAGCGATATTTATTAAAATTGTTTGGATAAGTCATAAATTTTATTTTTACATTAAATGAGAACACATTGGAATCACACTTCATTATTTGTTTGAAGCGATAGGCGCGTGAAAACTTATTTCAGTGCATAGAGATATCTCGAAAAGTAATGCGGTTAGTGTCTAATATTTTGGGATCATCAGAGAGACGATATTTTTTACTTCACAAGGCAAAACTCATTAGAGTTGTAGTTTCTCTTCTTCCGTCTCTCCTCCCAAGTAAATTCACACCCTACTGATATTGAGCCCTTTTCCCTGTCGCCTAAAAATTTCACCAACTTGGCCACAGCAAATATTTCCGGAAAAAATCATTTATCTAGAAAATAATCAGCATCTCTATTCCATCTTCGTTAAGTTTCTTTTTTGTTTTATTATTTTGTAGTTTATTTTCTTGAGTCTCATTTTGTGTTTGCAGCAAGTGCACTCTAAATTGAAAATATTGCTGAATGTGTCATATTTTCTTTAAAATAAATAAAATAAAGTAGTAATTTGTGAGCAGAACATTGATATCTCCCTGAAACTACAATTAAGACAACCAAATGTGCATGATCCGTATAAATGACCGAGGCGGATAAAAAAAAGCATAACGCCTGGCCGCAGCGGATCCTTACTGATTGTACTGATTCCTTCCTTGACCGTAATCGAAAAAATCACGGAGCGGGAGAGGAGGATGGAGGGGCGACCTTCCGAACGTTTCTTACACGAGGAGTGCACGCTTCGGCGCCCAAAATAAACACTTTGCCGCACCCGCGCCGCCGTCGGCACATGCGGCTTCACGCACGCTCGACTGAGGACAAAGGGAAGCGAGGGAAGGAAATCAGCAGCGATCTTGAGACATTTTCCGAGTGGCTGGGTGAGATCCCAGACGGCAACATCCCCTCATACCTGCCCCGTCTAAAGCAAGAGAACAGGGGATGAGAATCCGCAACGGAAGAGGACTTAAAACTCTTCGGACATCCAATTGAAACGGAAAACACAACACGAAGAGTACAAAATCCTACAAATTAACCAAGAGAAAATTTAAATTCCATTCTTTAAAACTATGAAAAACAAATCTGGGAGATTATGGTTTGCACTTCGGTGCAATAATTGATACATACGCTGTGACAGAAGATGGCGAGCATATTTTGAATCTTTTGTGTTCAGTATTGGATATTACCTATATATTTTTGTACTTTGCTATTTGTAATATGTTTGCTACACCAATCTAAAGTATGTTCCTAATTTTAGCTAGATGAATATTATATTTGGAATCTTCAATTTATGATTTGGAATGTTATTATTTTCTATTTCTTTTACTCTATCAACACTGAATAAATTATAAATATTTAAGCTCACAAAGAGCTTGTCACTCACTGGAGGTGTATGTATATTTTTATGCTAAAAGATAATGGATCAATAAATCAATCAAGATCAATCCTGTAAAGCAATAAATGATGACATTTTTGGAAGCAATATTAAGGAGATCATTTGATCAACATTTTCAGGTTTTGAATGGTGGAAGAAATCCATAATAAATTATACACATAAGCACTTTTTCAAAAGATATTTTAATACTACAACGCGAAAACGACTCTGCTAGTTGAAACGCGTTTTATTATTCAAATATGCAGTGGAAAAGTGCAATTGTGCATGATTTAAGATATTACGACTTGAGGAGAGAAAAAACTGTAGTAGGAGGAAGAATTTTGCTATCTAGGAAGCAGACTCAGGTGATGCCAGAGGAAAAAATATACATCCTTCTTGATATTTATTTAGTGAGCAAGCATTTAGTGCAGAGCAGATAAGCAAAGGAGGCATTCATTCAGAAGAAGTTATGAGAATCTCCACGGAAAAGGAAAACTTAAAGAGTTGCAAATTTTAAAATCTCAAATTATTTAAACAGATAAAACAAAATTAAATTACATACAAAATCATGGAAATCACCTCGGTGAATGCTAAGTTCCATGGGCGAAAACTATGAAAGAATATGACTTGAAGATCAACGCAAAGAAACCTAAAAATAATATCAATTTCTTGGAAGAAAAATGGAGAAGATCATAAGACTTGAGGAGAGCAAAATCTGGAGTAGCTGGAAGAATTTTTTACTCTAGGAAGAAGGATCACCGGCGATGGAAGAAGCGATTTTTATTGCTATTTACATAGTAATCAGAGTAGCCAAGCAAAGAAGCCTTCCCATTGCTCCAAGAGACCACCGAGAATTTGCAACAGAGAATTTGAAATAATATTTTATTAACACATATGAATTGAGCTTTTTCTTACATAGTAATGAAGTTTTAACAAATACAGCAGCATAACAAAAGAATATTGGATTACTGGTGTCATTCAAGAATGACAGAGACAAGAGTAGACGGAGAAATTTACCAAAGAAGAAATCCTTACAGGAATTGTAGAATAAAGAAGTAAAATTAAAATTGTTCGAAGAATAAGACACAAACCCACTGGAGGTCTTAACAGACACAATTGCCTCCCGAAAACAATAATGGGAGGAACTACAAATGGAAAGAAATGCCAATAAAGACAACTAATGTAACTATTATAATTTCAGGTGATCTACCGGTAAAAGTAGGTTTAGATGGAAGTAGGCATACTTAAACTAATCTTTTACTGCTGAAGGTCCTTTTCTCCATTCACATCATTCTTCATCTCAGCATACCTCTCTTTATCCCGTTCATAAAACCTATTTTATTTCTTCCCTTTCCCCGCTTACCCAACATCATCCTCTGCATCATGGTCTTCAGCATCCCTTCGCCCTTAATTACCTCTTCCGACCACCCAATCTGCATCCTCCTGATTTCCTCTACTAAATTCCTCCTCCTACCCACCACACCGAGCACTTCGTCGTTTGTCTTCCTTTCCGTCCATCGCACCTTATTCATTCTACTCCACACTCACATCTCAAATGCCTGAAGCGTAATACCATCCTCTTCCGTACGAAGAAAATTATCAAGGATGTTTTTTTTTAGATAAGAATGGAATGGACAGCTGCAGTAAACTAATCTTCGTATCGATTACTGCTGATAAAGATGAGATTAACCCTCGAGTAGTAGTGTTGAGGACAGTATTCAACCAGGGGGATTTCAAAGCTCTCAAATCAAGAAAATTATAACTGTGGCACTGGTCTCTGGAATAAATTTGAAAACCTCCATAATATGTAGTTGGGTACATTTTATGTAGACTTTCGAAATTACATTTAACGTGTCTTGAAAGCATTTGTATCACCCTGCATGACGACTGCTTTCCGCGCGATTACTCGAGAGTTAAGAGTGCCAGAACCTTTCCCGGCGATGACAACAATTTCAATACGGTCCTTGAACTCACCTTTCCTTAAAAAAAGAGGCCTGTCCCCCAAAAACCCCCGTATCACACCTTTATGACGTCGCGTGGGGTATAACGCGGATGTGCACAGAAGCAACAGGAAAGGAAGTTCCAGAGACAATTTTCCATCCATCACTTCTCCTCCGAATGGAGAAACATTTTTACAGACATACCTTCTAACGCGTAGGTATATTTCCCCCAACTGCGGTTATGGGAGCGTTGTCGCTAGACAATTACCCCGCGCAACAGCACTTAATTACTCTCTTTCTCGCCTTCATTCAGGAGGCAGGAGGAGAACTGGCAGGCAATTTTTTCCCAGGCTAACGACGCATTCATATCCAACGCGAGCACACTTTGAAACCTTGTCTTCTCTTTACATTCGCGAGATGCCATTCGTTGGACGAATAATGGGAGTTTTTCACGAGCTCTTCCCACATTATCAAAGGCACTAAAAACTATAGTGGTAGACCCGTGACTGAAAACATGACAGACTGCATTTCACTGCTACCGCATCGCACCTGATGCAGCACGGAAAATATACGCACACCTCATTAATTAGCGGTTAAAACTCGAGTCTTCGAGTTGTAATGACCCAATAAAAGTGGTTCACGGATAGCTGACTCTTTATTCCCTCACTCACTAGGGATCCTGTGAGAATGAACACTTCATTAGACCACTACATCCTTCTTTCCATCTTAATAATGAACACTTATATTCGCCAAAGGATTTAAAATTTAAAGGTTGAAAAAAAGCAATCCTTAATATTAAAAACCTATATTTATCGTCACATGATGAATATAAATTTACCAAAACAGTCAAGCGTTTAATTAAGGTAAACAATGACCTGGCAACAAGAGAAAAGTAGTAAATCTCTTCGATCTTTCCCCATATCTACTTGTTTTCGATTTTCTTTTTAATAAATGCACTAATATAGAGAAGTAGACATCTATGTTGAAACTAAGAAAAAAGTAATAGCTCGGCCACTAAAGGAAAAGTAGTGTATTTCCTAACCAAAATATCATCATCACAATTATAACATATAAAGAAATCATTATTCGAAATCAGGGTAAAAATGCAAATTTAAGGGATAATTGACATCATGATCGACAAAAGAAAATCATTGACGCGGGGGACGCTGCCACATGGAGGGAAAGATATTTCTACATGGAATTAAAAACTGCAAGTCACCGGCCTACTAAAAAAATTGTGAAAAAATACTCAACTTTCGCTAGCAAAATTTGACCCTCAAAGCAAAACACACGAACAACGGTAGCACGCAGCACAGACAGAACCATATAAATAAGTAAAATTCAACGAAATTATAAAATCCAAAGGTACTTTTTTAGAAAATTTGAACGTATGTATGTACCTGAATTATTAAGAAATATATCTCATTTGGTGAAAGACTACTCGTTAAAACAGCATTGAATTTCCATCAAAGCCTCATCGGTAAAATACATTTCTATCTTTCAAATTTATCTCTATATATCACAACCATGACAACCCTGAAGAGGAACGTTTCCTATAGCAGGGCCTATTGTTGTGTATATATGTTCAAAATAATGTAACTAAGCAAACATTTATTGCAAGACAATGTTGAATACACACTTTGAATTGGACTGAAATGTCTGGTAAGTTACACGCTTACTGTGCGCAGACAAAAATTGTCCCAACCACCTTAAGCCCCAACTGAAATCATATCCGGCTTTCTCACACCCCTGCCCCTAGAAGAAAACCCAGTCAACCACTAAGAAACCTCTCTCTAACCCATTCTTGAGGACGAGGGGAGTATACGATCTGGCCAGTCTTTGAAGAAAAACACCTAAACCGAAATCCCAGCTCAGAAAACTCAAACCAACCGGACAAATACCCCAAGGCTCAAAGGAAGTCTTGGCCAGCGGAGTCCGCTTGCATAGCCCAGGCCCTCCGCCCCACCCCAATGCTATGCGCGCGGGCGATATACAGTTATGTATATACATACTCTTTAAAACTAAGCGCCGCTAGGCTGCCTGGGAACCCACCTTGCAAGCCACACCACTCTCCCCACTCCTACGGCCTGTAATCTCCCTTCCCCCGCCCCATGGGCACTGTCAATGACCTCTGATTGCTGACGCCTACCTCTTCCTAACCGCCGGGACTGGGAGAGGGGACTGGCCCGATACCGATACTGACGACAGTCTACGGTATCGATCGTTGCGATGATTTAGGAAATCGGTCGGCTGGTGGGCCATTATGGGGGGCAATTAACAGCGGAGTTAAGGTGGTAGGAGCGGTGATCGTTGGCCATTCAGTGCACACTTTAATAATTTTTCAAGTCGAAAAAAATTAAAAGACCACATTTCATTCTAGTTCATACATCTGTGTATGCGGTGGAACTCACCACACATGCAGTAATGGTAATGTTATAGAATTATACTTCACATTTTCCCACAATTAAAGCACGACTTGAGTTTTCGATAGTTTTCGACGCGTTGTTCGGAATTCGAGCGAAAATTTTATTTAAATAAATAAGAATGTTTATTTCAATCTTTCGCTCAGCGTGACACCTTGATATTTGTTACCAACCATTATAATACTATAAAATGTATTCTTCCGCATTTAGAAGACAACCTGCAAATATGTAATCGAATTATTACGAAAAATATCTTACGCGACATATGGCTACGTGTTAAAATAGCACTGAGTTGCAAAAAAAATCAAACCGGTAAAATAATATATTTTTTCCTATTTTTACCTACAGATATACCTACCTAAACACACATGAAGTTTCACATGCAAATTTGTACGTAGAAAATCGCTACAACCACCTTAACTTGCACCATTAAGGGCAGGTGGGTAGGAGGGTAAGGGGAGGTTTGAATATGGGATGCTTGTTGCACGAAGATGCTAATACATTAAAATAATACGACGTAACATCATTACCATTGGAAATCCAACAAACTGCTACGTAGATTTTTGGGATAGCCCTTACGCCCTCTACCGGCTCTATCTTTTCACTTTCTTACGCATTTATTTCCCGCCGTCAAGACTCTCCCTGAAGCTCCTCGTGCCTTCTGCTTTCACGAACCAAAATTCCGCGCATCTTTCTTCTTCCCTCCATCTTTCTATTCACTATGTATCCTCAATTCACCTTTTCTGCCTTCTCCGAATCTAAGCCACTGGTTTCATTCCACCACATCCAACACTTCCTCGTTCAGACAAATTTTGAGGATACCGAGACTAGCCTCTACGGAGGTAATATAGTCTACTAGACTATATTACCTCTACGGAGTCTCCCGCAAGTGCGAAATTCCACAGAGTAAACAAAAAAACCATTCGCCTTGGCCGGAACACGAACCCGATACCCAAAACTTCGCACCGAATATTTTATCCAGTTAAGCTACTAAGGTGACCTTCTCCTCTGTGGATTTTAGTTTGCTTAAAAGAAATAAGATGTTCAAGACTGCTGAACATATGATGTCACAGAAGCAGTCCAAAACTTGCGCTTAGCGCCACCCTCCACAAGGTTAAATCCAAACATGAAAAACAGGATATCCTCGGTTTTCGGTGAAATTGAAAGGAGTAAAATAAAACTTTTTGCTATCAATTGTGCTTGGTATAGTGGGCGAGGAAAGGAAACTTCTGGATGAGTTTATGAAGAGGCAAGATAGGTGGTTGTAGGGGATAATGAGGAGCGAAAGGGTTACATAAGGACGTAATAGAGGAGAGGGTGCTGGGTAAGCGGGGAAGGGGAAGAAAGAGAATAAGTTTTATGGATGGGATGAAGAAGGGTAGGAAGTATGCTGAGATGAAAAAATAAAGATTAGTAAACAGGTACAATCTAGAGGATTTTTACTAACTTACTTCCAGTTAAACCTACCATAACCATTAGATCACCTAACAATAACGGTGTAGAACTCTAAACGTTACCACAAACGTGTATCGCAGGGTATGTTTACATCAGAGATGCCAGGTGCACCAAATCTACTACAACCACTCATTGATGTAAAATCCAGTTCGGTGCATCATCAGCGTATAGGAATATCGGAAAGTGAAACATCGGTATCGCTTAACATCGGAAAAACTGGTATCGGGCCAGCCGCGGCTGGGGAGTGGCCAAGGAGGAGAGACCCATCTCACCTTGTATCCGGTAGAGTGGGAGGAGGCTTAAAGGTGAGAATGTTGGGGGAGGGGTGGCAGGAGAAAGAGCAGAGGAGAAGCAGTCAGCTGATCGGACGAGGTGGAAAAGTTTTTTTAAGGAAGGTTGCGTTCCCATAGCTACCTGTCCACCGGCGGCAGGTTTCCCCCCTTCCCCTTTGCACACCGACTGGGAACACGACGGAGAATTTTTACGGGCACATGAATGCCCTCTCCCTTTCTATCCAATGCCATAACCCCAGCAACTCACGAGGCGGAACCGATACTACTGCCGAGTAAATTTAGCGTCACTCTACGAGAACTAAGAGTCACCAAACTTTTTCGGGCGGCGGTCACCTTCTAGAATTTTTCATCATTTTATCGAAACCCTAAATTTTACCAATATGCAATCATAAAAGGACGGGCAAAAAGAGAAGGCATATAATTTTTACAGTTTTAATTATTTTTTATATAAACCCAATTCACTCACATCTAAACTAATATCAATGCGAAAAAATTACAAATGACATGGTAAGCAGGATGGACCATGGCAGGAAACCATTGGGATGAACTTGGCTAATAAAAAAATAATTTTTCTTTGTACTTAATCCGAAGATTCTCACGAAATTGAGAGGAATTTATGCATGACGAAATAACAGACCGTGCAATTTTCCACGGTGTAAAATTTACTGTTCACCTGAAGATGACGTATTGACATTGAAACCCGCGTGAACGTAAATTTTAAACGGTGCAAAATTTCACGGTTATACATTTCATCATTTTTATTTGCCGGAATTCGAACCTAGATCCCCCAGCTGCCGATGAGTGTTAGCCAGTTTCAGTGCAATTGGGAGATCCAGGTTACCTTTAATGATCAAGTCAAACGATTCCGTCATGGAAAATAATTTCACAGCTTTGGTGTGTATTTATATCTAATCAGAGGCGTTATATTAAGACTTAATAAGTTAGTTAAATTGACGGATATTGTCAATGTGACGGTTGTGCTTGGTGACTATTGGCAAGTTTAGTCAAACTAACTGGTGATTAGTCAAACTTATTTTCCAGCGCATTCATGGAATGGTCAGTAATTAACTATTGGCGGAAAAACAACAATGAGCCCAATGGCCTGGTAAAGCATGGCGTCACGAACAATTGGTTACTAAGGTATATTTTTTTACAAATAAATGCGAATTCAATGCTCAATATACGGGAAAATATTGTTTGAGGAGTAATTTGACGTCAGGACTTTACCATCCCATACGTTATATTCTATTGATTACCACTGATTACGCAGAAGTCCTGGCTAAAAACGGGCTAGGGACAAACTAAAGCAGAGAAGCCGGTCATCACTAGGGTCTGGCACGAACATAAAATGAGATGAAAAACGTACCAGAGTCAAGTCATTAAGCTCCCAACATATTTTATGGAACGTCTCCCTTCATTGCATCCACAAATATCCACTAAGATTGACGTTAGAAGGGGGTTGGTAGCGTCTTGGATTTGTAATGTATTGCCTCTTTGGTCCTAAAACTTAACCAGGCTGAAGCTAAAAACAGAAAAAACCACCGCAGTGAGTAAAAAAACATCTATATCTATCTGCATCCAAAGAATACCAAGCAAGCTACCAGAAGGTGTGTGGCAGGGTGTGAGTTATCGCAAACATGCACTAAACTGTGCCCTAATAAGGTTAATGAAACTACAGCAAAAACCTCCAAATTCTTGTTAGAAGGTGATATTTCAAAGCATGCACTACACTATAGGTATGCCACCAATGCCAGATAAGTTATTTTTATTAATGTATTTTGCAGCTACATGAATGCACACATATGCAAGAGCTACACTAGGAACATGCACGACGTCCTGTTAGCACTAGGTAGCCGATAAGGATACAAGCATTAGGGAGCAAATCAACTAAGCAATCTATCGACAAACCTAGTTAAAAGTCTCATTGGCAGATTTTATGGCCTCTTATAGTTCGCGGGAAAGATGTCATTTTAAAACTGTCCGTTCCGCAGTTTAGTTTCCTAATATTATTCTCATGATCTGTTCTAGCGAAATATGACGGGTTTTGTAACATGTTATTAATGTTATCAGAAAACAAATTGGTTTGGAACTTGCATAAGGAGATTAACTAATTTTTTAATTGACGGTCTGAAAGCGATTTGAGGCAAGTAATACTACAGAACGTGGGCCGTAAACGACATTTTATGAGGAATAAGCGGTATAAATGTAGTAGTGGATACTTCAGCTGTCCAAGAACTGTCTATTAAGTAAGGAACTTTTCATAGCTGCAAAATAAATATTATTCAGGGAAGGAATTTTCAACAGTTCTGATTGATTTTTAAGGAGCAAAAAAGATATATGACGTATCAAACAAATCTATTTTCTCGATGCATTTAATTTTATGAAATCTCAGAAGAATTTAATAATGGAGGTTACAGAAAAAAATGAAATTATTGAAAATATTTTCCTGAAATTTGTTCATAATTTTTGATTGCACCGAATTTGGCACATTGGGTATTGGTAAATGAGCAGAGATGACACCAGAGTTACGCGCCAAGCATGGAATTCCCAGCCAGATACGGCTATTCACGTGGGTTATACAAAATGTAATTATTACATAATGAACACCCAGGAAGTCCATAGATAAAAAAATCTTTATGCGATCCCCTCGGGAAATAAATAATCACAATTTATCCCAAGAACGCCACGGCCTATTGGTCTGCAACAATAAACGCTTATTATTATTTTTCCAGAAAAGATGAAGCAAATTCTTACACTGACATGACCAGGCAGATCTATCTGTCCGACCGGACGATAATTTTTCCACCGGGAACTGCGAGATCACGACCGTTTAATTATTATTTTCCCAAATCCGACATCACCTTACGCAACAACAAAACTTTTCGCAGATAACGCATCGCCGGATGGTCGGCGAGACCTAATGGGTGAAAAAACCCAACTCACTTTACCCTTAATAAAAAAGGAGAGTTGGGAGAGGGGAAAAAACAAAAAGATTGAAATCGTTACCTTTAGAAGCTAGAGGGAGGCGAAAACGTGACGAGGAGCCCAAAACATCGATGTGATAGCAAGAAGAAATACGGCCGGGCGTGCTTCCTCGTGAACTCCCTCTTCACCGTGGCGGTGTGGGGAGGGCCGGTCAGATCTCTGCGGCGAGGCCTTATACACGTCTCTTCCACGGCCGCACGGCTATCTCGATGAGGTTAGCACGTCACGACCGGGGCAACAACATATCTCCTCCCCAGGACCACGTTATAACTACATCCAAACTATCCCCCGTATACCAACCAGTCCCCCACATTGAGCGTAGTTCCAATGTCCTTTTCAATTCCCAAGCGCCTCGACATTTTGTCCATTGTTGTAGGCAAAGAGGTTATTTACGACCGCGGTGCTCATGTCGTGCACGGCCTACAATATTACAATATGACTAGTTGATAACCCGTCAAAAAAGCTAACCGCCTAATATACTAAATTAAATAACAACTAGCATTATCTTGGTAATAAACAATATACTTATAAATAAAGTTGTCTTCGGGCAGAAGTGGTGGAATTGATCCATTACAATGAAATTCCTTGGCAGTTTTCCACTTTTTAATATTGGTTTATGCGAACGGTTTCGATGTATTACATCATTGTCAAGTACGGTTATTATACTAAACAAATATTATTAAAAATATCGAAACCGGTCGCATAAACCAATATTTAATATAAAAAAGTGGAAAACTTCACTTATAAACTCACAAACTCGCTCACTCAAAACTTCACTCACACGCAAATAATTTCATTCTAAAATATACTTAAATAACAAAAAATATCAGCAAAACATTAATAACAAAAATATCAAAAGATAAGTTTAAAATATAACTAAAAGATGAAAAAAAAATCAAAACCTATTACCCAAGGAAAAAAATTATGTTTTCCTCTGTTGCTCGCCTCGCATGCCGTACCTTGCTATGCCAGAGCCTCTTCATTAATTTATGTCTAGTCAGTATTTTTCAATGCTTAGCCCTAGCCTCTAGGTTGTCTGTGTTTCCCAATGGAAAAGTATTGTTTTTAGTTTCTATCTCTGACAAACACCGCATACAAGATGCCAAACACATTTACAAGACATTTTGCGCTACTTCTGTTAATTGACCAGTAGGGATGAGTCCCGTTCTCACCGGAACGGTGGAAATTCGACGCGACGGCGTGGACAGCACTACGTGCCGGCCCGTCTAAAAATGACGGACAATACACCCAATCATGCAAATCTTATTAGTAACGATTTTATTTATATTTGTTTTGAGCGGGTTACTTATCTGTTAAACCTCGTTCGCATTACAAACTTCTTACCATTGTAGTATCTACATAACGTTGGCATTTTCTACCCACATCCGCACCTGTCTTAAATCACCGTGGTATGATTGGCACTTACTATCTTTAACGTACGTACCGTATTTGTTTCTCATCTCCTGCCAGTTATTTGAAGATGATGATGGACCATTGTTAACTGAAGTGCATCCGGATGGCCGAAAACAACTATTGCAGATAGATAGCTATAGTAAGTTTACCCGGGTAGAAAAAGATACCATGGTAGGTGCCAACCCGGCGCACAGTGGGCTGAAATGCCGATTTAGCACGACAAAAGTCAATTTTTCGAAATTCATAAAATAAACGCAAAAATATGCCTAGAAGGTAGGAAAAACACTATTTCATGACGGACAATACGATTTTCGGCTTTTACGATAGTTTAATTCGTTGTACAGACCTCGAAAGTGGCTATACCTAGTGACGTCACTAGCATGCGTAACATTCCACGCCATTTCGCTCAGAGAATGACACCGTATTTTTAAGGCATACTTTACTTGGAACATGTATAAAGATAATCTAAAAACGAATAGACATTTATTTTCACAAATTATAATGATATTTATACAATCGCCAACACTCTGGGATTCCTCGTTAATCCGCTTCACACATTTGGGGTCTATAATTCCAATTGTCAGCTTATTCAAAGTATTTACTGAACTAGCACCGAAAGACAAAGTTCCTCCCGAGTAGTCGAAAGAATAACCTCACAAATATAATTAATATAATTGAAACAAATTAAGTTCCAATGCGAATGGTAACAATCGAAAAATTAATTTCTCGGGCTATAAGAATACGCTAAATGTACCATTGTTTGCGGTGAGCTAAAATTTAGAGAAGCAATAATATTTAAGAGACTTAAATTAATGAACAAAATTAACATGCAATCATTGACTGTAATCACAGACAATGTAAAGTCATAGGGGCAGCAGAAGAAAATCGTAATTAAATCGAAACGAATTCATCATCGCTATCGCCAAAATCTTCTGTAGTACAAACAAAAAAATAGTCACTTTTACCTTAAATCCGAGTCTGTTATCATTCAGTGTCCATGCTCCTACCTCTGAAATAGAATACCATGGAGGACAGCTAGTAATGAGAAGGGGGCATTAAATGAACTGGTAAAGTCGCAATGTCAAATTAATTTCCAAATAATATTTTCCTGAGCATTAACTTCGGATTTATTTGGAAGAGAATACTTTGGCAACCAATCGTTCCTGATATCATACTTTATAAGTATTGCGAAACTTGACGGCATTTGCGCAGAAGACCATTGTCAGCGGACGAGTCTATTGTCCTCAATCTCGCTCCGCGCGGGGGAAGAAGGCAGTCTCCGCGTGAGACCGCCAGGGTTCTCTCAGACGCATTCCTTTATTGCCGACATCAAAATTTTCAAATAGTTAAAAGCTCATATAGTTACTTCTCTACGACCGTGGTTAAAAGTATCAGAGGAAGCGCCGCGAAATTTGAATTCGCTTAACATGAATACGAATATGTCTTAACAAATTATAACGAATGCAAGCAAGCGAATTTTAAATATATGCAATGATAAAGAAATAAAAATATATTATAACATGACAAGAGCAACGATATCAGTACTATCATTTAACATTAACTTTAAAATTTAACATTAACTATTTTCTGACGACGCGGTTGTATACAGAGAGATTTCGAAGTCGGATGAGTTATTAACAAAGATTTTGTAGCAATCCTGGAACGAAAAATGGCTGTTGGAATTAAACGTAAATAAAGGCGTCGCAGTACATTTTTGTGGAAAGAAAATACACCAGAACGATCTTACAAAATAAGGAAATCAGATGTACGTATAGAATATCGAGATTAACTCTTGTCGGAGTAAGCAAAAATTGCAATGAACAAAAGTGTACTCATCGCCACTCCAAAATATATCATTTAATCTTGGGTATGGTAAATGTAGAGGGTATATGAGAAATGTTTGCGGTAAAAGTAGGAGGGATAGGGTTAGGAATGAGTTGGTGATGAAAGAATGTGTAATAGATGCTCCAGTAATGGACATACTTGAAATGTGGAGTGTGCTTCATTAGTTTGGCTATGTCGAAAGAATATATAAGCATCGAATAACAAAGTAGATTTGAGGTAGATGAGTGAATGGTGTGATAGGAAGGGGAAGACCGGGAAAGTCATCGGTGAATGTGGATGAATATACTCTTAAGATAAGGGAAATTAGGAGTCTTAATAACAGAGGGGCGGGTATGAAGCAATGTATGAGGTAACTGAAACAAAAAAGGTATGCAATGATAGGGCAGTAAGCCGGAAATTATTAATTAGGGTCAGCATTACAGGCCTTTCACCGAGAATGGAACTTTTTTGAATGTGCCTACGGCATGATGGGTATGTATGCATGTTCCATATTGAAATATTGACAGTATTTTTCCAAGAAGGATCAAATATTACAGGAGATAAAAAATCGCGAGATTTGGACATCAAAGACTCGGAAATTTACAATGGAGGTATGCACGCAACACTTGAGTTAGCTACACGGACTTTAGTCTTGACGTCACAAGCTCGATAAATTCAAGGCACTCGATAAATTCGAACCCGATGCGAATAAGGACCCCGGTAGGCCAGAGACTCGGAAGCAATCAATGAAAGCCATTTGCCTCCGTGGGCGGCTGAATTCGTGACCTTTCCCTGGGCACTCACAACAGATATATTTCTCCGGGATGACCACACGGAATACCAACGGTACATGCGTACACAAGAATCTATAACCACGAGCCTACATTGGTCATCATTTACGCACAGACCCTCGTCCATTCAACCCAAGTGGATTACCAAGATGCAAGCACCCTATTCAATTTGCCCTTTACCAGAAAAGCTCCCTAACCCGAAAAAGCCGTTTCAACATTTCTCATGGTTTTCGGGAGGCAATCCCTTTATGTATTCTCCTTATTCCAATTCCATACAATCCTAATCCCTTATTATCACAATTTTATCCCTTATCACTATTTTTATTCATTCCTTTTTTTTAATATTATCAATCATCTCTTAGGAATTTTTATACCATCGCAAATCACCAACCCGTATTCAAAGGCATATATTAGTGATTGTCGCAATGGAGGAGTGAAAGATGAACTTAGTTTTGCAATGTAAAGTAGCCTATGGATTAAATGAACGAAAAAAATTACCATACAATTTCAGAAGAGTTAGATTAAACTTCAATGGACATTATTATCTCATTACCTAATGTAACCTCAACTTCGCAAGCAAAGAAGGGCTATTGTCTCCATTCTTATTTATGCTCTAAAGATGATTTTTTGTAACATTTTTAACCAAATGAATGCGAGAGAATAATGTTGAAAAAGGAAAAACAAGTTTTCGGAATGACGATTTTAAATAACAGTCTTTCAAAGTGCATTGGGGTATAATATACAGTTACAGAAAGAAGAAACTTTCAAATGGTATTTATCCGCACTGTTTATTGATACTACTGACCCAGGTTTCAACGGGTAACCGTCATTTTCAAGGACGGTTTTTCACCTTGAAAATGACGGTTACCCGTTGAAACCTGGGTCAGTAGTATCAATAAACAGTGTGGATAAATACCATTTGAAAGTTTCTTCTTTCTGTAATTATGAAAGAGTTCCACAAAGTCAAGCCTGAAACTATTCGCTTATAACATGCAGATTGACTTTTGGAACCCAACTCATCCCGTGAAGCATGTAATTGACGTCTCCATTAATCGATTTCTTTTCCGTGATAACTCACCCTTCAAAACTGGCAATTTGTTAGGGATTTTTTTGCTAAAACAAAGATCTTTTCCAAGAATCACCCGCCCAATTTGAGCCACCCACAGACCTAAGTATACATCAAAACTGAGAATGATAACGAAAGCAGACATATTTGGTATTAGAAGAAACTCAACCTTCTGTGACATGACAGTTCACAAAAAAAAGCATCTCAAGCTTCTGGACGCCTTTATGAGAAAACTGTTGAATGCGTAAATAAAGAGTTAATATCTGAAATTAAGAAGAGAAGAGAAATTCTACGAAAAACAAGCCAAAATTAAACAGAAGAAGAAGGGGGCATACAAAGCGATTTTATGTATGTACTCTGGAGGCATTATGGACAAAAATACGCATTGTACAAAGGATATTAAAAGGAGAATGGCGCCAGCAAAGGAGACACTTATTAATTGAACAGATCAAGAGATGGAAATCCTGAGTAAAAACGACAACAAAGGACAATAGAGGAGCCTGACATTCCCTATTGGATTGCGACACTTGGGACCCTGAGTAATGAGAAGAGAATAGAGAAGAAACTGGAATCATCCGAGATATGGATGTGGAGAAGGATGGAAAAAATAGGATGGTTGGAAAAGAGGACAATAGAAGATACATTTGCCATGTAAGGAAAAGAAAGAAAGTTACCTGAGTAGATCAAGAGAAGGTCGAGTGAATGGATTGAGCCAGTGATTCAGGGGAAGAGGGAGAGAGGAGATGGGTAGAAACATTTTTTGGATGTAAGTACTTAATGCAGAGATAAATAAAGAAAATGTTATATTTAAATTGTCACAGTATATTCCAGTTTAGCTTTTTTAACATTAACGTGTTGTTCATTATAGCAACATAATTTAAAAGTATTACGTGACGTATGTGTTGTTTTTTATGTTGCCAGAGGAGTGGCCAGAGGAAAGTTTTAAGGTGGTTGGAGCGATTTTTGTTTATTTACAGATTTTCGTGAAACTTTGCACCCGTGTTCTCATTAGTGACATCTTTAGGTAGTAGCATAGAGTAAATATATTACTACTTACTCTATGGTAGTAGTGAAAAAAATTGCATCAAACCAATTTGGTCTTTTGACAATCAAATGCTATTTATAACTCTTAGCCCGATGGCACGTATTATAAAAACATCTCAAAAACAATTTCTCGCGCAGCTTCCCATATCCCAACCCGATTTTAGGAAACGAAAAAAGCAAACGCATCGCCCCCCTTCAGGACAACCACTTACATTTTTCTCATTCTCCGTGCATCTTCAAATCTCTAGAGACTCATATCCTTCTCCCGACTTCCTTCGCAACTCTGTACAAACTTCCGCCTGTGATCCCTTAAACTCTCTCTATCTCTCAACCCTTCAGAATACCCTTATCTTCCCTCTCCCATCATTCTCAGGATTCCAACAGAAAACAAAAGCATATCGGCACACGCCATCGGTGGCAAAAGCCTTTCCATCTCTTTTTTAACCCGTTTCAGTCCCTTGGGAATGGAAGAAGGAAGGGAAGGTTCACTTCCAAGACAAAATGCGGAGCGCTCTGGACTTGGGAGAGAACGATGAAGCAGGAAGATTGTCACCCTTGCACGCCCGAGGAATATAGTTAAAAGGTTAAAAACCCTAGCGGGGTTTGTGTTTGAGTCAGAGAGAACGAGCATAGAATCACACGCTTGCCTCACGTTAATATTTCGTGCTACCGTCGTAACCTTCGAGCACTTATACCATAGATTTAAAAAATGAAAAGTTTAAAAATAAAAATCCCTTTTTAGTATCGGCTTTCAAGGTATCATCGGCAGTGTTACCATATGTCCGACGTCACATGCATGGGGGTTGCTCCGGGGACAAGAGCCAGGTAAAGCGGGAAATAAGTAGCACAGTAAATCGTAGATTAGGCTTGCATGAGAGGACATACGAGGGTATCGACCTAAATTAGGGAGTCCCCAAACTTTTTTGATCGTCGAACCCTTCAATAATTTCTCAAAATTTTATCGATCCTCTCAAATATTACGTAATTATTACAAGACAAGCTGATAAATATGATTTTGTGATTTCAGACTTTATTTTAATGCTTTGTTTATATCGTAAGTATCAAATAGGTGGCGGCGGGGTAACGTCGTAGCCTGCCAACCCAAAGGCCGCGGGTTCGAGTCCCGTGTTTGTTTTCCTTTGTTACGCCTGTTGCTCACGGTAACATTTTCCATAAAATAGTTTTATAAAAATTTGTATTGAAACTTTTATGAATCGCACGTAAAACGTACTTAAAACTATTCATAAAACCGCAATGTCCTGCCATCTATGAGACGCTTTGTGAAGACGTGAAGTGATAAATGCACACTCTTTTGGATGACTGTTATGTTAATAACTATATGTATTGTTTATTTACTTACTTTCTGATCACACTCAACGGTGCTAAGGCTGTAACGCATTCTTCTAACAAGAAAGGTACTGCCTCAACGTTCCATGAACTTCCAGCCATGTTTGTTTACATTTTTCTTGTTTGGCTTCCCATGGATACGAGATTATTATCAACGCTATGAGCGGAACATCTCATTGGTTGTTGCATAAAACGGTTTTATGGAAATACAACCTGTCCTATTCCGTAAAACATATTATAAAACTAGGTTTTTAAAAACGGTTTTATCGTTAGCAAGCTCATTTTTATAAAATTAGTCGATTTTATTAAAGGTTTTACCGAAAATTTTACCGTGAGCAACAGGCATTATTGTTACAACGCCTGATGTAAAATGGTCCTCGAGGCTGTATTCCGGTTGATGAAATAAAAAAATAAAATATCAATTCAGATGCGTTATAATATTGCTTTTAATAAGCTGGTAAAAATGACAAGTCAAACACATTAGTAGTTGGTCAAACTGTCACGGCATACTTTCTACCTCTCTTTATCCGGGCATCCAATAAGTCTATTACCCTTCCCCGGTTCTTCCTTACCCTTCCCCGCTTTTCGAACATTCTACACTATATCACGGCATGCAGCATCCCTTCGCCCCTCTATACCTCTTCCAATCGTCTACTCTGCCTCCTCATAATTTAGTCATCTCACCCACCATACCCAGCACGTCCTCGTTCGTCTTATTTCCCGTTCATCGAATCTTTTACATTACCTACACACCCACATTTCAAACGCCTGCAGTCTATTCTCACCACCGTTCTCCATAGTCCACGTTTCTGCACTGGCCAACGCTACACTCCACATAAGACTATTCGCCAGTCTTCTCTTTACATTCATATCCGTCATTAATCCTCACCCATTTGATAACGCCTATTATCCATGTAATATCCTCGCTACTACGCCCATTTTCACCCAGCGTACTACCCACGTAATTAAATTGCTCTACCTGCTCCCGTTATTTGCCCTCTACTTTCATGGTTAGCCTCGCTTTATTTATACTCGTGGGGGTAAAATACTTTCCTCCCACAAGGGTTACTGCAAAGTTCGTAGTGGAGTTTTGGCTATACAAATAAGACTTGACGACTCCTTCAACTCCGAACCAGCGGATTTCTTCTCACGTAAAATCGATAAACTATCCCAACGTTGGAAGAAAGTCATATAATATATTACTAATTAATTTCTGCAAGCTGTTTATCTCAAAAACCTTTATAGCAGCAAAAGAAACGCTTCGAACTTATGCATCAACCTAATAATATCTGCCTTATCCACCTAGAACTCCTGAGATACGAACTTTTCTAACTTGACTAATTTTTTTCACACCGTACGATGAAAACGCCTTCACAACGGAAGATATTTTTAAAGATTCTGTAAACATTAATTGATTAATAAGTGGAGAGTAATTGGTTTATTTTTTACAAATAGTTTAAAATGAATAAAAACTACACACCGCTAAAACTCTGCCAAGATCTATTCGTTATACATTGCTCATTTTGAAAAATCAGGTCCCTCTGGAGTGCATACCCGAACCTACTATTTCCCATGGTAAACGGTTGATATATTTTTGACAGGGAACTCGGAAAGTATAGTGGTAGTACGTAGCCGATATTTCGTTATCACTGGAAAGATGAGACACTTTTCTTTACTATGAGGCCAAATTCATTGAATTTTATGTGAAATGACATCTCGCCCGAAATACCTTATGCCAAGCGTGCATTTGAAAAATAAAATATTAAGCAATTTTCACGAGAACCCATTTTTTTCCGTAACGTCAGGATGGAAAAAAAACACTCAAAAACGACCGTATATTTTTCAAACTACCCCTCATTATTCATTCCCCGAGTTCCGTAACACTTGGCAGATTCCGGAAAACGTCACCGATCCCAAGGCGCGCCTCCCCCAGGACAGGGGAGGGTGGGGAAAGAGAACGACCCTTCTGGCTGCGCGCCTGACTCAACAGTTGCAAGCGTCTCCTGCGCCAGCATCTACGGAATGCCTCCATGGAAACGTAAATATGTACCGTTTCGCACGGATACCCCACTCGTATTCGCACCACAAGAGAACAAAGGAAACACACCTACTTAAATACAAGTCTGCCACAACAAACTGGGAAGGAAATCAGTATTAAACCGCCAGTTGAGGTTTAATCCTTCGAAGGCGATGTATTTCTGATGATGTCAAATATATTGAGGCTCACTTGTCAAATATATGTCACTGAGGCTTCGCCTCGTGACAAGCATTAGCGATTTATGCTAATGCATAATTAGTCGTAGTTACACTAACTTTAGGGTATAGTGTAATGCATGTTGGTGATTACTCACCCCCTGCCACACACCCCTGAGGTGGCTTGCAGGGTATTTTGTAGATGTATAGATATTTTGTGAATTTAGGCATACAACAGTTGCAATGAGGTAGCCAGGGGATGCGGACCTCCCGAATATTATTAAATCACTCTCTTTAAAAAAAAACAGCGCTTAGGGGTCGTGCAGAAACTACGTTGCCAACTTAGGACTGGGGGAGGGGGTCGCATAAAAACCAATGGCGGGTAACGAGGAGAAGCGGGGGGGGGGGGGGGGGGGGGGAGTTCACTCAAAGTAACGTAGCTGATACAATGCGCCTGTTTTAAGTTTCTTACTCCTCAACAATACTATAGAGTTTAATACGAGGAAGGGCACGCGGGGTGTTTCATACACCCCAAGCTTCTACTTTAACGCAATGTAACCCATTGCCTCTACAATGTTGTAAGTCTTCATACCACCAAATTCCTTACATTTTCTACCTCGAGAGAAAACGCAACTTATCAGAGGAGTTACCGCGGGGTAAATAGCGACCTCGTGACAACGCTTTTCAAGGCAGCAGTCAGAAATGAGAGGAGGGGAGAGAACAAAGTAGATGAGCACAGCACCTTGCACCGTGATTCATGGTTGATTTTTAGAATTCAAAAATGAATATTACCTGTTCCAATTGAGATTAGATAGTTCAATTATATCTACTTTGGCTATTTATTTGTCTTATTTCAACCTTTCCCTAAAAATAAACTCACTAAATAATTGAGAAAATATTTTTTAATTGAAACTTTCATTTGTAGAGACGTTACATGCCGGGGGGGTGGGAAGAGGGGCTGGGAAAAATACTACGGTTGTCAACGAAGGAGGGAGGGGGTATAAAATTAACCGAAAACGGTACATGCAAGACCCCTTAGGGAGCAAGTTGTACTGTGATTATTCAACAAATAATCTTGATTTCATTAATGGAATACTATTTTTTATCTCTATTGATAGAGAGGAGAACACAGGGGAAGCGTGGAAGAGGATAGGAATTCTGGACGAAATAAGAGGAGGTAGAAGATATGAAGAATTTAAGAGTAATCTTGTGGCGGGACATCCTAAGGAGGGAAAGCGAGACAATATCTATGAAATTGGGATGCAGAATGGGGACTGTCCAAGAACCTACCAATCACCTGGAAGAATGCTTCAATGAAATGAAAAAATTACACTGAAGTCTTGCATTAAATTGCACTAAAAATCCCCCCCCCCCCCCAAACCGCTTATGCTCACAATGAAATCCTGGGAAAGTGACAGAACAATTGTTCGGATCATTAGAACTCAATTTGGGGTTAAAGGATAAAAGAGCATAACAGACAGGTTTATAAAATGTATAAAGGCATAGGTAATACATAATAACTTTATGATCATTTTTTATAAGTACTTAGTGTATAAATTTAATTGTTTCAGGCTTGACTTCGTGGAAGTGATAGATATCCATTTTTTAATAAAAAACTTTGTACTTTTCCACACTTTATTTCACAACTGCGACCGGTTTCACCATAATATGGCATCTTCTGGCCTGGCCAGAAGATGCCATATTATGGTGAAACCGGTCGCAGTTGTGAAATAAAGTGTGGAAAAGTACAAAGTTTTTTATTAAAAATGGACTTAGTGTATAGATGATTCACTAACTATCCACGCAACGCTATTTTATTAATATGCTATATATTTCCTACAGCACGTCCTGCATAACTTATATATCTGTGCACGTACGTATTTGCATAATGCATTAACACTCGTAGCATACAGAAAGTATATTAGCATAGTGTAGGTGAAATTTCACCCCCTGCCGCACACCTTCGAGGTTGCTTACAGGGTACTATATAGATTTAGATTCTTGACCCCAGAATAATTGCGTGTCTGCGATATTTCGCCATATTCTAACGCAAACCGCGAATGTTTGCCAAAATTCTGCGTCGATATAACTATACGGAATTCCATGGATGCTCGGAGGGCGAGAGATTTGAATGAGAGCCCGTTGCAGTCGGCGCGGCGGGCAGCATTGCCTGATGTCCTTGAGCGATAGGTGAGCTATGGCCTCCCGGCGGAACGTAGCGAAATACCTTCTTTCCCAAAGGAAAACAATGCCGGAGTGTTATGTACACAAAACGCGAAGGAAAACAGCATCGACGGATTAGAAAGGTTTGAACTCTTCGGCTGTCGGTGCATTTCCTCCCTATCACGTGTGCTAATAAGTTCTTGATAGTAGACACAACCAACCATACGTGAACACAAACACGCCCACTATTCCGGTTTACTTGACACGTCAAATTTCCATCGATAGCGGGTAAACGAAGACAGCGTGACGACCAAGGACCAAACCATTGTTTACGTCGTCATGACAACGGTACGATTTTACGGATCTTACCACAGAAGAGAACTCGACAATCTACGAGTGGGGTAGAAAAACGTTCACAAACGAAGTTCCGAAGGACACTTACATATACACGGAAGGTTACGGAAATTCAAAAAGGAATATGAGGAATTCACAAAGCAAAAGGCATTCGCGATCTTAATGGCTCAAAAAGGAATATTTTAATCCTCTCCAAGGTGCAGCAAACATGTAATAATTTTATCCATATGGATTACCCACGGAGAATAAATTTTTCTCTTGAAACGCTTTGCCTTCAACATCTCTGTGGTTATCTCTCTACAAAAATAGAATAATTTTTACTATTTTCCCAAAAACTAATATGATTCCTGCTAATACAATATGTTCAAATGTTAGAAAAGTTCAATATATTAGCTAATTCTAAAACGATACCGGAATCAAGATTGCCTGTAAACAGAAATTCATAAGTTTCCTTCTACACAGAAGGAAACTTTCCGACACAAAATACAATGAAAAAGAAGAAAACCTATATGACGGTCCATAATACAATTATGTGCAGAATGAAATACTCAATGCTCTCCAGATATATTACATGCAAAGAATTATCCGTAATACGAAAGATAATGAAATGAAAGAAACAGGAGAAAATATGGCTTCTAGACTTCGTTGTGACGGTTGAATACCACTGATTCTTCTACAGGTAACTCGAGTCGCAGAGCAGACTAAAAGCACAGAGTAAAGATATACTCTGTGATATAAGTACCAGCATATTTTCTTATGTCGGCACACGAACAAATGAAACTAAAGTTCGATAAAGTCTTTATTATACGATTATACTACCGCACAGTGAAATTTGCATTATCAGCAGGTGACACCGGCTCTAACGAACGAAAGTATAATGGAGAATTGCAAAACTCATGTTAGCCATTAAAAGAAATATAAATGTGCTCAATGACAGCTTTTCAGTATACTATAGTCACGATAACAAATATTAAATTGTATCCCAATTTGTAATACCAGCAAACTACTGTGCCAATTCCACTAACGGAGGTGTGGAGATTTCCAATTATTTCTGCATCAAGGAGCTTTTGCAATTCGAAAAATTCTTACCACAAACATTCAGCCATCCTTCTACTCTGCACGGGTAGACCAGCTTCGTCCTCCGAGTCATTTCGGCGAAGAATCAATCAATCTGCAGACAGGAACCGCTTCAGCCAAGAGGCTTCGTCGGGGAGATAAAATCCAAGACACGCTGAAATGACTGCCTTAAAAAATATCCTTTTCCGCAGACGATTCCATTTCACACACAAATCACTTCCCAATGGTAGAAATAGCCCGTAAGGAATTTATCCCAAGCACTATTAACACTTCTCCTCAGAGCCACACCTACTGTGTGCGGTGCACCTAGGAGATTCGCCAGCACAATAGCTTCATGACCAACTCTCAAAAAAATCTGTAAGCCAAAAACGACAGATCTTAGAATTGCCAAAGTTGAAGTAACCGGGCAGTTGGCATCCGAAGGGTTGACACACCAACGTGGTTAGGTCTTCCCCCACTGGGCAACGAAACACAACTGCTCCCCTTCCGTTCGAAGCAGAGGCAGAGATTTGAAACGAACGAAGTGCTCTCTGGTGAACATCAGGAAAACTTTCAACTGTGGAGGCGGAGGCAGAGTCCTCTGGATCGCCGATAATACACTTGAGGTTGGTCGTGCCTTTCGCGGTGTTTCGCACGGTGTTCATTCATATGTTTAAGCTGTTCCCGCGGTTACAGCCGTTTTGTTTTTTGCATGCCGTTTGTGGGAAATTGACGAAAAATACAATATCATTTAAGCACCCAAATATGAAAAATGATTCTTGGAAGGAAACTCCGTGTAAACAAGGTGATCTGCAGTTGAAGTTGTCGCTGACGGGAGGCCAAAGTTTTCGGTAACATTATTAATAATAGGCATGTAATAATACATTGTTCATATGACAGATTGGCAGTCATAATAGCGCTTATATGTTAAAGGTATATCTTAGATGACAATCCTGCCTCTGGTGTGCATTTTGCTAACATTTTCGCCTTGGTTGATGAAGTATTGATGGAATGAAACCTGCGTGATAAAATAGTCGTTCTCTTCAGAGTTCCTGCCTTTTTTGGGATTATTAACGCCAAGACGGATTACTCCTTTGAATAGATGGAGGTACTCCGATGAAAATGGAGAGTTCATTGGCGTGTTTGCTGGCAGAGTTTGGAAGCTGAAACACGTTGGTGACAGTCTGTTTTACAAAACATATGGAAAATCGGACATTAACTCTATATCCGAAATTAAAAGGAGTGATGGCTTGGCTAAGAAAACGAATCGGCAAGTTAAGGTAGGTATCAGCAATCCTCATTTCCTTGCCCTCCATTCCGTTCTCTCTGTCGCTTCACATAAGTTGCAGGAACGGCTTAGTAATCCATCGGCATGCTGTATATTTCACTCATTTTATTCTCTAACCATTACACCAAAATTATAACTACATGCATCTCATACACATCCTTTAAGCAATTAAAAGCTATGGTGGCATTGCACAACCTCGTTTTATTTCAAACCACCCGCGTAACAGATTAACAACTCAGAAATGACTCAGGGGATTCTCGAATGTATCACAGAACCTCTCAGAGAGAACTTTGAAATGTCTCATTGTCAGAGACACCACAATGATTTATGAAGTGAATAGATTCTGTGAAACATTTGTATAATTAAGGGTTTTTTGACTCCTTACCAAGAATTATTTTTCTAAACTTCTCTAATAAATTGAGTTTTCTCGAATAGTTAGGAAATTATGCTAAGATTGTCATTACTATTCTGCAGCATCTCAGAGATTGAAATGAGACATCTCAAAAAAATATTTGGTAAATATGAATTTACGTCTCGTCTGGCAAAATTGCTATCTCCGTCTGTACGCCTCTTCATATGACCTTCATGGATCCTCAACAAATTCACCTCATTTATCATGCACATGTTGCGCAATTATGCTTTGTTATTTCCACTTCATTTCTCACATAATGCCTGTCACTTAAACGCAAGATTTGACCTCTCGCTGCTTTGCCATATTCAAAAAAGTTTGTTTCCTCTTAAATCCCTGAGATGGTGCAGCCATCGACCACTTGCTCTTCTTCGCTACACACACATCCCCCCCTCACTTTTTCCCGCATCCTACTTCAAATCCTCGCCGGCCTCTGTGGTAACGTCCACGCCTGCTAACCCAAAGGTCACGGGTTCGAATCCCGCCTGGGGAGGATTTTTCACTTCCCAGGGCATGGTTGTTTGTGCTCGTCCATTGTTAATTGTTAATACTCCGATGTAAAGGACAATAAGAGCTGTTTTCGGTGGTTCTTTAAAATAAATAAATAAATATCCATGCACTTCCACTGATTTCTTAAAATTACCTTACCTTTTCCTCCGCCTCTTCACTCGTCCGCCAATTTCCACGTCCCACCTCCTCTGCCATTTACACAACTTCCTCTTTCTCTCAACGCACTTCCACCCTGGAATATCCTCTTCTGATGCATTATTCAGACACAATTTCCCTTTCATCCCTTCCCTTTCTGTTACCATTTCTACCTTTCCAACACTTTAACTCCATGAAATAACATCCCCCTCACCCCCTCCTCTAACCTTGTCACCTACGTCCGTGCCTCCCCTTCGAATACACTAAATGGTGCCCACACCAAGGGCAAGATTGCTTATTTTTGGGCAATAAATACTCGCGTCCTTCTAGGAAGAGCAACCACAACTCCAACAAAAGAAAACATTGCATTTCAGTGATTTCCGTGTAAGTACACCTTGTACAAGCCATTGAGACCACCCACTACCTAGAGGATTAAGTCATAGAATCACAGAAACTAATGACTGATATTGCAATATCGGTTACATGAAATATGGCTTTACCCTCAGAGCATAAGATGCAGGTGGATTTAAAGGTGGTTTTGCATGAGGCACCTAGTTGTACCATTTGATATACAGAATGCAGGCACAGAATTAGAGCAGGGACTATTTTTCCCTTTTGTCATTTATGCTTTTGCAAATCAATTCTAGCAATTCACCACTATACAAGGTGCAATTTTCAATGCACATTCATTCATGCATCAGATTGTGAAATAAATTGTCTCATGTAAAATGGCCTTTAAAACAAATTTTTGAGAATGGGGTGCATCTTATGGACTAAGAAATACAGTACATACCTACAAAAATTTCTGAAGCCACGGTACTTGGATAACCTAATCTGAGATGCAGGGTTTTATTCCCTTTTGTTTGCATTCAATTGCTCTGCATTAAAAATATTACATTTGGTTTTATCATAGAGCAATCATATTCTGTCTGTTAACTCTATGGTTTCATGTAAAATCATCACCATCGTTTGTCACTCTGAAAACTGGTTTGCTACTTACATATCTTCATTTCATTGTTTTTATTCCTTTATAATTCTTTATTTCAATATCCCTCATAATATGCTCAGTGGAATCCATCCTTGGTATTCCTCAGTAGTTCTTCCCATTCTCTTTTCCTTCCTGTATTGTTTTCAAGTTATTGTCATACGTATGTGTATTCAGAAGCCTCCTTATAGCAATAAGAAAATGTAAAGAAGGTGATGTCTACAAAGTTTTTCTTTTTCTGTATCAGGAGAATGGGCACAAGGCATCCCATATAACCGCCAAGGAATCTTGTAGAGTAGCAGCAGAGGAAGATGTTTTAAGAGAATATCTACGGCTTGATGTCGATCTTCACCCTTTATATGATGAGTGGGGCTCGCGTGATCCTCATTTTGCTGAGGCTGCCAAGACTTTCTTTGGTGTTAGAATATTGAAGCAGGAACCAGTTGAGAACATATTCTCCTTCATATGTGCCACCAACAATCACATCTCGAGGTATTTTTTTCTGAGTCATTACAAATTTAGTGTTACTGGCATGTTCTATATTTTTTAAAGGTCTTTATTTATGACTAGTTTCCATGTATAGCTATTTATAAATTCTTTAACCCAATTATATTTGGAGTGTGGTCTTGTGGAGATAGGTACTCATGTATACATATACATCCAGCTACCATATATTTTAAGTTATATTTATTTTTACGTTATGATACCTAAGTTTTCCTGTGAAAAGATTAAGGTGCAATCGATAAAGATCTTTCTTCCACATTATTGTGGTGGTGGAATATATGGACATTTTGCTTAAATGACTGGATCTTAAAAAGGTCAATTGAGTTCCATTGCCTAATTCATCAAAAAATCAAGGAATTTACTGTGAATGACCCAAACAATTGTTATCAAGTAGCCTGGGTTGCTGGGACATGAGCTTTCTGCTAATTGCTCATACCAGAGTCAGTGGAAGCTTATTGGTCACAAAATTTATTCCATATTCTATTCGCAGATAGTAGTGTGATGAAGTGAATTGCAAGGTGTCAAAATTCATGGAAATTTGGGAAAAAAAAACTTCATATAATCAGTGAAATTTGCACATTCCAATTTTTGTGGCCATAATGAAAAGTTTCTCATTATGAGAATCGTTCTTGATATCACTGCCATTTCATCCTTTTTTATTTTATTTATCTCTTGTAATATTGACAGACATGGGATGGCATCAGATACCTATAGTATGCTTGAAGAAAAAAGTATTGTACTTCTCAACAGATCCACATATTTGCACATGAGTAAAATGATATGTGACTCATCATGGGTAAAGAAATGCAGAAAAAACCTAAACAATCACAATGAAGAATAACAGTACTAGCAATCCTCGTTTTGGACTATAATAGGCTAGGGAATCATAAGTTGGTAATTCCTCTCCACCGGAGGACCATTTTCAACAAATCTTTCACTGTCATTGCACGTCACAAATGGAACCAACTCCCCTTATCCTTAAGAAAAACTCCATCATTTTCATCCTTTAAAAGAGCGCTACATACACTTATCAAAGTTCAACAAATGGATACATGAGCATCACACATCACAAACACTAACTCAATGTACTTAATAGTTTCTAACACGGATGGCAAGATGAATGGCGCACATCTAACACCATGTACTCACATCATGTTTGTTTGCGTAATAACTATGACTATCATATGCTTTAGCATACGGTTCTTAGAAAACCTTGAGACTCTCCCTCCCTCACCCCATCCTCCCACAATACCCTGCCACCTTTTTTCAAAAATTTTCTATTAAACCGTAAATAAGAAATACTAAAAACAAAATACAAACGATACTTTTGAATAATTAAAAAAATCTACCTCACTCGCATTTAGGATAGACTAGGGATAGAACTGCTAATTATAAAGATCAGAAACATCTTACAAAGCCTTAGTGTGCCAAAAGGTTTCGCTTTAACAACGTTTTGGTCATTTTTGAGAGGTTGTAACTTTTTTATTAGTAAAATACACAACATAATTTTTATATGTCATGTACACATACACAAAGACTGTAAGTTCCGCTAATTTGAGATTTTTATCTCTAACCCCATCAGAGTTATTCAAAGCTTAACATTAAAAATGTTAAAAAAGGTGACTTATTAAAAATTTATAGCAATTCAAGGGTACGTTTATCACTGTTAATATTTTTTATGATAAACCTCTTAGCATATATGTATCTACAAATAAAAAAATAATTCAAACTGCATAATCCATTCCCACTATTAGAAAAAAAATTTAAAATGATGAAATTTCAATTGTAACTTTTTAACTTACCTTGTAGTTTTACCTTAGAAAGGATAGAGATAGGTAAACAAACTACGGGAATTATTTTTTACGTTGAGAAATTGCAAAGAAAATGTTTTTTGTTTCATCCTTCTAGGATAAATTATGTTATAGTTATAGACTTTTACGTAAACCTTTACAAACACAAAAATGGGCTTGCGCAACATTATAAAAATGGCCGCCCAAGGTAAACCGCTTGAGATAAAAATTTGAAAAAATAGTTTTAATGTCTTAAGATATGAGGGAAACAACTAGGAAAGTTTCAATTTTTTTTAAATTGGCCAAGCTACCAACTTTTTTTTGGATCAGTTCAAATGTATTGACTCATAAAATGTAATTATATTGACGAGGGGTTAGATGGCAGGAGGAACAGTTTTGTCTCTATCTCACCCAATAAAGACCTTTTGTTAATATTATGGCGATCCATACATGTGTACTGGCTCCCAGGGGGGTTGTGTTTGAATCACTCGTAATTATCTCACCCACTCACCAACTCGAGTGGTCCATCACAAGTGGTCACCAACTCGAAGGGCAATTGCTGTGTTTGAAACTTTTCATCTGAAGACGACTTGGAGCCTTCATGATGAGATGGAACACGAGTGGTAGGTGTGGCAACGTTGTAATTTCCTTCATTTTTTTACGATTTCCTCAGTTGCGTGGCATAAGTTAAAGTAAAAAAAGGCGTAAACATGAAGGTCACCGCTGCGCAGAAATATATGCTGCTTCAGTTCATTGAAGATATACTATATAAAATGAAACGTAAATAAGATGATCAGGTTTATTCTGCCTTACACCATTTTCCTCTTCAAAAATTGCAGGAAATGAAAATATAGCAAAAAATAACCTCACGAGCAACTTCACTGCCAAAGATGTGATGAAGCTATGGCAGGACATTAGTGCTAAATTAAACGCCTGCCTTGGTCCTGTGAAGACTTGGAAGGCATGGCGAAAAGTAATTATTTAAGCTGAATATTTTCGATACATTAGCCTCTAATTCTTCCATATCTGGTCCATCTTTTTCAATAAATGAATGTTTGCTTATATAGTAATTAATTTTTACAGAGTGCATAGCTTAAATGAAACGTAAAAATAACTGCTTACACATTGTTAGGAAAAGATGTAGCATTATAAATTTTGCTGATAAACTACGTTTCCATAATTTATCATTTAAGAATCTCAGAACACTGTGTGATTAATGAATTTTCCCTCAGTGTTGGCAAGATATGAAATCAACCACTAAGGCTTACAATCGTGAGGGCACCCAGACTGGGGGTGGAGCCACTCAATTTAGTGAGCCTAATGAGTATCAGAAATGTGTGATAGCACTGATAGGGAAGAATGCTACACACGGGCATGAAGACGTGCAGGAGTCACCCATCATTTTCGATATTGAGGTACTAACATTAGCGTAGCAGACCCCAAGTGTAGCTTAAGTTGAGATTATCACAAAGTAGTATTATTTTAATTATCTTTTATTTCAGCAACAGGATCCATCAGAAAGCCATGTAAATGAAGAAAAAAATAGTAATTCTGTAGACTCAAGTGATCTTTCCTCCTTTGACCAGACCCCATCAACCTCAAAATCTCGCTCCACATCTACTAAGTGTGTTTCAACTCTTCTTCCCACTTATAATCCCCCTTCCACATGTATTCAGACCCTCTCAATTTCTCATCCTCCCTCAAGCTCATTCACTTCCCCTTCAAGTAAAACTACCACACCAAGCACCAAAGTTTCAGTTCACAGGACTAGGCCGACCACTCTGAAAAGTAAGTCTTACATAATATCCCAAGAGGAAATGGCTACACAGCCTGTGTGTGTGACTACACAGTATGTATAGCCATTTGGCACAACTTGTGTAGCCACTTCCTCTTGGGATTTGTGAAATTAATAAACCACAAGTGAATTTTGCTCTGAAATATCTAATTTAGTGCTCGTATGAATTTTCCAGTTTATTGTCTTGAATTTAAAGTTATTCAGTTCCATAAGAATCTCCACTGTTGTGCTAATTTCACTTTCCATAACCTAAATTTCATTAATTTTCTATCCCCTGCAAATTTTAATAAACTTTAATTGTGCCTAGGACCGAAGTTAATGCTGGAAGATAGGAGCAATGAGAGAGATGACAATTTTTTCTAAGTCCAAGATGAAATGTTAGAGTTAAAAAAAGAAGAAATGGCATTAATGAAAAGAAAATTAGAAGATGAGAAGGTTTTAGATGTGAAACAGATAAAAGTAGAAGAATTAAAGAAAATTGGAATGTATATGGAGAAAATAATACAAAATTAGTTGAGAAGGTGGTTCTTATTGCATAACTATTATATTCAACAGCAGATCAACCTCAAAATTGCCTTGGAAATTAATTATGAGGTATTAGCATCCTGTATGACAAAAATGTTAAATTAGGCGACTCAATAATTTGGATCTTATTTCACTAAGTAATATTCCAAATAAAGTTTTATTTCTTCCGACCTAGGGTTTCAACTGCAGTGGGTCGAAATCGTGGGTCCGAAGAAATAAAACTGTCTGTGGAATATTACTTAGTGAAATAATGTCCAAATTATCAAAATGTTTTTCCACCAAACCTGAAAATTTGATAAACATAGGGGAATCGTTATGCAATTATATTGCTCAATGCAGTGCTTACTTCATACCCAATTCTAACTTCTTGTAATTAAATAGGGGAAGAATAACAAAATAGAATTGTTAGAAAAAAATGATATACCTCTTACCGAATTCTATTTGTTCAACCTATGAGTCATCTTGGTTTTTAAAAGATGCTGTTATGAATCCAATGCTATATTAAACCATTTCTGGTAATCCGAGGAACGCTCACTTATGCTGCCATGTAAATATAGTTGTTCAAGGCATCAAGTTGGTCATTATCATAGGCGAACATTTAAATTTATCTTAGCCAAGGTCTAGGTTACATTAAAAAAATAATATCAGTCTGATGCATCTTGGAATTAAATTGTCTTTATTTTCAAAGTAAAGTATAACAAATGGTATTGTTGGTGTACTGCAATAGAAATCACTCACTCAGTGATTCAACCCAAAGGTTGGTTTGGATAGTTGAGGGTAGAGCTCACCCCAAACTAAGCGACAGGCGTGTGAATTTCACACATTCAGGGTAGGGGGGCCAGTTCCTTTCCCTGGGCCACCTCGCACTCTGAGGATTTTTCTTTGTTCAGGGGCGTCCAAAGGCTTCACCCGGATTTGAACCTAGGACCCTTCGATCAGTAGCCAAGCGCTCTACCCAATAGGCCACCACGCTCCCCCTGCAATAGAAATAGTGTGATGTAAATATCAGGAGTTGGGATACATCACATTATTAAGAGGTTGAGTAATCACATCATATCATAGAAATATTATATTTTGAATGTCATTATGGATTTATTATTTAATATTGAGTATTAACAACCGTTATGGATGGAAAAAAACCTATGATCCTCTAAATCACTTTAATAAAAGACAAATCATGCATGCAATCACCAAATTCATAAGTAATTCAAATACTATTGGCAGAAAGTAATCTCTTAATGTGAAGAACTGTGGGAAGCTACAGATAGCTTCAGTTCAAATCACTAATGAAAAGTGGTTAGATTAGGGGTGGTATTAGAACAAAGACTTCTACTATGTTAACTGAATGACATGATTCTTTCAAGTCGTTCAATATACTTGTCAGACTACTACAGTTCTGCTGCTGACTGAGCTCACATTATTTATTTTTATAACATCCATTGATGCTCTTGCATAATCCCATTCACAGACCCTAAAACATGAAAGATATTATAAATAGAAGCCTGGCACCTAGGTATATGCATTCATATTATTTTTGATTAATTAAGCTGCATACCATTGCGGACACACCTAGACCAAGGGAAACCAAATAGAAATTGAAGAAGAAATGGTATAAGCTGAGGAAAAGTAAAAAAACTTAGACCATACATGGAAGACTGTTATCCAGACGACTGCTTGTTGTACAGTGGATATGCCTTGGGAGGCTCAATGTGAGGAGGGAAAAAAAATCTTCCAGCACATTTGAAGTGAAGAAGTGGCTGGGACATCAAAACTGCTTGGTATTGCACATCTACTTTAGTTAGAAAACCCCAAAAATTAATTTTATTGTTTGGATTAGTTTTATATTTGGGAAGATGGGTGCAGTGAAACAAGGTACCTTGCTTACTGTTATAAAAAGTCACTAAGGAGTCAAGCAGTTTTTCATGCAATCTCACAGATTGTAAACCTCCTAGTAGAACTAAAAAGTAATAATTTATATGGATATTGGTATTCTGAGTAATATGAATGCCAGGATTTAACCAGAGTGTTTTTATTGGGAATACTTTAACAACCAAACAACCCATGTTCAACATTTTTTGGATTAGTATTTTAAATCTTATATTTTAGTAGGGGGTATCCAGAGACCTCACCCACATTTGAACCCGGGACTCTCTGGTCAAGTTAATCTGAAAAATTAAAAATGCAACAATAACAGAACAAGAGAACACATCAAAACATTTGGATTTAGAAATTGGACAGAAACCATAAAAATAAAAATGAACATTTAAGTAAAATAAGTCAAAATAACCCTATCCCTAACATGTCTCCTATGCCTAAGGTTATTCATAGCTATTTGGGGATCTATTGCTATGTTGGGATCTTCTAATTCCAGATCCTCAACTAGATACAAAGGCTATATTATCCTCTACACACATATTGTGAAGTTCTGCACAGGCATTCACTATTTTCCAGCCTTATTAGGTGAAAAATGGAAGACACTGTGTTTAAGGAAGCACCTCCATCTGCTTTTAAGCTGTCCTATGCACCTCTCAACTGTGCTCCTTGTCCTTAGAAAGGCTCTGTTGTACCTTCCCTCGGGTGAATTGTTTGGTACATCATCAGTCACAGGTGTTAAAAGACATGGCTCCAGTGGATAACCTCTATCCCCTGACAAAATTAAAGTTTACTATGAAATATCAAATACAAACACTACATCTCCATCGTCTCAGGCTCAACCTTGTGGAAGTTCATTTTATGGTAAATGAAAAGGAAAACTTTGTTATATTCCACCAATTTATTCTCAGGTACAACTAGTTTCAACGCAGCTGCGTCATCTTCAGGTACCTGAAGATTGTTGTACCTGAGAATAAATTGGTGGAATATAACAAAGTTTTCCTTTTCATTTACGATACAAACACTACATTAAATAAGCATAAAAATGCTACAAATATTAGACCATTAATTAGTTTAAACAAGGGTGTTAAGGATTTTCATGAAAAGGCAATGATAATGACAAACATTAATGAGCTTTTACTTAATATAGCCAACATTCATCATAAAATATTACCAATTAGCCAGACATTCAATATTTCATGCACAATCCTTAAACTTTGTCTCAAGTTCGAGTGGGTATATATAAAAGCGTCATTTGTGCATCCTGGGTACTGTCATGGCCACCTTATGGGGCCATGGTACCGTGCATTGATGTTTAACATTTTCAGATCCGCTTCACAAACCTTTGGACAACAATTCCAGATTTTAGGATAATATTCAACATTCAGCTTAAAGGGAGTGGTATTGGGTCTATCCAAAAAGCTCATTACCTTAATTTAACATTAAGATTCAAATTTAAAAAGTTATATGCTTAAGATTTGTAAGGGTATTATGTTCACAATTATTTTCATAACCATGGAATACCCTGCATATTCTCTACAAACACAGAAAATTTGCATTTAAATAAAACTCTGCATTAATTGTTAAAATTAACAAGGAAGACTCCCCTAGATCTCAATATAAACATATTTTTATAGAGCATTACAGCTATGTATGGTTTAATGAATTAATATAATCATGGATATATTATAATTATTTTCTATTTGGGAAGACCACTTTAGGTAAGTCAATGTCAGAAGCTCTTGAAGCTACTCATGGCCACCAAAATATCATTCAGCAGGTAATGGATTTCAATGTAAATTTCAAAAAAGTAATTGAAACTAGTTGCTTCAGAATGAAATATTATGACATTACATGCACTCACCACTTGCACATTAGTCGAATGATATCTCTTGTAATTGAAATAATCCCTTTCGTTCAACTCTACATGATTTTTTGGAGGTGCCACTATGGCAATGTGTGTTCCGTATATTACTCCGATGGTCCCTGGGAATCCATGCATCTCATAGAATTTGTAAAAACCAACCATTTAGTAAATGTCGCATACATCCTTGCCTAAGAAATATAGTATTCAGTTTACTGCGTCCACTATTCACTGATTTACCTAAATTTTTAAGATCAAGTTAGTAGATACCTCTGTCTGCGCAATGTCATTGCATTTGGGCTAAGGTCCATGGTTACCCAACGTTGGAAGAGATTGTCATTTATATCATATGTCACCTCTTCCACACACCGGCACACACAGCTTCCCTCCATGTTAGTATATAAATCCTGTGCAATGTTTGACAAGCATGGTTCACCAGCATAAAATCTAAGAGTAGCCAATAAATGTAATGAAATGCGTGTAAATCATTGCATGCAGTGATTAAAGCAAAGCTGAACATTTATTGACACACAAGGGTTTCACGGGCGTGTTACTAACATCCTCAATGTATTCTTATGCATATCTATTAAGATATTATAAGTTAGAGATAAGTAAATATGCAATGAGGCCTATATTACACAATAAAATACAAGATACCAGTATAGTCGGAGTTAATAACACAATAAAACTATAGTAATCAAATTCCCGTCTAAAGAAACTAATGACCGCGGATATTATTAGCTAAACTATAGTTCGAATACGAAAGATCAAAGCCAAACTTGAAGAGCATTAAATGAACTTCTCCTAAAAGAGTTCTCAGCGAAGTACGGTAACGGAAGGACATTAGCACTGTTGAAACACTTTTAAACTAATGATTTAGGATTAACAGTAAAACATTTCAATTGCACTTATTGTGTGTGAGTAAATAATCATTAGAACAGGGCACAATTTGCTTCTCAACAACCAGAGGTTTACTCGCCACATATCCTCTCTGTGGGAATGAACTTGAGAAAACAATGAGGAACGTATTTACATTGTACGCACTTTGCGTACTGCACAATCTGTTTTGGGGGCAAATTCAAATACACCAATATAAGAATAACGTTGTGATGCCAGCACCTAGCTTTTCGAAGTTCCTCATTCTCCTTCTCTAAATGAAACACGATATTTTTTTAATGATTTCTTTAACTTTCGCTCTCCAACTTAGCAGAATAGTGTTATGAATTTATATAGACAGCGCAAGTTAGAACAGAGGTACTAAAGAAAGAATTCTTTATGCTTTACATCTTATGCAATATTGGATCTCAAGCAAAAATCAGTATAAAATGTCTATGAATAAAAATAATAAATATTCATAAATGAAACATAATTACTTACTTTGGTTACATTAATTATGGCTGATGACCGTGAAGCTTCGGGGATGTATGGCGCCAATGCATCAATCAGATTTTTAGTTAGGTCTTTACTGAGGCAAAAAAGGCTTCTGAATTCCTTTTCACTCAGTTCAAATGCGTCTCTTCTCCTGAAATTATGCTGTGCTCTCTCCACTATTACATTCTCGTCTCCAAAATTCTCATGTGCATACATTAACATCATGAAGTCCACCATGTTGTTTGCTAGGTATCCATCGTGATCACCCCTTTGAGATAAACTCGACCGATAGCTACCGAGTGAGATAACCACGAAGGGTTGTGTCGTGTGAGATTTTTACGAGTGATTCAAACACACCAAAATCCCGAATCGTTCGTAATTGTACCACTTGACTCCTTGGTTACGTGCTTGGAATAATTACGAGCGATTAAAACACAACCCCCTTGGACTCCTCATTAGGATTATTAAAATTAACCATTTTTTACGTTTTGCTTTATGAACAAATGGTGGCCCTTAATACCCCCTGAAAGTCCAATAATCCCCACCTGGATTGTGTGTGTTGTGCACGTATTACTAGTATTTGTTGCATTCCTTCCTTCATGATATTATTGATTTCCAAAAAAAATTGTGTAAAAAAAGAAGTTGAGTGCCACAGTGAAATACACGAGTTTAGTGACACTAGACATGTGAGTTGCTGGTGTTCATAGCACTGTTGAGTCATACTGCATCTCCTTTGTATGAGCCAAACCTGTGTGGAAAGGTTAAAAATCAGCAATTCTTTAATGTGGTGGGGAAGATGATTACATATTTTTGATAAGGAATGTCAGGGACCATGCTGGCATTGAGAGAGGATATAGGAAAGTTTGTGGAATGTATCTGTTGAAGAGAATATGTATGTGGAATAGTATCATTGATGCTTTAATGTTACTTTCTATTGACATTGTAGAATATCCTCTATGGTGGAAAAAATGTGTGCTAAATTTGGTGAACCGATTGTGGAAGTGGATGGAACTGCTTACCACAGCTTTCCTGCACCTTCGGAGCTGGTTGGTGCCGTTGCTGAGCAGTGGATGAGAGACAATGGCTTTGGATATCGTGCAAAATACATCAGGGGATCTGCTGAGATAGTGACAGGTTCAAATATTGGGCAAGAAAGCTGGTTGGAAAATCTGTTATCAATGAAGTATGAAGAGGCCAAAGCTGAATTGACTAAGTTACCAGGGATTGGTGCCAAGGTATGTTCATTAAACCTTTTAGTATTTTTAATACCCCAATTGAAAGTTGGTAAATTTTTATTTTCCAATAAGTTTGCAAGTGCACTTTAGCAAGGATAAAGAATACAGTTGAGCACCCTTTATCCGGCACCGTCAGAACTTGAGCGATGCCGGATTAGGGATTTTGCCAGACTACTGGTGCTGTGGTAGTAACCAGTATACTTATGGAGTCCGCGTTGTTTTTTTATGAGGGAATTTGATAAATATTAACAAATTCAATGAAATTTGAATAAATTCAGTGTAATGTAACAAATTATTTGAAAAAAAAAAGAAATAAACTGTTTCTAAATTCACAAACAAAATCAATCAACTGGTAGTATCGCAAAACGGCAGAGTGAAAAGAATGCGTAAAACATATAAACATATTGCTGCACATCAAACAGTATTATGTCATTAGTTGATAAATAATATAAATAACAATTTTTCATTGCTTCCAATGTTCCTTGCAATCCTTATACCACTGTTTAATACGATATCAGTTGTTTACGTCGCGCCATTAACGCTCACTGCTACCGGTGCTTCCATCTGTGTGGCTATCTCCGTCAATACATCGGGAGCGATTGAGTGTCACTTTCAAAGAAAAATTTGAGGACCTTCTCTTTCTGCTTCTTATTGTCATAGGTTGTTGCTTGTTATTGTCTGCTTCTTATTGTCATAGGTTGTCCAACGGAGTACATATCACATATACAGGCGCTTCACTGATGTACTGGAAACAAGTTTTTTCAACACTTCAACTTTTTCTGTGCTAGTTTATGTTCTGTCCTTTCGCTTCGCTCCCTTACTGCAGCTATAACTACTTACATTAGATATTATTACGGATAAACTATGCAGATGACAGTTTTTGCTTTGAGTTGCCACTAATTGTAAGTATAAAGTAAACATGCACGTGCCATGTCAGACCGGTACCACCGGTATACTGTCCATCTCCGAGACGCCACACACCTGTGTGTCGGTAACGACGCGATATACATTCAATTTGCTGAGTAAAGACCTTCATTGCACACAATAATTAATATAGACAACAATGTATGCAAAAAAGACTTCCAATGCTCTCTTTTTAATCGGAGAATTTTTGTTAAGAGTGGGTTACAGTTTCAGTAAATACGAAGCAATGATTCGGCAAAAAAGTTTCTGTTTTCCGCGAAGTATGCATTGGAAATATTGCCGAAATATGGGTGTTCCCGGATTAGGGATTTCCGGATTAGGGGTGCTCAGTAGGGTGCGGCTTATTTTTCGAAAATCGGAAAAGCTAAAAGTTCCACCCGTCAAAACATTCATTTTGATGAGAAAACACATATGTGAAATTTTTGTTGAGTTGCGATATCGTTAACACGTGCCGCATGGGGTCTGAAATACCCCACTCAAAAAATGGAAATTGCGCATCATAATAACTGGTTTTATGGTAAATCTATGATTTTACGACACTTCTGGGCTAAAATTTCATTATTTTTTACCTAGCTTTAGCCGTTTAGGAGATACAGAAGGGCGAAGCGAGCTCGAAATGCTAATTAGGGGGCGCCGCGCGCCGGCGCGGACGAGTTCGCCTATCCGTAAACCCCCCCTCTAAGCGGCCCACGACGACACCGCAACTGCTACGGTGTCTTGTGGTAATTACATAGTTCTGGAGCACTCATTCACTGGTTATGGCGAAGAACATGGTGTTTTAGTAATTATTTCAATTTATTATTAACTCGGTCATAAAAATTCCAAATCAGTCATCTTCATTTAAAAGAAATCTGTATAGCTAGCAAAATCAAACAGCAATCTGAAGGACAGTGAACTAATGAAAAGGAAAAATACAAGGAGTTTCAGATACCAATACTTATCTATACGTTTTTATTAAAGTTGTCTTCCTTACATCTGGCACCCTCCTTCTATGTTCTTGAACAACAAGTGACAATTCCAAGTCTTTGGTCAAAGTTCTGCAAAAATCTTTCAACAATTAAACTTCTCACTCGGCATGGTCATTAACTACTTGCAATGACTTGACTACTCTCTTACCATGGTGGTAACTTGAATTCCTCGCCCAACTGCTGACTGGTAGATCAAAAAAATCGCAGTTAATTCCAAAATTTGAAAAAAATTAGCCGTTGTTTTCGTGGCTTAATTGGCAATACTCATTTGTGGTACATCATCTAAATGGATGTGTGTCCTCCTGGACCATTCTTCTTGTGCTCCACGAGATTTTATACCTTCCACTAGCCTCGCTCTTTCTTCACCGCTAAGACAAGAATCGAATACTGAGAGACCCACCAGCTCCTCACTCAGGTACCAAAGGTGTCCCGTAATTTTTTTCTAAGCAACTATGGCGACAGTGTGCTCTCATATTCAATGAGTTTCTTTAAAAAAAGTAAGTCATTTATAGGTGCTGATGTGGCTAATGGGGAAACAAACCAGGCATGGATATAAACTTTTACAATAAATATGCAAACATCAAATAGCCCCTTGGAATCAGCATCGGTAAATAGCACTTGCTCACGAAAAACCCAAATTTTAAGTGCGTCAATTGCTTTGCACATCCACTTCGCACAATGCCTTTGGCAGGTTCACCCCCAAAAAATATAATTGAGTGCTCTAAAAGCTCTAAGTAATCATCTCCATGCTGGCCGATCTGATAAAGGCAAATTGGGATATTAGCTTTGTAATATTTTAATAACTAATTCCTACGAACAAAAAATAGTAGCCGCGTACATTGATTTGCTCCTGTGTGAAGTTAATTATTGTGAGTTTCGTCTCCATTTAAAAACTTTCTCTGGCGTCTGGGTAACTATCAATGGCCTCATAAGTACTTGTATCAACAGATGCCCACTGACGCTGGAAATATTTTTAATAGCAAAGTTTCTAGACCAGCTGAACGTCCCCTTATTTGGTGATAAACTCCCTCCAAAACAATTTCAAAGATATGGTGTCGGCAAGGCAACCATTGCAATTATTTTTTTAAACAAGTGCTCAACCTGTACTGCGGCGCCATTCTTGAAAAGAATACAACATTGATATAACTTATCAGTTACATCATTATAACTGAAAACATCAGGAAAAGAAAAATAAACCAACCCTTGTTAGCGCTGGTTGTATCAAATGCAATTGCTTTAACATTATTGGAAATGTTCCATTGTATCACTATATTAAAAGCTGCTATTGCAATGGCTTTTCCGCTTCCATTCGGAAGCTCTGGGGCTGCAAGCATTTACTTGGTTCTGACACCTGTAACAACTATTGCCAATCTCTCTTTGGTGTCATTACTACCAAGAAATGGTAGCATTTTACCATCCCAATGCAAAGTCAGTATAGGGTCCGGAGAAAAAATCTCTCACTTTCTCCGCTGAACTAGCCCTGTGCTTATCCCGTTGTCTCCGAATAGTACTTTCATTTATGTTTGTTTGGGATATATCTCCTCCAAAAATGCTCGCAAAAATGATCCTGCAAAGGTGTCGTCGAGGGCCGCTTACAGGGGGTCTACGGACGGGTGAACTTAAATTAAAGGTGAAGGTTAAATTGTTGAAAGATTTTTGCAGAACTTTGACCAAAGACTTGGAATTGTCACTTGTTGTTCAAGAACATAGAAGGAGGGTGCCAGATGTAAGGAAGACAACTTTAATAAAAACGTATAGATAAGTATTGGTATCTGAAACTCCTTGTATTTTTCCTTTTCATTAGTTCACTGTCCTTCAGATTGCTGTTTGATTTTGCTAGCTATACAGATTTCTTTTAAATGAAGATGACTGATTTGGAATTTTTATGACCGAGTTAATAATAAATTGAAATAATTACTAAAACACCATGTTCTTCGCCATAACCAGTGAATGAGTGCTCCAGAACTATGTAATTACCACAAGACACCGTAGCAGTTGCGGTGTCGTGGGCCGCTTAGAGGGGGGGTTTACGGATAGGCGAACTCGTCCGCGCAGGCGCGCGGCGCCCCCTAATTAGCATTTCGAGCTCGCTTCGCCCTTCTGTATCTCCTAAATGGCTAAAGCTAGGTAAAAAATAATGAAATTTTAGCCCAGAAGTGTCGTAAAATCATAGATTTACCATAAAACCAGTTATTATGATGCGCAATTTCCATTTTTTGAGTGGGGTATTTCAGACCCCATGCGGCACGTGTTAACGATATCGCAACTCAACAAAAATTTCACATATGTGTTTTCTCATCAAAATGAATGTTTTGACGGGTGGAACTTTTAGCTTTTCCGATTTTCGAAAAATAAGCCGCACCCTAGTGCTCAGCTGTGCTTGGAAGTTCTACAAACTATTTTTTTAATTTGTAACCAACCAGTTTCAATTTTTTCCATCTCCATCAGCAGAGCGGGATTTACATATGGGCTTAAAGGGCTATAGCCCAGTGTGTCAGAATTTTGGGGGTGGCAAATTTTGGGGAGGAAAGTTCAGAAAAACATGTAAACTGAATACTGAATAGTTTATTTCGTCACAAGGACCGAAAGTGGTCACTTCCGGGACGCGATCATATTTATGCATGAGGCGACATCCGGCACATCTGGGGTTGAGGCGGTATGTTTAATTGTTTGATGCCGCATCGGCACCGTCAGGCCAGCTGGTCCCCCTGGTCGCCACCGTGCGCCACTGCCACCCCCCACCACAACCACCACCGCCACTGTTCAATCAGTCCAGTCAGCAATAGGTATCGGGTCATTACACTGTACTTAGAGGTTATGTGGCAGTGCCAGTATCAATGTCAGGAATCAGTGGTTTAGTCACTCATCATTGAAGAGAGGTATGTGGAAGATATGTTAATAATGTACTCATTTTACTTTATTGTTTATTATTTATTATTGCTTTATTATTTATTGAAATCACCACAAAGGTTTATTGGTATTTAATATGAAAATAGATCAATTTGTTTTAACGATCCAACTACTAACTACATACTTTGGGGCTAAATATTATCATGTATGAAGAATTCTTCTATTTAATTTTTAAATTTAACTCGAATTCCTTTTTGAGTAGACATTTTCCACACATATAAATTCACATAACTAACCATTCGTGTAAAATTTATCTAAACTGCATGTTTTCTAAACACCACGATTTCGCTGAATACAACAAGGAATGAAGGAATAACGATTTTAACTTTAACTAATGTCTTATTATTTCTCTGCATTGTGACAATTGTCTACATCATATTTGCTAGAATATTGCCTCTGTTATTTGTAATAATTATTTTTTCGTACTTAATATACTATTTGTAATATTTACAGAAAGAAGAAACTTTCAAATATTATTTATCCACACTGTTTATTGATACTACCGAACCAGGTTTCAACGGGTAACCGTCATTTTCAAGGTTTCGGGTGACCATGGTTTTTTTCTATAATTATGAAAGAGTTCCACAAAGTCAAGCCTGAAACTATTCGCTTATTTGTAATATTTTTAATAATTACATTTAGTTTCATGCAGTATTTCGTTTTTTGTTTATTCCTTTGCATTTTGATATGAGGTTTAATCTACCGGAGAGCTTGAGTAAAGTAGGTAAAGATTAACATTTAAAAATATAGTAATATGGCAAAGGAGAAGTGTGGCGAATGGTGGGGGGGGGGGGCGCTATCTGGATAGCCCAGGGGTAGCAAATTAAATCCATCTCTGTCCATCAGAGGTAGTGATGGACCATTAAAAAATTGTGTGTACAATTACAAAGTTTTTTGCATTCTCATTTTGAGTACATTCTGCAGCGTAATATCTCTCAGTACATATTAATTATATTGCATCCACTTACCCATGGTCAACTGAAAAAGCTTGTAATTTTAATAAGAGACTTAAATTTTATTAGATTTATCCCATAAGAAGCCTAAGTATTTTTCGCGTACAGTATCATCTATTATTCGAGTAACTAATGGTTGAGGTAGTTCCAAATGGAAGAGATTAATAATTCTCTAGATCTGGTGCTTTCCTGGTGCACTTGGTGTATGAAATCTTCTCGGGTTCTCCACCGGGTCAAGCTCTCCATACTGGCCGACGTTTCCATGCCTGAGTCGTGCATCGAAGCATTGGCCAGTATGGAGAGCATAACCCAGTGGAGAACCCAGGAAGATTTCATACAATCCTCTAGATTTTTACATACTCAGGGTTCTATCTCCTTACACAATTTCTCTCTTCATCTCAGCATGCATACTACCGTATTTGCACAACTCTAAGACTGTTTTTTTCCATTGTGGGCTTCTGAACGAAAGTTGGTTGGATTGGAACCAAAATTCATGATTTTTTCCCCATGGTGGATTTCCAAAAAAGGGATCGTCTTAGATTCATGCAAATACGGTATGTACCTCTGTCCCATCCTGTCCATAAAAACTATTCTCTTTCATCCCCTTCCCCACTTACCCAACATCCTCCCCTCTATCACAGACTTTAGCATCCCTTCACCTCTCATTACCTGATCCAACAACCTACTCTGCTTCCATATCTCCTCCAGAAATTTCCTCCCTCTTTTTGTCTTCCTTTTTGTCCTCCGCAGTTTCTCCATCCTCCTCCACACCCACATCTGGAATGTCTGCAGCCTATTCTCATCTTCCTTTCTCAGATTCTACATTTCTGCACCATACAATACTACACTCAGTGATTGGAAAAGTACTGAAGAAAGGTAATCGGCTCAATTACAAATACACTGGGAAATTTCTAAAACTACATAATTACAGTTAAAAATTACTCCTTGAAAAAGTAATCAATAGGATTACAAGTACAATTACAATTACTTTTCATTTTGCTTCTGCGAATAACTAAATCTTCAATGTGTTCCTTTAATAACCACAATAGTTATAAAATACACCAGGAAATACAAAATCTACATTGAATAAGGGTGTCCGGCGACCTGGAAAACCTTGAAAACCGGGAAAACTCAGGGAAATATTTTGTTCTGGAAAACTCAGGGAATTTTTGTATTTTTCCGAAAAACCCTGGAAAATGCATGGCAGCCGATTTCCATTAAGGCAGAGAGAGAGGTTTAACCTGCGCCTTTGCTTGCATTATGCTCCCGGCTCAGCGTAGCCTTGCGCTCCCTGTTCATTTAATACTCTTTTCATAGCTGTGCGCCCGCTCTCAGCTTGTGCTTCGTCACCCCACACCTCTCTCCCTATGCGCAGTCTAAGGGGCCGATTGCATAACAAGGCAAATTCCACACGGAATAATTCCCATGTAAAATGGCCGCTACGAATGGAATCGGAATTGATGCCGAAATCTGTCACCGGAAACAGAATTTCACGCGGAAATCAAGATTCTGTTCGAAGAGCCGTACGAATGGAATTCTTGGTGTGTCCAAATTTACGACAAATCTAAACGTCTAAGCATGCGCAGTGGCATTTCCTGCGTTATACGAAAACCATTCGGTCGGCAACCTAAATGGGTAATTGGGTATTGTTATATATGTAATTGATAATCCTTTCCAAATAATCTCCACCCTCGTCGTTTTAATGTTTGCAGAAATGTTATTGAAGGAGCGGAAATACATTTTGCGGTCACTGCGTATGGAAATCACGGCCCTCGGGTTCGTAGTCGACAGGGCCACTGTACAGGGGCAATCCAACCTAATTAAAATTCGTGAATTGTCCAACAAATACAATTTTGTTTTACATAAGTGAATGCTTTTGGGCGTTAGATCCGTACCTATTACAAAGCAATTAATTCACAGTTTCCGAAATGTTCATGTAAAGTACAGTGAAGCCTTTTGGGAGAAGAGAAAAGGTACCAAGGCCTCAAGAGAAAAAGAATAAGAAAGAGGTACATACTGCAAAAGGTTCAAGAGCTGCAAACCAAAATAATCTAATTTCTTGAAAAGCCGAGAAATTTGTTGCTGAAATTGAATCGGAAATGCACTCATTGAAAAATGTCACACCAGTTTCTTTTATTTACATGTTCTTTATCAAGCTACTCTGAATCTACTTTATTGTGTTCAAATTGCACCGGACTCAGAATTTTGCTGTCAGTTAACCGTTTTCGTTTATTTGTTGGTTGAAATAAAACCCGTAATACTCCACATTCCTTGTATACTTCTACGTTTTTAACTCAAAGTAGGGACCGAAATTTTTCGTTTTTTCATGTTGGCAAAATGATGCCGATTTTATTAGAAATTCATTAAAAATATGTTAGAAACAAAGTGCAGCAAGACCCTGGAAAATGCAAAACATTTGCCTGGAAAACCTGGAAAACTCAGGGAAAAAAGAAATTGAGATTCACCGGACACCCTGTGAATGAATTAAATCATGCTTACTGTGATATGTTTTCTGAGATCCGAGGCAGTGCTCCATGCAGACTTCAATATTTTGTTGCCAGAACATATCTTGCACTTTGCAGACATATTGTCTTTGCCTTGAATTCCCGATATCTCAAAATAATTATGGAGATATGGCAAAGTAAAAGGCCTTTCTTCCACAACGGTTTCCATAGCTCTCTTGATTAGATTCTTCTCTTCGTATGGATTACCAGTGAGGCTTCTTCTCTTATTATGTCCGGCGATGATATGAGAAAAGATTCACGTAAAAGTCGTAGAAGTGGAAACTTATATTGTATAACCCACGCCTCTTAGCTAGGTTGTATTATTTACATTTTACCCATTTTCACGTATCGTCTGACCCTTCTCAAGTCCTCGGAAGCAACTCCACTCCTAGAAGAGGAATCACCCCTCCGTGAAAGAGAGAACCGAGACTCTGCTCAGGATCCACAGTGTAGTTAAAACTACCTCTTGATGCGTTCAATGTACAAGGTCTTCAAATTTTCACTTACGATTACTCAAACGTTCTTTGAAGTAGATAACCAGTAAAAATTACTTTTTGAAAAGTGTATCGATTACAATTAAAAATTACCAAAAATGTAATAGTTACCAGTAATTCTATTACTTGTACTTCGTTACATCACACCACTGGCAACACTCCATATTAAACACTTTGCCCACCTTTTCTTAACATGCTTAAAGTATGCTTTTTTATTTTGTGGCCATATAAGGTTACCATATTTTTATTGCCATTGTTTGTATAGCTTTTGTGTTCAGTGGAGGTGTGTGGCCTGTGATAATTACGTGTTATACGAATTCAAATATGTAGTGAGCATTATTTACTTTCATCTCATGTTTTTGACATCCCCTGATAAAAATGTGCTTGTGGTGCAGGGAATGTGCCCATGTAACTTGACCTGCTCTTAGTTTAAAGAAAAATATGAAGATCTGAGGGAAGCAGTGTTTCTGGTTGGGAATTCGTCCCTGTCATTCATGGTGAATTGTCATATTTTTTTATTCCTAATCCAGTAGAAAGTTTGTTGGAAAATTGAGAAAAATTTTCCTTGTACCCATAACCATTTTATAGTTTATTTTGTGACTATGACTTTCGCAACTATTATATTTATTTATATCCAATCAATAGTAGTACTTGTACGTATTAGTTCTTAAGAACTATAAATAAACTACTACTACTACTACTTGATTAATAGTATGTTTTAATAATGCTATCATACCTATAGTATCATTAAATATTACACTGCATTATGATAATAGATTTTAACTCTTTAAATTAGTTTCTAATTTACAATAGTTGTGATGTTATTCACATTTACCTTCATTGTGTTAAGTTGGAAATTAAGGTAAGGTTGAATTCAGCCTTAGCTATGGTATGTGATGACTACTGGAAAAAATTGGGTGTTGACAATTCTAAATGTTCTTCATTCATTCATTACAGTAATCTACCAGTTAGAGGTAGGTTGTGATGAAAGTCAGAGAATATCCAACGAACTCTTACACGTGCTGTGCCCTTTCTACCTCTTGTATTTCTTTCTTCATCTCAGCATAAGTCCTACCTTTCTTCATCCCGTCCATAAAACCAATTCTCTTCCTTCCCCTTCCCCGCTTACCCAACATCCTTCCCTCTATCACGACCTTCAGCAAACCATCGTCCCTCATTACCCCTTCCAGCCACCTACCCTGCCTTCCCCTAATCTCATCTATAAGTTTCCTCTCCTCGCCCTGCCTCTGCCTCTTTTGTCTTCCTTTCCGTCCAACGCACCTTTTCCATCCTCCTCCACACCCACATCTCGAAAGCCTTCAGCCTATTTTCGTCTTCCTTTCTCAACGTCCACGTTTCCGCCCCATACAACGCCACACTCCATATCAAGCTCTTTACTAGCCTCTTTTTTACATCCTTACTTAAGGTCCCCGTCATCAGCTCCCTTCTATTATGAACGCTTCCTTCGCTAGCGCTATTCTCCTCCTAATGTCTTTGCTACTATGTCCTCTTTCTTCTAGCGTACTACCCAAGTAATTAAATTGTTCTACTTGATCCAGTTTGTGACTTCCTACTCTTATCACCAGCTTCGCTTTCTTTGTCCTAGAGAATCTCATTACTTTTGTTTTCCTATTATTTATCTTCATTCCGTATTTCTCACACTGCTTTTCCAGTGCATCTACTAAAGTTTGCAGTCTTTTCGATGACCGACTCACCAACGCCTGGTCGTCTGCGAATCTAACCGACTTTATCCACTGGCCTCCTACTTTCATTCCCACGTCTAGCTCATCCCATGCCTCTCTTACCATTTCCTCAGCATAGATGTTAAAAAGTAAAGGCGACAACGGGCACCCTTGCCGCACCCCGCGACCTATAACTGCCCACCCTGATTCACCGTCCGCTACCCTTACATGAGCCCTCTGCCCCATATATAAGTTTCGGATGAGTCTCCTATCACGCGAATCTATTCCTATTTTCCCCAGTATCTGCATTAGTTTCTCCCAGTTTACTCTGTCAAACGCCTTTTCGAAATCTACAAAACAAGCGAAAACATCCTGATTATGCTCTATGTTTCTATCTATAAGTGTCCTCATTACCGCAATCGCATCTCTGGTTCCCCTCCCCTTCCTAAACCCAAATTGGTCATCGCCTAAATAGCACTTTGCTCTGCTCTCCAACCTTCTATTTAGTATTCTAAGCAAGTAGTATTCTCCATTTAGTATTCTCCACACTTTTGCTGCGTGCGAAATTAAACTGATTGTTCTATACTCCTCGCATTCTGACGCTTTCTTCTTCTTCGGGATAGGTATTAATACTGTTTTCACGAAATCCTCTGGCCATACTCCTTCCTCGTAGATCCTGCGAATAAGTTCGAAAAACGATTTTCTCCCCCTACTACCTAGATTCTTCAGTAGCTCCGAAGGTAGGTTATCGGTTCCCACGGCTTTTCTACCCTTCATCTCTCTTAATGCCCTCTCTATTTCACTCTCAAGTAACTCTGGTCCGAGGTTATCTTTATCTATTGTTCCTTCGTCCTCTAGATCTAGGCTAAGGGGGCTATTCTCGCTGTCATATAGCTACTCTAAGTATTCTCTCCCCCTTTCTTGGATATCTTCCTGTTCGATTAATATCTTTCCTGTTTTGTCCTTAACCTTTGGTATCGCTTGACCTCTCTTACCACCCGATAACATTTTCACCTTGGCGTACAAAGCGCCCACTTCCCCCTCCTCCTGCATCTTTTCCATTTGCTCACATTGTCCCTTCCACCAGTTTTCTTTTGCCCGATTGGTCACTCGCCTGAGTTTATTATTCAATTCCTTGTACTTCCTCTTCCCTACGTCGGTGTTCACGTTTTTCCAAATCCTTCTCTCCTCCATTTTCTTTATCATTTCTTCTGTAACCCACTGCTTCTTAAACCTCTTCTTTTCCACCGTTCCTATTGCTTTCTCTGCCGCTCTTGTGATGCCTGTTTTTATAACCTCCCATCTCTTCTCTATGGTTCCCATCCGCTTCTCTTCACCTATGTTCTTTTCTACTAGCTCTTGGTATTCCCTCCTTTTCAACCCTTTCAATGCTTCAAGGTTCCACCTCTTTATCTTCCTCCCTTTACAAAGCCTTTTAATCTAACTTCACACTTCATCATCACCAAGTTATGATCTGAGTCCGCATCCGCCCCTGGATAGCTACGAGAGTTTTTTACACTGTTCCTAAATCTCTGCCTCACCATTATATAATCAATTTGGTATCTCCCAGTGTCACCCGGCATTTTCCATGTGTACCTACGCCTGGGGTGATGTTTAAACCAAGTGTTTGTCACTACTAATTTATTTCTTCTACAAAATTCAACTGCCTTTTCCCCGCGATCATTTCTTCTTCCTAGCCCAAACCCTCCTACTTCTAATCCGTCCCTCCCTTCTCCCACCACTGCATTCCAGTCACCCATCACTATCAGGTTTTTCTTCCCCGGCACTTCTCTAATTATTTCTTCTACTTGCTCGTACACCTCTTCCTCCCTATGGTTGCTCGTAGGCATGTATACCTGGACCAGTACGAAATTCGTCGGGCGTGCTTTTATTTCTACCACTAGTATCCTGTCGTTCACCTGTTCAATGTTTACCACCCTCAGTGCCAACTTTGTGTTCAGTACCATGCCTACTCTCTTTGCCTACCCCTGTTGACTCTCATCTCCCCTACTATAGATCACCCTGTACTTATCACTCCAATAGTCCCCGCTATCCTTCCATCTAACCTCGCACAATCCCAAAGCATCTATTTTTCCTTTTTCCATTTCCTGCTTAATATTTTCAAGCTTCCCGGCCCTCATCATGGTCCTTACGTTCCAAGTTCCTATTTTTACCACTGTTTTCCTCCTCCTCTTCCTCTTTTTCTTCTTCTTCTCCCTCCTTTCCCTTGTATCTTCTGATGATGATTCTGATTCTGTGCAAGGATTTCGTGTGATGAATACCGCGGAGGCCTTGCCTCCCCCGCTGCCGGGCAAGACACCCGCCCTAGTGGGCGGCATCCCGTAGTTGCCAGGAATCAGATCTCTTTGGATGACTTTCATGTTCTGGGAAGTGATAGTTGAGAGGTATCCCACGCGACTCAACGGTATTTTTAACGTGACACCATCACGGATCTACCTTTCGTCTGGCTCCTACCCTTCGACCTATCTGGCATGGGTGGCCCTACCAGGAGCAATGTACTTGCTCCTGCCAGTCCAGCTCTATGGGTCATTGGAACGCACAAGCCCTTCCACCACGTCAAGGTCGTAGTTCAAGGAAGAGGAAATGTTCTTCAAGACATCATATTTTATCAATAAATTACCTTGCATGATATGAGAAATGGTTATAACTTAATCTACATTTTTAAAGTTATAGCTCCCTAGTGGAAAATCTGGCAACGTAGCAATAACACATACTTCTGGTATTTTGAGTTTGTTATCTTTCTAGTCTTCTTATCTCCTGCTCTTTATGGTGGGAATTTTGCATTCTGGTGATTTTGTGGTCGTTTTGGTGAGTGAAACTTGATCACTTGCTTTAACTCCTTCCACAAACTTCAAGGTCTCTTCATCAGTGGTGCATGAAATCATGCTATTGCATTTAGTAGTTTTTAATTGTTAATTTCATATGAAGTTTCATATTCATTATTAAGTAAAACACTTAAAAGATTTGTTGTCAGACCAGTAGCGTAGCCAGGGGGGCGAATGTTTTGGTGCCCCTAAGTCTGTGTATTCCACTTTTTTCCAATTCCAATTATTTCCAAGCCTGAGCAAGAGTGGTTAACTCAGAGTGAGCAAAAATATTGCTTGAAAGAAACAATGTATGTAGATGCTTATGGTTTCCATAGCTAGTTGGTAATGTTGTCATTTATTTTTTTTTAATGCCAATCTTCTCAACTTGTTTACAGCTAGATGGCATTCACACTGCTCTTTTTTTGTCCCACTGGAGGGTATGAAATAATGAATGGTTTGAGGATTAAATTTTTTGAGGAAAACTACTTGTGCAGCCATGGAGAATGTTTCCTCGAGGGTAGAGTTGTCAACTCTCTTTCTCTGGAAATGAGGGCAGTCGGATCAAAAAACTTGGTTATAGAACTGACATGTTAAAATTCGTGTGACATTGCAAGAAAATCAGTTACAAAATAACCTAATTAATTTTTCAGCCGTTATTTAGTCCAAATCGTATCATTGTAGGTGTATTTTTTCATATAAAATGCAGATTCTGGTGTGATGTGGTGGAACCGTTTCATAATGAGAGAAGGAAAACACTTGCAGTTTTCCTCTAATAAAAGATTTGGTACGACTAGTTTCGATGTTATTACATTATCTTCAAGTGAAGCTATGTTAGTTTTTTAAGCCTTTTAATACTACTTTTACCACTAAATAATTACCAACGTTCTCTATTTTCCCGAAAACATTCATTCAAATGGTATTTATTCTTGTCCTCTTTAAATATTCGGTGCAAATATCATGAGTTTAGGTCAAATAATATGTATATTTTTTTTAACTTTTTCTGACATATGGGACCTTTATTGACCCATCTTCAGGGCTATAAACAAATGATACATGATGTTGAAAATATTTTACAATTCTTTTTTGATTACACAATGGTTAATTTACAGTCATTAAATATAAAAATACATATAATTTTTCAAGATTGTTACCTTTAAAGTTGGTGCTGTTTTTATTTACAATTTTAATTTAGTTGCTTGGATCTATTTCTTTGTTGAAAAGTTAAATGTCATTTATTAAATTATGATAAATTTTGCCTGGATAAATAATGTCTGTCCTTTTATTGCAACAAAGATAACAGTCTTGAATATGGCTACATGCTAGGCTTAAATTACTTGAAAAATTCAGACAAGGTGAGATGCAGTACGACACGGAGGATATTATTTTTAACCCCATGCTATTTCTCTAGAACTGATAGGAGTGACACAATAAGAGAGATACACTGCCGAATTGAGAGGTCCAAATATTCCTTCTTTCCTCGTGTCATTATTGATTATAACAAAAGCAGCGTGACACTAACATAAGTAGCATTGTTAACATACAATTCTCCCTTCCCCTCTCCCCCCTCCTTTTCCCAATTCCCTCCTTTCATGGCTGGTGTCCTGACACTCTCACCCTCCCAACTAAACTGTCCTAACGTCCACATCTCTGCGGTGGGTTGCATGTTAGTATCAACCGGGCGACAAAAGTGTGATTTCGCATATAGAAAACTTATTTCCCTATGTTTTGTTTAAGGACCTCAGGGAGAGGTGCTGCTGTAGCCTTATGCAAAGTAAATTTTTAGTTATACATTTATTAGATGAACATGCATTATCTTAGTAATTTTATGATATTCTAATACCCCTCAATAACACTTTTCAATGAAAGTAAATTCATAAGGAATTTGGATTGTAGCCTCATAGTTGTTGTTGGTCATAGTAGTTGGTGCTTGCAGTGGTGGAGGCCACATTGACTCCTGCCAAAATTTGAGTCAGTGAGTGTGGTCCGAGTAGATTTCTCTGTTTAAGTTTTTTTCAAGGCTTTTCTAGTTGATTTGGAATATGTAATTTGCAATCTCTAATGCTTTCCATTGAAACCCATGGTTTTCCTTAATTACTTTTCCTGTGGCGTGAGAAAAATTTGAAATGGGTGGCGATCTCCTCTTTTAAACCCCACAGCTTTAGTGGACCTCGCCGCCATCTCGATGGATGCGGTGCTGATAGTTAGAAATGTATATGCATGGTCCTTACTGATATGTCGCCCGGTTGGTAGTACATACGTAGATGTGGAAGTCAACTTCGTGAATGTCTCTGGTGTGAAAGTGAATGTGAATTCTTGTTAGATATGAAGAGTAAGAACAGTTGGGAGTACCTCGTTCTCCTTTGGTAAGTCTAATCCAGTAACTTGGGTCAGAGTGACCTCCTTCCAGGAAGGCTGTGCTGCTTCAGCCTGTGGCAGCTGCTGTACTTACTACGTTAGCTGGGCCAATTATTGCTCTATAAACGGCATTCACTTTGCTGATGTGGCCTTGGCGTTGAACTGCTTTTGAATCATTTTTACTTCAACATTTCTCTCACATTGCAGTGTTGATATGCCTTGCCTATTGATAGAGATCGTGAAACAGCCCTATGCTTTTAACCATGGTGATCGTTTTCAACTCTACCACTCCTGGAAATGCCTCTTGGGTTGCAAACTCTGCCAAGATCGACAGTGATAAAGATAAAGGATGCGGCAGGACGTAAAACAAAAAACATCAAAGTTCACCACAACCGATGAGAAAAAAGTGACAGAAATCCACCCAACAGCTGCTATGTTCACATATATAAGATGGCGATGATAACAGCAAAACTCACTTTGCTCCGGAAGATGCCCACTGCAAGGTGAGAGTAATGTTGAGCCAAATATGCTCCAAATACAGTTTAACTCGAAAGCCTACTTCCAAGACATTTCACTTTTTTGTCCACTTCTAACTCAGCTGTGGTCTCGAGCTGTTCTTTTCTTACTCCTCCAGCTCCTCACTAAACATCCTGGGATTGTGTCAGAGCCTCGCGATTGGTAACTGGCATGAATCACTGTCATATATTTACACAAAGTTTCGCTGTGGGGATACACTTTCCATGCCAAAGCTAACTCTATCTGTGTAAGCGAAGGTTGTAGTTAGGTGAAATATCTTCTGATTGGAGAAATAATTCAATGTTGGATTCTTTTACATGATACTGCATTGATTTTAATGTTGATTAATCTTTCACAATGACATTTTCGGCCATTCACCTCTCCTAAACCTCAGACTTCCTAGGCCTGTGTCCCAAGAATTTTGACCTTCACTCATCTCGCAATCCTATTCCCCCCTCCTCCTCCTCCCCCATACCACTTCCCGATTTTTCCATTACCCCCCCTTCCTCAATGTCCTACCCTGCCCAAAACATGTATATATATTTGGCTAAGATATTTGCAAAACTGTACCCTGATGATGGCATAACCTTCCGAAACCTTGATCTGTGGTTAATAAAAGTATGGGAATTTTACATGTGTTTCTCCGTCTTCAAGTTGGTTAATCTTTCCAGGTAGCAGATTGCATCTGTCTAATGTCCTTGGGTCATCTTGAGGCTGTTCCTGTTGACACGCATGTCCACCAAATTGCCATCAGACGTTACACTCCACACCTTGCCAAGTACAAAACGGTTACTCCAGCTGTGTATGATGAAATTGGGGGCTACTTTCGGAACCTCTATGGTGACCTGGCTGGCTGGGCTCATACGGTACATTTTTTTCCTCTTTCGGAGCAATAATATCAAGTTTTCTTGCTTCTTAGTCAAATTAAGAATGCCAAAGAAATGAATGTTGATCCAGCTACTACATGGATTTCAGCATTATTATTGTGGTGAAACATTCAAGCAGTTCTGTCATCATGTTCTGTTACAATGTGACTGTAATAACATTCCATACTAATCTTGAGCCCTCTCAAAATTTACTATGTACTTAACAAAATAATCTTCTTTCTTACTGTATCGTCATGTGTCATTCTTTTCTTCCTCATTAACGGTTCAGTAACTCATGATTTTTTTCAAGGACAATTTCCTAGCATTTATTGTATTTTACGCAGTTATTTAGAAAAAAGTAGTCCCTATCTGGAAAGACCAAATAAAATTTTGAGTTTATTAATGTTTTCTGTTTTAATGATAATTTCCTCATTTGTTAATTAATTTAACCCTTTAACTGCCCCCATCGTCTATTGGTGATTTGAAGTACATATGTTTTTACTCACAGACACCATAGGTGCTAAAAAAAATTTTCATCTTTTAGTAAAAAGTTCATCAATTCGTATTTCAAAGTAAAATCAGATGAAAATTACTCATTATAAAATTTTCAACCATTATTCCCTTAAATAAAAAGTGATAGATAATAAAATTATGCAAAAATTTAGGAAATAATTTTTTTTCGCCTGGGGAGAGCTATATTTCAGATTATTTGCACAGTTAAAAGGTTAAATATAATAAATTGAATGGTTTGAGGCGTAACTTTGTGAAATTGCTTCATATCGGAATGAAAAAAAACTTTGTAAATTTCACATGAGTAAGTTTAATACGACCAGTTTCATCGCTTGAGCGACATCTTCAGGTACAAATACAAGGAAATCACATCTTTAAATACACTAGGAACAATTGGGGGCGGAAGGCTGGACATGATAGTGAGGTAGAGGGGAAGTGGGTAGTTTAGTTGGAACGAAGGGAGGTGGGGGGGGAGGGGAAACCCGGGAAGAGAAAGGCTAGGAAAAGGGTGCGGTGTGTCACCCTAAGACGTTAGGTGGGAGGGTGGGGTGAGGGTTTGGAGTGTGGTCAGTAATGACGGGTGTGGGCGAGAGGTTGAGTAATGGGGAATGGGAAAGGAAAATCACATCGTTGAAACTGGTCGTATTAAACTTACTCATGTGAAATTTACAAAGTTTTTTTTCATTCCGAGGTTAAATATAAGTTTCATGGTACTTTTGACTATGTTATAGTTTTGTTACATGTTAATAAAAACATTACAGTTCACATAACATCATGAAACATGAACTATTGCATCATGATGTTCTTATAACTCCTGTAAAACTGGCAATAAGTTGCAGTTAGGTGTAAATATTGAATATGAATATTAGTGTGGACAATGGATAATCTGCCTGTTGATGCTATGGAGTATACTATGCAAGTGCATTGAGGCTTATAAGTGTAATGTATGATGTAAAAAGCATATAAACGTTTACTAGCCACTAACATCTGCTGCATATTCATTTCGTTCACAGATCCTGTTCTGTGCTGATTTGAAAATGTTCAAAGGGATAACTGAGAATGGAGATGCAAAGAAATCAGATGTCACTGGCAGAAAAAGGAAAAAACAAAAGAGTTGCTGATGATGGCTTTTATCATTTTTTGTGGAGGATGCCTTAATTCAGGGACCATATTTGGTTGTTGGTGAAAGATGTACGTGTTTACAAAAAAATTTCCTGCTCTGAGGAAGCTCATGTAAACATCTCACAACCAAGTAACATGTATATCAAATTGATTCCCATCGGAGTGTCTGTTTTCTCCATAATTTCTCAGTAGAACCAGACTGAATGTGTGAGTTAATCTTATCACCCCCTGATTCCTTGTTTAACTACCTGAAACCTCTGTGAACACAGTGTGTATGATTTTTCTAACTAATAATTGTATAGTTTTATTCTAATTTGAAGCAATATCTATTTTGTGAAGTTTCTTCACAATATTTATGAGGTATTTCAGTCAATTTTTAATGTTAAAAATGATATCCTAATTATTTTAGGGCATCTTTTAATCAAATAAAACTTTTTTTAGTTAAATGAATGTATTTTAATGGCATCTATGTATGTATGTACATATGTGCTTGAATTTTCAGGTTTGTATTCAGTCTCCTCTCTAGTCTTAGGTGAGTAAGTGATAACTACGACGAGTACATTGCCGAAAAAGCCTATTTCTTCCTTACTACGGAAATGAATTTTATGAAGCTAGAAATCCAGTTTAGGGCAAAAATGATGTAAAGAAAGGATGTTGTACTGCCCATAATGCTTATTTTATCTGTTTGTGCTGCTTTCTGCTTTAAAATGCTTATTTGAGGACCTTAAATAGCAAGGATTGTTGATAGTAGCTGGTTTCATTACAGTAATCTACCGGTTAGAGGTAGGTTGTGATGAAAGTCAGAGAATATCCAACGAACTCGTACGCATGCCGTGCCCTTTCTACCTCTAGTATTTCTTTCTTCATCTCAGCATAAGTCCTACCTTTCTTCATCCCGTCCATAAAACCGATTCTCTTCCTTCCCCTTCCCCGCTTACCCAACATCCTTCCCTCTATCACTGCCTTCAGCAAACCATCGTCCCTCATTACCCCTTCCAGCCACCTACCCGGTTAGTGAAATGAAACCAAAATACTTTTCTCTCGACTCAAATATCTCTACCCGCCCCCTCCTCTGCCTCTCCACCTGGACAGACCTGGTATCACCACGCCACACCCGACCAAGTGCAATCATCCTGAACTTATCCTTAGTGAGAATGATGTATCTGTTTTGAGTAAAGGACTCACTTTCTCTTCCACCCCCAGAGTCAACCACATCCATTTGCTCTCGAATATCAATAGTCTCTGCAGAACCTTAAATGGCTGCTTTTTTAGAAAGAAAATGGTAGCCACCCCCAAAGTTTTAACACCACCACAAATTTACTTGTAAGCCTAGCTCCAAACCAAAGTCTTTGCACGGAAACCAATTGAGGTACTCAACGGCCAATTCTCAAGTTGTTTCCTATCCTCAATTTCTAAATTCCCTCTATCCAACCCCAAACATTAGTCAAAAGGAATTATCATCCTCCATGTGGTGGTTCAAGACAGGGAGGATTTCATCGATGAAGCCAAGTGATAACTGGGCAACGCTTCATCGCACCTACCACTGGTGGAGGGTCCAAATATGTTGTTTCAAGCAGAAATTCATGACTTTCTAAATTCAGGAGGACTTTCCCAATTCAACATCACTACTCCCTCTCCTGCCTTCTTCAAAACCCCACATTTCTACCTCCTTCCCAAAATTCTTAAAAATGTCAGCCTTTGTGGACTTCACCTGCAGCCTCTAGTCGCACAATTCCCTTCCTTCATTTGAGACTAATATCACTTCCTAGACATCCTAAAGGCAGTCAAAACACCCTCTGATAAAACCATCAACTTGGCCATGGCAGATGTAACCTCACTTTATAATTCTATTCCTAACCAAGGACTACAATCCCTTTCCCACTTTTTATCACACTGAAATCACCCTCACAATCCATCCTCCAGCTTCCTCATCAAAATATGGGAATAAATTCTCAAACACAATGCTTTTTCTTTGAATGACTACTGGCTCTTTCTTCAAGTCAAGGGGAAAGCTATGAAAAGAAATCTTCTCATGGAAAAACTTAAAAGGCATTTCCTCACCACCTAGGAATTTACAACCAGAGCTCTGGGTTAGGTTAATAGATGGTAATTTTCATCATAGGTTATTTCATGATGGTTAATAGGTTAATTTCATTATTTGGATCAACTGCAAGGAGTCCCTGATGAACTTCCTTAATTCTCTAAACAATTTCTTCTCCATCCACTTCGCATCTTCTATCCTTATTGGTGGTTCTTCCGGTTTCCGACTGGGTCAAACTCTGTCCCATTTCTGCCGACATTTCAATGAATGAGTCGTTCATCATCCTCAGGGCATGTTGTTCAATGCAACCAGTCCGCATTATATACACTTTGCTCCAGGTCAAGTATAGGAACGTTTCCTATAGGAACGAGTAATTTTCCTATAGGAAAATTTCTCATTTCTATAGGAAAATTTCTCATTCCTAAAGGAAAATTTCTTGTACCTATAGGAAATTTATTGTTCCTATAGGAAATTTATTGTTCCTATAGGAAATTTATTGTTCCTATAAGAACCATTATTGTTCCTGTAGGAAATTTTAATTCCTATAGGAATGTACATAATTCCTATAGTATTTTCTGAAAACACTGCATATAGGAAGCCAATGGGGCATTTTCAATAGGGATTGTTTTAATTTCTCATCCTCCTGTAACTCAGCACCATTCCTTTCCCTTTCAACTTCCAAAGATACAATAGGTAAAATCGTTTTTCGGCTTTTGTAGACAGGGATGTTACAAGTCAGGGAAATGTCAGAGAATTTGATACCCGTCAGGGAAAATCGTCGAGCTGTCAGGGAAAAATTGGATAAGGGGGATGGTCGACGAATTGGTCAGTGGCTGATGCACCCCAACTATACGTTCATTCATTGTTGCCAGAGTAGATGTTATCTTCTGGTTTTGTCTTTGTTTCATAAATTTGTCAATAAATTTTATGGGTAAAAGTAACAATGGTGTGTTTTCCCAACTTTCATTTGCACTTAAAATTTTCACTGCTCTCTGAACGTCAAGGAAACGCTAAAGGAATATGTCAGGGAAAATGACAATTTTGTCAGGGAATTTCTTTTCCAGAATCGTGTAACATAACAACCCTGGTAGACATTCTCATCACTAATTTTGCTGCTCGACATGAAAAAGTATTTTTGTTAAAAAGAGTAATGAAAAAAAAACAGTTTTGGTAAATTTATTGATTGATAATATTGATTGATTTAGAGTTTTGTTGGTATTCCCTGGCCTGGGTCCCAAGGCACACAAACCTCTCAGTGCATTGTGCCATTCACCTTGTGGAGTTTTTTCCCCCCAGAGACATATAGTCATGTCTAAGGTCAAAATGTCTGCAGTTGGTCACCAACATTAGTCATTCAATCTTAAGGTTGGTTGACTGCAGCCTTCCATTCTGCCCTTTCCCTCGATGTCCTTGTAGTTCTTGTTTCATGTCCCATTTTACCTGGCCATCTGGATTTCATCTAGACCTCGTCTTCCTTGCAGTGCTCCATATATATTCCTCTTCTCCTATTCTTCTGTAAATCTTGTCGCTTCTGATTCTGTCCATTCATTTCATCTGCCTCCAGCACCACGTTTCAAAAGCCTCTATTATTCTCTTCTGTTCAAGCTTTCCAATGGTCCATGTCTCTGAGCCATATGGCAAAACACTCCATATGAATGTTTTCATGTACTGCTTCCTTGTGTGTAACTCCTTTTTTCTTTGAACATAACAGTTGTTTTTCTTCATGAATGCTTTCTTTGACTTCTCAGCTTGACATCCATTGTACATACTTCTTCCATGGCATGTGATGCAGTTTCCAAGGTAGTGTGAAGGAAGGAAGGCAAACAAGAGTCCAAATTCCAATTTCCAAATCATATTTCAAAGAGTAATGCTTCTACAAAATCGAAAAACAGTCAAAAGGACTGCCTCCAGGGTTAATACCGTAGCTATTTTTGGAATTAAAATTCCTATTATCTTCTTATTATTTGTAGGTATATATTAACTGATGTTGATTACTGTTTTTGTCTTTAAAATATAACCCAAAATAACATGATACATCATCCATTCTATGGGCTGCGAAATACAGCAAGTGGTCCTCCCACGGGAAGTCCTGCTTGCCTGTGTAAGGCTAAAATAAAACCAGAGGTCGCCTGGTATCCAAAGTTTCCACGTAAGAGACGTTCTACCCTCTGCCCTGCAGATAATAGTCACCATAGCGATGGTGGTGAGGGGAATTTTTTTCACCATGCCAGGCCTAGTTCCATCATGCTTAGCATAAACCATGACATAGGTACTGCTCGTGGAGGATGTTTGCTCTTAACCATGTTTCATGATCTTGGCAGACAATAGTTAAGTTCTACTTGTTGTCCCACTCTGGGATGACATGTCCCTTACCCCCAGGGTTCAGAGAGGAATGAAGAGAGTAAGAAGATGGGTATGGGAAGTACTATGGGTAGAGGGTAAGACTTAAAATTAAGGTTTTGAATGTAGTGGTGGAGGAAGTGAGGTTAGTGTAGAGATTCAAAGAAGGCAATGAAATAGTTGGGAGGATAATAGGGGTTCTTAGCTGATATAAAGAATAATGGAAGGGAGAATGTAGGGGAAGAGGTAGAAGAGGAGTGACCTTATGAGGAGAAGGAACATCATCATCGTCACCCTTCTTCGTTACACAAGGAAATGGAATCATTGCCTTAGAGGGGAAAATGTTACATTGTATCACATGGTATAGCCCTCCTCGAGAGAGTCACATGATTCAATTATAACAATAAGAAGAAATTATAGTGTCAGCGCCAGTGGTCGTAATCGTTCAGAGCAGTTCAAACTCAACCTACATATCTATATGAATAATGCTGTTGTACTTATAGGTATACAATCCTTAAAATTTTAAAATAATAATTATTATTATATATATTAAAATATTTTTGGCACAAAGATGGCCTGAGTAATAAAAATATGATGTGATAAAGAGTTGCTATCCGTAAAAATAGAAGGGATTACATAGTCTAGTATTTCTAAACGGTAATCCGAATAGAAGTCAAGGGTTTCGCTGCCCCCTCTCGACGAAAATTAATCCTTAAGTTCATTTACCAAGAAAAAAAAATTGCGTTGCGTACTGTTAATGATACTTTTGATTTATAGAATAATGATTATCATCAACAAATATCGAAGAGAAGGAGATAAACGGGCGATGACGAATTATAGCTAATTCTATACCTTAAGAATATCTCAACCACTTCGCAATTTATTGATTAGCGAGAGGGAGTATAGGAATCTCGGGAATTTTTCCAAAGTCATGCCTTTTACGGTGTTTTTATTGCATTGTTGTCATTATATGTACTGCATAGCGACAAATAATCTATACCAATCTATACCATTTCAGAAAATAATTTTATGTCTTGCGTAGCAGTTATGCATGTAGAAATTTGTGAGGACCCTCTTACCTTTCAAACATCCCGCGATTTATAACAATATTTTTTTACAACGAAATTAACAATTAATGGAACTGAAACCTATTTTTAAAATTTTTATCAGTACAAATTTAAACGCCGTATTATATGTAAGTTTGTAGCTTCCTCGAGAACGTCTACATCCAGCTGAGGATCTATCGGAGTTGACTTCAGCAGTTTCCTGCGCCCTACCACACGAGGGTCTTCAGTCATACGAGGTTTCTTTATATTCAATTAAAAGTGCCTCAGGTTTTTCTGCAATTTTTAATAATCTCTTATTCTTATGGCTCCTGCTGAGGACGGAGATAGTGGGATGGAGTCATTGACCACGAGCAGTAAAGACTTGACACCAGAGAAAGTGAAGGATCTTGGGGATACTGACGATGACTCCGATGATGAGGTACAAGTGTAGACGTTATGTATTGTGTATTCACAAACTTATATTTTATGTATACTAGCTTCCATTTTTGTGCATCCTTAGTTGTTTACGCATTTCCTGACTACTTAATCTAAATCTTGTAACTATCCTAGTTCTTGGTGGACTCATTCAGCCCGTGAAGTTACTCATTCAGCGTTATCTCTGGTTATTCCTGGAGAAATTGATCACCTTGCTTTCCAAGTGTTTTGAATATTGGATGTTGACCTCTCTTCATGGTGTGTAGTATAAACGGAGGAATTGATTTGTGATTGAGTGATGGCATTAAAGAAAACTCCTCTTACTGATTAACCATTAATGCCGGAGGCGCGTATGTTGCCTCTGTTCACTTCGTGGGGGTCATGCTAGCCGTAGTGGGTGGGTTGAAGAAAGTTAATTAAGGGAATTATTAAGGTTTATTATCGCCAATTGGCCACATTTAATGCAATATAACATTTTCCCGGGTCCTTCATTTTACTGGTTACTTCCGTTTACTCGATTGCTAACGTCTTGGAATAATGTTGGGTGTGGATATATGCCATATTGATTAAGCCTTTCAGAAGCTAGGTACTAAATTGGTAACCCTATGCATTTTCAGCTGAAAGTGAAGTGGTTGCCCAGATAGCATGCAATTTTGCACTAACCATGGTTTATTTTGTTTGTCTGTGTAAGGGTAGTTTCAAAGAACTAAATCTTTAAATCAATGATTTAACTAATAATTATGTAACGTTTAAATCAAAATAAGGAATATAACTTAAGCATGTCCCTCTCGTGTTTAATATCCATTATAAAATCTCATTTGTTGGACGGTATTTTGACGATGATATATTTTTTCATCTCATTTCCCTCTTTGGTTACTCCTTTCTCTATTCTTGCAAAGGTCCAAATCAAAGCATTAACAATTATTGAGAATTGGGTTTGACCTTGTTAGTTTACCTATGCATATTTATCTTCTTATTAAGTTCGATGATGTAGTTATACAATGTCTTTGTCTGTGTGATCAGGACTTGGATGAGACACTTTCTGAGCGACTCTGGGGATTGACTGAAATGTTTCCAGATAAAGTAAGAGATACAAGTGGGGTAATAGCCAATGCAACATGGACTGCCGTAAAAGGTACATTAGTTAAATTTCATTCTAAGAAGACACTGAAATGTGTTAAAATTGAGTGTTTCAATGCATTCATTAACTTATATTTCTTGCAAAATTAAGTACTTGTTATTTTTCTGCTGCTACTGCACTTCCTTATTATATACACATTGGTTTGGGTTGTACTGGGTGGGTTTTTTTGTATGAATGCATTATTTTTCCTTTAAACTAGTCAGTTTAAGGGCCATGTACGTATGTAGAATCTTTGAGAATCACAACATATTTGATTGTTATCTAAGTATGACAGCAACTCTTATAAGGCTGTACAATAGTGGCTAAAACAGAAAAATAGTTCTGCAGTGGCTATAACGAATTAGTATATAGTTCATTATTGAAGTTATTCCTGATGCCTTGTTGTTTTTATGGAACTCCTTGTTCACATCGTGTTGTATTTTAGAATTACTAATCATTGTTACATTAATTTCATATGTATGTCATATGTAGTTATTTATTTTTATAAGTGGCAGATTTTACTCATTTTCTTATTGATACCCTCAATAGGTTGAAATATGTTCCACCGGAAAGGCAAAAGTTTAGTATATATGTTCTATCCAGTTGTAATGTAGAATATTCATGTATGGAATACTGCAAAGGAATTCATTCTCTCTGGTGGTTAGCTTAAAACTCACCTCATGAATACCCCACCCTATTGCCAATCTCTGCCCGTCGGGAGGTTAGAGGATATTATTTATGAGAATTGTGGTTAGAGGATATTGATCTTGTACTGAACTGAAAATGTAGGGCCTTTTCATCTCAAATCAGGCAGATAGTGCAAAATCATGTCAGGTGACCATCACCGATTTCTCTTAAAGTTATACATGTGAAAGCAGTATCCTTATGATGAATTATGATCATTTTATCTCAGCTCAGAACCGAACCAATATAAAGCTATGATCCTTTGAACATTGCAGAGTCAGGCCTCAAAGTAAAAAATGAAAAATCACATAAATGCTAATAACTAATGAACCATGGCCCATAAAGCAGTGGTTTTTGTTTCATTTTGAATAAAATGCATTTATACACATTCTGACATAACTTTCAAGTAATTTGAAGTAATAATAAACAAAAAGGACTTATTTAAACAATAAAAAATAGTAATTATTTAAAAATTTATTACTCAAAAAGGCCACCTTTTATTTGCTTTAAATTTTCTCAGTGGCTAGTTTAAATGTTCTGCTATCAATAAAAAAATAAAAAAAGGTAGTATTTTTATATTTTTTGTTTTAAGGCATGTCAAAGTTAGGCATGTTTTCGACCCAATCTGTTTATGCACTCCTCTCGTGCACCAAGATTGCATACCTATGAGGGGGAAAAATGAAGATTCATTCTACTTAGCATGCATAATGGATAAATAGTACATACCTGAATCATTGGTTACATCCACTGACTGAATGCAAGTTCAATATTGTGTACTTCCATGGCGTCAAATGTGTGCAAACGCCCACTGCTACTAACTGGAAACGGTGGAAGAGGCAATTTGTGGAGAACATTTTTCAATGGCACTTCACATAAGTCTTATAATTTGGGCCACCTGAAACCATTCGATGGACCATGTGGATGCATAAACGAGACACTAATGTCATTGTTCTAAAGACACTGCAGTGATTTTAGCAATCCACCAGGTTTTTTCGAAAACACACCCAATGAAGTCATTTATGGTGAGATCTTGAAAACTGAATGTCTTTATATCTGAATTTGTTAGTGTCACAGCCTGTATGCATATGTGGTTTGCAGAGCGAGCAATATTTGTCCCATGTCTGTTAACAACCCATACATGACAGCTTTTGATTCCATGTACAGATGCCACTTTTGCCCAATTATTATGCTTTTTTTGTCTAAATTGAGCTACTTCTTCACGTGGCAAATGCAAAAGTTTGATATTAGGCAAGAATTTACTTACATTATCCACAAAGGACTCACTGTTCTGAATGTACTCGCCCAAATTGAAATTTCTCAGGTTGTAGTTTGTGGCATAATGCTTGACTAGTCCTCCAACTCCATCGCAGCGCCCCTTTCCATGTCCAGTTGCACTGAACAACCACCTATGACTTTCTTCCGGGCTAAGACCTTTCCCCAATTCAAATAGCTGAAATCTGTTTTTAAAATGAGCTGCTGCCCTATCTGAAATATAAGTTTTATCTCACCATATAATATTCATTTTAGACAAGTGTTCTTCTATCTTATTTATCCCAAGCAAAGCATGTGCAGTATCATGTGATAAATCATATGAAATAACTGCATAACTCTGCATGCCTTTGTCACTATATCCCACACAGGTAAATATTGATTATCTGCACTTTTTGCCAATGATAGGATTGTACTTCATCTGGAAGAATCACACGCCAATGCTCGGCAAAGTCAAAATGAAGCACCAATTTCACACCATTTAGTGCAACCAACTTCTCTTAATGAATAGCTTCCCTCTGTATTTTCCAAATATAGTGGTGATACACACCTTTATTGGTGCAATCCTGAACTTCAGCAATGAATGCTTCCATCGAAACAGTCTTCTTTAACAAATCACCTTTTTCCCAAAAACCATAAGTCACTTCTTCATCTTCTTTGTTATCCAATCTTTAAGTGGCCATTGTTAGGCCCTCAATGCCTAGACACATACCACATTCTTGGAACCAGCACTCTTCTTTAGGGCTTTCACAAAGATACAAGTTATATAAATAATCACTTTCAATGACTGAGTTGGTCAAATTTCCTTAACTGTTACATATAAGTTTCAAATTGGAGCAATAAATTCATCCGCAAACATCAGGCACTGGTTGAATTTTGACCCATCTTGGCCTAACTGAGTTGCACTTGGTCAGTCCAATTTTTATTTCAGAATGTTGTTCTTTCATGATGTCCTTTATTGATCGAATCATGAATCGCTTTACCATTTTTACTTTAATATCATTCTCAATGACAGTCAACACATCTCAATCATTAGGACTTTGACGAGAGCAATCTTTGTCATCATCCAAGTAAAATGAGAGAGCAATCTTGATATGCTCAACAGGAAGAGGATGCCCACAGTATACATCAGCATTGGCCCATATTCCTTGCTTTTTTTTAGCTCTGCTTGATTTGTCAATCGTATGTTTGGTTGAACCTGGAACAGCAGCCATAATCTCTTGTTTGGAATAACTTGTGGGAAAGAGTGTTAAAATTTTAACTTGGTCACTGATAGATTTTACACTTTTCGCTTTATCAAAAGCTGCTGAGATATTATTTTCCCATGAAGTACATGTTCCACATTTATCAATTTCAGTGGGAGCAGCTTCATCCTGAACATCATACAATAAACTAACCTTTGCCCTTAATGCCTTTGTGGAATCAGTAATTTGAGACAGCTTCCTTTTATCATATGAAATCCTTCGATCTGGTCGGATTTTTGTAGGGATCCTCAGGGGGGAGAAAACATGCACTGGTTCACTGCCTAAACTTGTCACTGTCTGATTCACTATATCCACGCTGTTTTCTAATGGCAAATACTGATTGTCATAGGCATCACAGTTGACTCAAGTTCAACTAAAAGGCCTTCATACTTCTTGTAGCAGTTCAAGCAGAGTTCATCACTAGCTTTGATGACCACATGTTGCAATATTTTTTGGAGCTAGGTTATTGAGAGGGCAATGCTGAGGTGGGTTACAATGTATTGTGATATACTTGACTCTTAGAGATACTTAATGGAGGGAATGATACAATGTACAAGAAGTCCCATGCATATTGTCAGTCTGGCTGTGGCACTAACAAATTCAGATATAAAGACATTCAGTTTTCAAGATCTCACCATAAATGACTTCATTGGGTGTGTTTTCGAAAAAACCTGGTGGATTGCTAAAATCACTGCAGTGTCTTTAGAACAATGACATTAGTGTCTCGTTTATGCATCCACATGGTCCATCGAATGGTTTCAGGTGGCCCAAATTATAAGACTTATGTGAAGTGCCATTGAAAAATGTTCTCCACAAATTGCCTCTTCCACCGTTTCCAGTTAGTAGCAGTGGGCGTTTGCACACATTTGTCGCCATGGAAGTACACAATATTGAACTTGCATTCAGTCAGTGGATGTAACCAATGATTCAGGTATGTACTATTTATCCATTATGCATGCTAAGTAGAATGAATCTTCATTTTTCCCCCTCATAGGTATGCAATCTTGGTGCACGAGAGGAGTGCATAAACAGATTGGGTCGAAAACATGCCTAACTTTGACATGCCTTAAAACAAAAAATATAAAAATACTACCTTTTTTTATTTTTTTATTGATAGCAGAACATTTAAACTAGCCACTGAGAAAATTTAAAGCAAATAAAAGGTGGCCTTTTTGAGTAATAAATTTTTAAATAATTACTATTTTTTATTGTTTAAATAAGTCCTTTTTGTTTATTATTACTTCAAATTACTTGAAAGTTATGTCAGAATGTGTATAAATGCATTTTATTCAAAATGAAACAAAAACCACTGCTTTATGGGCCATGGTTCATTAGTTATTAGCATTTATGTGATTTTTCATTTTTTACTTTGAGGCCTGACTCTGCAATGTTCAAAGGATCATAGCTTTATATTGGTTCGGTTCTGAGCTGAGATAAAGTGATCATAATTCATCATAAGGATACTGCTTTCACATGTATAACTTTAAGAGAAATCGGTGATGGTCACCTGACACCCCTCTGCCTGATTTGAGATGAAATCCCCCTGTAACCAAGTTTACTATTTGTCATATAAATATTTGATTCAATCCCCTAAAACAGACATGTGAGATTCCATTTGGGTCTAAACCACTGCTTAAAGATTATAGGGCAGTTTGGTCCATACAGCTTTTGCAAAAGTAGGAAGGGTACATTATGAACCCAAGCACCTACCAGAACTGAACCAAGGGTTAATTGGTTCAGTTCTGTTTGTGTATTCAACATTGGGGTGCATGTGTGAATGGTTTAATTTTATGATTGATCTGAAATTCTGTTCACATGATTTTGTTCGAGTCCAGTCACGTTCAGTGCTGATGACAAATATTCATGGCATGTGTATGTCGTGTGGTATTCCACCGGTGTGGATGATGTGCATATATATGGCCTTTTATTGCCAACTAACAAGCAAAAATAATTTATTTGCACTGGAAGTGATATTAAAATTCTAATGTGTGTTGATTGTGTTATAGTTTAGGTTACACTTGTACGATTGCTGAAATGATAATATGTAGTTAGTTGGTTAATATTTTCCTGTTGGGCGATTACCTTACTCATAACGCCCCAATTTTGACATTACAGAGCACCTGAGAGGAGCATGACGCTCCTCGCGATCACGTATTGGTCGTTTGCACTTCACCACCACTTCACAACATCCACCCGCGTAGTTTAACGCTTGAAGCGATCTCGTAACTGGAAAGAGCACTGTAGAATGCCAAAAATTAGGTGCTTCATAGGCAGTTGGTCTTTCATAAATCCTAGTAGAAGTATATGAATATAAGAGCCAGTTGCCTAATATTTCGTCTTTTAATGACAGCAGTCAGATGCAATAAGAACTCAGGAAGGCTGCCATCCAAGGAATTTAAATGGAAAATTTTATTTATGATTAATGTAACAAGACTTTTTTGACCTCCTGTCAAACGTTCCTGTAGAAATGTTGTTTTTTAACTTCATCACATTATGCCTTCACATTAATAATGGCTGGATTTGGCAGTGCATGTGTGAAATTTCGTTGAAAGTAGGCGATTTTTATGTGAGTCAAAAATTTGAGGATGTTACTAAGGCAGTCAGGCTAACATTTACCAGTTTGTCACTTCGGATGGCAAAAATTGCACGCAGTAGATAGTTTTATTTACGATCATGTTATGTTGTGTTGTTGTTTTTGTTTCAAGAGAATCTGTGTGGTACATGTGTAATGATCAATAGCAGTTTGTGGCAGGCTTATTGCACGTTGGAATTCCTAATTGTGGAGTAAAGTCACATTTACCTCTTAATATACTAGGAGGTGATGATTACTTGAGTGTAGAGCCAAGTGGGCATGGCTAATTTTCCGGGATTTTCTCCGCATTGATATATCTTATGCATGTTGCTCACGGTAAAATTTTCCATAAAAGAGTTTTATAAAAATTTTTATTGAAAGTTTTATGAATCGTGCGTGAAACGTACTTGCTTGCTCACGGTAAAACTATTCATAAAACCCCAATGTCCTGCCATCTATGAGATGCTTTGCGAACATGTGAAGTGATAAATGCACTCTTTTGGATGACTTAGGTTAAAAACTATATGTATTGTTTATTTACTTACTTTCTGATCACACTCAACGGTTTTAAGGCCCTAACACATTCTTCTAACAAGAAGGATACTGCTTCGAAGAAAGCTATAAATGTGGAAAGACAGACAGGGAAAAAAACGAAATTTAAAAAAATACGACGTAGAGGGAGAGAGGAAAATTTAAAGGTGTTCCAGAGAAGGAAAATCCGGCGCATCAGGGTACAATACAAATGCAAGATGGCAAAAAAAAATAAATATTTTTCTATTTAATAAATTTCCTGAAAGAAGAAAAAAACAAAAAATGAGGTTGTTAAGAAGAATCATCTAAAATATTGTCTCAGTGTATTTTTCCTCAGCTGAGTTCCTTTATGGTATTCTGCTTCCGAAGGGCAGCCACATGACCATTTTCTCTACTTCGAATCGGATGGAAATATTTGAACAAGTGACAGGCTGCGTGGAATGAATTCGCAATATAAGTTTCTCATACTTTCGGTAGCACCCCGATAATGTTGATGCTGAGAACTTTGCCGAAGATGGATGATTGCAAGGGGCCAAGTTTTCGGGCATTTTAGAGCGCGGCATTGTGAAGCACTGGATTTTATGTAATCGTCCTACTGATGTATTAAAAACTGAAGGATGTGAAAAGACTTCCCATAGTACTTCCTAGGATTCCTCTACAGAAAAATTTAGTTCCATGAATGAAGTTCATGAGCGTGGTTTTCGATTCCTATTGCTTAAAGTATACACTAATATACTTATTGATACTTCCTTGTTAATGGTTATCTTTTGTCATGCCATAATATTAGCTATAAAAGTTGAATGGTTCACACGCCATGTGAGATATTTGTTCAAATAAGTGGGTGCACATCTATAATTTGTGTCTGTGAGTCTTAATCCTGCCATTAAATTTTGCTCTTTTTATTCATTGAAATGGTCTTTACAAATTGCATTTTTTGTAAATTTTTTGGGGCTATAGAACATTTCCTTGCTTTCGCTGTACACTGTAGTTTAGTGCTCGCATTACTGTGCTTCATGTTACAAAATTTCTCATCCTTTATTTCAGGACTGTATAAATTTAGCTGCAATGCATCCTGGATATTCTTTACTTCGTCGGCCCTGTTATTTGCTCCTGTCATTATTGAAATAGAAAGGTCACAAATGGAAGAAATGCAGAAACAGCAGCAAAGACAGGTATGTGGGTGTTGTTGGAGCAGTGCTATAATATTACATGGGAAAGATTGAATTGGTACAAGGTGTGGAAATTCATTAACAGGACTGGTCTGAAAAATACACTTTATTGAAAACTTATTACTAATAGATGTTAATCCCACACAACATAATCCCCTTCCATATCTATTCACTGCTGCATACATGTTTTCCATTGTCCAAAGCAGTGCTGCAGGTCATCTAGTGGTATCCTCTTCAGAGAGTGCCATTTATACCTTGACCTCTTCTACAGACAGAAAATGTGTAGCCTTTAATGCACTTTTCACTTTTGGGAACTGGTAAAACTTGCGTGGAGTGAGATCTGGGGCCTGTTTCTCAAAGATACCAGTGTTCAAGTTACAAGCTACAAGTCGGATTCATTCAAGTATGACGAGTGTTTCTCAAACAAGAATGGAGGACTTATAAATTCTCCACAAGTAAAAAGGTTTTACAAGTGAAAATGGCAAATGTATTCCAGTCCATATTTACCTTCTATTTGATGCTTACATTATATTTCGAGAGATTCTCTTGCCATCTTTTATAACAAAGAGTTAGTGCCACGTTGCTCGGTGTCTGTAAATGCGTGAATACAAGATAAACCATATTTTTGTTTCAAAGTTTACCTTAAAATATCCCATGGGAGGACGAGTCATCAGCATAACTTTAGCATCATAAGAAAAAGTTGCTTTTTCCATTGCATGAAGTGACACATGCACTCGAAATGAGCGTTCATTATAATTCTTCCATTTCAAGGCATCATGTTGTGTAGTTTTATCTTTCATTGAGAAGTACGTTTGACATTGTATTGTATTGACAAGTGGAGACTACGTATGTTTAACGGCCATTTTGAATGCTGAATATTAAAACCCTAGGGAAATAGCTGTTCATATTGGCAAGGTTTTATCGTAGTTGGTAACGTGGGGAGTTCAAGATACCTAGATAGAGTCTCTCGGGCAATAGTTTTTTTTCCTCGTTCATTTAGATGGGGTCACAAGAAATTTTGGAGTGTATTGTATAACCTCATCGTGGGACTTCAACACAATTTTTTTTTCATTTAACTTGCCTCCCTACCATACTCCAGTGTGGAAAACTGCACAGCAGATGGCTTCACTTTAAAGGTGATGGACCTCTTATTTCATAGTCTGCAATCTTGTTTAAACTCACCAAAAGATAGATCTGGAAAAATGTGCGAGTGCCCTATTATGGTCAAGAGAACTTGTAAGAATCATGTGGAACCCATAAGAGTTCGTCACAGCAATCGGCTACATAACACAACTCTCAAAACACAATGCCGCGAAGTGAAAACTCGCTGGGTGCATATACTCATCTTTCACATGTAGGTCACGAATTACAAAGGGTGCGTTAGCACGCCCACAGCACAATGGCCACGTCGGCGGCCGGATACATATACACGCCCAAAGCAGCGAAAGGGTTAAATAATCTTGGAATAAAAATACTGTGAGAGAAACAAAGTTCAGGGTTAGTAAATAACAGATAGACCATGCAGGACTTGGTTTAATCCTTCCAAAAACCTCGGTACTAATATATTTACAAAATAATAAAACAATATTATTGACAAAAATCAGTATTTACTCATTTATTTCCGGCTCTTGCGGGAAGCGTGGGGGATGTAATTAATGGATCAAGACACGCTACCTAATGATGATGTAATAGCATCAAAAACTTACTTTGTTATTTAGGTTTCATTTATTTGTGAAATTTTATTCAGTTTATCCATTCATCACAAAATTAGATTTATTTCTACACTATGACTTTGTCACCAACATGGATTAAAAGCGAAAATCTAGCTGCTATGATTGAGAAAGGTATGGAACTTTTATATTTAGAGTACCATTTCATTGTGCTCAAAACAGAACAGAAACACTCTACATTTTAATTTGTTGGCACCATGGTGAATCACAGGCTGTTCTATCAGTCAGGCTGTTTTTGAGCTTATGTTGTTTGTGTACAAGACCAGTGTTGTGCTTAGCATGAACCCAGGTGAGATGTGCTTTGTTGGGCTTGCCAAGTCCTTTTTGGGCCTTCAAAACTTTTGTTAAGTACAGTCATTAGACAGTCTCCACAAGTCATGTTTGGCAGCCAAAATGTAGAGCCACCATCCGAAACTCGTGGCTGACTAGTCAAATTTGGATTTGATTGAAGGAAATCACTGCCATAATCCAGATTCAAACCTGAGCATTCAGTTAGAGCCCCAACATTTTGGATTTGCTCATAAATGGCCAATTGTGATGAGCTGCGACATGGTGTGCAGTTGGGAGGTAGTTTCGAAACATAGTGATGGCTGCCAAAATTCTGGACTCCTTATGAAATTGTTTGGCGGGATGTTGCTAGCTGGGGTCAGTAGATGAATAGCTGTCCAAGTTTGAAGTAGCAACCACCATTTAGGGACAGATGTCACAACTCAGAAGTGACCAGCACAATTTAGGATTGACTGCCTCCATATTGTAATATATATGTGTAAAAAGATAGGTGTGGAGTCAGTTAAATGCTGGACAGATCTGATTTTATCTTATTTTGCATTTGCCTTTATCTTCTATTGAGTAATGACTTTTGGATGTCATCCATCACTGCTCACTTTCAAACTGTGTCTATTTGCTTTTGACTCTGATAAACCTCATTAACACCATTCAGCTGGAAGTAACTTATAGGAGTCAACCAGTATCATGGAATAATACTGTCATCAGCAGGAAAACATTCCTAAGGTACACAAAGTGTGTAATTTCTCTTAAGTACTAGCTGTGCCCAGAATGCATTGCAATGCCTCTTTTTCTTTCTAAGTAGGTACACAAATACAAAGCAGGCACATTTAGATGTACAAAATAAATGAAAGACAATGATTTGTGGTGTATTAAATTAAAGTTGAAAAAATGTATTCAATAGCTTTGGGATGTACAATATATATGATCTCACCGCCCTCTGCAAAAACAAGAAAGTATTTCAGCAGTCCCACTCGTGAACATGTGACATATAATTGACCATGTGAAAAGCATTGATTTTCCAGATTTAATCCACACACTTGAAACGATTGTGCCTTGTTGGTGGTCATTGAGAAGGCAAGGTGAATGGGGAACTGTAGTCATTTACCTACAACTATCAAATTTGTCACTTAACCTGGCCTTTAAATGCTGCAGGTGTGAATAGCCATTCATGAAATCACTATATGAAATGGATATTCACGCCTGGTTGTCAAGGAAATTTCTATTGTTGAAAATGAAGAAAAATCAATCAATTTAGAGATAAAAAAGCAATACTTCGACAAAAATGAAGTGTATAAGAAAATTGAATGAAAGAGTTAAATACTGCAAATAATGGGGTAAAAACAACCCCAAATATTGTCATTTAATAATTCAGAAACCTTCGCAAGTGTGCGCACAACAAATCACTGAAGTATCGCAATCGGATGAATGGTATAGGAACAAAAAAAGAAACATTTTGTTTATACATGTATATAGATTGTTCTAAACTGGTTGAATTCATTCTACATTGTGCTTAAGTGACATTAATTGCTAAATACATCTCTTGGATTTTGCGCTTCATTTGATTTTTTTCAGCCAATTTCCTTGTAGTTTTAGAGATCTAGTAGCAATACATATATGGAGTAAAAGAGTGCATGTAATGGGCCAGGAAGTACAGTGTTTTTTCCCACACCATCTAGTGGGTACAGAAATATATACTAGAATCACCTAGGTGAAATGGGTTTCTGTGCTGGGGCTAGAGATGGGAAAATTACCTTAATTTTCATCTGAGGTAAATTACCACGGTAAATTACGGTAATTTTCAAAAATTACCGTAAATTTCCAGTATTTATTAGTTTTAAGCATTTAACAGCAATTGTATGGTTAAATAAGAAAGCCAATAGCAATAGGAAGGGAATAAAGATGTCTAAACCATACCTAAGACAACATTAATCTGTTAGAAATTTTTAAAATTGTAAGAAGAAATACAGCAGTAACACGCAATCTGTCTTTCTTTTGTCAAAGTATGAGAAATTTTCAAGAAGAATATTCTAATGCATTAGTGTACAATTTAAGTTAAATATTCCAAAAATGAGTTGAACATGCCTCAATTTATTATTAAACGCATAGGAAATGTGAACTTGGCTTAAAAGAACATGTTGGGAATTAATCTGTATGAAAAATTATCTCAAACATAGGTGAATTATCTAGAAAATTGCAGTAATTTTCAAGGGGCACGGTAAATTATTAAAAATACTGCGGTAATTTACGAAAATTACCGAGGTAATTTTCAAGGTGGCCCATCTCTAGCTGGGGCCATAAGGTTTTGAACGAGCTCTATTCATGAAGTTTGCTTAAGTATGTATTTCAAGTGGTCTCATTTGTTAATTTCAGATACTCCTAGGCCCAAATGCAGCTGTATCTGGCCTCCCACCTGGACCAGGACACCGATAATGTGGGAAAGAAACTAGGCTCTGCTCCACTACCCCTCCCCCTCCCACCACCATGACCTACTATTTCTTTTTGTTTTCATTGCTCTATTTGAACCGGACGGTTATCATTGTTCAGCAGCATCGTTTTATAATTTTTCCTCCTATCACTCAAGAAAGTGCAACTTGAAGGTGTTTGTTACCCTGTCTCCTCATTTGGTCGCATTGGTTTTTTTTACGTTAAACAGTGATTCATGGATTAGTAGTGGGAAAAAAATCCATCCGTGAAACGGCAGTAGCTATTTCATCACATTTTTAATGTCTCTTGATTTCCCCTGTGGTCCTCTCCTGGTGCTCCAATTGTGGAATGCTGACTTCCCATTGGTGGGATGGGTGTAATGGGTTGCCTTTCTAGTCTGGAGGTGGGCCTTGGGTGGACATCGTAAAAGCGTTGTGGCGTATTCTCCATCAACATTTTAGTGCTCATGTTATAGGTTAGGTGGAAAATTGTTGTTTTGTTTTGTATGAATAAAAGTCATACCTTCTCACTTTGTATTTTTCGTCAATTGTTTCTCACCACATTTTTTTTCAACATAAATGTCATCAAAAATATAATAGAATTTCACTGGTTCCACGTATTGATGTAGGTACTTTTTACTTGATTTTATCATTTTTATGGCTAACTTGAAAAAAAATAGCTGTGCAAAAAAGTTAATACAGCGTATGTTCGTTAAGCTGTGATTTGTTTTGTACTTATTACTGTGAGTTAAGATGTTTTTACTTAGTTTTTTCTGTTAAACAGATGTTCTTTTATCAAAAGCTCGGAAAGCTTTGTTAGAAAGATGAAAAATTTATGTTAGTTAGCCTTAGTCTTTAGTACTCTTATTTTGTACCCTAATGGTGGTGTCTCCTTGGGCTATAGTTTTGAGGCAGCATCCTTGTGTAATTCACTCTCACAGCCCTCTGGGACATTGCACCTTCTCAGGGCCATGTACAGTAAGTGCGCTTCTGGCTTGGTTATTAATCAAAGAGAACACCTCTATTTAACACATTGATTTGCTAAGATACTGACTAATAGGAAGGTACAAATTTTTAAGAGAGATCGGAATGAATATGTTTTATGAATGTGTGTACAGTTTTTATCATGGAAATATTTTTTCCAAAAGGACTGATAAATTCCAATGGAATTGGTTGAGAGTACTTTGTCCACTTGCCTCTATATAGTAAAGTTATAGATGTGCTGTTGTATTTGTTCAGTGTCAGAGGATTTTGTGTGCTGTAGAATTATAATGGCATCTTTAAAACCTGTGTACACTTGAGTCCCCTTTTAGTTTCCAGGGAGAGAGAACGTTAGAATTAGAGAAAATGGATGAATTCCTTGGAAGAATTAGTTGTTTGAGATACGGTATTGTTTTTATCATGATGATAATGCTTAAGCATTATTAGTTTAGAAAGCATTTCTAATTACAGCAAAGTGACCTTATATTTTGTGTATTTTCAGTACCAGGGTTTTGTTCTCTAGAGCCTTTAGTCATGAGTTCATCCTAGAGATTTGCATTTCATCTGCAATTTGCAGAGTCCTATCCTCTTCGCTGCATTTGGTGATGCTTATGTTAAAATGGGCTCGAGGATTGTGTCTGTACATAAATCTCCTGCTGATATTTATCAGCATCATATTTATGTGGAGTGTCATCATTTCCTTGTGACTTAGTGCAATTTAGTTTACGTGTTAATTCTCCACCTCTTGTTCTTGGTGATATACTGTGTGGTCAACCTAGCCGTTTATTTATTTGGTTGGGTTTGTCTGAAAGTGAATGGGAAGTTAACTGTGGATCATCTTGTATGCATTCCAGAGAAATTAATTTGGCAACTTTAATTAAGTTTTTAGGTGTGTTGCAACCAACTTGCTGATGTAACTATTATTGAATTTACCAGCAATTCATATAACACATGTACCATTTGACTTTGATCTTTCAATAAACACATGAGGGAATTACAGTAATTATTTTTAATTTTCTAAATTTAAATCTTCCACTCATTCAGATTGTTACATTTGATTTGTCTTGCCTTTGATTTTATGCAGTTAAAAGTTCAGTGAAAACCTTTATCTTTGAAGGAAATTCTTTAAACTGCATGGGTGCTATTAGTACACTGGTAAAAAATATTTACGAGTGTTGTTTTAGTTGAAAAGCATGATTAATGCTTATTAAATTTAGGTGGCTAATTTATGATGGAAGAATGTTTTGATACATATCCTTAGGACTGCCCACTTTTCTTGAATTAAATGGATACTTGCAATGTAGTTTAGAAATTGAACTGATATTTTTGAATTGTTGTAAATTGCCCATATTTTACTGGAAGTTGCATGAGGCCAACCTCTTCTTTCCATTTTTGCATAAGTATTTCTCCTAAGATGCCATTTTTATTGCTTGTTACAGCCCATTCCTAAGTTGATGAATTTGAGGTTGATGGTGAATTTTCAAATGTATTGGTAAATGCTTGTGATTTATTCTGGAAAATATATTTGGCTCTTTACTGCCTTAAGGTTGTGGATTACAAATGAAACATATAATAGTTTCAGGCCCTTTTTTATGCCTTAATGCAGAATCTAGAAAAGAATGGCTCTATTAAAATAACTTATGCCTTTACAACCATGCATCACCAAGGAATGAACAATGTACATACTGGAGGGCTGTGCGGGCTTAAATCTTCATATTGTTAAAGGTCGTAAAGTGAAAGGTTGGATTCTGGGTTTAGTGAGGCCTATTTTTGGTTTTGCTTGAGAATTCTGAAGAGGTGGAAACAATGTAACCGGTAGATTGAAATATTACCATATTTAATGTGTACACGTAGTAACGATTAGCTTCCATTTCTAACTTGTGTATCTTGATTGTTTGACTTTGGATGAAGTTCCCTTCTCTGCCCTGCGATTGGTCTGAACATCAGGAGTATTTATGCCTGGAGCCCTATAGCCTTACGATAGGCTGTGGTGTACCCAATGGATAAGTCCCTGGATACTGGAATGGGAAAGTACTGAGGTACCGATTCTAAATTGTAGTAATTTTGAGGAAACCGGGACTAGCCACGGTAGTAACCTTTACGGAGTCACCTGCAAGTGCACAGAAGTGCAATATTCCACAGGAGAAAAATCATTCACCTTGACCGGGATATCACCATCTTGACCATCCCGGTCAAGGGGAATGATTTTTCTCCTGTGGAATATCGCACTAAATTGTAGTGATTGCTAGGCATTCACAATAGATCAGATGTGGTTTCCTCATCCTCTTAGCACTCTAAACCCTTGTGAGCTGAAATCTGGTGATAGGCAATGCTTTCCCTGTCACTCTACCACTCTGTACAGAACTCTCGTGGCTAGGTATTGTTTATGAATACTTATCGTTCATTTTGGGACCCAAGTTCTCTGAACACTGAAATCTTTCTTCAATTGGTGGGTGGAGGTAATATCAACCCTTCGCCTCAGTGCCAGCCCGTGTCAATGGTCAACTATTAGTTTATGCAGTGGATTGACAAAAAAATAGCTCTGAACTCCGAAAATATAGACAAAGAAGTGTACTGCTTATGCTTTGCTGAGAATATACAAATGTTAAATGAAACTACCATAATTACTAACAAAGTTCTAGGTTCAGGATGCTCCGAACAACTTGGCCAAAAATAATTTCAGAGTTCTGTTAAAAATTTGTAAATGCCGAATGTGCAAATTGAAAATTATTTTCACGCCAATGTTAACACCGTGCTGTGCTCAAGTCATGATTTTTGTTATAATTTCTGTGCTCAAGTCGTGCCTTCGATGGCATGAGCGTGCACATCGAGAACCTGAATGCAGCACAAATCCTTAGATGTTCGTCAAGAGTAAATATAGAGTAGTTTTTTAGTGTATCCACTGCAAAAACAAAGAGTTGATTGCAACCGTATGCCATGAGGGGGCTGTCACAGAGAAAGGTAGAGATCCCCGCCTGTAGGATGAGGGTAATGTCCTGTGTCCAGCTGGGTGGGGTCATTATGGCACCTGGGACCATTTTTCTTGCTTGGTCGCAGAGCTGTGCTAACATGGCGTTCGTTCTATTGCGTAGATGAATTTATGCTGTTTGAAAATAGTGTTCATTCACTTGAGAAGAAAAACTGTGCCGTGTTAACACTACATTCATAGTGAAAGGATTAACATACATTTCACCTCTGTCCTCTTCCTCTCTCCTTTGTGTATTCCTTCTCTTTTCATGGCAAGTGTCCTGCCACATGCCTTTGTGGCAGCTTTCAGGGTAGTATTTAGATGCACCATCTGCAACTTATAGTGTATCTTCAATTCCCAAGTTTTGGTGTTGATCTTCACTTGTTTATTGCCATATCATTGTTCTTAATTTGCCATTATGTAATGATGGAAGCTTTCTTGTACAAATAGGGTTTGATATGTCGATTAACCTTCTAGATTGCCTTAAGGCTTGTTATGATTGCCAGACCTCAAGGTGTTGGGCTGTAGCCCACCCTGTGATTTCAGATTTAATTCGTGGGTGACAGATGTGATCTGTGTTAATGTTCATGCAGTACTCAGGTGGGCCAATTGTACAATCTTCCATTGGGAAGGGCTCTAAGGCTGATGGATCTGGCTGAACATAAGTGCCCAATGAACTTCTTGAATGGGTCTAGCATAGAGAGGTTCAAATGAATACTACAATTGAGTTCCATACACGTGACAGCATGCAGCAGCAGTAAAACATCTTGTTGAATGCATGCACATATTCAACAAGATGTTTTGTGACCTTCAACCTCATATATTTCTTTTGTTTTTCTTTATGTAATGAGTATTTTTGGTTCTGTTTTTTTCCTTTCCGCATTTAAGAATTTTGAAGTTAGCCTAATTACAGGCTTATTGCCTTATAGGCTATCTGACTTCCCTGAATGGAAATAATTACCTGTATGAACATATGTATGAAAGAATTAAATATTAATATATATATATATATATATACATACACACGGAAAGTTTCGCCAATAGGCCACAACAATAAAAAATACACTGGACAGGGGGTGGGGAAAGAAAAGTTAAAAGAGACGACTTACTGGGAACATTTCGAGCCTGTAAGCTCTTCGTCAGCTGGAGAAAAAGCTTTTTCTCCATCTGACGAAGAGCTTACAGGCTCGAAACGTTCCCAGTAAGTCTTCTCTTTTTACTTTTACTTCCCCACCCCCTGTCCAGTGTATTATATATATATATAGTATTCTGGGAGTAATATATATTTATATATATTACTCCTAGAGCTGTACTGCATGGGGTGTTGGGACACCAACCATGAAAGGGGAGAGGACAGGTGAATTATGGTAACAATGTGTCTGATATCAGTGTTATGCTGTTTTTGTTATAATCACTAATGGTGCTTGGAAAAAACTTTTGTACATTAGTTTGGCAGGATTTATTATTATTTCTATTATTTTGTTGACATTCTACAAGATATAGTATGTGTGGTCAAAATAATTTCCTGTGTCATGCTGTTACTTGCATCACTGAAATTTTCAAGTAATCTAGAAACGTATTAAGACACTTATTATAAACTTCAAAGCAGTCATTTGAGAAACTAAGCACCTATAGTCACTAAGTTTCTCAAATTTTAATGGGTAAAGTGTTGTGAACATAATGTTGCTCATGGATGCAGCTACCAATGCTGTAGAACAATGTCGAGGCAGGATCACCATTACAATCTGAAATAGTATGCAGAAAAAGTGGCATGCTGTTATCTTGGTGGTCTGATTCAGTCTTCGAATTTTTTGGCGTGATCAGTCCCAACATCCAAGTGTATTGAGGCTAAGGAATGGGAAGCTATCGATCTAGGTACTTGATTGCGGATAGTTAAGGAGATTCAAACAATTTTTATTCCCTAACAGGAGGAGATAAAAATGAAATATGCTCTTCCATTATAGTAGCACCTCCAACCCAAGAACATATATCATATTCAGCCAGATAACATATTATATGTTCATGTCCCAGCCATTCGAAAAACCACCAGTGGATGATTAATGGCCTTAGCCAGGAGTATACATACATATACATTCCTCCTTAGCTGCTGACATCTCGAACCTGTATGCGATGAACATGGGCAATGGGTTTCAATTTGGTAAGCTGTCACATCACAATAATGCAAAATTTTCCTCAAAGAACGACAAAAGGCTCTTTATAACAATATGGTTTCTCTTAAGGATTACAGGGGTTTTTATATGCTTTTTGTTTCTGTAATTTAGAACTTTGTTTCCCTAAAGCTCTGCATAGGAGCTCCTAGCTTTATGTTTCCCTCTTATCAAGAGCTTTATGTTTCCCTCCCTCAAAGCGACATTGCGGTGAAGAGACGAAATAATAAACGAAAACAGAGGAAACAACTGAATGAGTAAACGTATCAATTCTTCTGCAATCTTCATCGAATATAAGACCCTGTTGAGCTTGACTAAAAAATTTCTAATAATTCTGTCCGTGGAGAAAGAAAGTACTGGTAGACGTCTGATATTCAGTTGGGCCTTTCTCAATGTACCCTCGAGATGCTTGATTTGTAATGTTGAAGAGAAAGTCAATGGCGTAATTTTTGTTTTCAGTCATGGCGAACTCAATTTTCTTATCAAGGGGCGGTTTTGATGAAAAAAGTGCAATATGTAGACTTTGTATGAAGTATAATAAAGAATCCTTACATACTCGTCACTGATACGGAAATGGCGCTTTGGGAAATCACACGGGACCACATCAATGTTGAAGTAAGTGTTCGATAGCAATGAATGTAGTTTGTTTATTGAAGGCCTGTGTTTTGTTGCTTTCAATGAAAATCATCTGCGCGTCATCTTTCTATCACGGCGTTAAACATTGCATCGTACCACCCCCGCCACCCACCTTATTCGTTTTCTAAATTCATCTATGAACAATATGTTCTTTCCTGTCTTTGCCTTACCTAACAACTCTTCAATCGTTTTTCACAGTTGATGTCCGTGAAAATATTGGGAACATATATTATTGATAGCAAAGCTATGGGGAAAATCTACGGACCTATACATACGACAAAGATCATTGGCGCAGAACACAGGGGATCGGATTAGTGAGGTGGCTAGAACGCTGACTTCCAATACCAAGGGGACAGGTTCAAATCGTGACATTGGTTATACTCTGGAATCCTGATTCATTTTGTGTGCCATGTGGAGAGCTCTTCAAGTGTGGAACTCCATCCTTCTGATGGCACGCTGTGCTGAATGCCCTGCTGTATTTCTCTCCACCCTTCCTTCATTCCCTATGAAGCCCTACTCTTACCATCCAACCCACCAGTGGTACAAATTACCTCAGTTGCTCGTCACCTCCCCCAAGCACCAACTTACCGCGTACCCAACCACAGGAGGTGCGTTTTTCCATGCGTTGTAAAAAGTTGATAAGACTTAGAAATGCGGAAAAAAATCTATATTAAGACGGTCTGGCCTATGATGGAGAATCATCAAATGCCAAGAAAATTTACCTTGAGGAAACTGTAAGGGAAAAGGAATTTGGAGTCTCAAAACAAAGGTGAATGGAGAGTATAGATTAAAATTAATGCAATTGATGTAAGATATTTAAGAACTCTGGCATAGGAAGAGAGAGAGTAATATGGGACGAATTCTACATGAATTGACGTTTTCAAGCAATATTTAGTAGAATCAAATCAAGTCTTGGTAATCAAGGAGTCACAATGGTAATTTTCTTCAGGGTTTATTTATAGAGGAACAAGTTTCTTCCTGATTAGCCTGAAAACATTGAGTTGCATTGCATTTCATTAGGTAGTATGATGTTAAAATTTATGACTGAGATTCTTTGAATATCAACCCTATAGAAGGCCAAGACCAAAGGTTATATACACAGGCCAAAACCCAGAGCAAGTAGGAGATAATATCCCTTCGAAGTTCCTGAAGAATTGTGTAAATAGTGGAATGTTTAGATTCTTTCAATTTATTCTTAGGACATATTAGGATATGGCCAGAGGATTTGGAGGAGAATATTAGATCCCTATCCTGAGGGAGAAGAAAGCGTCAAATGGCAAGGACTATAGAAAAATAATTTAATTTTATGCATGGCAAAGGTCGTATGCATTTGGAATTATTAAGAGAAGGATGGAGACAAGAGCTAATGCGTATTTCGGTGATGATTAGTTGAGGTTTTGGAAGAGGAAAACTGGTTTTGTGTGATGAAAATGGATATTGGAAGGATCATCATAATGAGTGTAATCAAGATGTTTTTCCCGTTTTTTTTTGCATTGCAAAAAGGCATTCAACAGATTCAATCGGGAAAATATAATTATGATACTTATGAAAATAGGAGTAGATTGGAGAGTTAGGAGGCTCAGTTGAAACTTATATATGGCACACATCAGAGTGGCTGTTGGAGAATAATGGCTGGCAGGAATAGGTATTGGGGTGAGACAAATTTTTCCATTTATTCCTTTGCTTTTTAACGTTTATGCCATGGAATGGGAAGAGCTATGTGTAGGGATATGGGTTGAAGGGCAGCTGATAAAGTCTGTTAGATTTTGAAGAGAGGAAAGTGCTCAAGGAGATCTTACTGCGACAAGAGGAGCTTACTGCTACAAGTAAACAGAAAGTGTCTCACAGCTGATGGAAGGATTAGGTTGGAAGCCTTTTGAGACATGGAGGCTACAAAATAGGCTTAGATTACTTGAAAAACTCTAATCTGGTGAGTTTCAGTACTGCTTGGAGGATATTATTTAACCCTGCACTTCTCTAGAACTGATAGGAGTGACATGATAAGAGGTACAAAAATTCCTTCTTTCCACACCCCATTAGTGATCCTAACAAAAACAGTGTGACACTAACTATAATAAATAAATCACCTCTCTCCCCTTTCCCTACCCCCCCCCTTTCCATAGCTGGTGTCCTAACATCCTCTGCCACACGCCCCTGCGACAGCTGGCATGGTAGTATGTAGATGAGTTAGTAGGAGAGGAGAAGGTAGGGTAGATGATAAGCGAAGGGACTCTCTGCCACACGCCCCTGCGACAGCTGGCACGGTAGTATGTAGATGAGTTAGTAGGAGAGGAGAAGGTAGGGTAGATGATAAGCGAAGGGACTCTGAAGAGCGTGAGATAGAGAAGAGGATGTTGGGTAAGTGTGGAAGTGGAAGAAAGAGAATTTGCCTTATGGATGGGATGAAGAGAGATTGACATTCTGAGCTGAAGAGTAAAATAGTGTATGGAGGCAATGATCTTCAGCTATAACTGATTGATTTAGGTATTCCTACCTCCCATCTACATAAATACTATCACGCCGTTCCCTTTCTGGGTAGTGCAGTCGAAAGAGTTTAATTTTCAGTGATCGACCTGTAAAACTGACTTTGCTTTTATAATTTCCTCTCCACTGCCCTATCCCCGCAAGCCTCTTTTGCTTCAGTTACCCTCGTACATTGCTTCAGTTACCCTCGTACATTGCTTCATACATGCCCTCCTGTCCTGAAGACTCCTAATATAATCCTCTTGAAAGGCCCTTCCATCCCATTCACCCATGAATTTCTTGTCTACCCCTTCCTCTCACACCATTCACTCTACTCTCATTCTTTCACTATTTGACTCTCAGCATGGCCAAACCAATGCGAAGCACATTCCTTTTATTTATTTCCATTACTGGAACACCCAACCCTCATTCTTTTATAACTGACTCATCACAACACTATCCATCCTATTTCTCCTGCAAATACTTCTCAGGTACCCCATTTCCTCTGTATTTAGCCTACATATTCTTGTGCTTACATCTTGTGTTTATTTTCAAAAGTTCTGCCTTGAGAGAATTTTTCATGCAAACGTAGTGGTTTGAGCTCGGTACAAGTTATGGGGCTGGCATATTTTTTAAGCATTTGCTGTTGACTGCAATGTTTGTTAATAATGAACTGTGAATAAAAGTGATTCAATGTACTCCGGTGAATGTACGTTTAGGTATACATAGGTGGTTACCTTAGAAGAGATAACATTACTGACTTAATTGAGCATAGTACAAATTTTAAATTATTGTAAATGTGATACCAGATCTTTTGGAATGGTGGAGAAACTGAATTATTTATATGTTTGTAGTTGTAATGGGGTTTTTTCATTTGTTGGTAAAACTTTATTTTATTGATACAGGCTGCCAAAGGTGGTGGATTACCTGACAGTGTGTTGCCACTGTTTCAGGAAACTAATGGAATTCAATGAGTTCATAGAGATGTATAAAAAATCGGCAACAGAACTTGAGAAAAATGTATGGGAGAATGGTTGAAAGGTGAGCTAAGAGTATGTGTATGTTCCCAGACAGCAAAATAAACTTGCTAAAAACTTGCAGTAAGTTTTTAATGCAAGTCTGGAGAACTTGTTTCATGTTTGCAATGCAACTTTGTAGCAGGTTTACTGCAAACTTACTAGTCTCCACTGTGTGCACTTTCTGCAAGTTTACCTTGCAAGTCTGCAGCAAAGTTTGTTTTGCATATCTGCAGTAACTTCACTTTTAAAGTCTGCTGCAAGTTTGCTTTGCAATCTTAAACCTTCTGCTGGTTTGATTTGCAAACCTGCAGGCCCTATATGTCACAGGTATACATGCACTAAGAAAAGGTTGGAAAGTAGGGGGAGGGGGATGAGTACAACTCTACATTGTTGAGGTTAAACTTCTTCTTTCTCTGTTGGATGATTTCTAGCTGCTCCAATGCATCTAATTTATGGCATTTCTTAAGTATGTGTAACACTTGAAACTTGAAATAGCAAGTGTGATTCATCTCTAGGAGGTGTTGGGCAAAAATAGAATTCTAAGAACTGTGGAACTGGCCGCGCAGTAACTTTAATGGAGTCACCTGCTGATGGTCACACAATTGTGTGAAACACACAAAAATAGAATTGGTGCTCCCTGACAAGTAGTACTTTTTGCTCTTTTATGTGAGTGGAAATATTTCAACCAGTCTACCCTACATAACTAGCTCTGCTCTCACAGGCTATTTCATAAAAACTGCACTGTTAAGCTTTTTCTATGGTGTCTCTGTTCAAACAGAGCTTTGGACGAAGTTAAGGGAGTATAATAAGAGACACGGAACTTGTCTTTTGGGATGGTATTGGCTATTCTATGGGACAAAGAATTGACAAAAGGGATTTGGCCCCACATGGGTATGTTAATTAATCTTTGGATTATACAGTTGAAACCTGCTAATATATGGGAAATGGGGTTGTATGAATAGGATGGGATCACTTGATCATTGTAAGTCGATTTTCTTCAGATGAAAATCATGCTTATTCTCCCAGATCTCAATGGTAAGGTCTAGAAAATTTATTTTATGGATCAAACCATGTTCCACGTGGTAAACTTGATTGAATTGTGCAATGCATTCAAGAAACGTGATAATTGTTCCAATTGTCTTCCACTACCTGTCCAAAAACACAATTCATCGTCGACATACCTGGACCAATATAATAGACCTATTATTTAAGTTTTTGTCAATGGAACTGAAAAGCTTCAAATTTATCCATGAAAATTTCAGCAAGAAGAGAAGAGAGGGGTGATCCCATCGCTACCCGATTCTTCTGCTTGTCGTATCTTCCAATGAATAGGAAATACTTTTGATTGACACAATTATTGAGCAATTAACACATTTCTGTGATGAGAAGGTGGTTGACATTAGCCTTGGTTAGTAGATCTGGTGCGAGAAGTAGGGCTTCCTGTGTCGGAATAGAAGTGAATAAACTGCATACATCAAAGGAAACCAGCTTCGCATTACATGTTAAAGTAATATTCTGAAGCCACTGTGATAAAGAAACAGAGTTATTGATGGAATATTTGGTATTAAAGTCTGAGAGTTGGAGATAAATTACATCCAGCATTCAGAGAAGCGTAGTACATGTTTGAAAACCGTAAATTGAAATCCACTTTGCACGAAGCCATGTTCGATTAAGTTTCACTGGTGTTATTTGAAATCTAATTTTCTTAGTAGCTTTAAAAGCCACATGGTAGGAATATATATAATTTGTGGATGTAAGTAAAATCTTTATTTGTGTAAATTTGTTTATTTTTATTTTTCTTTATTTAAAAAAGTATTTTAAACCTTTCGCAACGGGGACAGGGAAAATTTCTTTGCTTTGCCAGTACAGAGCTTTCACTACGCTAGAATCTTCACAGGTACCTATTTCCCTAACTTGGGTCGGGGGCCAGAGGGGTGTTGAACCTTTTTTTTGGCCACCAGGCTGAGATAATCTCCGCCCTTTTCCACTTGGGGTGTCCATTACGGCATGCGGTCGCAGTCAACTATTTTTTATGTGATGGTTTTGCTAAAAACATTGTTGCTAAAGCCTCAAATTTATTTAATTGGAAATGAATTATTCTTGTTTATAATGACTTAACAGCTTTTAAACGGAATTCTATCGTTAATATTAAGCTCTCTAGCAACAAAAATCGTATCAATGGTAAAACAAATAATTTCGTCTTTATATTTGGCACTTGGAAATGGTTTTGATGAGTATTTAAAGATAAAAATTAATATAAATTAAAAATGTCCTTATTCAGGATATTGGCATCATCAGAGCGCGAATGAAAGAATTAGTACTTAGAAATTTTCACTGTGTTATTTCATGAGATGTATGGTCTATGGAACTCTTGTTTTTGGTAATTTATGCACAGATTACATTCATCACGTACGAATATGTTGATTATGTCAAGATTTCAGGGCAAGGGCCTAGCCACGTTGAAACACCGGTTCCCATCAGAACACCGAAGTTAAGCAACGTTGGGCCCGGACGGTGGTTGGATGGGTGACCCTCCTCCATACCTCAACCAGGCATGGATGGAGAGATGATACTCCCTCCATACCTATACCGACAGGCCTGAGAGTCCAGGCCAGGCCATACTGGGCCGGTTGGAGGGAGGACATCCTCTATACCTGGTACTGGGGTGAGGCAGGGGGAGGCTAATCCTCCATACCTCTACCGAGGTGCTCTTGTCCCCTGTCTGCTAGTGGCAGACAGGCATGGGGTTGGCACAATGGACCAAGAAAGGTCTAAGTGCCCGGGCTCCTGACGAAGGCCCCCCCAACAACAATCTAATCTAATCTAATGTCAAGATTTCGCAGCATTCTTTTTTATTATTCTTATCCATACATCTCTTATTCCTAAAATCACCCGATTTGAGGAGTATGAAATTCTCCTAAGCAAATGTTATAACTTCAACATTCGTGTGCCTTGGGATTCAAAACACTGAATCACTGTAATCTTTAGGTGGAAACTATTGACCAACAAAAACCAAACTGAAATAGACAGCTGTCATGATCAAATAAGCATTAGTAATTACAGGGAAAAATAAACATTTGAACTCACTAAAATATGGTTGTCAACTCGTATAAAACAATAACATTCAGTTGTTTACCTAAAAAAATAATAACTCCCTTACTATCTTAAAACTATAGAAAAAATCACTTCCAAACCAACTAAATAACAAAAAAAAATTAGTTTTGAGACTCCTTTACACACAAACTACGTTAAAAATAACAGTAGAACTCAGTTTAAAATTTGTAGTTGCAGAGCTAAACATAAGGAATGCACTTATAATGCTCAATTTGCCAATTACACAAAAACCTTTAAGTTTGTTATTCCACTGCACTAGCAAGCAACTGACCAGCAGACCCCTGCTGTGAGTGGGGTGCGCACTGTGAGGAAGGGTCGAGGTAATCCTCTCCCGCGAACCGAGAAAGGGTACCACCGGCAACCCGAGAAGAAGTCCTTTATAACACACACCTTTTAGTCTTGCTTAGGGCTAGTTTAGCGGCACGACGTTCTATCATGTCGTTCGTTCGTTTGCATAGAAAAATTTACGCCGTTCTATCACGTCGTTCGTAGCGAAAGGGTTAATAAGACACTCATTCATGCACAGTGTTATGAAGCCATTAAAATGTGAGACATGTTGGTAGGAGTTTAGTCAAAAGAGTGCTTTAATAAGGCTTCATTGTTTTGAAGCCAATACCTGTAAGTAAGTACCTGTGGAAAGGAGTTAAATGTGAATGTTAATTAGTTAGATGCATGGAATCACACAGCCATCTGAAGTCATTCTAATGTGATACATGCTGGAAGGTGTTCACACAGAAGTGGTTTTTAACAAGATACTTCCCCAGATCCATACCCAGTATTTTGAAGCCATTAAAATGCGAGGCGTGGGAAGGACTTGAGTCAAAAGAGGGCTTTTGAGTGATGCACTCTTTTGCTGCATAAGGCAATCAGCTGTACACAGTGTTTTGAAGTTATTCTAATGTGAGACTTGTGGGAAGGAGTATAACCAAAAAAATAATTTAGTGAGATATTTTACCATAAACTAGGGTGTAAAGCCATTCAAATGTGTGACATGTGGGAAGGTGTTTACTTAGAAGTGTCATCTATTGTTGCACTTAAAATTAGCCGTACATAGTTGTATGAAGTCATTTAAATGCAAGGCATATGGCAAAGAGTTTAACCAGAGGTATAATTTAGTATAACACTTAGACACACACATCCAGTTGATTGAAGCCATTCAAATGAGAAAAATGGAAGGTGTTTAATCTGAAAGAAATTCAATGAAACCATCAATCATACAATGCTTAGAAGACATTCAAATCTGTGATATGAGGAAAGTAATTTTATCTGAAGAGCAATTTAAAAAACTGTTATATAAGTGGTAATTGATGCATTTGAATTTGAAACATGCAGGAAGGAGTTAAGTAATATAAGAAGTCTTATATCATGAAACTTTCTAACAGTGACTCAGTGTAATGTATGAAAGGGGTGTAGAAGTGAAAAAGTTTTTATGGTAGCAAACGTCTATATAATTATTTAGATAATTTGCACTTAGAGCTTAGAATAAAAGAATAATAATAGTATATCTTTGAGGAAAATGCTCTTGGCAAAAGACACTTAGAAAATAAATACCTACATGGTTAAAAAAAATAGGGGCACAGGGAGATCAAATTGGAAGGACACTCTTGAAAAAGACTACAGTTTGTTTATGGTCAGATAACCTGTCAATGGTTGAAGACTGATGTTCTGTTTGATTGGAGAGGTAAGGGTAATAAAGCAAAGAGGGAGGCAGTGGTGGCTCTGGGATCTTTCAATGGACTACCTCTGCCATCTCCCAAGTTCTCACCTCGATGCCGGTAGCATATTCAGACAGGACTTCTTTTTTTATGGTAATAGCACAGTCTAAACTTCTGATTAGACTATGCTACTGTCTACTGTTTAGACTGTGGTAATAGTTTGATGATGGGAGGTGATGTCTTTTGGGATGGGATCAAGGAAGGGTCTAGATTTGGTGTAGTGTTAATGGCTGATCATACAGATGGAATGGAGAGTTGTACATTTGCATAAGTAGAAGTTGGGGCAGAAGTTACTGGAGATTCGGTAATAAATAGGTGTGGAAGTATGTGTGGCTGTTGAAGAGCATCTGTTTAGAGATTGGAGAAGAGAGCAGTATTTGAATCTTTTGCTGTTGGAGGTTGAGGAGAGTTGTGAAGGTAGGGAAGTGGTTCAAGAGAATTTCTTGTGGAATTTAAGATATCACACAAGTATAAAAACAGATTTAGTAAGAGTGCGGCAAAGAAAACAATCGGAACAGTGGAAACTATGTGTGAAAAGAAGCAGTGGCTTACAAAAGAAATGAAGAGGAAAATAGAGGAGAGAAGGATGTGGAAAAACATCAATGCCAACCTAGACAAGAGTAAGTGCAAGGGACCAAATAATAAACTCCATAGAGATGGGAAAATTACCTTAATTTTCATTTGAGGTAAATTACCACGGTAAATTATGGTAATTTTTGAAAATTACCGTAATTTTCCAGTATTTTTTAGTTTTAAGCTTTTAACAGCAAATGTATGGTTAAATAAGAAAGCCAATAGCAATAGGAAGGGAATAGCAATGTTTATACCATACCTAATACAATATTATAATCTATTAGATATTTTTAAAATTGTAAAAAGAACTACGGCAGGAAAACGCAGTCTGACTTTCTTTTGTCAAAGTATGAGAAATTTTCAAGAAGAATATTCTAATGCATTACTCTATAATGTTATAATTTAAGTAAAATATTCCAAAAATGATCGCAAATGCCTCAATTTTTTATTAAACACGTAGGAAATGTGAACTTGGCTTAAAAGAACATGTTGGGAATTTATCTGTTTGAAAAATTATCTCAAATATAAAAGAATTATCTAGAAAATTACAGTAATTTTCAAGGGGTGCGGTAAATTATGAAAAATACCGCAGTAATTTACGAAAATTACCGTAGTAATTTTCAGAGTGGTCCATCTCTAAAACTCCGGCAAGTGACGTATTGGGCAAAGGAAGACTGGTGGAAGGGACAATGTGAGGAATGGAAAAGCTGCAGGAAGAGGGGGAAGCAGATGCTTTATACATTAAGTGAAAATTCTATCGGGCTGCAAGAGAGGGCAAACGATACCAAAGGTTAAGAACAAAACAAGAAAGACATTCGAACAGGAAGATATCCAGAATAGGTGGAAAAGCAGTGCGGGAACTATGGGATGAATTATAAATCATAAGAAAACAAAAGTGAGAATCTCTAGGACTAAGAAAGCAAGGCTGGTTTGGTCATAAAATTAGAAGAGCACAAACTGGAGCAAGTAGAACAATTTAATTACTTGGGTGGTATGCTAGAATAAAATGGGCATAGTAACAAAGATATTAGGAGGAGAACAGCGCTAGCAAAGGAAGCATTCAGTAATAGAAGGTACCTGATGACAGGGATCTAAGTATGGGTGTTAATAAGAGGCTGGTGAAGAGCTTCATATGGAGATTGGCATTGTATGGGACAGGAATGTGGACTCAAAGGAAGGAAGATAAAAATAGGTTGCAGGCGGTCGAGATGTGGGTGTGGAGGAAGATGGAGAGGAAGAAAATGAGGAGGTTCTGGATGTGGTTGACAAGGAGAGAAAACTTTTGGATGAGATTAGGGGGAGGCAGGGTAGGTGGCTGGAAGCGGTAATGAGGGGCGATGGTTTGCTGAAGGCTGTGATAGACGGAAGGATGTTGGGCAAAAGGGGAAGAGGAAGAAAGATAATGGGGTTTATGGACGGGATGAAGGAAGGTAGCACGCTAAGATGAAGAAAGAAATACTATAGGTAGATAGGGCCCTGTACATGTAAAAATCAGTTGGATTATCTGACTTTCATCATAACGTACCTTTAAATGGTAGAATGAACATGTCAATGCCGAGAATTGCATTCTTTGCTCTCCGCCATCTTGAATAAAAGGTTTCTATTTCCCCTCAACAGATGGAGTAGCGAACGGGAAAGTGCTCCTCTACGCCATGGAGTAGAATCTTTTAAGCATATTTCATGGAAAGAAGGAAATTAACCTACAAAATGGCTAATGATTTCAAGAAATTAACATATTGACTAAGTAGTAGGCAATTTTGGGAAATAAGTGAGTTTCACCACACCGTCTGAATAATGCAAGCCCATGCGGGGCCCAGTGCAGCGGCACCTGTCGCACTACACTGTACAGAGTGTCCCATTGATTGTGAGTCATTTCTAACCTATAACTTCAGACACTTTCTTTCGTGCCACATGGAAGAAATTTGGTACCTAGGTAGAAAAAGATCATAAGATTTGTTAGGTGTTAGCGAAATTTTATAAATATGACCTTTTGACCCCATAAATATGGTCCAACCAAAAATCATAATTTTGCCTTATGGGCTTTCAATGTTAAATTTTTCGAAATACGAAAAAGACAGAATTTCTTTGCAAAACTTTCAATTTTTAGGATTTTGGGCACAAAAAACACGATGGAAGAACATTCGAGTTCGAAATTGTAACCGTGACCCCTGAAAAGGCACAGTCAAGGTCATAGTGGTGACGAAAAGTGAATCGCCGCTACAAACCTGTAGAATCATAGGTTTAAAAATGTGCCAAGATCGATGGTAAGGTCTAAAGATCCCTTTTGTCATCCCTTGAAGGGTCACTCAGAGGTCACACGAGTGACAAAAAGTGAATTGGGGCAAAAACCTGTCAAATAATAGGTTTAAAAAGGTGCCAAGATTGATGGTCAGGTAGTCAGATCCGTCTTATCATCCCCTGACCTTCAGTGGCCAATCAGAGGTCAAAGGTCACAGAGGTGACCAATGGCGAATTGGGGCTACAAACCTGTCGAATCATAGGTTTAAAAAGGTGCCAAGATTTATGGTAAGGTAGTCAGATCCGTCTTGTCATCCCCTGACCTTCAGTGGTCAATCAGGGGTCAAAGGTCACAGAGGTGACGAATAGCGAATTGGGGCTAAAAACGTATCGAATCATAGGATTAATAAGGTTCCAAGGTCGATGGTCAGGTCTTCAGATCCGTCTTGTCATCCCCTGACCTTCAAGGGTCACTGAGGGGTCTCAGGGCTTATAAAAGGTGAATCGCTAGTGAGTGAATTTGAAGGTTGTGCTTTCGAGCGCGCACCTTATTTAAAATTCCTATTTTCGTTTGATTCAAGACACGAGCGTTTATCGGTTAGCAAGAGAAAAGCTTAACGTAGGCCTGCATCCGTATTAATCGTTGCGAATTCACCATCCGGTCCATTTTACGAAAAATATTTCCCCTAACTTGAACTGTTGTTTTTTCTCCACAATTTCCACATCGCTCCTACAGTCAGCGCCTCAAGTGGTGAGTTAGGTGAAAATATTACAATGCGCGGGTTATAGCAGCATTTCTTGCGGCCAACTGGGAAATCCTGTATGTAGTATCCATGCTCTACGCTATATGCGACCGAAAAAAAAGTGTCCATCGGGCTTGGTGACTAGCACGAAGGATATGGTTCTTCGTCGTACGTCCTCTCTCTCTTATTCTAATTATGTTGCTCAATTTCCTGACAATGGATCACGAATACCCAATCAAGCCCTTCGGGCCGAGATACTCCTCGTACTCGGCCAATTTCGCGTTCTTTTGTGTGCCCGCGGACCGCGTTTACACACAGAAACGACCTTCGCGCACGTCTCCCAGCCGTACGGAATGGAATTTTCACTTGTTTTGGGGAGAACCTATGGTAAATGTGAAATTGGTGAATTCAGTTGGTACCTCTACCGGATATTCTCGAGACTTGTTGGTGTGGTGTCGGAAACGACCGAAAGCTTCAAAAATTGGTGTTTTTGCAATGATTATTTATCTGAAAATACAGGAGTTAGGGGTGAAACTTTACTTTTCCTGAATGCATTCCTTCCTTTCTCATGTAGTGTCACTTTCTCGGTTTCTAACGTTATTAGCCTAGCGGAAGAACGTATGAGTGAACCTTCCCATTATTGTTCAATGGTTTTACTTCTGCTTGCTTTGCCCACTGGCGACTATCGACTGTCTACACGAGGTATCGCAATTTTGGCGCTCTTCTAGAGAACGTACTGACGAAGGGAACGGGGAACACTGGTAAGGGAAGTTATCTCTTTAGCGTCTTCATTATTCCTTTATCTTAATAATTCATTATATAAACCTCTATTATTTGTGACATAAAAAATATTCTTGCTTTGTTTGAATTAATATCAAGAGTCATTTGATGTGCAGTAAAAGAGCTCCGAATATGATCACATGGTGGTGTAACTTTTGAGTTCATAGATGTTTGAAAACATATGTCACAAATTTTATTTGCTTAAGATATTATAAGCAAATAAAATAAGTGATCTGACTGCATGTCTTTTGTTTTCCATTTAAATAATAATTGTGGAGAGAGTATGAGTACACATGTTACTTGGAAATTTTCATTGAAATTATCTTTCAGATTGATGTGAATGTGTAATTCATTTGCATCATCTAGCCATTCACTGGCAGAAGATAAAGACCTGCAGAGATGGAGAATCAGGTGAGAGCTTTGGGCTTTATCTCGTTTCTTGGACTTAGGTTAAAAGAGGTTATAAAGAGGTATGATTTTTGTGAATCTATTTCGTGATGAATTCCTCAGTTTTTTCACCAGAGGAATATTAATGAGTGGCAAGGGTGCTGTCATCGTGGTAAATGTGTCATGCCATATTCTGTGGTTGTCATCACAACAAAATCATGAAAGCCATCAAAAGTGAAAGGACGGGTGATACGATTATTCTTGGATGAACTGTTTTCCCCCCAGTTCACCTTGAAATTCAACTCGCATTAGCTCGGTTATAATGGTGCATTATGGTAACTCAGTTTTTTATTTTTTGTGAAGTGTATATATCCACTGTAGCCTATATGCATGTATGGGGCGACAAGTTGAACTAGCAACCAATATGTGAGCCAACATGAGGTACTTCCATTTTTGTTTCACTTAGTATCACCTGTTTTTTCTCCAGGGATTGATACTTAAATTTTAGATGACAGAGAAAAGCTCACATTTTTTGGCAAAGTTTGTAAATTTCAGTCTTGTAATACAATCTCATAATGTTTCTGGATCACACTGAAAACTAAATAGTTGGTCTATTATTTATTTATGCAAAGAAAAAATTGGAGGGTAAGGCTGAAAGAATATGGGAAAACTTTTTTCTTAACTAAATTAGGGAGTGTACTGAATTGTAAGAATACAAAAAGCTGTATATATACCATTGCATGAAATGTGAAAATCTAAAAAAATATTGCCAAAAAACTACCCATCAAGCACAATTTGTTCATCTTGCTCATAAATGACTTAAATCATCAGTGAGAAAATGTAAAGCTATAGTACCTATGCCCTAGTGTAAGGGGCTTCGTGTCTGTCAAATATAAGTGACGAGGTGGAGTTGTAGTATTTCTTTTTTAATTGTATTTTTTAATGCCAATAGTAAGACAGTTGGTATGTTTTAGCAATCTTTTCATGCTTGGTCAGAATTTAATATGTACATATTTTTAGGGAAAAATGGAAAAGTAAATTTTGATAGTAATTTTGTTTATGTTGGATACTAATTCATACACTCAATGGCCATCCACTCTCCTCCAATTAAGTGTTCATGAACAAGATGATCTGGTGAACTCTAATGACATTCATTTGTGTATTTTAATCTTTATATCCTTGTTATTATTAGAATTGGGATGGTATCTTCAAATGGGGGTGTTTGAAAACTTGTGTTATAAACATGTTCACATATGCCCATCACTCGACATTCTGACTCAACTATATCATGTAAATCTGAGAAATAACCTCTCACATTAGTCTGAGGTAAAACTATAAAACCTAAGACATGTTCAAGGACCCATCACTTCACTAGCTGACTCGACTATATCACGTAGATCAGAGAAATTTCTTCTCACAGTAGGCTGAGGTTACACTATAAGATAGATAAATAGATTGGTTAAGCTTCGCTTTGGGTTACCCCATTGGGAGTCCCAAGGCACTTAGACCTTTCGGTTCATTGTGCCATCCACAATATTGCATTATTAGCCTTAGAGTCATGTAGTCTTGCTGAAGACCAGGATGTCTCTTATGGGGATTTCCCTAAATTCCTTGGGGTCCATAAATACAGTCCCAAGGTGTCTCATAAGAGCCCTGGAAATTGAAGGGCATTCACAGAGAATATGTAATGTTGTTTAATCCGCTTCTTCACACCATCGACATTTTGGTGAATCGGTTATTCCCAGAAGGTTGAGGTGCCTGTTGACACAATGGTGGCCTGTCAGTAGTCCAACTATTGTTCTAAGTTCACTTATATCCAAGGTTAGAAGTTTCCTCATCATGTTAGATCTTTGTCCCGTGATGTCTTGCTTAAGTCCCTCAGTGGAGTTCAAGATCTCAAGAGTGCTGACTGGATATCCACCCTCTGTTCTCCGAGCTCCCTATAGCAGGGGTAATTGGTAGGACTGGTTCTGGACCAGTTGGATCATGGTTTGTGCCTACCTTGGCTAGCTCATCTGTCTTTTTATTTCCAGATATGCCTCTATGTCCAGGTATCCAGAGAAGCCTGATTTTGCAATGCCTAGCCGGCTCTGATAGTGCCTTTTGACACTCTTGCACTAGGCTAGATGTGCACCACGGTGAGCTAAGTGCCTTCATGGCTGCTTGACTGTCAGTGCATATGTGGATAGATCCCTTAGTGAGGGATAAATCCTTGATGATGTAGGCACAGGTCAAAATAGCAAATATTTCAGCCTGGAAACTAGCGTATTTTCCTAATGAAAAATAAAACAATCTTGAAGGGCAGCCTCCATGTATACCTACCCCCACTTTGTTGTCTGTTTTGGAGCCATCTGTGTATCTTGTGAGCCAGATAGAGGCTTCTTCGTTTTGCAGCAGTTTTCCTCCTCCCTCCCTCCTGGAGGGGATGATTGTTTTGAAGGGAGGGCCCTTAAAATTAAACTTTCCAGCCATTCAGTCACTGCCCATTTGAAAGATTAGGTTGGACCTGTAAAGCTCAGTGAATATTTGTCTATGGCCAGAGAGACTTCACCCACCATACCGTTGGCCTGTGTATTTGAGGTGGTAAGCTGTGGCTCTGGCTTGTCCTTCCACGACTACATGAAGTGGTGGGAGGTCCAGCAGTCTCTCCAGTGCCAGAGTTGGAGCAGTTCGCATGGCTCCAGTGAGCCAAGGCAAGCCATTCTTTGAATGTTCTTGAGTTCTTCTATAGCTCCAGATTGTCGGGCTCTCATCCACTACACTATGAAGCAGTATGTGAGACTGGGTCTAACCACTGCTGTATTGAGCCAGTGAGTTACCTTGGGTTTGAGTCCCCAGGTTTTCCCGAAGGCTCAATGGTATGTCCAAATAGTTGTACATGCTTTTTTAACTCTTGAATCCAAGTGCTCCTTCCTGTTCAACCTAGAATCCAAAATTGTTCCTAGGTATTTCACTGATGGTGAGAGCCTAAGTGTCTTCCCTTGCAGAGAGGGAAGAGTTAGACTCTCTCTTTTTCGTGAAAAGCAACAGAACAGTCATCCAGATTCACCGTTAGCCCTGTGCTCAGGCACCAGTCCTGAGTCGTGTCCAGGGCCCTTTGCATGAGTCCAGAAATCATCTCCAGATACTTCCAGAAACAAGGATGACTAGGTCAGCTGCGTACCCTGGTGTATGGAGGCCAACATTGTTCAGCCGAGTGATGAGACTGTTGACCACCAAGTTCATAGTAGAAGTGATAGGACCCCTCCCTGTGGGCAACCCCTTGGCACTTCCATCTTCATTGAGCATCCTCTGAGACTGGCAGTGATGGTATGCTGGGCCAGCATGCACCTGATCCATCTCACGATGTGGTCATGAACTCCGTGCTTCTCAGCTGCCCAATAGATCTGATTGAAGGTTGTATTATTAAAGGCTCCTTCAATATCTAGAAAAGCTCCCATGTTGTATATTCTGTGGTCAAGCCCTCTCTTGATCTGGGAAACCAAATTGTGGAGAGCCAGGTCCACAGACTTGCCTTTTTGGTAAGCATGTTGGTTCAGATGTTCCTTCAATGGTCCATCCCTGATGTATCTGTCAATTATCTTCTCTAATGTTTTTAAGCAAAAGGAAATAAGACTAATTCCCCGGTAAGAATTATCTTTTGTGCTGTCCCCCTTCCCAGGTTTGAGAATGAACACCACTTTTGTTGACCTCCAGGCTTTTAGGACATAGCCATATGCCGGACAGGGCCAAAATATGCATAAGAGAAGGAGCATTAATTGCTCCCTCCCCTGCTGCAGGAGGGTAGGGAAAACTCCATCCTCCCCTTTTCATTTGTATGGAGCAAAGCTGGGCATAGCCCAGTCAGTTCCTTCTTACGCAATCATGCTGGAGGCCAATCTTCAGTCCATCCTAGCTGGACGGGTGGGAGGACTCATATAATGCATCTCATGTACCTCGCTTGAGCCAGGAAAATGGGTCTCCAAGAGAACTTTTAATGTTTCCTTGTCAGAGGACGTATAGTCCCCCGAGGGAAGCAACAGAGCCCCCACTCCAACTTCAGGGTCTTTGGAGAGGATCTTTTAGCGTTTAGCGGTCTTGGGAACCCCTTCGATATTTCGGCAAAGAGTCTTCCATGCAGTCCTTATAGAATGTTTGATCATCGATTTATACCTATGCTGGGCCTCCTTATACCTGGGCTAGGGTTCAGGCTTTGGTGATCGTTGTACTTGATTGAAAAGCCTTCTGGTCAGTTTTTGGAGGATTTCAAGTTCAGCTCCCAACTAGGGAGGTTGATGATTTCCTTTCTTGGTTTTGAGGGGGCAGCTTTTCTCGTAAGCAGAGAAAACAGCATCCTGGAAGTATTCCACGGATGTTTGAATCTCGTCCTCGCAGTTGAACCTGAAACTAGGTGCCTTTGCAAGAGCCCCTTCAAGTTCTTTCCTATAGGACTCCCAGTTAGTTTTCTTGGTATTCCTAATTGCTATTGTAGGGTTTTCAACCTCATTGATAGTGAATTTGATGTTCCGGTGATCATATAGGGATACCGCCTCTGACACCTTCCAACCAATGACCCTATGAACCAAGCCTCTAGTGCATAGCATGAAGTCTATCATTTCCTTACTAACTCTTTTAATAAAGGTTTGTTGCGATCCTTTATTGAGCAAATACACCTCATTGGTAATTAGGAATTCCAAGAGGGATCTTCCTCTGAGATTGACATCCGAACTCCCCTACGGGGTGTGAAGGGAGTTGGCGTCACATCAAACCAATAGATCCTAATTCCTAACTTGACATTCTTTCACCAGTTCCTCTAGTTGGTGGAGGTTCTGTTAAGTCATATGGAAGATATGTGGAGCAAGCCACAATCTATGTCAATTTCTCTTGATCTTTAAAGGACAGTACAACAGCAGTTAAATTTCTGGAGAAAAATTGTGGTAAGGGTCTAGCATTCACCCCTTTTAGATATATGCAGGATCTTAGTATTTGAGATGAGGTACACTGAAACAGCCTACCTCGTATCCCACCTAGTCCTCTGATTTTGCCCTTGTGGACCCAGGGTTCATGAATCAGAGCTACCAATCACTTACCTTCAGAGAGGCTCCTCTGCAGAACCCCCGTGGCAGCTCTGAAATGCTGCAGGTTGATTTGGAGGGTCAGTTCTGCTATCACTCCGACTGCCCTTCACCCCCTGCAGCCTTATTTTCTCCCGTGGAGGGTTCTAAATCAGATTTTTTCCAGCTATTCTGCTGTGTCCATCTTCTCCTCCATCCTCCCCTACCAATCACTTACCTTCAGAGAGGCTCCTCAGCAGAACCCCCGTGGCAGCTCTGAAATGCTGCAGGTTGATTTGGAGGGTCAGTTCTGCTATCACTCCGACTGCCCTTCACCCCCTGCAGCCTTATTTTCTCCCGTGGAGGGTTCTAAATCAGATTTTTTCCAGCTATTCTGCTGTGTCCATCTTCTCCTCCATCCTCCCCAGAAGCTTGTAGTCAGCCCTTTGGAGACCAAGAAATTTTATAAAGTTCAGGCTCGAGATCCTCTCCACAGAGGGCTTGTCCACACCTAAGAAGAAGGGAGTGCCCTATTCCGCCTCACTCCAATCGTAGACCTTCCATATGTCTGTCCTTAGACCCGGGTTAACCTTCAAAATTTGGCTGATGAGGTCCCCGGCGCATAGCCAAGTCAGTTCAGGGACCCAAACCATCAGCCACCTACTTTTCATGAGGGAGTCCGCATCGACTACCTGGAAGGAGACACCCTCAATCTCTTCTATTTGGGCTGCCATGCCCTTTAGCCAGTCCACTGTAAGGGTGTTGGCATATAGTATTTCCATCGCCCCGTTGAGCAGGTGTGTCCCTTGAAAGATGGGCACTTCCTGCCCCTGGGGAATGGCATCCCAGACCATAGTGATTTTATGGTCGATTTTCTTGTAATAAATATCTCAGTCAGTTTAACTTGAGGAAATAATGGCCATCTTTTTGCCACCTTTTGTGAACGCATGGCCTTGGTGGTCTTGGCCTTCTTGGGGTCCTGGGCTTTGGGCATGTCACCAGGGGCCTTCGGAGTTGCCTTGCCCTCTTCACAGGCCTTTGATTGGGCCGTTCCCCCACCTGGTTCTTGTCAGGGCTCTGCCAGAAGTCCCCCTAGCCCCTGATGGGGGCCCCCTATTATTTCCGGCTGCTAGGGCTTGCTGTCTCCCCTTCCTCCTCTTCCCAGGGCAAGGGCCTAGCCACATTGAAACACTGGTTCCCATCAGAACACCGGAGTTAAGCAATGTTGGGCCCGGATGGGGGTTGGATGGACCCTCCTCCATACCTCTACCGCGGTGCTCTTGTCCCCTGTCTGCAAGTGTCGGGCATGTTAAATTTGGGATGGCACAATGAACCCAAAGGGGTCTAAGTGCCAGGAGGGCTCCAGAAGGCCTTCGCCCTTCATACGATCTATCTATCTATCCTCCTCTTCCTATCTGCCCCACTGCACTTGATGAGAGAGGAGAGACCTTGTGTCTTAGATGCCATGCTCCCCACGGTGTTTTTGGAGGCGTCTGAGTCCATGGCTCGACCCCTCCATCATGGAAGAGGAGCTTACTGGTGATAGACACTCCTCTTCGGAGTAGGGAGGGGTTTTTGGAAACTGACCCGAGATAGGGCCAGCCAGTGAAGGATAAGAGGAGTGCCTCACTCCAGGGCCCTCTGAGGAAGGTAGAAAGGAGGCCGCCTGAGAGGGGCCTGCCAAGGGAAGGGTAACATCAGTGTCCCCCAAGAGGGACACTTCTGTAGGGGATTTCTCTGAAGAGAAGGATTGACCCAAGGGGCCAAAAAATGAAGGTCCCTTTGCACGGCTCTGCTTACGGTTAAACAGTACTGTATGGTTCCTGCGAGTAGCAAGGGAAATAAAGGTATGCCCATGCAGTGCCCCACACACTTGGGTAAGGCTGAAATAAATCCGGATTTCGCCTGGTCTCCAGAGTTTCACCTGTTAGAGACTTCTTACCTTCCGTCCTGCGGATGTGGTCATCTTTGGTACAAGGACGCACCATAATGATGGGAGCATTTTAACGACTGCCAAGTCTAGATCCATCATGTTCTGCGAAAACCAGGAGCACCTGGTGTTGGGTGTGGCTCTTCACCATGCATGATGGCTTTGTTGTGCGATGGTCACCCTGGGATCACACATCCCTCACCCCCAGTTACACTATAATATCAAGAGCATGATCCAAGGCCCATCACTTGATAAACTGACTCACCTATTTCACATATATGTATCAGGGAATTTGCCTCTCACAGTTATCTGAGGTAACTCTATAAAATCAAATAAATGTTCTAAGGCCCATCACTTGACACACGCTGAGTTAACTACATATATTATATAGATCTGAGAAACTTCCTCTTAGAAGTAGGGCCATGTACAAAATATTATTCATATTTATTGGTTATTCCATTGGTATTTGTGCTTGATGATATTGGTTTTAATATTAAAAGTCTTTGCTTTGAAATCTTTTGTGTATCATTGACTCATTATTTTCTTTTGACACTGCTTTGACCAATTCTTATTTACTGTTTTGTTTATGCAATTACCTACAGTGATTCTTTACCTCTTCAGCCTTCCCTTTTTTAGTAATTTTCAAATTTTTTATGACATTAATTGTCTGAGGTAAAATGTTCCATTTTCAACTTGTCTAAAAACACACTCATCTCCAATTCCTCTCTAGATTGAAACTGAACAAAGGTCCTTTTAAGTCGTTAGCAATAACATAAAAGCGTAAAGATCTCAAAGCTATTTAAAAATAGATACAAAAGAGACTTTCTTGCTTCAATATCAGTTCATGTGACAATGTGTCAGAAAAAATTTGAAAATGAGTTGTTAAAGTGAGTGAATAGCAATACCAAATGAGTGGATAGAGATAAATCAGGATGAAGACCATTTACAATGAGTTGCAAAAAATTTTATAATCGTTTGCAAAATATGTTATTTTACCTGAGAGGCATATGATGCCTGCATTTCTATTGTAATTCATTCTTGAACTGGATACAAATTAATCTTTGCAATTCGATAAATTGCCAGTTATTTATTGCACTACATCAACTAAACATTAGAAGTGATCGATATTAAAGAGCATATATGTATAGTAGGGTAAATAGTGAATTGGTTTGCTTGAGTGGTAAAGTATGTTGATCCTCACACAAATCTATTACGTATTAACTTAATAAAGAAAGAAAAGCTATTCCTATTTTATCTTACCAAGGCATAGCGAAGGAGAATGAGTGTGACTCCTATAAAAAGTTTTGAAGGATATCTCGCAGAGGATATAATTTACCTAATGTTAGTAAACATCAGGTTGGGGTGTTTCCAAATAATGAATCAAGAGATTCATTCACAAATTATGATAATGGTTGAGTGAATGTAAAAATAGTCAATCATAAATGGAAAATAGTTGGACCTTTTAACTTAATACACTATCAGGAATGCTTTTTGACTCTGTAAAAGTAAAGAATTTATCAGAAGGTAATTGTATTTAATGCTACATGAACGAAGTGTTAATGTTTTTCCGATTGCAAGTACGCATTAGACATAGCTGGGTGTTGTTATGATGAAGACATTATGCTTCTTCAGGCACATTACCGCAGTGAATTCAACAATGTGAAGTTTAAGTAGAGGTTATCCCAGATAGCAAATTAAGCTGGAATCAGGCTTGGAAAAAGATTGCCATGTCAAGTCAAGATGCTCGAATCAAGCTTGACACATCAAGCCTGTAAGGTTAAAACAAGCTTAATTCAAGCTTACTAGTCTCCACATGTCAAGCTTGATTTAAGCTTGACTTCGCCAGCTTGTTTCAAGCTTGATTTTCTCAGACATTCAAGCTTTATTAAAGCTTAATGGCCAGCCTGATTCAAGCTCAATCGCCAGCCTGAATCAAGCATCCTGGCAATTATAAATCAAGCAAGCTTATAAAGCTCCACATTACCAGTTAAGCTATATTAAATATTACAGCGCATCCACCAATAGAGAGGCCCCCCAACTAACTGATGATTGAAAATCACCAAGAAGCAAAGAAAAATTAAGTCAGGTAAAATATTCAAAATTACCCCACAAACATCAGAGGAAGGCAATAAAAATAAGGGTAGGAAAGGAAAGAATATAATAATAAGTATATACCTTCATTTTTATTTAACCCTTTCACTGCGGTCAACCTGCGAAGACTTCCCAGCCCCTGTGCGGCGATAAAGTGAACGGTGGGTAGGAATGATCTTGCCAACAGAACGTAGGAGGTATGTTTACAGCCGTCGACCGGGCGAATGTAGCTCCTACGTTCACAGCAGTGAAAGGGTTAAAGCATAAATAAATATCAGTCTTTGATGCACATATCAGAATAAGTCAATGCTAAAATAAACATTTCTAGTTTCTTACGTATCTCCTTCCTTTGAAAGTTTAAAGCGCCTATGACTGCAGTCATACAAGTAAGCACATCCACCTGTACATAATTGAAGAATATGTAGCTAATTAAAAACTTATATCACTGCTTAGCAATGGTTTTCTACAAAAACGCCATCATATGTGCACATTTTTTTGAAATACACGAAAGTACTCTTCCTACATTCATCATGTCTTCCTTTCACTTAAAAGAATGTTTTGTATGCATATAAAAACTTTAATAAACACTGCATTAGAAGTTTCATACGCAATGCATCTTTAATGGGTGTGAGTTCTAAGAAAAGTCTGTAAGGAGTTGTGTCAGCAAAAATTTAGTCTAGCAATTCCCAGAAAAGAATTTCTGAGAAAATCACTTTAAATTGATTAACTTCCTCCAACGAAAAACATTAATACATATAAAGGACATAGAAGTTCTTTAAATGCGAGAAATATATATGGTCGGGGTGAGAATAACTTCGAAAAACGATGCCTAAATGAAAATAATATTAAGGATAATTGACAACATTAAATGGAATTACAATAACATTGGCCAAATTAACAATGATTTCAAACAAAACAAACACGAGATAATTTATCATTAAAATTTAGCATTATCACATTTTTCTCATACTACAAAGATACGCAATTGTTAGTTTTCCTCGGTTTTAAAATTTAATCCACATCCACCGATTGAAAGCCAACACATAAATGTCTCCAGCATTGAAAAACTTGTGTCAAGGCTCTAAAATAGTTTTGAAATAAATATTCAACTTAACTGAATCCACTCACCTTTCTTTCACAATGAGATTCCTTTCTTTGCTGACATGAGATTCTCTTTTTTAGAACCCCATAATCTTGAAAACCGCTGACAAGTGGGCATAGCTCTATCCTTTCAAAAAACTTTAAATTTTGTGTGCTGTCTGGGTAGCTGAGATTAGTTTCCCAATATTGAATTTTTAATAAGCCGAAATACTCTATGACATACGGTGGCGGGAGCATTGAAGTTTATGTCAAGCTTGAATCATGCTTGCTCACGGCAAGCTTTCCCCGTATAGTTCAATCCAAGCTTTAATTTCACTTGTCATGTCAAGGTTGTCATGAAAACTCAAAATCAAGCCTTGTAAAAGCTTGCCGCAAGCCTCAATGCTATCTGGGATAATACTTCTTCTAACTACCAATCACCTTATAATTCATTTCTATACCCTCCTTTTTGATCAAACTCAAACCTAAATACCTGTAATACTTCATCAGCTCTGTATGTTTGCGAGTCCTCTGCTTCGGTGTCCCAGGTGACGTAATGCACAGAATGGGAATGCATCATATCACTGATTATGACTATAGAACTATACTTTAAGTGAATATAGAAACTTCTCATAGTGATTATAAGACTATAAACTATAGGTACTCATAGTGAATACAGAAAAGTCTTTAGTGATTATAGGACTATACCCTAGTCTGATATAGTCACTAAAGCATTTCCTAGGGCAACTATCGAAAATATTTAAGTGATTATATGAATTATATAATTACTATATATGTATAGTTTTATTTTATTTTTTCTAAGGGATGTGCCAATATTTATTTTGCTGCGGTGTTGCAAAATGTTATAAGTAACCATGCTGCAATGCTGCTACAGGATTAAACCTAAAAAATATAACATTGCTTCAAGGTAACGAACTTTTGGCTACAAAGTTACCATGATGCTGCTACAAGCTTATAATGTGTTGCCTGGGTATAGAGTAAATCTATCTGCATTTCATGGAAACTCTATCAAATAACTGAAAGTGATGAAAATGATCCAAACTCCAGTGTATATATCTTAATATAATCAGTCATGGCATCAATTTTATATTTACTTAATCAATAAAAACACAATATATAATGCGATAAAATCCTTTGAAATCATGGTTTGTAAATAAAACTGATCCATAATTTTTATTTTCAATTTTACATGTGAGCCACATGTATTTAATGAAAGAGTCTCATGTGGCTTGCTAGCTGTAGTTTTTAACCCCTGTTGTAGATCGTCACTTTGCCATTTGTTCTGCCATTTAATTTTTAGCTATTCAGGGTTAATCTCTCATCCACATTAGAAATAAGGTGACTTGATTTTTGTTTTAGGTTGAAAAATTGGAGAAAGCTCCTGACAATCAGCAGCTGTTGAGAGATGTAGCCAGAGCTATAAAGCATTTCAGTGAGAAAATGCTGGATATGTTAGGTACTCAAAAGTCTGGAAAGTCACAGCTACAGCTTGAAGTTGAAGAGATAAGAGAGGTGAGTACTCTGATTGGTTAGTACTAATATGGTTGAAACATGTGTTAGAGAGAATGTGAGCTTGTAAAATTTGAGTTTTCTGCATTTTTTCTGAGTAATAGAATTCCAGGAATGGTTCACTGGTCTAATGCAATGATTTATTTATGGCCAATTTCCTCACACTGGTGCTTATAATTTTGTGTAGTGGTTTTCGCAAAATCAGTAAATTTTATGGGCATAGGTTCTGCTTTTTGTCAGTGGTGTCATTACTTATTGTTTTTTATATTTTACTTGCAGAAATACCCCTTAATTCTCAATGGTAAGAATAAAAGTAAAAAAATAAGCAGTATTTTTGTTTACACAGAAAGGAACATTACTTTTCAATTTTTATCAAAGTATTCTTTCACTTAACAGAAATTGCCTGTTAGTAGCTTAAGAAAATTGAGACTAAGATATGCCAACCAAAAACATTGATTTCTAATTATTTTTCACTTGTCTACGGTCAAAACGTTTCTGAAATCTCCCATAATTCGTAAGAGGGCAATGTCACAGGATAGCTGTGGAATGAGAGATCTGACCACCTGATGACAGAAGAAAAAGATGGTTTAGTCTTCTCAGATGAAAGTCTAAACATTTGATAGCATTATTGTGGAAGCCAGGGCAAAACCATCCCAATTATTTCTTTCTCTTACGGAATAGCATCCCCCGTCGTGGCTTTGCTCGCTCTAATAAATAATTTTTTTTTTTTGAGGATTTGAACTAATAGTTGATGCATTATATATTGATTATCAATCTTTAGTATCTTAGAAAAATATTGCAAGAAAAAAATAAATTTATAGGAGGCGATATTGTAGGCGAGTAAATGAGCTCTATATAAATTGTGAACTCGCCAACTCTCTTGTGGAATGCCGCTCACCATCTAGTGGGTGCTTCTCATACTACACAGCGAGGAGGATTCCCATATCGTTTAGGGGGATTCACATATTATTTTTCACTTATTTAATAAAATTTTTAATGAAAATCAGTAGATCTCATTATTGCTAAACCTTGAGCTATATATAAAGCCTGAACTCGCCAATTCTCTTGTGGAATGGAGCTCGCCATCTAATGGGTGATTCTCAAACTACACTACGACGGGGATTTAGGTATCATTTATCACATTTTTAATAACATTTTAATGAAAAATTGGTAGATTTTATTATTGCTAAACCTTTCGGGGCCCTTGAAGAAGATGTAGTTAAAATTTCGTAAAGATCTTTACGACATTTTAACTCTATTTTAATCGCGATTGGTTCAGTAGTTTTCGCGATTAGTGGTTTCAAACGAAAAACAGGCTGTCCTTTTATATAATACTATGATTGCTTCAAAGGTAAAGGAGGAACTTATGGGACAACCAGATCATGAAAATTCAGCTGCTATTTCTTCATTTGGAATGCCTGAGCTTCTCGATATAAATGAAATCACTTCCAAAGAAGAAGAGGAAACAGAGGAACTTATGGAACAACCAGATCATGAAAATTCAGCAGCAATTTCTTCATTTGGAATGCATGAGCTTCTCAATATGGATGAAATAACTTGCAAAGAAGAAGAGGAACTTGTGGAAATACCAGATCGTGACTGTTCAGCTGCCATGTGTGCATTTGAATTACCTAAACTTCTCAATATAAATGAAATATTTTATAAAGAAGAAGAGGAAAATGAGGAATTTATGGAACAACCAGATCATGACAATTCAGCTGCAATGCATCCATTTGGAATGCCTGAACATCTCAAAATAAATGAAATCACTGACAGAGAAGAAGAGGAAAATTTGCTAGAAAAGAAAACAGAATTGGAAACTCAGGTGAGTTGTGAAACAAGGATTACGTCATTAAAGGGTATCATATTGAGAGTTGTATCCTATTGGCATGGGATAAGGTATCAATAGCACTGTATTATATGCATTTTAAGACTCCCTCTTTCATCCACTAATGAAACCTTTATTTTCACTTCAGGTGGAAGAGTTGCAAAACCAATTGAATAAAGAGAAAATAGAATGTAAACAGTTGGAATTGGAATTGACTAAAACAAAAAATGAAAAGTCAGTACCAAATCATGAAGTGGTAAGGTTTGGCAAGCAAATAAAACAAATGAAGGAGAAGTTAACTGAACAAGATATTGAACTTGAGGAGGCACGCGAGGAAGTGTGTAATCTTGAAAAAGCCCTCTTGTCCAAGGTGCCTGAAGTACATGTAAAAGTAAGTACATCTTATCAAGAAAAACTAAGTACCTAATCACGGCCTAATCCAAATCTAAAGCAGAGGCTTCACTTATTTTTTTAAAATCATGTAGCAAACAAGAGCTTCTATTACAAAGATATTGCATGTTAACTATTTTTTGTACTGAACTTCCTTGAGGTCTTCACTTAAAAGGCCCGATATACTTATAAAACTCCTCTTAATGCTCTTAATGTGTGGTCCTTCTATGGTAAGTATCAATGAAAGTGCAGCCATAAAAACTTTCAAAAAACATTGAAAATACAATTTTAAAAAATCAGAAACATTCTGAATGCGAACAGAATTGCATTCTTGACAGAAATTGTAAGGCCGTCTAAGATAATAGAACAGTTGCAGTATACTGATTTGGCTTTGAAAGAAATGAAAAGTAAACAATTTATTCACGATCGTATGATTTAAACAAAGGACACAATCATAGATTCTTCGGTCACCTGATTCTCTTTGACACTTCTCTACTTTTGATTTCGGCTTCTTTTTAGCTCTAGTAAATAGGCAGATTGACAATTTAACCTCTCACTACCACACTCATCGTCTTGAAGTAACCTGGACTTCATGAAATCTCTTCATATATTGGCTCCTCAGCTTTCTAGAGCCATCACCATTGGCTCATACTCATCCGGAAGCCCTTGCAGTATGAGTGAACCAAGGAGCTCATCATCCACAGCTTTGACCACTGCAGCAAGATTCTGGGATAGGGACATCACCTCATTGATTTAGTCTTCCATAGAATAGAAGTTCTCCAGTTTCACTGAGCCCAAGGACTGCAATAATCGTAGGTGCTGATTTAGGCCCTTATCCTCAAAGGCTCTACCGTGCTTTCTAGCTATTTTTAGTGGACCTCACTTGAGAGAAAGCACACGGTTTGATCATCAGTCAAGTTTTGGCGTGGGCCTTCTGATCTTTCTGCACTCTTGCTTGCGGGCTGGTCTTGTCATGTGAATCATACCCGTGGATATACGAACACTGAGTCTTCATGTATTAGGTACATTTTCATTGTGAATTTCCAGTCGCTGTAGTTTTCATGACCCTCAAGTAGTTAATAGATGGTAAACTGCCAGTCCCAACATGTGACTTGGACATCGCATATGTGTTGATGCAAAAATAATCAATAATCAGACTGTCGGAGCAAGCATAATTTTACCATACTATAATTACTGAGGCCAGTGAATCAAAACTTATCGTCTTAGGCCCTTAACCTGTTGGAAATGTTTGGGATCGATAGATTGTAGATTGTATGGGTGGGCAAGAGCCTTCTGGAGCCCTCCTGGCACTCAGACCTCTTTGGGTCCATTGTGCCATCCCACATTTAACCTGCCTGCTGCTTGCAGATGGGACAAGAGCATCATGGTACAGGTATGGAGGAGGATCTCCTCCATCCAACCTTCCCGTTATGGGGCTCCAATCGTCCGGGTAGAGGTATGGAGGAGGGCCACCCCTCCAACCCCCGTCGGGGCCCAACGTTGCTTAACTTTGGTAATCTACAAATCCACAGGGGAAAAGGACACCTTGGTAGCTTAACTGGTTAAAGCACTCGGCGTGAAATCGAGGGATCCGGGTTCGAATCCTGGTCAAAGCGAATGATTTTTCCTCTGTGGAATATTGCACTTCGGTAATCTGATGGGAAATGGTGTTTCAACGTGGCTAGGCTCTTACCCTTAGGGTTGATAAATAAACCATGGATTTGGAAAACACACGACTATTCACAAAGGCGGCAAAACAACAACAACCTGAACACAAACAGAATACATGCAATTCGTTGTCTCGGGCGTGACTTCATGGAATTGACTTAACATAATGAAAAGTAAAGAAAACTTTGTAATTCCACATAAATATTTAATGTACGACCTAGGTTTTGACGTGGCACGTCATCATCTGGTGATGACGTGCCACGTCAAAACCAAGGTCGTACATTAAATATTTATGTGGAATTACAAAGTTTTCTTTACTTTTCATTATAGAATACGTACATACAAAAAGGAGTACACATTTCAAATCATACCACCAGATGTCTAAATTTAAACTCTGAAATACAAAGATGTTAGATTATAATTATTAACAGCAACTTGGAATAGAACGAAGCCATTGAACTTGCATATCACTAAGCCAAAGAATGCAATAAAATGTAATTTAATGTACTAGTCCCCCCCTATCAATTTCCTTATCACAGGGGTTCTAATAATTATTCTGTCACGCGGTCCTAAACACGCGACGTTATATACTGTATCAGCCCGACACACAAAAGGTACCCTTCACTTTATCACTTCTTACCTTGAGAGAGATCCTTTCTTTTGGTAGTCCTTGGCGGCAAAGGCTAATGGATTAATTCATGCACAAAAATGATACACTTGAACAATACATATATTTATAATAACCCTTTTATTCTTCACTTAGAAAACAAATTCACTTTATTTACTCAATTAATTAATATATGTTCCCTTCTCAAATATATTCGTATTAATTTATAATGTTTGTTCTACTTCACCGGATATTGTACAAAGTGAATTCCGCCGATACTCTATGCCCCAGTATCTGTTTATCGGATTCCTGGATCCTTCCTTAACACAGGACACTGGCGTTGGTAATTGCTGTCCAAAGCTGCTTACTCCCGGCAAATTATCACTGCAAAAACTCCTGTATGACTTTCACTCGATAACCGTTCCTTCGGCTTCCCTGAGTGAGTGAGTGCTGACTTCCTTGAGGGTCCTCCCTTTACGTCCCTTGTGACTCTCTTGTTAAGAAGAAGCCTCGTCCCTTGTTTTACAAGCCCTTTTTTAGTATCTCTCCTCCCCTCCTGTATGTTCTAGAACATTCCAGGTTTTCTCCCCTTCTCTCGTATCTGATAGGCTATTTCCCTTTCATTATTATAATTTTGTTTACCCCTTCCATCCTTTCTTTGCCTTGCAGCTGTCATAACACCTGGTGTATTTTAGTTTGTTTACGTAAACAGAAAATGGTATTGTTTAAAGTTGTTTTCATAACATAGACAGCATTGTTTTAGTTTGTTTACGTAAACAGGAAACGGTATTGTTTTAAAGTTGTTTTCATAATACAGAAACGATATTGTTGCCTCGCGGTAGTACGTGTTCCCAAAATATACACAATGGCGTCCTTAATCGTATACTTATGCCAACACGGCCAAAATGGCGTGTTACAGTAATTATAAATCACAAAGCTTGCATTGCACGGTAAAAGCATGACTGAACAGAAATCTAAAAACTGTGTGGGTATTTATGCTAAGCCTATTTATTACGACATTTTTTCTCTCAAACTGCCAGAAAACATGACTTTACTCAATGAAAGAGAACTTGCGTGAACAAAATACAATTTATAAACACTATTCCTTCCTTTGTTAATTCCTTGAGGAGCTGATTCCTCTCCTCCTGTATTCTGTTTGCCTCCCTCAATTGTTACGCTAACTCTCTCATAGTAGCAACTTTTCTCCTCTAACTTTTCATGAGATACTACTCAGTAGGCCCGATCGTCAGGAGGTCGATATCGAAATTCAATTTTCGACAAACGGGAAAATGTAGCCCGTCCTACCAGATGAACAACGGAAGAAAAAAATTTTTTTTCGGACAATATCTAGGGGTGCCGCCGGGGCCGTTTATACTGAGAGTAGGCAACCCGCAACACCCTCTCTGATTTGCCCCCTTTTAAGTCATTTCAGAGACTCTGGTGCGGTTTCTTCTGGTCGTTATGACTGATATGGCTCGGCTAGATGCTGAGGTAGGCCCAACAGGTCAGCGGGTCACGTGATACACCATCAGTGCTGTAGAAAAGGTAAGAAATTAGTCAATTTCTTCAAAAATGCATTGCAAGTGACGTAAAATCGTAATTATTTGGGTATGTGGGACAGTTACTTTGTCCAATTAGTTCCCCCCTCCTCCCTCACCATCCCCCTTCCCCCCCCCCCCTCCTTGCTCGTTGAAGAAAACTTAGTTTTCGGCAGCAGCTGGGCTGGATTCTAGAATTGTTTTTTATCTCAAAATGGCTAGCGGCTCCTAGCTCACTCTTTAGGTGTTGTTGCACCTCGAGAGATCCGCAGGGCTCACCACCCAGGCGGCGTGACTATCTTCGGCTCTCAAGTGGTGAACTGCTGGTCTATTTATTTGATTCATATGCTCTTTTGACTCTTGATCCGTTTCATTTGGCTCCGCATTTCATTAGTTCAATCTCACCTGCCATTGCGAACGTGAAATGGAGTCACCATCAGACCTTGAACGATCGTGAGCCGATCATTAAGAGAGCGAAACGGATCTCACGCCTTCCCGCAAAGAGTCATCAATTAGGTGAGATTACAAAATAACCCCCCTGATCTGTAATGAAAAGATGACCATCAGCAGTGAAAATTGCTATGGCTAAATATTTAGTACAAAGCATATGTGTTCTGGTTTATATTTTGATTTTCAATTCACATATTCTGAGATACCCTAGGATGTACATACCTTGACTGAAAGCTAGGTACCCAGAGTAAAGATGAAGAACAGGTGAGGCAACTCGAATTTCACCTTTAAGCCTACACAACATGGTTTATGTATCATAATTGAGTACCAAAATGTTATTTGAACATGGTCTCATATTTTACTGGATTATAATTCCCTGTCAAATGTCTAAATGCATTTGCATACTTGGACAAGAAGGCCAAATGGATTCATTAAAAACTTGGTTATGCAAGAGGGTGAAAGAGAGGAGTCCAAGAGCATAATTCATGTCCTGAAACGTATGGCTGCCAAAAGTTACTTCAACCAACCTTATGGTATATGTATGTACCATAAGTGTAGCATCAGGGAAGTACATTCTAGCTTTATTACACCCACTCCTAACAGTTTCATTCTAAGTCCTAAATCAGCAACATTCTCGATGATGACTGCATGGATTTGAATATCCACCATTGTGTTCTCTACATCTGACTGATTGCTGGAGCATAATTCCGCATTGGTTAACCACTATGTGTCAGTCTAATCATGGATCTTGGAATAGGAGATCTGTGGTCGAAAAGAAACAGTGATTCAAAAATCCCACTGTAGCACTCACTCATACTTTCCATTCAGGGGGCTGAGTATATGCTATATTGTGGTCCCCTCCAGTGCTCAGTGAACCCTACTCCTGAATGCACCCATTCTGTTTTGGTACTAAATTAGGTTTGTTACCATTTCCAAGATACATAAAACAATTTTAATTTCTATAAAGTAAAACGTATTTATTAAAAAACTTTTACAAACCACAGAGAAATATATGCACATTCGTACAAACACGACCCGGGTTTCGGCGCTAAGCACCATCATCAGGTGAAAAGCAATACAAGCAACCTGTATATATACCACACTGGAGGAAGGGGGTGGGTTGAGTGGGTGGGGGATGTAGTAGTTAGGGGGTGGACACGGATTGAACTGTGGGTAGTGGTGGATGATGGGGAGATAAGCGGTGACGTGCAGGGCTGGTAGCGGACCTTGAGTAGAATGAGGGAGGAGCGGAAGCAGCGACTGCGTCAAGGATAGGGGAGGAGGCAGGGTACAAATATTCGTTTATTACGGAAACATTCGGGTCATTATATGCTTTTAAAATCTCCAATTGCTCCAGTGAGTTCAACTCCCTTCTGTTGTTAGACAAATGTAAAATTTTAACAATAAAATCACTAGTATGGTCACAAACTAAAAGATGCTTAGCGAAGTTGCTCTTGTCGTCATTGTTATGTTTAAAAGCTCTAAAATGTTCTTTACCTCTAGTGTTAAAATTTCTGAGAGTTTGGCCCACATACACTCCATCGCATTCACCACACTGTAGAGCATATACCCCACTTCTCTCCTTGGAGTCCACTGGGTCTTTGCACTTAACAAATAATGTTTTTAACGTTACAGGAGTTCTATAGGAGATGTTATACATTTCTGTAGGGAATATTTTAGCCAATCTATGTGTGATGTCACCAAGGTATCTTAACGAGCACCACCGTTTTTTGTTACTTAGCAAGCTTTTGGTGGGATAAATAGACTCGAGTGCCAATTTCTTTTGTTTATTATAAATTAATTTCTCTATTAATTTGTTCGTGTACCCGTTATTCCTAGCGATCTGTTTAATGATACTGACTTCCTTATTGAAGTCGTCTTTTGACAGGGGTACGTTTAACAGGCGGTGAATTAGGGAATTGAATGCAGCTATCTTTTGTGGATACCAATGTCTAGAATCGGCAGGAATGACATGGTCGGTGTATGTGGATATGTATGTGGATGTTTGTACGAATGTGCATATATTTCTCTGTGGTTTGTAAAAGTTTTTTAATAAATACGTTTTACATTATGGAATACCACAAAGTTACCAACGAGCTTATTTTATTTAATTTTAATTTCTCATTAAAGGAGAGATGACATGATGGGTACTGCTGAAAACCTACAAATAAGTCTAAATACGGCTTGAATCGAGATTTTCAAACTACTAGCATAACAATTCCTAGTCGGAGGATGAGTGCCAGGTCAAAAAAATTCAGCCTAGCCAATCAACACACCCTTTTAACTGGCTCTTATCTTTGAGTAATAGCCTCCTGATGTATCATCTGTTGATTACTCTGTGGTGCTAATAATGTTGACAACATTGTTTTTTTGTATCCATGGGCATGTGGCAGACCATTCATCGTCACGATATTCCCAGTGACTCTTGTGTCAACATAGAGACCAAAAGGGTAAATGTGGAACTTAAAAAAATAAGCAACAGCCTTGACCATGTTAGAGTAATTGACATTAATAGTTTTGACCTTGTTTTTTATACAAGTCATGGCCTACATCTTAACGGTAAGGGTAAAAATCATTTATGTTCATTAATTGTTGACTGCTTTGGATTGAAATCATTTAAGGAGAGTTCCGTGAAAGCTGATGACTTGGTTGCTGTCAATGTACCAGTGACTAATATTACTCCTTCTTTATGACTAAGAGACAACATCAATAATCTGTCACCCAAGGTAACTCTGAAATCCCCTTCCCTACTGTGTGCAAACATCCAATGTCTTCGGAACAAACATTTTATGGTGGAAGCAACTGTTAATGTTAACTCTTATGATATATTATGCTTCACAGAGCATTGGCTATGCTGTGAGGAAATTCCTTTGTTCAACATTGAAAACTATAATCTGGTATCATCCTATTCTAGATCTGTTGCAAAAAATGGTGGGACTGTCATTTATGTGAGGAAAAACTTATTGTGCAAGAAACTAGAAGTTAGTCAATTCTCTAGTGAAATTCATTGTGAAATGTGTGCTGTGACCATAAAGGAGTATAATGTAATTATTGTATGTGTATATCGATCTCCATCAGGTGACTTTAAAATCTTCTGTGATCAACTGGAGCAGGGTCTCATTTGGTTCTCTAGGCTAGGTCTGGAAATTATTTTATGTGGTGACTTTAATGTTGATATACGCCATTCATCTAGTGCTTCTATTGCTCTCACTTCTCTAATACAGTCATTTAACTTACATTGTGCAAATATGGAACCAACCAGACTCGACTCCTGTCTGGACAATATCATTACTGGCCTCAACACCGATCAGTACTCTGTTGTGGTCACCGATCTTGGTTTATCTGACCATCTAGCACTTAAATTCCAATTCTCAATCAAAAAGTGTAAAATTAATACAACTGGTAGGAATACCCATTCTTTCAGCCGTCCAATTACCCCTCACGGGATTTGCGAGTTAAAATCACTCCTATCAATTGTTTCTTGGCATTCTCTGCTCACGTTTGCCAATGGTAATGACAACTTTGCCTGCTTTTTTGAAACTTTTTTGTTATTTTTCCAACAGTGCTTCCCAAAGAAACTTGTAAAACAATCAAATAGTTTCAAGCAGCCCCTGAAATGGTTCACTCCTGAGCTTTCTGAAATAAGATCACAAGTAATTCAGCTGCGTCAAAAGTACATTCATACCGGAAATGCAGAGGATAAAAGTACATGGCGGCAGCTTAAATCGTTCTACAATAACCTAATAATTCAGTCCAAACGCAGTTTTAACTCCGATCTCATATGCAACGCTACTAACCAAAATAAGACAGCTTGGCGGGTCATTAATAAGGAAATCGGTCATTCAGGAGGCATCTCTGACCTACCTTTTACGTCTGATAATCTGAATAAGTTTTTCATTGACTCAATTGCTGACCTTGTGTCAAATCTTGATCCAACTCCAAGCACCGCCTTGCCTCTTCTCCATAAATTTCCAGCAATCATATCCCCCTTCAAATGGAAGTGGGTTACAGAGCATGAAATTCGTCAAATTATTAAAAACTTAAAATATTCCAAGTGCACTGATGTTTACGGACTATCCGTCAACCTAATCAAAGATCTTGTAAATATTATCGATGAACCCCTGGCATTAATCTTAAACTCATGCTTTCAATCAGGCATCTTTCCTAGTGCTTTGAAAATATCCAAAACGATACCCATTCATAAAAAAGGTGATAAAACCTTACCTTCCAATTATAGGCCAATTTCTAAAATCCCAGTATTTGGTAAAATATTTGAAAAGGCTATTAAGATTCAGGTATATGAACACTTTCAAGTTAACAACTTATTTTCTCCTTCACAATTTGGTTTTCACAAAGGCTATTCCACCACTTCAGCTGTTGAGTCTGCCAGTGATCTAATTCTAAATGCTTTTCTAGATAAGTCCTCCATTGCCATAACTGCCTGTGACCTATCTAAAGCATTTGACTGTGTTGCTCATCCAATTCTTCTTCAAAAACTTCAGTATTATGGCTTCAATAATCTTGAACTACAACTCTTTGAATCTTATCTCACTGATCGATCCCAGTGTGTTTTCATCAACAATAACCTTTCTTCGCCCCTGAGATTAAATTATGGAGTTCCTCAAGGTTCAGTCCTTGGGCCTCTCTTATTCCTTATTATAATCAATGACTTACCGTCTAATGTCTCCTGCAAGTCCATACTTTATGCTGACGATACCACTTTTATTCACAAGACTAACAACCTGATTAATACTAGCACTACTGCTAACTTGTTTTTATCTGAAGCCTCAAACTGGTTTTCTGCTAATGGTCTGGTTCTAAATAATGATAAAACTCAGTCACTGGTCTTATCATTAAGTACCACAACTAATCCCCTGAGCACCATTAAGTTACTTGGATTTGAACTCGACCAAAAATTGACTTGGGAGCCACATGCAGTAGGCACACTTGGAAAATTGTCCAAGGCAGCTTACATGTTACGTAAACTTAAATATATGATTCCAAAAGAGTACCTTATTCATGTATACTATGCCTTATTTCATTGCCACATTAATTATGGTATAGAACTATGGGGCCACTCACCATCCACAATTAGTTTATTTAGGATGCAAAAAAAGGCAATCAGGATAATTTCATTTTCACACCCAAGAGAGCACTGCAAGCCCCTTTTTTGTGAGTTGGGTATTATGACTCTGCATAGCCTGTATATATACAAATGTCTATGCAATGTAAAAGAAAATCTTAGCTCATTTCAGAAAAGGTCAAACTTCCACACCCACTATACCAGGAACAGTGATGCCCTAGATGTCCCTTATTGTAGGCTAGCCAAATATAGCAATTCTTTTAACATTTTAAAAATACGTCTTTTTAATAGATTGCCCCCAGAGGCAAAAGATGTGAGTGTGCCAAAATTTAAAAAAGATATACGTAACTGGCTAACAAAAAAAGCATTCTACTCTGTAAACGAGTTTCTTGATTGTGAAAATATGTTGTCCTTCACAGATATATAATCTTTTGCCTTGCCATATGTATTTTAAGTATTTGTGTATTTACTTGTTTTATGTAAACTATTTGTATATGTAATTTTAAATCACTTAACTTTTGTATTTATTATGTATATGACGAAGACTATAGCAAATCCATTTTGTTTAATGTCCAATAAAATTATTATTATTATTATTATTGTGGCTAGTGTCAGTTGTAAGTGTAAGCCACAAGACAGTGGCGCTTGCATGGGGTATTTGTTTATGGATTTGATGTAATAAATAATTGTGATGCTACTCAGACTCTGTGTTGTCAGTATGTTTGAGACGTTCAAATGTTTGTTTTCAGGAAGAAGGTTATTGTGCCCAAGAACTTGCAGAGGGTGATAAAATGGTAGATGAGGTAAATGGCAAATCGGAATCTTCAGGAAGAGATTTGCTGAAGATGCAAGTAACTCTTGATGAGAATCAGGAGTTAATAGAAGCATTTAAAGCATCGTTGGCATCAAAGGATGAGGATATTGTTGGGCTGCTGTCGAAATTGGCAGATACTGAGTCAGCATTACTGGAGTGCCAGGTAGTAATAAATCTCTAATATTCACCAGTTGTTGTTCTAAGTCTTGTTGTCAGTGTTTAAAATCCTCTGAGATGTATGCACACCTTCCACTTCAATTTTCCTGTTACAGTAATTTATTTCGGGAAATCTTCAAATTTTGTACGGAACCTATCAAAATTATACTGTCACATGTATGGACAGCTACATAAAAACAAATTACATATTTCCTATGATGTACTTTCTTTTCATGAATATAATCAGTTGATTTTTTGCATAATTTTTATCCTTAATTCTGAACTAAGAGTTATGTTAAATTATTTACATTCTGAATTTTTTATGATACAAGGAGATTGAATTTGTTCAAATTTTCATTAAAATATGGCATTAGATAACTTTTACAGACATTGTAGTTGGAGGATTTTGAGTGATTAAAAATGGTTTTACTGATTTTGTGGTTTAAATTTATAATCTTAAAAAAAACAAAAATGGATGGAATTCCCCAGACAGCAAAATAAATGTTCCGGAAAGAAAATGATTCTATGACTGTGATGAAATTTAGATCTCTAATTTTTGTTTTAAGGTTTTCGCAGCGATAAAAGATACTACTCTCAATCATTTTCGGGCTTTGGGATTAGCTTCTTATTATCCAAGACTGATTCGAGAGGTAGTTGAAATAGCTAAACGTCCTTTAAATTTTAATAGGGATGATGGTTATCACTTAAGTAGTGTGTGTAAAAGATATATTTTCAAAAATATGGGTATGATAACCAACTGTTAAAGATTTTAGTATTTTAATTTTTTGTTTTTACATATTTGGTTTTTATTTATTTTTTAAATTGGGACAACAATGGTCAGTCATCCAATGGCCCAAATGGAGCCACAAACAGATCTAACTTCTTTAGTCTCCTGACAACGTTCCCAGCATGAGGAATTAAACGTTGAGCCAAAAATTTCTCCACGCAGCAGTTAACCCAAAAATGATTGAGAGTAGTATGTAGATCTCTAGCTGATAATTCTGAGGAAGAAGAAATTGTTTAACTGATTGAATGTTTTCAATTTCTATTCCTGAATAGAAAAAAATTAAAATTCATGGAATGCCTGGGACATCAAAACAAATGCTCCAGATAGAAAAGGATGCTTTGAAGAGAACACCAACAACCTCTTGCAATCATGGTCATCGCATGACAGAAGTGTCTCATGGCAGTGGCTCTAATCATACCAAAAGAACCCAAAATCCTTCCATGGCACCTCTTCCTGGGAAAGGCCATGATACACACAATGAGACTCTAAAAAATCTGAAGAAAGAGGTTGAAAAATGGAAGAAGGTGGCTAAGGATGCAAAGAAAGAGACTGGAAAAGCTCTAACAGAAGTGCAGCTTAAAGCAGAAATTGTGAAAGATAAAACAAGAGAAGTAGAAAAAAGGGCAGGTGCTATGAAGGCTATTAAATTACATTCAGAGGAGCTTGAAAGAGAGGTAAAATGAATTTTTTATCTACTTGTATATGTATACAGTATTTCCTGGGTTATGAGACACTTTTTTTTGCAGTTTAAACTCAAAGAAAATCACCCTACATCATACACAGTCAATGTCAAGAACAGTGTTAGCTGGAAAGTCTCCTTGTTAATATGAATCTTGCAATGAGACAAGTGAAAATGAATATGGTGGCATTCTGGATCATTCCATGTTACCATATTTTTCGGAATTTGGTAAAAGATGGCTTCTCTGTTTCACCATTTACAATATGGAACGGAAGTAGAAAGAATGTTAATTTTATTTTTTACATTCCATGGCCATATCTAGGTTGCCTTTTGCATGCCCATGTGTCTTATAAGCCAGATAATATGGTATATATGAATTGTGTATATCAATATAATGGTTTCATTACATGCAAATTGAGTTCTTCATTTGTCTTGCATATGACTTTGGCAGATTCTGAGATAGGGATACTGTACTAAGTGAAATTGTGGATATTGCCAAAGATTTCCCGCAGTAATTTTCATGCTAAGAAGAAGAAGACCTTGAAAATAATCAAACTACATACATATACACTTAATACATACAGTTGAGCACCCTTAATCCGGCACCGTCGAGACTCGAGCGATGCCAGATTAGGGATTTTGCCAGACTACGGGTGCTGTGGTAGTAACTGTAGTTTTTAACCAAGTTTATTCCATTTTCTTTAACAACTCAGATAATTAGAGTACATCACAAACTTTTTAACCAACCCAACGAACCCAACAAACAACTCTCTTCAAACCACTCCGTAACTAAAACAACTAGAACAATTACTCATCGATGACAAAACAAATGACAAACTAAATATGACGAACACAATATATACATAATAATGTTTTCCACTCCAAGAACTAAATAAAATTACAACACTTCCCCTTGGAAAACATTTTCTCTATCTATACAATCTTTAAATCAATCAACACATACATTCATGGCTCTACACATCTGTAAGGTCTTTGGTCCATTCAATCCTTTTGTCATAATATCTGCAATATTTTTCTGCGTGGGTACATATTTTAAATCAATCTCACCTTTGGTTACACATTCTCTGCAATAGTTAATTTTTACATAGAAATGCTTATTTCCATCAGTCACACGATCATTTTTCATGACAGCAATTGCACCTTGGTTATCACAATACAACATGGTAGGGTTTGGAACAAACATACTCTGACCTAATTCTATAAAGAAATCTCTCATCCATATCAAATCCGTTACAGACTCATACATTGCAATACATTCTGCATGGGTGGTGGATGTTGAGGAAATTGTTTGCTTTTTACTTCTCCAATGAACTATTCCACCACCAAACATTACACAATAACCACTAAATGACTTGGTTTCCTTTGCTTCACCCACATAGTCTGCATCACAGAAGGCCTTTAAAGGCAATCCTGTTCACTGATATGCCAACTTAAAATGAATAGTTTTCCTTAAATATCTTAAAACACGTTTAACATGTTCCCAATCATCTGTGTTGGGATTATTACAATATTGACTAAGTTTGGATACCGCATTAGCTATGTCAGGTCTAGTGGTTATACTGATATAATTCAGACATCCTATCACCTTTCTATAAATGTCCTCATTAAAGCTTTCGACATCCTCTGTACATCTCTTATATCCGACTTCCATTGGAGTTGCAGCTCCCATACAGTTATCCATAGAGCAATCCCTAAGCACATTCATAATATAATCAGTCTGGTCAAGGGTAATCATATCCTTTCCAGGCCTCTGAATGTTCAGTGACAACAACCTTGTTGCTTGTCCTAGATCTTTTATCTCAATAATTTCGGCTAATTTCACCTTAAAATTTACTATTGCTTCCTTATCTCCGATCAATAACATGTCATCCACATACACCCCCAAAACAATACCTTCCTTTAGAAAAACACACGGTTCAGCTATACACCTTATAAATCCCAGCCTTTTTAGGATATTGTGCAATTCATTATACCAATTCTTTCCTGACTGCTTCAATCCATAAATACTCTTTCGTAGTTTACAAACATACCTGTCCCTATCCTTAATGCAGAAATTAGGTGGTTGTTCCATGAAAACATCCTCTGCTAAAGCACTGTTTAAGTACGCCCCAACAACATCCACTTGCTCCAATTCCCACTGATTTTCTATGGCTAAAGCTATTAAGATCCTCAGTGACTTTTTCTGTATTACAGGACTACAAGTTTCAAAATAGTCTACTCCAACTCTCTGTCTAAATCCTTGTGCAACCAGCCTGGCTTTAAATTGTTGATTCTTTCCTGCACTCTCTTTTACTGTAAAGACCCATCTACATCCAATCACATTTGTGTACTCAGGCCGTTTAACAATCTCCCATGTACATTGTTTTTCCAAATTGTTTATTTCCTTTTTCATTGCCATCTCCCATTCCACAGCATGATTGCTTAATAACTTCGGACATATTCCTTGGTAATATCACATCTCCCACGTATTTACAGCAAGATCCACAAATGTCACAGTTTTTGCAATTCTCTTTCTTTTTCTGTCTCAATCGTCCAGATCTCCTCGGTGCACATTCAGCATTCTCTCCTTCCTGTTCCTCAATATTATTTCTCTCGTTCTTTTTCTGCCTCAATCTTTCAGATCTCCTCGGTGCATATTCTGCATTCTCTCCTACATCTACCTCATTTCTCTCATTCATATTTAGGACAATCATATGATCCCTTGGTACACTATCTTCCTCAATCCACCCTATGAAGGGTTCATCATGATCCACACTCACATTTCCCTCATTCTCATCCCAAACTAAAACATTATTTTCTACATTCTCACTCCCATTCCACCTTAAAGAAGATTCTTCATTCTCTGTATCTTCTAGACTAACACTCTCCTCAGCTTCAATGTGTTCAGAACCATAATAATTGATTCTGTCGTTTGAAAATGTTCTCACAACTTTCGGTTTGATTACACCTAAGGAACACAGGTAAGGAAATTTGGTTTCTTCAAAAATCACATTATGTGCAACTTTAATCAATTTCTTATCTGGAAAATATAATTTATACCCTTTAATGTGATCTGGATACCCAATAAACACTCCCTTCACAGCTTCACTGTCAAATTTATCTTTTCCATTCTCCTTCATCCAAGCTTGACAACCGAAAACCTTCAATCTCTCATAATCCTTTTTATTTACATCCGCTCCTCTCCATAATCCCAATGTTATTTGGTTATCAATTGCCCTACAAGGAAACAAATTCTTCACAACACAAGCTACATTTGTTGTCTCAGCCCATAGGAATTTAGTGGCACCTGACTGAATTAACAGACAATCTCTGATATGGACCTGTTAACTCTTTCACCAATTCCATTCTGTTGTGGGGAACGTGGTACTGTCTTCCTATGTATTATAACATTCTGACTTAAAAATTTCTCAAAATCACGACTCACATATTCACCTCCTCCATCAGTTTGATTTGCTTTAATTTTCCTATCATGAAAATTCTCAACTTCAGCCTTATATGCTTTAAAAGCATTAAATACCTCACTCTTTTTCTTCAAAAAACTAACACTCAAAAATCTGGAGTAATCATCAACAAATGTTGCAATATAAACTGACCCTCCCAGTGAAGTAGGTAGTTTCCCCATAACATCACTATGGATTAAGTCCAAAGGAGCTTGACTCTTTCTATCACTAACCTGAGGGAAACCTAGCTTTGTCATTTTTCCTTTAATACATGTCTCACATTTTTCTGGTAGCTTCCCCTTAACTTCTAGAGCAGGGATTTTTTGCAACCCCTCCACATGCAAATGGCCCATACGCTTGTGCCAAATTTCAACACCGCAAGATAAAGCATAAGAATTTACTTGTTCGCCTACATTGTCACAATTTACTTCTGTAATAGCTCAATAGTCTGTTCTGTAATAGTCCAAAACCAGGGGGATCCGGGGGAAAATTTTTGAAAAACAGGGTACTAAGTAGAGGGTTTTAAACTAATTTTAACACTTTTCATATTCGAAAAAACTTATTTTTAAAAAGAAATTTTTTGTAAATGATTTTTCAATATTTTGTTTTCTTTTATGATGAAGCAAAGTAATTGTGTTTTATCCAAATAAAAATAAATATAGTGTTATATTTTGTCCGGAGCTTCAAACTCTTTCAAATAGATGAGTAAGGCTAGAAAAACAACAGTGTAGAGCATTAGTTAAAATATATTTATAACATTTTAACATTACGTAAATGAATAATTAACAAAATAATGCTCTGTTTTGTTCTTTTTCTTTCTTCTTCTGCGAATCCAACATCATTTTGATGTCTTCTACTCAGCCAGAATCGACCTTCATAAAGTTTTCTGCAGCTACACAAGAAAATTTGTGGTACTCAGAGTTGCTGTGAGAGGTGAATTTTTATCTATTGCATCTTTCCACTTTCTATAAGTCATAGTTACTAAGGCTCCCAATTTTTGGTGTTGACCTTTACCAGTGAACTCATTGGCAATTAATACAAAAAACTTGCAATAAGTTCCATCCTTAGCCTTAGAATACGCCAGCCAATTGAACCTTTTTAGCCAGGTACTCCGAAACTTAAATTTTTTATTGTTAATGACGGTTACTGGAAAAATAAAATAAATCATTCAGCACTTTACTTTTCAAATCCGCAGTTTTACAAAACTCTGTTTTGGAGTGAAATAACTGGTCAGAAACTATGCCAATATCTACAGACGTTAGGCCAATGATGCTTATTTGAGAATCTGTAGGCCTTCTAGTACTGGATTGGCCTGACAGGGTGGAACAATGGATCTGTGCTTCCACTAGCGCTGGGCCGCGGGCGTGGCTCGAGTGCGAACTAGACAGTAAACATTCCACATTCGAAACTCGGCCTGCTATACAAACACCGCCATTACACTACCCGAGCGGCTGAGCCCAAACGTATCGTTTGATAATTTCCCTGGCAAAAATATAGCGTGAAGGGGGCGTCAATGAAGCTCCTATCGGAGAGTGAAGGGAGAGCTGACCAAGCCACAAGGGAGGGTGAACAGAGAGTCTGGGGAGCGTAAAGTGGAACACCGGAGAGTAAACGAACCGTCGTCTTGGAGTGTTAACGGAGCGTAGACGGGGTACAAGTCTACTACCGCCTCTTTTTACATTTTAAAAATTGCCTAAAAAGAGTTTTCATTAAAGTAACGATGAAAAGAACACGATATATAAAAATTAAAACAATAAAAACTTAAGAAAACAGAGTAAAAAAATGGACCTTTTCATGGCATCGATCTCGTAACCTTTCCACTGATAGTCGCTCACCTTAACCACTGGTGTATCACCTCTATATATATTTACAGCGTTTCACTGGGTCTAACTCTTATTACATACCGTGACTAGTTTTTTTTAAAGGTTTTTAGATGCTTGGAGTTCACGAGTTTTTGCTTTTCAATGACCAGTTACTATAATTTCCTATGAATAACTGGGGATAATGTTAAGGAATAGTTCCTCTATGTTTCTTATAGTTGCATTTTCCTTGTTAATGTCGATGTTGTTCTGCATTTTACTTTTCATTATTATTATTCCTCATGACCTTGCTCATCTTCAAAGCATTTTATTCCACATCTGGAGATTTGTGATGAGTATAAATGAGTGGAAGATGAACAATATATGTCATCATGTCATCACCTCTCTATAATTATGCACAGGTACACCATTAATTCAAATTTATTACCGTGACTATGCCTGGTGTACGACTGCCTTGATTATGTTAGATGATTAACAAGTTAGGTGCTAAATACATAGCTATGGTAGGTAATTTTTTTATTTTCTATGTGTAATTACAAGTAAGCAAACGTCCATGTCAAACATACCATCAACCGTAATGAATCTTCATTTGAATATATGAAGTATACACAGTTGGTACATCATGCACATGTTTTTAAATACGACGTAGACATAATAACGCATTTCCGAGGGGAAATTTACGAACTGACTAGCTACCAATTAATTAGTTACACCATATGTTAATATTCAATTCCTATCTAATATTACGAAGCGATCATTACCGTAGGTATGTTATTTAAGTTTAAGTTGTCAGTCAACGAAGGTACATCATGATATTAACTAAAAGTATTGCATATTATTGGGACGTTTGAACAACCAGCTTTTATTTACACAAGCCTATTCTTAGAGCAAAAATTACAACTTTTTCGTAGTAGTAGCAGGGAAATCGAAGAGTAAACAAAATCATCAGACAACTCTTCGTTTCCTTCCCCGGAAGCGTTTTAGAAGTTTTGACGGGGAGATGAAAAACGAAGCGTCAAAGAAACCATGAGGCACTCTCCGTTCGCTCTTGCGGAAGAGTTTGTGAAACGTGTTTGGAGTCAAAAATCTCGGAGAGTTATCAGGGAGTAAAAGGAAGCTCCTCCAAGAGTATAGAACTCCCTCCCCGTTGACGCTGCCTCTACGCTAGGGCAAGCGTTCGATTTTTACCAGGGTTATTATTTAAACAAAAGGGCAAACCTTTTCTAACAACGGTATGATAATTTATTATTTGTAGACTTTCCCCTGCTCCATGATTAATTTATTTTTTTATATGTCTCAATATTTCGGGGGGGGTCCGGACCCCTCGGACCCCCCCCCCCCCCCCCCCCTCCCCCCTTCGCTACGCCACTGCCAACGAACCCAACAAACAACTCTCTTCAAACCACTCCGTAACTAAAACAACTAGAACAATTACTCATCGATGACAAAACAAATGACAAACTAAATGTGACGAACACAATATATACATAATAATGTTTTCCACTCCAAGAACTAAATAAAATTACAACATTTAATTTACTACTAATACTAAGTGAAATTGTGGATATTGCCAAAGATTTTACGCAGTAATTTTCATGCTAAGAAGAAGAAGACCTTGAAAATAATCAAACTACATACATATACACTTAATACATACAGTTGAGCACCCTTAATCCGGCACCGTCGAGACTCGAGCGATGCCAGATTAGGGATTTTGCCAGACTACGGGTGCTGTGGTAGTTAACAGGATACTTATGGGGTCTGCGATGTTTTTTATGAGGGAATTCGATAAATTATAACAAACTCGATGACATTTGAATAAATTCTGTATAATTTAACAAATAATTTGAAAAAATAAGAAATAAACTTTCTAAATTCACAAACACAAAATCATTCAACCGGTAGTATTGCAAAATGGCAGAGTGAAAAGAATGGGTAAAACATATAAACATATCACTGCACAACAAACAGTATAATGTTATTAGGTAGTTGATAAATAATATAAATAAAGAACAATTTTTCATTACTTCCAATGTTCCTTGCAATCCTTATACCACTGTGTTTAATACGATATCGGCTGTTTACGACACGCCATGAACGCTCGCCGCTACCAGTGCTTCCATCTGTGCGGCTATCCGTCGATACATCGGTAGCGATTGAGGAGGAATCCTTGGAGGAAGATTCTTGTCCATCCTTGGTTGCCTTTTTGAACATATCTACAATCTATCAAATTCTATAAATTATTTTAGCCTACGTCTTAAACATTTGGCCTGAAATACTGAGCCCTTCACTTCAACGCAGTCGAAACCGCTGCATAAGTACGCAATCTAAAACGGCACTATGTACACCCTTCTTTCGTGTTTTTTCTTATCGCCATCCCTTTCAGTGTCACTTTCACAGAAAAATTTGAAGATCTTCCCTTTCTGCTTCTTATTGTCATAGATTGTCGAAGATTCAGAGTACATATCACATATACAGGCGCTTGTCTGATGTACCGAAAACAAGTTTTTTCAACACTTCCGCTTTTTCTGCGATAGTTAATATTCTGTGCTTTCCCTTCGCTCCCTTGCTGCTACTATAACTTCTTACGTTAGACATAATTACGGATAAAACTATGCAGATGACAGATAGTTTTTACTTTGAGTTGTCATTAAGTATAAAGCAAACACGCACGTGCCATGTTTGACCGGTACTGTCCATCTCCAAGGTGCCACACACCCGCGTCTCGGCAACGATGCAATATACCTTCAATTTGCTGAATAAATATGACCTTCGTTGCACACAATAATTAATATAGACAACAAAGTATGCAAAAAATCTACTAATACTCGCTCATTAATTAGATAGTTTTTGTTAAGGGTGGGTTACAGTATCAGTAAATACGAAGCAATGATTCGGCAAAAAAGTTTCTGTTTTCTGCAAAGTACACCTTGGAAATATTGACGGATTATGGGTGTTGCTGGATTAGGGATTTCCGGATTAGGGGTGCTCAACTGTATAAAGTATTAATACTTATAAAGCATGGCTTTCTATTGTTGGAGTTTGCAGTTTTGTGCTGTAACCTTGGTAGAATTAAATATAACTGCTTCCGGCTGGATATAGTGGAAGTTCTCGTTATTCATAATGAATAAAAACACTTGGTAATCTTCCACAGATTTATTTCTTTGGCATGATGCATTTTACCACACTGTGGCATAATCATGTACAAAGACTTACATTTCCTCATGGATATATAGGTTTCCACCAAGGTGTTAGGGAGTGGGAGAGGAGGGGGAACTAAGGGTATGAGTGGACAGAAGGCGGAAAGACATAGGACAAATGGACGCAGGGGTTGGGACTGGTTGATGATGGAGCCTCCTTAACTTGAGGACTCTTGATGGTGAGGGAAAGGAGGGTTTTAAATGGTCAGTGCACTGCCCACACCAGAGCACTGGAGGAAGGGGGGGGAAAGAAAGTTGAGTGTGAAAGATTTTGGGACTTATGGCAGGAGTCGGTTGGAAAGAAAACGGTTAAGGGCGAGAGAGGTGCTTTAGTCTGGGAAATATTTTGTGGCCAATAAAGGAGAAGGGTTGTGAAATAGGAAATTATTACGCGTCCACTCAAACCCTTAGTTCCCCCTCCCCCTGCCGCTCTCTCTCCTTCTTCCCACCCCCACTTACCCCCCCCCCTCTCCACCCCTCCCTTAGCCTTCCCCCTCTTCCCCCCACTCCCTACTGCGTTGGTGGAAACCTATATATCCATGAGGAAACAGAAGAGTCTTTGCACATGATTATGCCACAGTGTGGTGAAGCGCGTCGTGCCAAAGAAATAAATCTGTGGAATGATTTCAGGCTTTCCCGGCGAAGATTTATATCAGGGATCTTTCGGGGTTTCGGACCTTACCTACCCATAGGGTATATATTGATGACCACTTCCAGTCAAGGCACTCACCTCTGCCCTGAGGACGATGCTCGACTCGAGCATCGAAACGTCGGCCGCCATGGACCTAACTACCCGGTGCAAACCCCGAAAGATCCCTGATATAAATCTGTGGAAGATTACCAAGTGATTTTTATTCATGATGGGTAATTGATAGAATTCATATATTTAAGGTAAAAACCTACAAACATAAAAATATGGACTTAAGGCCACGAAATGAAATTTACAAGTGAAGTTCTGACAGGGAGAAATACTACTACATATGACTTCAAATTTCTTTAATACCCATTTCATTTGGTGATCTTTACCCCACTGACTGTGATGGAGGGGTGTCCTCTCTTGCTAATCCTGGGGCCAAGGGTGCAAGTTACCTGAGTTGGTTTTTCTTAGCAAAGGAATGGGTGCTTTTGTTACAATCTATTTGTTTAGTCCCTAGGAAATGTGATGACTAGACGAGTGTGGCTTATTGGGATGGCAAGGGGATACATGCCACCAGAATCATCCGGAAAGCAAAAAAGAATAAATCCTTTGCATTTCAAGATAAGCAACTCTATGGGGGAATAGGTTTATTTCTGTGCATGGCAAAACCAGTTCTTAAGTTGGTGTCCCATCATAAATTTAAAAAAAATTAATTCATTAAAACTATCAGAATCAGACCATACATGTGCATACCAAATATTCCGTGAATTTCTTGTAAATTAGGTATCTCGGTTAATTTTTGATGTAATACAACCAATGATTGGTTTCTCTGTGGGCATATACTTGACCATACCCTTGCCAGAGACTACTTAAGAAGACAATGTCATTGAAGAAGCCCATCTTTACCAACAGTCAAAAGAGATAAAGAGGTTAGTATTATATACATCATTTATTTGAACAAATTGTTTACATTATTTCGTTTTATGGCAGAAGCAGAATCATATTGTGCAAACATCTGTTGTTAAATCAGTAAGTCATGCATTATTATCAGGGCATTGCTACCTTGAATTTTCTAAGCGCATTGTTATGAGCGAGTATGCTTGTTCATGCAATTGATTCAGTTGATACTAAAGGCTATAATTATTTCCTCCTAATTACTTTACTTTGGCTTGTACACTCTGTGGAAAACTCTTTGCTATTTGTTCTTTTCATGCCGATCATATTCTCTAGATGTCTTCACAAAAAAATTCTTGTTCAGGCCATCAGCCGATCAGCACCAAATTCATTAATTTTTTCTGCTCGTGTGACATCGAGGCATGCACGTTCATGAAACTTGTTACATGAAAAGGATTTCATGAATATATTTACGAAAATATTTACCATTTGACTAGGGCTTATGAACTATAAATAGGAGGTTAGGGAGCGTAGCTGACGAATTCTGGGGTGACAACCGGTTTGAGTTCCAGAGAGTGAAGGGAACGTGGGATGCTATAGGAGTGATGAGGATGCTAGTTGAAAGAAACTTAGAATGTGACCAATATGTTATCACCTACTCGATCACACCATCACGAAGTCTCCTACGTGTGTGAAGTTTTTTAATTAATCGTTTTTATCCATTATTTTTTTATTTGACTAATTGTTTTCTCATTTATTTCATGGAAACAAGTGATATTGTTACGGCAAGTGTAGCCTTCATAGCTAATAGTGAAGTTATTTGACTCAACTGCAATAAAAGTAACATGCAGCTGAAATTTTTGAGAAAAATGCTAAAATTATGATTGGAATGTATTGATGTTGTGCTGCATGTACACGCTACTATCTTTATAATTTTATGATTTTGGGGATGACATTTATGAATCAACTAAATCCGACCTGGAATGGGCACTTGAAAGCCTAAGAAAAGAAAACTAGAAGAAACTTGTTTCAGAATTCTTGAGTTAGTGTATGCGTAGGAATCCAGAAAAAGGTTCCATTTTTTTGGATGAAAAGAAGTATTAAAAAAACTTTAAATATCTCATTCACATTAATACTACCTGTTAGCATTGAACCAAATACCATTTCACTACCAATATTGTCTTTTTTCCACAATTTTATGCTTATGAAGTATTACACCGAAGACAGTAAAATTTGCCATGTAAAAATCATTTCACTTGACCGGGATTCGTACCCGAATCTCCCAATTGCCGGTCAGTTGTGTTAGCCAGCTTGTTCCTATAAACCCTACTGAAATTCACCTTGAATTAAGATGGCTTGGTAGTGTAACTGGCTAAAACACCTGATCCGCAATTGGGAGATCCAGGTTCGAATCCCAGTCAAGTCAAATTATTTTTTTCCTGGCAAATTTCACTGTCTTTGGTGTATGACTTAGCACCTGTGCGCGTGACTGCGTACTACATCATTTGTGCAAATGCAATGATTGGGCTTATGAAGTTTTCCAAAACTGGTTGCAAAACACCTAGGAGAAAGCCGGTAAGGAAAGTTTCTTTTTGTAACTGAGTGGCCACCATGAAATATATTTCCTGGGAACTTGAAAGCGAGGTAAAATGAATTTATTTTAAGAATAATATGAAATAAGACGGTAGATGAACGAAGTTTTGACTTTGATTTTTGTAAGCAAACATACAGGGTCCATTATGAAAGTAATGCGCATGATTTTATTGTGACGCAACAATATATGGCAGCGCAGTAAAACTGGTCGGGAAATGTAGTGGGGGCTCTACCCTTCCAACACAGCCGGTCGCCAATTTGCTCCGACCAGTCTGAGCGGAAAGACGTTCCTCCGCGTGAAGTGTGTTTCTCAACTTTGTAACACTCGATGGAGCGTTCGGTTGAACAGCGATACGCCATCACATTTTGCGTGCAGCTTGGAAAGAATGCAACCGAAACATTCCAATTGCTTCAAGAGGCCTTCAAAGACGACTGCATTTCAAGGTCACAGTCTGGGAGGTGGCACAAGGCGTTCAAGGAGGGCCTGGAGGAGGTCGCTGACGAACCCCGTTCTGGACGCCGAACAACGGCAAGAACCGACGAAAACGTGAGTCGTGAGCGCGAAGTTTTGCGTTCCGACCGTCAATTGAGCATCCAGCAAATATCTGACATCCTACACATGTCCACATTTGCGGTACATGGGATAGTGACCGAGGATCTGCCAATGTGCCGGGTCGCGCGCGTGGGGGCTGACATCAAAGGCCCGGTCAAGCTCCACCAGGACAATGCCCCCAGCCGCACGTCCTTCATCGTTACCAACTTCCTGGCCCGGAACAACACCCCGTTGGTCACCAGGCCCCCTTACAGTCCCGACTTGGCTCCGTGCGACTTCTTTTTGTTTCCCCGACTGAAGAGAGAGCTGAAAGGAAAGCATTGGGAGACTGTTGAAAACATCCAAAAGCATGTTACATCGTTTCTGAGAGACTTTCCCGTCGAGGAGTTTCAGGGTGCCTTCCAGACGTGGTAGACCCGTCTCCGCAAGTGTATTGATGCAGGGGGAGAGTATTTTGAAGATTTTTAAGCATTTGTACAAGTACGATCAATAAATCTATTTTTCCCAGAGAATGCGCATTACTTTCTTAATGGACCCTCTATGTTCATATCAGTGGCGGATTAAGGTTGTTGTTTTTGGGGTGGGGCAGATTGCTACTATCAAGGGCCTAGGGGGTATGGAATACCTTATGAACCCCATTTTTCCCATTGTACTAGGAAGTATGGGTGGGGGATGCCCCCTCTCCCCCTTAATCTGCCACTGATTCATACACTTGTCTCACAAGGTTTTTGTCCGAGCACCAGTTTGTTATCATTTACAAGTTTTCAAAAATTTCATGCTTTATTGAATTAGAGATGAGATGAAGACAACAGCTGCATACCAGCAAATTAGGTGAAAGATAGCTCGAATTGCGATTTTTGAGCAACAAGCTTCACAATTCCTTTTTGGAGGATGAGTATTAGGGTGAAAAAATCCACCTAAACAATTAACATGATCTTTAGCTGGCTTGTATCTTTGGACAATGTCTTTCTGATACCTCTTCTGTTGTGTATGTACTCAGTGAAATTTTTTTTCCAGATACGAGAACTTGCAGAGTACCATAAAAAGAGAGATGAGGTCAACAGCATATGGGAAGATGGGGAAAGAGATTTTGTGGGGATTAATAAATCTCTATGCGAGAAAGAAGGCCAAATGGAGACACTGAAATCATTACTTGCATCAAAGGATGAGGCTATTGCTGTGCTGAACTCAAAGTTAGCAGATACCGAGTCAGCTTTTAAGGAGTGCAAGGTTGTAATGCTTTACTCTTATGGTTAAGAAAATTTTTAAAACAATGATTTCATCCCTAATTTTTACTAATACATAGTCATTTTATATCTCTGTATTCAAAATCTAGTGATGTGTATGCTGAACTTCCACTTCAATTTTCCTGTTACAATAATTTTTTTGCTTATCATGAAATTTTGTATTGGTTTCATCTAAATATTAGTCTCATGTACATACAGCTCCATAAAAACAAATTACTAAGAGAAATTTACTATTAATATGAGAACCCTTTTATTTGGAGACTGGCTTCTATCTCAGAACTGGTCACTTTGACCGGTCATATTTATTTTTCAATTTTCCAGTGATTTTTTTGAAAATGTTTTACTTAAATATCCTTATTGAAATAAACTTAACATGGTACGTTGAAAAGTACAATTTTATTGGTACTTGCAGTTCCCACCATGGTTGCATACCCCCAAGTACATAGAAATTAAATAATATTGCTTGAATAAACAAGATTAAATTAAGAAAGGTAGCTTCCCAAGAATTGAAAAGTTATCCATGGATATGTTGAATAGGCAAATGGTCAATCAAGTCGATCATTATTGCTCATAGCTCAATAAAGTAAAGAAAAGTCCATGACATGAAAGAATAAAAGTTGAATTACTGGGCAAAATGACTAGTTTGAGGGTTTAAGGAAGTTACACTTATCATTTGATTAATATAAAAGTCATATGGCTCATATGTATTTGGTAAAACAAAAACTTCATACTAAAAGAATAAGTTAAAAAATAAGACTCTCTGGAATGAATACTGAGTAAACAGCTGTGATCTGAATCCCAATACTAGTCAAAATGACTCGGACGAAGGTTGTAGAGTTAATGGAGCTAATCAATCTTTTTTGTAATTTTTCATGTAATTTATTCTGAGCAAGGAGTTATGTTGGCTCAGTGAATTTTATAATTTTGATAAATCAAGGATATTTTTGTAATAAATACCATACCATTTTTAGTTAGCCAAGTATAATAACACTTATTCTGAGTGTGAAGAAATGTAAGTTATAAAGACCTCACGTTGTGATGAAGAAACTCAATATTTGTACGTAATTATTGGTTTATTTTACTAAGTGAATGGTTTCACTTTCTCTTCCTTGGTAGAAAAAAATGAAAGTTGATCGAATGCCCGGGACATCAAAAGAAATGATCCAGTTAGGAAAAGATGTTTCGAAGAGGAAGCCAACCCCCTCTAGAAATCATGATCATGGCACAACTGAAGTGGCTCATGGTGGTGGCTCTAATGCTATCAAAAGACCTAGCATGGCTCCTCTCCCTGAGGAAAGCCTTGATGTGGGCAGGTTACTGGAAGAGAACAAAAAATGGAAAAAGAAGACTATGGATGCAAAGGAGGAGGCAAAAAAGGCTTGGGAAGAAGTGAAGCTGAAGGATGAGTTGGTAGAAAAAAGAGCTACAGAAGAGGAAAACATGAGACATGAATTCCAGGCTATTAAAATCCGTTCCAAGGAACTTGAAAGAAAGGTAAAATTACTTTTTTTGACTGCTGTTTCACTTTCAGGGTGATGCATCCAATTTTGTGATGGAGACTTTTCTGTATCTTTATGACATACTGACTCTTTTACTATAGACTGTTGTTTCATTTGCTACACGGTTTGAGAGGCTATTAAAAATCCAGCTGTTGATTTCCTTTGACTGTTAGGATTGGTCCCTGTTCTTAGTCATATTTGATGACATGTCAAGTGTTCTCTATAAATTTATTCTTCTTCAGGAAGGAAGGAAGAGAACAAATCTTCATATTTGTTCTCTTCCTTCCTCTACTGCTCATACCAAACATTCTTCTGTTTATGTAGGGTTTGATTTTCTCCCGGCGAATGGCTGCAGTAAATTCTTCATGGGTTTCCATCCGGGTTAGTGGCTCCATCTTCTCCTCTGCCGACGTTTCAAAGGATGACTTATCCTTCATCATCATCAACGGTCCTGATGATGAAGGATAAGTCATCCTTCAAAACGTCGGCAGAGGAGAAGATAGAGCCACAACCCGGACGGAAACCCATGAAGAATTTACCACATTCTTCTGTGTAGCATTCTTTTGTGTAGCATTCTTTTGTTTAGCATTCTATTCAACATGGTGTTCTCCCTCAATATATGGTCTACATTTGTTCTACCATGCAAATACCAGCCTCCAATATCCTTTCCTTCCATACAATTTCTTTCACTTCGTTATATACATTTCTTGCTGACCAGCTTCCAATTCTTCTCGGAACCCTGTTCTCAAAAGCCTCTAGTCTACACTCCTCCTCTTTCCTTGAAGAGCAAGATTGCAAACCAGGAAAAATTCCACTACTTGTTAAATTTTTTTCAGAATGCCTATTTTCTTTAAGCACTATTTTTGGATGTGAATTAAGGCCTCAATTTTTTTTCTCATTTTGCTGAAAAGTGTGGTGTTATTTTCACTCAATTTGCATATTTGATTGCAGTTTGATTTAGGAAATTTGTCAATTCCCTCTGTAAATGCCTCTCCACTTACTTTATGATCAGTAATTTCAATATATTATAATGAGATTTTTATCCAATGAAATAGAAATTAATGATTTGGTAAGCTCCTTAGACATTGCCCTTGTTTGGAAACCTCAGGGAAAGAAGTGTGCACTTACTAGTCAAATTAGAAGATGAGAGACCAATATGAAATAACAATATCACCCATGATTTATGAAACAAAGAATTAATTATTGTATTATCCAGCTCATGGGATAATGCTTATTTTCCCTGGAAGGTATGCAACCGAAAATCACCCTGTCTTATGCAGTCATCTTAAAAGTCAGATGTTTGGCCTTAAGACTACCAGCTATGAGCATTTTGTGTCATTGTGCGGATTTACTGAATGCCACAAAACTTACGGTTTAAGTTTTTGCTACTTTTACCTTAGAATAATCAGTTGTGTTTAATTGAAAATAATAATAAAAATAATTAATAAGAAAAATTGTCTTTACCATTATCAGTGATTACAATCGAAGGCAACATGGCAATAATTTATATTTATTGTTGAATGTATGGTGAAATCTATTTGCTGTTAATCTGGCAGATATTCATAGGTAAAAAAGCATTTATTATAATTATGTATGTCTTAGATCAAACATTGTTGCCACAATTTTTCACATCATTGCTTCTCAATTTTCCCGACAAAAATATTGAAGTGTAATGCAAAAGGCTGTTTATTTATTTCGAAGTATTACACTGATATAAACTAAGATGTAGGTCTTCAGTTTTTGTGGTTTAACTGTCAAGTTCGTTTTTACTTTCTTCCTGCCAGTTGCAGACAGAGGCACCAGCACTCAAACAAGGAGGAGGATCACTCCTCTGAATAAGAGCCCAGCCTAAAAATTCGTAACTGTGCACTGAAAACATTGTTTCTATTGTGGCAGGCTGTGCTTGTAAATATCCTGCTTTTTATGCTGCGTTAAATTTTTATACACTGTTAGCACATGTGATAAAACAATACCACTAATATAGGCCCAATTTTATGAATGAACAAAGTACTGATTTCGATAAGCTACAGATACAATAAAAATCCTGTTTTTCCTGACATGGTTGGGACCAGGGTCATTCCACAAAAATGGATTTTCGGTAAAACTGGTACTTCATTTTAGAAGCCTGGGGTATGATGCCGAATAACATGGAAAAGTTTGCATTGCCTCTGTCACTTTTTTCATAGCTGGTATTTATATCCCCTATTTAATGCGACATTTCCGCTTTTCCCGTAACAGCACCATTTTTTGTCCTCTCTATCATCTAAGAGAGGTTTTCCCAATTTAATTGGCCAGCAGATTCCTCTCTCATGAGGTCATTAGCATGAACATCAACTGTTTCAAGTATGACCTCCTAGCTCTCATCGTTCCTCTATATTGACAAAATAATATACATTACAATCGTTGGTTAGACATTTTCATCACAAGAATTAAATTTAAAAAGTCACTTGGTTGGAGTTGGCTGGAGAGTTTGTCACTTTTCAGTCGGTAGAATGGAATTATTGATTTCCTCATTGGTCATTAACTCATTAACTGTGTGATTGGGGCATCATCATCAACACTAATCCACTCTAGAAGAGCTTCATTAGAAACATCATTCATCAATGCAGAACCTCTTATTAACTCACTTATAGCATTCGCTGCTCTTTTTTTTACAATCAAAACCTTCAAACTGAGATGGGTCAAGATTATCTGCAAACATTACTGCAGGCCACAATTCCTTCCTACTCTTTTCAATTGTTGAAGAGGACACGTGATCCAATGCACTTGCAGTTACACGCTGCAAAACATAAGAAGTTCATTTAAATGGTTAATATTTTGGGATAGCCAACGAATATTTATTTAGAAAATCCACTGCACAAAAAATTAGTAATTGCGGACACATGCTGAGAGAATGGCCGCTCAAGGGCTCGAGGGTCGAGTGAAGTTGCCCGGGGAAGGGTCTTGCCACTCACTGAGTGGGGACTCGAAGGGTCGAAGGAACACCCTTCCCAAATGCATCTGCGGCGGTCACTTTCCTACCCTCCATGATGTCTATAGCTGACGTCGTTTTTTTTCGCATATGGAAATCCCCGACGTCAATAGCTGACGTCCAGTCTTTTGCATAAAGAAAAGCCTGACTGCTATACCTGACATTCTGCACGAAAGGGTTAACTGGCTTCTATTTTTGAGATTCATCTCTGAAAAGCCTGACTGCTATACCTGAGATTTTGCGTGAAAGGGTTAACTGGCTTCTATTTTTGAGATTCATCTCTGAAAAGCCTGACTGCTATACCTGACATTTTGCGTGAAAGGGTTAACTGGCTTCTATTTTTGAGATTCATTTTCTGCTTTTTATAATACTGATTTTTTTTCAGGTCGAAGAACTTGCAAAGCAAGATAAAATGAGAGATGAGGGCAAGAGCAAATTGGAAACTAAGGAAAAAGTTTGGATCAAGGTAAAAAAATCTCTTGGTGAGAATCAGAAGCAAATAGAGGGCCTTAGAGCATCATTGGGATCTAAGGATAAGGCTGTTGCTGGACTGCGCTCAAAATTTGCAGATACTGGGTCAGCTTTACAGGAGTCCCAGGTTGTTATGCTTTGCTCATGGTTGAGAAAATATTCCAAAACATGGATACTTTCATCTCAATATTCACCTATAGTGAATTTAACTCTCTGCATTAAAATCTAGTTTGAAATGTAGTGTTACCATCCATCCTCTTTTAACTGGAATTTTTGACTAAAAACGTTTGTCTCAGCAGATTTTTATAAAATTGCTGAAATGTCTTGATTTTTATATTAGATGACATTTTCTGTTATGCAACCATGACGAAAACTACTGAGGTCTTATATGTAGATTCTGTTTCAGTAATAGAAAAACAATGGTGAATTCAAATTTTTGGGTAACAATTTTTTGCTTAATTTCTGGCACTAGCCGACAGAGGCAACAGCATTCAGAGAAACAGGAGGATCACCCCTCCAAATATGAGCCATGCCTTGCAATTCTTAACTCAATGTGGAAAATGATATCTCCACTGTGGGGGGTGTTCTTTTAATAGTTTTCCTACTATTTACACTGCTTTAAATTTTTTATGCTTCAGATACATATTATTTTATTAAAAAAATAAGTAAGGAATAAAATGGGACTTATTGGTTTTACTTGGTTCGCTTGTATGTAAAAAAATGGTTTTATTAAATGAAATGTTTCAATTTATAAACCTTGATAGAAAAAAATGAAAGTGGATGGAACGCCACGGACATCAAAAGCAATGATCCAGTCAGAAAAAGATATTTTGAAGAGGAAACCAACCACCTTTAGAAACCATGGTCATGGCACAATAGGTGTTTCACCCAGCCGTGACTTAAATCATACCAAGAGGCCTGGTACAGCTCATCCCTCTGGGAAAGGCATTGATGTGGAAAAGGTGTCAATCATGAAGTTGCAGGATGAAGTGCAGAAGTGGAAGAGGAAGGATCATGGTGTAGAGAAAGAGGCAGAAAAAGCTATGAAAAAAGTTCAGCTTACAGAAGAATTTGTGAAAAATAAAGCCACGGAAGAGGAAAAAATGAATTGTGCAACGCAGACCATTACACGGAAAACCAAGAAACCGGAAGGAGAGGTAAAATAAATTTCTTTTTTTATGGCAAAGAACAGTAGCAGGGTTGTGAAAATTTTTGGTCAGTACTGTGAAGAAATGATTCCATTTCCTTGTAATGTTCGATGATAAGTAAAGTTTTATATCAATTGATCAAAAGGTTTTTGACACATGTTCTCAAAATCCAGCTGTTGGTATCCCATAGTTGTTGAGAACTGACCCTTGTTTGTGCTCTATTCAGTGATATGTAAAGTGTTCTATTGATGTATCAATGGGTTTTTTATATGACCTATTTTAAGTAATCCAGCGTGGGGCTTCTGTGAAGTTCCCAAAATAGAGAAACTTTCTTCTTTTCTTGGATCAACTCTATCGTGTGCCGCTAATACTTTCTGCCACCTATTATGACATCTGAAATTGCAGTATACCCCTTCCCTCAGCTGCTCATGCTCAGAATTCTTCCCTCTACCATTCTATTCAACATGCTCTTCTCCACCAGCATATGACCCAAATTTGCTGCCTCTTGTAATTCTCTGCCACCAATTTCCCTTCCCACCTTACATTTCTTGCACTCTACCTTGCTACCCAAGTTACCCTCGCCAATTATTCTTTGAATCCTCTTCTCATAAGCATATATGTAGTCTACTCTCATTCTTTCCTCAAATACCAATATTCCAAACCAGGGAACATAACAATCCAAGTTACATATTTTACTTGTATTTTTGTCATGTCTCTGCTTAGTGTCCTCCTTGTCAACCTTCACCGCTCATGTTTTACCTGTGTGTTTCTTTTTTTTCATTACTCATGTAGCACAAGTATAACTCATGCCTAACATATGTACAACTGGTATTTTTTGTTGCAATGCATGTATTTTGTCATGGGTTGCTCCGAAAAGTTCTACAAGAGGCATTTTTTCCACTTGAGCCTGTGAAAATGCGATGAGATCCTGAAACTTCATAGTCTAATATGAGAGAATCTAGGAATAATCTAGGAATTCACAAATGATAGACCTCGTATAAAGCCAAACAAATCTCTCCCTCTGAATCATTCATTCATTGGTTGTTCAATCCTAAGTTGAGTTTTCTGCAGGCCTCCATCCATCCCTATCTAATGCTAGTCTTCTCACTCCCTCTTAATTCTTCTTATGTACTGTCCTCTTTATTTTGTCTATGTATTAATCCCTTGGCCTTCTTCTTGGGACTTATCCATCTATTTTTCCTTCACATATATTCTTCACTTTCCCATTATGTATGTACATATACCAGAAAAGGTGCCGGAACGCAGTTCCGCTGCGTATCGCCAGAAAAAAAGCCCTGCATATAATCGGTTATCATCTTAGTAAACTACCAGTTAAAGGTAGGCCATGATGAAAGTCAGAGAATATCCAACAGGCTCTTACATGTGCATTGCCCTACCTCTAGTATTTCTTTCTTCATTTGAGCGCAAGTCCTACCTTTCTTCATCCCATCCATAAAACCTTTTCTCTTTCTTCCCCTTCCCTGCATGCCCAAAATCCTTCCTTATATCACTGCCTTCAGCAAACCATCACCCCTCATTACCCCTTCCAGCCACCTACCCTGCATTCTCCTAATCTCATCCACAAGCTTCCTCTCCTCGCCAACTACATAAGTCAAGCACTTCTTCATTTGTCTTCCTTTTCGTCCAATGCACCTTCTGAATCCTCCTCCACACCCACATCTCGAATGCCTACAGCCTATTTTCGTTTTCCTTTCTCAAGGTCCACGTTTCTGCCCCATACAACGCCACACTCCTTATCAAGCTTTTCACCAGCCTCTTTTTTACATCATTACTTAAGGTCAGTCATAAGCTCCCTCCTACTATAGAACCCTTCCTTTGCTAGCGCTATTCTCCTCCTAATGTCTTTGCTACTTTGTTCTGTTTCATCTAGTGTACTACCCAAGTCTGTACATAATTAAATTGTTCTACTTGCTCCAGTGTGTGTCTTCCTTTTCTTATGACCTTTCTTTGTCCTAGAGAATCTAACTACATACTTTTGTTTTCTTAAGATTAATCTTCATCCCATATTTCTCGCACTGCTTTTCCAATGCATCTGCTAAAGATTACAATCCTTTTGATGACTGACTGACCAAGGCCTGGTCGTCCGCGAATCTAACCGACTTTGTCAGCTATTTATGCTAAAAAAAAGGTACAGTTTTATGACCAAACAATTTTCACGTTTCATTAAAATACAGATGACAAAAAGTAAACATCTGCAAGCCTACAGGTGAAAGATGGCTTGAATTGGGATTTTTGAAAAAATAAAATAGGATCACAACTCCTTTCTGGAGGATGAGTACTAGGTTGATAAAAATCCACCTAACCAATTGACACAGCCTTTTAACTAGCTTCTATCTTTGCAAATGGGTTCCTGATACACCTTCTGTTTTTTTCTTTTCGAATTTTTGTTTTCAGGTCCAAGTACTTACAGAGCATGATAAAATGATAGATGAGGCCAACAGCAAATTGGAAGCTGAGACAAAAATTTTGGTGGAGGTAAAGACATCTATTTATGATAAGCAGAAGCAAATAGAGGCACTTAGAGATGAATTAAAATTGAAGGATAAGGCTATTTCTGGGCTTCACTTGAAATTGGCAGATACTGAGTCAGCAGTACAGAACTACCAGGTTTCATTGCATAATTCCTATGATTAAGAAATTTTCTAAATTGATACTCTCATTTATAATTTTCACTTGCAGTGTTTAAAATGTAGTTGTGTATGTAGAACTTCCAATTCAATTTTCCGGACGTGATAATTTTTTTGATATCATCGAATTTTTTATAGGATATATCAAAATACAACTCACATGTTTGGACAGCTCCATAAAAAAAGCAGAACGATAAATTGACTTTTCAAAGACTTTTGATGTGACATAGTTTTTCATTTATTTATTTATGAACGAATAGGTATTCTGTATTATTTTTAAATTTTGATATAACAAAGGATGCGATAAATTCCATACCCATTTAACTTGGGCCAATATGTCTCCCTCTGCAGGAGGAGTATGAGACATGTCTTCACCAAAGTGTAGATTCTAAAAATCTTACGTTGTGGTGAAAATGCATTGTGGTTGCAGGGAATTAGTTCAAATTTTGTATTACAAATATTGCAATGGATAACTTTTGAGGTCAATGTAATGAGTGGATCCTGTGGAATTTAAAATGGTTTTACTAATTGAATGTTTTTAATTTATAATCCTTGATAGAAAAAAATAAAAGAAGATGGAGTGCCGTGGACATCAAAAGAAATGATTCAGTCAGATAAGAATGTTTTGAAGAGGAAACCAACCACCTATAGAAACCATAGTCATGGCAGTGGCTCTAATCCTATCAAAAGACCTGGCACGGCTCCTATCCCTGGGAAAGGCCTTGATGTGGACAAGGAGGCTCTCATAAATTTACAGAAAGAGGTAGAAAAATGGAAGAAGGTGGCCAAAAAGGCAATGAAAGAAGTTCAGCTAAAGGAAGACATTGTTAAAGAAAAAGCTGCAGAAGAGCAAAGAATGAAGCGCAAATTGCAGGCCACTATATTACATTCCAAGGAACTTGAAAGAGAGGTAAAATGAATTTCTTTTTGGGAGCCAGGGACTGTAGTATGTGAATGATTTTGGTACTTTATGCTGGCTACAAAATACTGCTTCAATTTCTGGGTGTTGGTACAGAACACCGTTTGAGCAGCTATAGCCTGGTAAATCACCATGTGGTCTATCATTAATGAATTCATGCCAACCTCGGAGAAATATATGTAGGTATATAATGCTAACATTTTTTGTTATGTGCACTAATTAAATTTGAAAAATAAATTTTAAGCATATTACTCATTCTGCACCATATATCCTTCATGCTAAACCGATTTAAGTCTAATGTATAGTAATTTCACAGTTGGTCTGCGTTGTTAGAAGATTGTTATGAATCTGTCGCATGGTACCTAATGAGATATATGGGAATAAGTTACCATGTTTAAATCCAGTCTTGATTGGGACACATGGTTGAACTGCATGAAAAGGCAGCCATGAAAAGAAAATGTAGATTGATCACCAACAGTCTAAAGCTTTTTAACTCATCCCATGCATTCAAGCCCCATCTACTTTCTGGTACTTTCAAAGAAAATTAGCTTCTTTTCAATATTCTTCTACTTTTTCACTGTGGTCATTCCCCTTCCTAAACCTTTGTTAGTTGCATTGTTGTCTGCGGTGCTGTAGCAGAAATCAAATTTATTTTTAGAGAAGAAAATGAAAGTAAATATTATTCTAATTACAACTGGTGTGATTTAGAATGCATTTTTCAATGCACCTGATTGGACTAAACTGATGGAACCTTTACTGACTTCGCACGTACTTTGGACCTCAATCTCCCGTTTTCGACCCTCGCACCATTTGGACTATCCGCCCATTTACTTTGACCCTGCCTCCTTTGGACTTTCTTTGTGCGTTGATTTATTTTGACCCTGCCTGAATCGGACTACTCCATTTATCCATCGTCTTCGTTACCGATGTTTCTGGGTCTGTTTTGAAATTTGACTTGTACGAGTGTTGGGATATGTACTGCTATTTTTTCATGCATTGCATATGAAATCTTTTCCGTTTGTTTTGTGTTTCAGAAAACATTATTCTTTTGTTAAGTTTTTTGTACTGTTCCTCACATGTTCTGGTGCCGCGCAATAAAGCGGTTGTACTATCCTAGAAATGTCCTTACATTATTTTATCGCCAAACCTGCATTAATTCTAATGTGGTTCGTGGATTATACGCTAGATAGCGCCACGCCCACGGATCTGGAAAACGGCGATGATGGGACCTCATATAGGATCTCTTGCGGGGTCTTGTAGGACCTCGTATAGTAGCTCTTTATGAGACTAGTAGGACCTCATAAAAGACTCCTATAGTGTTGCATCTGATCTCTTTAAGACTTCGTCGTGATATCTTTAGGAGTGTCTTGTAAGACTCCTACAAATTCGAATGACCTCCTTATGAGCTCATGTAGGACTCATGTGTGTTGACTGGGTTCCCATTCCTTTCTCCTTCCGTTATTGCATATTTTTATGAAGTTATTCAGTTGCAAAATGTGTCCAATTAGTTTGTCTCTTATCAGAATTTTAACCATACATTATCTCTCCATCTCTTCATATGTCTTTTCTATACCTTTTTCTCCAGCTCTTCATAAACTTCTTCACTGGTGATTCTCTCTCTTCATTTGATATTCATCGTTCTTTGAAAACACCACATATTCGTTTACTTAAATCTTCTCTGCTCTGCAGCTTTTATACACTACGTTTACCAATCGATCTCAGATCGATCTGACTGGCTCAGCTCGGTAGTGTAAACAGAGCGCGCTGGCCAGATCGATCTGAGAAGCGAGCCGAGTCAGCCTGCTTTCCCTAACCGGTCTGAGATCTCAGATCGATCCGAAGAGGCCGGAGCGTGGCGCTCATCGTTCTTCTTTTGGTTGCCGATGGCAAAAAAAATATAATCGATATCATTTACGGCGTAACTTGTTGCAAGAAGGGAAAGGAGAGAAGTATGCGGCTGAAATATGCAAGAAATCTCAAAATAATTCAAACTACTGAAATCGATAGTTCAATATCGATATTTTCAGACCGTGTTGGTAAACCAGGCGATCTGAGTCAGTTCGCTTCTGAACTTTCAGATCGGTCTGAACTCAGACCGATCTGAGATCGATTGGTAAACGTAGTGATAGTCCGGTTATACTGCAACATATGAACATGCTCCAAATGTGATTTTTTTATGAAGTGCTTCCTTACTTCCAGGCTTCTGTTATTGGGTCTTTGTAGACTTCTTCTGTGAGTCTGGTGGTAACTCTGTTTTCTTTTTTTCAATTTTCATTTTCTTTATAATAATCTTCAATTGATATTTCTTATGGTTAATCCCCTAGAGTTTGCAGCTTTTTTCAGGTCCACTCTCTTCTTGTAAGCTTTGACTGCTTTTTTGTCAGAAAAGTATAACATGCTGATTTTTCTCCATGCATACATTGAGGTATTTATGTATTAACTTGTTTTCACTTCACAATCACTTTAGTTACAATTTACACAACTTACATTTTTTTAAATTCCAGTGATAAAAACTTACGTTCAATCATTCTTTCCCACATTTGACTCCTTGTATATATATAAGGTACTGTGTGAAATTAGTTTGAGAAATGGAATGATTGGAACATTTTATAAAACCAGTTACTGGCATTAAATGTATGCTTTATAAATGGGCCATTGAGGGCAAAAGTGGCATAAGTCAGTTTTTTACCATGCATGAATTAGGTAGATGCGCACATGTATTTTTTTAACCTATTTTACATTTTGTGCATGAATGGTGTGAGTCTTACTTAAATTTTTTTCTTCTATAAAGCAGAACTTATGGTTTCCCTTTTATTTTGTTTTTTTTTAAGCCTCTTTTTCCAAAATTTGACAATTTTTACTTACATTATGCTTGCTCCCAGTGATGCAAATGCATTGGTTTCCCCTTATCTGTAGCAGAAAGTACCTATCCTTGGGTTGGTATCCATGGACTTCCGGTCCATGGGGAATGGTGACAAACCTAAGGTTGGTACCGGTGGTTGCTTCCGGTGTTCCCCATTGCAGTAGTCATGTATGTTATGAGCTAGTTAATAAATACATAGTAATCCAGTGCCGGCGTGATTATTTAATAAATAATACCAACCTCATGTAAGGATGGAACATTATCTATTTGCTGATAACATTTCACAATGATCACAATAATTCAACTATGACAAAGAATGTGGACAATTAGAATTTAAATTCTTTCATCTTCTGGAACATCTCCATCTTTCTTGTAAAAGCTTAACCTAAACACATACTTAGTATTTGGTTGGTGTTATTTAAAATTAATTTTCAATGTAAGTAGTTATAAAAGTAACACAATGGGAATATGTATAAATTATGGGTGTCAGAGTAAAATCAAATTTATGTACACGCCAAGGAAGGTCACGCATAAACTTTGTGATAGCAATTTCATCATAATATAATTACTAAAATGGCTTGTTATAGGGAGCTAACTGGCCTGGGTTCCATGTCAAATGTAGTATCTTATAGTCAATTACCCATTTCTTGAATGTGGAATGTCCTCTCAGCTGGTTTACAAGGTGGGTGGTATCATTTTTTTTTCTTCCCTGGCAGGATATGTTGACTATGTATTTTGGGAAGCTTATTATGCAGTTTTTTTTAATATTAGCTGAGTCATTGATGAGGCAACTGACTGTCCAGCAAATTTAAACTTCTTAAATGCTTGCTCTCATTAACACCCAAGATCAAATAGCAGTTTTTGAAACAGTAAAAGTTTTGAACACCAATATATGCTATTTTGATGAAGTTTTGATTTCTATCTTCTTTTCATAGACTATTATTTTGGCTAGTATCAAAGTATTGGCCACAAAGAAATTCATGACATTTAAATCTAAAGCCTTTTTCACCCTAAGGAAGTATGATTTATGGTCTGTCTTTAAAACATTTCAAGATTTATATTAGCTTTTTCTCAATGTAAATTAATCAGATATTAAAGTTGTAGATATTATGTATGCTTGAAATATGTATAACTCATGAATATTAATTAGTTGTGTTGGAAAAGTTTTTCCTATATTAGTTTACCTATCATTATCACTACATTGTATTTGAAGTAGTAATAATTTTTTATTTTGAAATTTTTGTCATTGCAGTTGAAGAGAGTACATATAAATGCCAGAGGTCACATTTCCAGAAAATATTCACCAAAGAGTGTCATGCTGGGGGATATACCCTTGAGATCATTAAGGACTGGGAGGACTAAAGAAAGTTCGATTCCATTAAAGTTTAATCCACGTGGGAAGGAGTGCAATAAGAAGAATGATTTGTTGAAACACTCGGTAGTAAAACATATTTTAAAGCCATTCAAATGCTTGACCCCTGGGAAGGGCTTTAATAAGAAGTGTAATTTAGCTTCTCATGCCATCATCCACAAGGGATCGAAGCCATTCAGATGTGCGACATGTGGGAAGGACTTCAGTCGAAAGGGGAATTTAGCTATTCATACCAACATACACTGCAGTTTAAAGTCTTTCATATGTTTGACATGTGGAAAGGTCTTTAATTTTAGGAGAAGTTTAGCTGCTCATTCCTTAACCCACAATGGGTTGAAGACATACAAATGCGATACATGTGGGAAATATTTCTGTCGAAAGGGTGATTTAGCTTCTCATGTCGTCATACATACGGGTTTAAAGCCTTTCAAATGTGATACATGTGGGAAATATTTCTGTCGAAAGAGTGGTTTAGCTTCTCATGTCGTCACACATACAGGCTTAAAGCCTTTCAAATGTGAAACATGTGGTAAAGGTTTCCGTCAAAAGAGTAATTTAGCTACTCATGCCACCACGCATACCGGTTTAAAGCCTTTCAAATGTATGACATGTGGAAAGGGCTTTAATTGGAAGTTCAGTTTATATAATCATTCTTTAACCCACAGTGGGTTGAATCCATACCAATGTGAGACATGTGGGAAAGATTTCTGTAGTAAGTATAGTTTAGCTACTCATACCATCATACATACTGGTTTGAAGCCTTTCAAATGTGAGACCTGCGGAAAGCATTTCTGTCGAAAGGGTGATTTAGCTACTCATACCATCACACATGCTCTTGTGAAGCCTTTCAAGTGTGAGACATGTGGTAAAGAATTTAATAAGAAATGGAATTTATCAACACACTTACCTGTACACAGCCGATGGAAGCTGTACATATGTGAAACATGTGGGAAGGAGTTTCACCGGAAGGGATTCTTATCGCGACATTTGGCCAAACATTGTGGCTTATAGGCATTCCAATGTGAAAATGAGTTTTATAAGGGGAACTCTTTGTCTAGCGAAACTTTCAAACGTGGATACAAGTGCTTAAATGTTTTTGGAATTAAAATTTGTAATGATTAAACTCACCCTTAACAGAATATTTACATGGTTAATATCCTGGGGGAAGTGCCATTTGTGAATTATGTAGATACGTAGTAAAGTAAATACATAGCAAAAAATAGGCCCACAAATATAAAAATGGAAGGACTCTCACAAATGTAATCCATACTCTTCAAGTGATTTGAATAAACCATAGAAGGTCGAAGGCATGATTGGAAAATAATGTATCGCTGAAGAGATCAACATAATTGTAGAGTGGAAAGTCATTTCAAAAGATTATGCTTCAATTCTCAAAGAAGAGAGAGGGTGGCCTTCGTGTGGATAATGTGATGTATAAACTTTTTAAATGATGTTTTAAGTTTTAAATACATATATATTTCGACTAATGTTTGCATAGTATTTATTCTTATTGTTATAATGATTTTTGAGAAATGCTTTTACATAAACACGTAAAATGATTGGAAAAGTTCAAATTAAGCAATAGGCACTAATGGCTTTTGACTTAAAAACATTTCCATTTTGGGAGTTAGTGGGTATTGTGTAGCACAGTGCATTCCGATTTTCTTCTTGATTTAGTAATATGTGCTTACATGCCTATTTGGTTGGCACCTGTATTAATACTGCAAACATCTTCTTTTTACGTATGTGTGCAAGGTGTAGATTTCTGCATGCCTTATTGCACCTTAGGGTCAATCCATATATGTATAGTGGTCCAGAGGTGGTTGCTTGATGAGATTTTATATTTTTACCATACAAACTACCATTTATTGAGAATACAAATATGTCATTATTTTATTTTTTTAAATTATATTTTCATGATAGTGGCCATTTTTATGTTAACGAAACACCGATTTTAGGCGTTTTCAGTGTTCTGCAGAAAAGCAAATATCTCCAACCCTAGTAGCACAAAAATATATTAGCAATCTTTTAAAAATATTTTTCAACATTACAAAAAACTTTTTAAACTTAATATTTTGGCAATATTTTAAACATATTTTAAAGAATGCTATTATTAAATTAAATTAAATATTGCAAAAAAATGTTTTACAATGTTTTAAAAATGTTTCGAATTGTAGTTAATACAGGCCAAAACTGTATATATCATCGCATAATATATACAATAATACTCGTTAATTTATGTTAATAATGTTATGCCTGCTATTTAAACTTATTTTTCATTCTAGTCACTAGCTTTTTACGTTTATGTATTTGTTAATCTGTTATAAATGATTTTAAAATATTTTTAAAACTATTTTAAACAAATTAAAAATTATTTAGAAATTATGTTGAAATAATTTTAAAAAACTATTATAATTTTATGAATATATATATTATATGAATATATTTCATGAAATATATTCTTGATACATAGTAATAATGTTTAGCCTGTGGTTCATTCTTTGACCGAAAATTAGGCATAAATGAGAAGCTTTGAAACGAATCGGAGAGACTTGGGTTCTGCCAGTAAACACTTATCATTGATAGCTTTTTGTAATTAATTACCGCTGTGCACTAAATTACTGTTATGCTTTTATTGGTACATTCATCAGTTTTCTCATTTCCACATTCGTAACATTGATTACACATGCATATTCATGTTCGTAACATTTCCGCAAGTAAGTTACGTCTTCATTGAATTGTAAAAAACGTGTGGCAATTGGAAAAAATATTGTTTATTCTAATTAATATTGACTTTATATTCATTTAATGTGGCAACATAGGTTTCAATTAATTAATACCTGAAAACTGTTATCGTGATTGAATGGTATGTTTCCTCAAACTATCACGGCATTGACATTTAAAAGTTAGTTCTCGCGAACACATATACGCACGGGAATGGCCGTATATATACAACTTTCTCGGATCGCATATATCAGTTGTGAGTAGGATATGACGTAGGTATTTGCGAGATAGACAATCCGTAAATATTATGAGCAGGAACGATCTAGAATGTGAGGTTGAAATTAAGGCTATTGTTGTTAAACATTGTTACATTGTTGTTAAACAGAAACATTGTTAAAATATTTATAAAATATTTAAAAAAAATATTTTAACAATGTTTAATATAGTATTTTAAAAACATTTTACAAAGTTGTTAAAAGATTGTGTGAAAAATGTTAGATGGTGCAGCAAAACGTTTTTAAAAGGTTTTTACAATGTTGTCATAACATTCCTCAATTTTTTCACAATGTTTTAAAAATCTTTTTTTCAATGTTTAAAAAATATTTTTGCGCTGCTAGGGAATGCTGTGTATCCTTGAACAATCAAACAAAAACCAATCGATTCAGTAAATAATGAACTTAAATAAAGGTAGGGTAATATATCGACCTTAAATTAAGTCTAAGGGTCCAAATATTGGTTCAAAGTTTTCATCTCTTAATTTTAAAAAATCAATTTTTACAATTTTTAAAATATAGGAAGGCGAGATATTTAATGTTTTTAATTTTTTTATTTGAAATGTTGATAGAATAGAGCCATGCTTTAAGTTTGCAGAACTGTAAGCTGTGGACTTAAGTGGTTTTTTAATTAAAATTTTTTGAAGTCCTTGTTTTTCAAAAATTTTCAAAGTTTAATGTCCATTATCTTTGTTGGGCATGAAAATAAATATTTGAAATTTGGCCCATTTTTATTCCTTTATATGAGGAATAACCAGTAAAAATTTTGTTTTGTGGAATCAACTATTTATAAAGATATTAAATATTGAAAAGTACCAAAATATCGACAAAGTCGAGATCGCCGAGATCAACACGGCGCCATTTAGTACCCTTTTAAGTAATGTTTTAAAATGCCTTTAAAGCCATTATCATAACCCATTAATCAGTGTTTTGCCAATTCTCGAAAATCCCCCGAGTGGTTTGGTGATTGGAGGGGGGTGTAGTTGTAGTGGCGTCAATGTTGTAGCATAATTTATTACAGATAAAAATCCCACGAATGGGTTGGTGATTGAAGGGGGTATAGTTGTAGTGTTATAGCATATTTTTTTAAAGAATAAAATCCCCCGAGGTGGTTGGTGATTAAAGAGGGGTACCGTTGTATTATATTGAATGTTGTAGCGTATTTTACTAAAGAAAAAAATCCCTTGAGTTGGTTGGTGATTGAAGGGGGGTGTAGTTGTAGTGTCGTCAATTTTTTAGCATATTTTTTTAATGAAAGAATCCCCGAAATGGGTTGGTGATTGGACAGTTGTGTAGTTGTACTGCAGAAATTGTTGTAGCGTGTTTTTTTTTTTTTTTAAGAAAATAAATCCCCTGAGTGGATTGGTGATTGAAGGGGGGTGTAGTTGTAGTATTGTCAATGTTGTAGTGTAATTTATTACAGAAAAAATCTCAGGAATGGGTTGGTGATTGAAGTGGACATAGTTGTAGTGTTGTAGCTTATTTTTCTTTTTTTTTATAAAATCCCCTGAGGTGGTTGGTGATTAAAGAGGGGTACCGTTGTATTATATTGAATGTTGTAGCATATTTTACTAAAGAAAAAAATCCCTTGAGTTGGTTGGTGATTGAAGGGGAATGTAGTTGTAGTGTCGTCAATTTTGTAGCGTATTTGTTTAATGAAAGATCCCCGAAATGGTTTGGTGATTTGACAGTTGTGTAGTTGTACTTCAGAAAATGTTGTAGCGTGTTTTTTTAAGAAAAAAAATCCCCTGAGTGGATTGGTGATTGAAGGGGGGTGTAGTTGTAGTATCGTCAATGTTGTAGCATAATTTATTAAAGAAAAAATCTCAGGAATGGGTTGATGATTGAGGGTGGGTGAAGTTGTAGTGTCGTAAATGTTGCTGCGGATTTTTTTAATGAAAAAATCCCCGAAATAGGTAGGTGATTGGACGGTTGTGTAGTTGTAGTGCTGTTAACGTTGTAGTGTTTTTTTAAAGAAAATAAATTCCCCAAGTGGATTGGTGCTACGAGGAGGGCGTAGTTGGAGTGTCGTCAATGTTGTTTCGTAATTTTTCACAGAAAAAATCCCATGAATAGGTTGGTGATTGGAGGGGAATGTAGTTGTAGTGTCGTCAATTTTGTAGCGTATTTTTAAGAAAAAAATCCCCCGAGTGGATTGGTGATTGGAGGGGGGTGTAGTTGTAGTGTCGTCAATGTTGTAGCATAATTTATTACAGAAAAAATCTCAGGAATGGGATGCTGATTGAGGGTGGGTGAAGTTGTAGTGTCGTAAATGTTGTTGCGGATTTATTTAATGAAAAAATCTCCGAAATGGGTAGGTGATTGGACGGTTGTGTAGTTGTAGTGCTGTTAACGTTGTAGTGTTTTTTTAAGAAAAATAAATCCCCAGAGTGGATTGGTGAATGTAGGGGGGCATAGTTTTAGTGTCGTCAATGTTGTAACGTAATTTATTATATGATAAAATCCCACGAATGGGTTGGTGATTAGAGGGGTGTGTAGTTCTAGTGTCGTCCATGTTGTAGCATATTTTTTAAAGAAAATAATCTCCCTAGTTGGTTGGTGATTGAAGGGGGGTGTAGTTGTATTGTCGGCAATGTTGTAGCTTATTTTTTCAAAGAAAAGAATCCCCCAGGTTGGTTGTTTATTTAATGGGGCGTAATTGCCGTGTATTCAATTATGTAGTTTATTGTTTTAACCAAAAAAATCCCACGAGTTGGTTTGTGATTAAAGAGGGGTATAGTTGTAGTAATTTCAATGTTGTAGCATATTTTTTTAAAGAAAAAAATCCCCGAAATCGGTTGGTGATTGAAGGGTGGTGTTGTTGTAGTGTCGTCAATGTTGTAGCGTCTTTTTTTTTTTAAGAAAATCCCCCAGTGGATTGGTGATTGGAGGAGGGTGTAGTTGTAGTATCGTCAATGTTGTATCGAAATTTATCACAGAAAAAAATCCCATGAATGGGTTGGTGATTAGAGGGGAGTGTAGTTGTAGTGTCATCAATGTTGTCGCGTATTTTTAAGAAAATAAATTCCTCGAGTCGATTGGTGATTGGAGGGGGGTGTAGTTGTAGTGTCGTCAATGTTGTAACGTAATTTTTATGGCATAAAATCCCTTGAGTTAGTTGGTGATTGAATGGAGTGTAGCTGTAGTGTCGTCAGTGTTTTAGCGTTTTTTAAGAAAAAAATCCCAATATGGGTGGGTGGTTAGACGGTTGTGTAGTTGTAGTGCGGTCAATGTAGTGTTTTTTTAAAGAAAATAAATTCCCCGAGTGGATTGGTGCTAGGAGGGCGTAGTTGTAGTGTCGTCAATGTTGTAACGTAATTTATCACAGAAACAAATCTCACAAATGGGTTGGTGATTGGATGGGAGTGTAGTTGTAGTGTCATCAATGTTGTAGCGTATTTTTAAGAAAAAAATCCCCCGAGTGGATTGGTGATTGGAGGGGGGTGTAGTTGTAGTTTCGTCAATGTTGTAACGTATTTTTTTATGGCATAAAATCCCTTGAGTTGGTTGGTGATTGAATGGGGTGTAGCTGTAGTGTCGTCAGTGTTTTAGCGTTTTTTTAAGAAAAAAATCCCAATATGGGTGGGTGGTTAGACGGTTGTGTAGTTGTAGTGCGGTCATTGTAGTGTTTTTTTAAAGAAAATAAAATCCCCGAGTGGATTGGTGCTAGGAGGAGGGCGTAGTTGTAGTGTCGTCAATGTTGTAACGTAATTTATCACAGAAACAAATCTCACAAATGGGTTGGTGATTAGAGGGGGGTGTAGTTGTAAGGTCGTCAATGTTTTATCGTATTTTTTATGAAAAAATTCCCAAAATGGGTAGGTGATTGCAGTCGTAGTGTCGTCAATGTTGTAACGTATTTTTAAAAAATAAAACATCCAAAAAGTATGTTGTCTATTGGACGGCGGTGTAGTTGTGCTGTGGTCCAAGGTACTTAAAAGGGTTCTCCTCTTTACTCACCTTGCTGTGGTCACTGTTGTATCGTATTTTTTTAAGAAACAAAATCCCACGAGTTGATTGGTGATTGGAGGGGGGTTTAGTTTTAGTGTCGTCAATGTTGTAGCGTAATTTATTTAAGAAAAAAATCCCTCGAATGGTGATTTAACGTTGTGTGTGAAGCGTCCGTTTGAATTGTAATTTGCGGTGCAAAGTGCGGTAAAATGTGTGAAATGGTAGGGAAAGAGGTTGTTTAGAAAGTGTCGTGAAGCGTGTTTTGTGTGTGAAACGGCCGTTGGAAGGGGAATGTGCGTTACCTAGTGTGGTAAAATGTGTGGATTGGTTTGGCAAGAGGTAATGTGAAACGCGTCGTGAAGCAGGGATATTTCAAGTTGATGGCGGTAAAAATATCTGGGGGGCACGTGTGTAAAGCGAAGAGGAGGAACAAAGGTCGCTATGTGTGTGTGTGTATGTATATATATATATATATATATATATATATATATATATACGAGTTCGTGGAAAATCACACACGCGATAATTTAAATAAAAATAAACTTTGCCACAGGTGGGGCGGAAATAAATATAGAAACACAAAAAGAAGAACACTCACACACTATACGTTCTGATATTTCGACAGCCGAAAAGCTGCCTTTCTCACAGAAGGAAGGATACAGAATGATGGATAGGCATGGGACAAGGGGTAGAGTGAGGTAGGAGGAGAGGGAGGAGAAAGGGGTAAGAAAGGGGAGAAGAGGGGGGGCGGGAGGGGGTCAGAAGAGGAGAGCGGGGTGAGGGGGGGGAGAAGAGGGGAAGAGGCGGGAGAGGGTCGGAGAAGGAAGGGATGTGGGAGGGAGGAAAGGGGAGGGGCGGGAGAGGATAAAAGGAGGAGAAAGGGGAGAGGAGAAGGGGCGGTAGGGGTCAGTGAGCCCGATTTAATCCGGGGGGATTATAGGCAGAATAAAGCCAGATACAAGCCAATTCTAATGTACGTAATTGAAGGGGAGAGGCAGAGGGAGGGAGGGAAGACAATATGCCTGCTCGGAAACATTTGTCAAAACTGACATTGTGGGAGGAAGCATGGACCGGGACGGGGAAGGAGGCATTGGGCGAGGACGGCTTACAACTGGCTCGGTGGCCGGTCAATCTAACACTTAAGGCGTTAGTGGTGAGACCAATGTAATAGGAATCGCAAAGGTTGCAAAGGAGGATGTACACAATGTTGTGGGAAGTGCATGACCGAGAGGGGACGGAAGGTTTTCGCATATGTAATAACCCCGATTCCCTTGATAAATTCCTTTCCTCTTTGCACGAATCCCTTCTCCGACGAGGATATCCTGAGACTCTTCTCAACAAACGAATTCTCAAAAAACCCTTTCCTCCTAAACCAACCCAAAATAAGGAGAATTACAACCTCTCCCTCTGTACCACCTACTTCCCAGGCGTCCATGCCCTCAAAAAAATCATTAAAAACCTTTTCCCACTCCTCTCTGATAATCTCACCACCAAAAACACATTCCCCAAATGTCCCTCTCTCACCTTCAGGCGTCCCCCTAACCTCTCCAGCATCCTAAAAACCACCAAACCGCTGACTAAACCCTATATTAGCTCTAAAACCCCACCCAACCCCTGCCATCGCGCGAGATGCAAAACGTGCCCTATTCTTATTACCGACCCCCTCCCCGCTAAATTCCTCTCCCACCCACTTCCTTCCGTCCCCTCTCGGTCATGCACTTCCCACAACATTGTGTACATCCTCCTTTGCAACCTTTGCGATTCCTATTACATTGGTCTCACCACTAACGCCTTAAGTGTTAGATTGACCGGCCACCGAGCCAGTTGTAAGCCGTCCCCGCCCAATGCCTCCTTCCCCGTCCCGGTCCATGCTTCCTCCCACAATGTCAGTTTTGACAAATGTTTCCGAGCAGGCATATTGTCTTCCCTCCCTCCCTCTGCCTCTCCCCTTCAATTACGTACATTAGAATTGGCTTGTATCTGGCTTTATTCTGCCTATAATCCCCCCGGATTAAATCGGGCTCACTGACCCCTACCGCCCCTTCTCCTCTCCCCTTTCTCCTCCTTTTATCCCCTCCCGCCCCTCCCCTTTCCTCCCTCCCACATCCCTTCCTTCTCCGACCCTCTCCCGCCTCTTCCCCTCTTCTCCCCCCCCTCACCCCGCTCTCCTCTTCTGACCCCCTCCCGCCCCCCCTCTTCTCCCCTTTCTTACCCCTTTCTCCTCCCTCTCCTCCTACCTCACTCTACCCCTTGTCCCATGCCTATCCATCATTCTGTATCCTTCCTTCTGTGAGAAAGGCAGCTTTTCGGCTGTCGAAATATCAGAACGTATAGTGTGTGAGTGTTCTTCTTTTTGTGTTTCTATATTTATTTCCGCCCCACCTGTGGCAAAGTTTATTTTTATTTAAATTATCGCGTGTGTGATTTTCCACGAACTCGTATATATATATATATATATATATATATATATATATATACGAGTTCGTGGAAAATATATATATATATATATATATATATATATATATATATATATAAACTTTGTCACAAGTGTGACTAAAATGAAAACACATAAAAAGACACTCACACGGGTTGTAAATTTTTCGGTGGATCGCCGCCACCTTCTTCAGCGAAAGGTATAGGAAGAATGACGAGAGCAGTGAGGAGGGGAAAGATGAAAAGTAAAGGAGGGGTGGAATGGAGGTAAGGGAAATGGAAAAGACGAAATGGTGAAGTTGCCATGACCAAGTTAAGAGACAGAAAGATACAAAGCTGAAGGTTGGGAGGGGAGAAGATGTTACAAAATTATAAGTACAATGTTGAAGGTTGGGGGAGGGGAGGATGTTTACAAATTAATGGGACCGGTTGAGGCCAGGTGGCTGGAGAGCGTTAAAATAAAATATACAAGCGTGCTCTAATGTTCTCAAAGTAATTGGAGTGGCTGTGGGGGGAAGAGAGGCCAGAACAGCTACATTGTAGCAATTATCAAATTTAGTGGTATGGGAAGCGGCATGAGTAGTGACAGAGTGAGAGAAGTTTCTTAGGTATTAGAACCGTGCGTCTCAGTCAGCCAAGGTGGAATTGGTTCTCTATCAATCGGAAAAGACGAAGATTCTGGCGTGGTGTTGGTGGGTGGAAGTAAATTTCTTCCACCAGAAGTTATTCACGGCATCCATTCCTGGCGCCGAGAAGTTCTTCTTGCCAGAGAAAGCCTTCTTCACATCGCTTTCTGTGACTGAAAGAGGTCCATCCACATCTTGTAGGTGGCGGTCACAGAACTCTTTAAAGAGGCCTAGGGCCGGAGTGTCTCCGTTGAATAGCTTCGACGTTTCATAGATTTCCTTCCAGAAACTTTCAACCTCTTGGACGGGTGGCAGAGATTCAACGACAGGCGGAGGTGGCCGAAAGAGACGGAACGGGTGAAGGAGAAAGGTATTCTCCCTCACGGCCTTGCTCCTCTTGAGGAGTTTTTTTCCGTCCGTGGTGAGCGCGCGTACTCTGTTGACCACGTGCTGCAGTGAGCAGCACGCTTTTATTCAGTGTGTGATGGTTGTGTCTGAGGCTGCGCGCTATGCGCCGAACTTAAGGAGTGAAAGCTCACCCAGATGCGATGTATTCCATCACACACTGAATTCTCGACGCCTGTCGTCTCACCTGCGTGATCTTGGCCTCCAACTGCTCCAGCATTTTTTCTGCTTTTTCCTCCCAAGATGCGTTCCTTTGGGAGTGAACCATGATTTTGGCAGCAGCGTAGACCACGCAATTGACCGTCCATAGGTCCGACGTCTCTGGCAGGATTTCGTCGATGAGGCCATTCAACTGGGGCAGGTGTTTACCCCGCAGAGAGATCTTTCGGTGGATGTCTCTCTGCCTAGGTTGTCCTTCATCACATTTAATGGTGCTTAACAACCGCGTTCGTAGTTCAGAGACGGCCTGACCAGCTTCCTCCCCATTTGGCCGAGAGACTGACACAAATGTCGTTCTTGCCTCAGGCGGTGGAGAGGTAGCCTGTGTCGGGGAGGGTGGTCTGGCCGATGGTGTGTTTCTCTGAACTGGCGCGCCAGTTCAGAGAAACGCGCCATGGCGGTTGGTGGAGAGTTTCCTTTTTCCGCAGGTGGTTGGCATAATCTGCGATAGGTGGTCGTGTTCTGGATGCATCTCACACCACAAAGAGTGCATCCTTGCCATATACCCCCTGCGTTCGGGATTGCTGGCAGTATGGCATGCGAGGAGGTCCCTTAGGGCTTCCGTCCACTGCATCCGGGCTCCCGTAACGGTGTTATTGTTATTGCCACTCGCAACTCCACTAGGGCCCCCATCCGAGAGGGACCGGTTGTGGGTGGCTTTTTCTGTATTCCTTTTTGGAACCAGTTTTACTGTGTGTGGGGTGGTTAGCCCCACGCTGACGTCCACCATTAGCCGGCAAGAGCCGTTACCAAGTACGCCACGTGAAGGCTGGTGGTCCGGCTTTCGTACCCCTTTATTACTTTCGTAAGTATTATTATTAAAGTATTTAAAACAGCAACAAGTGGCCTTTTACATTGAATATATAAAAAATAAATAAATTAATCAACAAGAATAAAATAAATCAAGAAAAAAGTAACATTGATGGTGACCCGTACAATCAAACATTAGGGAGAACAAACCGGTTAAATTAGGAGGCAATAAGTTTTCTGATTGGAGTGGTAATGGAGAGACGGGAGGTGGAGGGGTCAAGTATGGGGTGAATGAAAGAAAGCATGTTGAATAGTTTCGGGAGTCTATAGAAAAGAGAATGCTGGGAGAGTGAAAGACGGATTTAGATTGGCGAAGGAGATAACTGCTGCGGGTTTTGCGGCTTTGAATGTGAAGGGAGAAAAAAAGGATGTCGGTGGATCGGAAATTGCCGTTGGTGGTAGAATGGAGGAAAATTAGGTCATGAGCTTTTCGGCGGGTTGACAAAGGGGAAATTCCAAGAGATGTCATTATTTCGCTATGGGATGAGCTGCGCAGGTAGAGAACACGGTGACGGACGATAAAGGTGAACAATTAAGGGGACGTTCCAAGAGTTTTAAGCTAGTGGGACAGGCAGTTGACCGAATTTATGAGCAGTACTCAACAATGGGGAGTATGTATCCAGTTAAGATCGTTTTAGTGCTAGGGGGTCTGTTCGGGGGTTTAGTCTAGTGTATCTGTGGAGGTTTCCCACAATGGACATGGCTTTTGACTTTGTCTCTCTGAGATGAGGGTTGAAGGTAAGTTTACTGTCGAAGTTAACGCCGAGGTACTTATGCAAGGTGGTGACGGGGATCGTTTCGCCGGATAGTTGATATTGGTTGTGTAAGGGTTTTGACTTTAATGAAAATGAGATGGAGGCTGACTTTAGAGGATTAATGTTGAGTTTCCATATATTGCACGTCTTCAAGTGAGCGAAGGGTAGATTGGAGGGATTGAGAGCCGGCAGTTGTGTCAATTCTTTTGAAAATTTTGCAGTCGTCTGCGAAAAGAATCTCGCAGGCGTTAGAGGGTACAGGAGGTAACATCATTGATGTACAGGGCAAAATGGAGGGGACCGAGGACGGTACCTTGAGGGACGTCAGAGGGAACGGGGAGAATAGGGGAGGAAACACCGTCGACCTACGTGCGTTGAGTAAGGAAGTAAAAAAGGTGTAATTGTAAGAAAAGAGCGTGAACATTGAAAGCATTTTCCAGGTTATCTAATAAAAGTGCATGATTCACAGTGTCGAAAGCTTTGGAGAAATCAATGTAACACATCGAGTTGGGAAGAGGCTTCGAGTGCAGAGGTGATGTGGTGGTGCAATATCGATAGATTTGTTGAACAAGAGCCCTCGGGAAAAAAGCCGTGCTGTTACGGTGAGATGAATGGAAGGGTGAAAGATAAGAGACGGTCATGGAGAATACGCTCAAATAAGAGAGAAAGAGTAGGGAGAATAGAGATGGGACGATAGTTAGTAACACTTTCTTTGGAACCAGACTTCAAAATAAAGGTTATGTTAGCAGTTTTCCAAGATGATGGGAGGGTGCCATCAGCGAAGAAGCGATTGAATAATTTGCAAATGGGGAGATGGAGAAGCTCAGCAGTACGTTTGAGAAGCAGGGAGTCGATTTCGTCTGCGTGTGTGGCTTTGCTTAGCGGTAGCAAATTAAGGAGGCGGAGGGTATCCTTGGGGGACACAGAGACTCTTGTGTGTGAGAGAGAGTGAGGAATAATCGGGAGGAGGGGTGGAAGTTGGATATATGTAAGGAAAGTGAGGAATAGCGAAGTTAGAGAAGTATTCGTTTAGGGGCGAGTGGCCTTTCCTCACCGGAGAAGTGTTTAAGACCGGATGTGATAGTGGTGGGCACGCTTGGTGACTTACCTACGCCTGGAATTGAAAAGAGACAAAAATTTCTTGGGATTCACTCGCATATCCTCGGTTTTGGCTTTAAAATGGCTGCTGTAGTTACGAAGGAGGAGTGTGCGTGATAATTTGGGAAGATCAGAAAAGGCGGCGTGGGTTAGTGGTTTAGGAAAGGATTTCCAAAGTTTCCATGCGACCAGCTTGTTTCGGAGAACGAGGGAGGTTTTTGATGAAAGCCACATTTATGATGCGCCGACGACAATAACAGTACAAATTTATTTTTCCGAGGTGTGTAGGGTACACGTGTCAAACTATCTGTGAAAACAAATCGTGTAGAGCCTACCGGAGCCTTGACTGTCAAGCTTGATGGAATCTCACGCTTATTCTTCCTGTTTGGAACCCCACTGCTCGACGCTGATAGTCTTTCTTTAGCGTCTCAAAAAGGGGTACGGATGTGAACCAATTATCCATGGAATGAAACTTCTATCTTAATTATTTCATATTTTTATGAATGAAAGAAAATTACTCCAAACGGAAATTAGTCGTTTTTCCCGTTAAATCCCATAAAAAAACAAAACCATTATTGGTCTCGAAATGAATGAAAAATATTGGGATTTTCGTTTTTTTCCTGACTCAACACCAAATTCCAACCATCCCCTGAAAATTTCAACCTTCTAGCTCGATTAGAAATGCACAGGATTTTGTGTCGATGAGTGAGTCAGTTTTGTAGCTTTATACAATACTAAAATAAGTGTCATCTGTGGCGTTATTGATGGAAATTTTAAATGAATGAGGTAGTTTGTAGAAAAGGATTACTGACGGAGAGGACACTGGTGGTGATTAATTATTGTTACTTTTAACGGAGAAGCAGTTGCACTTACCTTAGCGGCTAAAGGTTAGCATTACACTTCAATATTTTTGTTCAAATAAAACAGTGTGATGAATCCACTATCATTTATTCTTTCGTTGTACAAAACAATCTAAGGTTAAAAGCAACGACGAAAGGCGTTGTCTCCGGGTTCCAGCATGTGAACACCTCAATGGTTTCCCATGTCTGACGTCACATCTACCAGCTTGTTCTATAGAACAAGCTATAGCCGTGGTACTACTAATACCATATTATTAGCACTATGGTTCTAGCCCCACCAGCGATACATTTCAAGGATTGCGCATGCGCCATCTATTGCTAGATGCTCGAAGTTTGCGCCCTCCATTGAGTTGCCCCATGTATCTTCGGTGTAACCTGAATATTTTCCCTAACGCTCGAATTTTTCCATTGGATTTTGATTCCATTTCATAATTGAAAAATTGTCTTCCATTGCTACAATGTAGCGTCTTTAAAGCGATTATGGGCGTCATAGGGGTATTTAGTTTGAAAAGCGTTCCATATATCTTATTTAGTTCCGTAAAAGACATCGTATGTACGCATAAGTGGGTCTTTCACTTTTGTAAAGCCAATCGCTTTAAACTTTAAACATATTTGGCCAAAACATTACGCATTTACAGTATAATTTAAGTTCACAAAAAATTCATACTCATAGAGCTGCTGCTTTGAATCAGTGTTTGTATCGCACTTTTTATTTTTTGTCACCGTGGATAAATAAGTTAAATACGCAAAAAATATATTTTTAGGTTTATAATATTATTTATTTTGACCGTGTGTATGCTGAAGAGTAATAGACCAAATATTGTAAAGGAAATTATGAAGTCTCTGTGTTTATAGCATTGGAGTCAATGCTTTACCTTGGGAGAGCAATATGGCCGGATACGCAAAAATTCTTACTCTAAATTACTTTCTAAAATACGCCCCCCTGGCTTCACATTCCGACGGTAGGAGGCATAGGGGACGCCCTCTCCAGTCAACTCAATGGCACCCACCTTAGAGTATATAGTTCAATACCTTCAGTACCTTAATAACTCTATGGCACCCACAATGGTTGCGCTTGCTACACTTTGGCTCGGCGTTTGTCATAAACAATTGAAGAACGCTTAGTTTTTGACGCGAGAGAACGCCTGTATGATGTCTGTCTCCAATCAAGACACGCAAGAAAATCAAGCATCGTCCGGCTGTCCAAACTGAATGGAATCATAGATTGGAGGAATGCAGGACGAACAAGGTTTTTGCTACACGATGTTGCTCGGTAAGAATAACGAAAGGAGAAACGCTTCGTGTGAGAAGGCAGTGCTGGGATTGATTCGGATTCGGCAACTTAAGTCAAAAATACGTCGCATCCGAAGAGATATGCTATCCGTGCGACCACGTAAGTAATTCCTCCCCAAGGTTAGTCTTGATTCCTTCCAACTTTTGTCTCAAAGTTCGGCTTGCCCTGCCGAGTGTGTCAAAGGATTCTAAGTTTCCTAATCGAGTTCGCATCTAAAGTTTTGGCTGGGATCCCCATACCGTGATTTTTGTGCCCTTAGTGATCAACCACCCTGAAGAGGCAATTCTATATTGCATTAATTTTTATTTTTACGGTGGTATAACCAGCCTGTAACAGGTTGTCACTCAACCTGTGAAATAGAAGGTTTTGTGAATCAAAGTAACGCTGTAGGTTTTGACTGAGATCCCCATATCGTAGTTATTGTCGTTACTGAATATACGATGCTAATGCAATTACTTACCGTAATCATCTTTATATTTACGCTGGTAGAAGCAACAGGTTGTGTCACAGTATCCGAAGTGCTTCAAAATTTTACCGAAGTTTTGGCCGGGATTCTACTGATTATGTATGTACGATGAAAAGGGAATTATATCCCGTAATTATCTGAATTTTTATTGTTGTAGCAATATTGTTAGACGAAATATCGTGTTTTCAGCAATCAATGGGATTCATTAGCTTCATTAGGTTCTCCTGGTTCCCTTGTCGTGCAATGCCTCTTTGAAATATCAACCGGCTTCCCCGCTCGCCGAACGACGAGTCGTCCGAGTTTGGCCGACTCCCGGCAGAGTGAGGCACCGTCAAGCCGCTTCCTATTTTTCTCGCCGCGAACTCCGAACTCGCCAAGGAAGGGGAGGAAACGAAACTGTGAACGGAGGGGAAGGGATGAGGAGTAGGAGTTGGCGGGTGGGGGATGGGAGGAGGAAAGGGGGAAGGGGGGAGAGGGAAACGAGAAGAGAGTTTGAGGGGAAGGCCAGCAGCTCAACGGTCATTGACTCCTTTACAACACGAAACGCCTGCACATTGGGTTTTCGCTCCTCCTTATCGCGCGGTGTGAATAAATTCATCATTAAAAACCCCGAAAATTTTTTCGTACGGAAGTGTACATATTTTGTTACGTTGTGAAGACCTGAACCACCTGAGAATTCACCCCCCCCCCCCTCCACTCTGCAGGAAACAATTAACCTACGCGTGTTACGACATCGTTGGTTTGCCACTGAAGTAAGTGTGTGCAGTTGTGTGAAATAATGTTTCGTTTTAAACGTGGACTGTGAAGGGAGAGTTAATTGCGTGTTCAATAGTCTCGCCGCACTGTGGGAGATCGTTGTTGGTGTTTCGGTCTAGTGTTGTTGATGGTTGTCCGTGATGTACAACGTATTTGAACCCTTTTGGGTTTTTGCTGTGCTAGTAGGAGAGGTGGGGAATGAGAGGGGGAAAATGAGAGAGTGAATGAGCCGGAGAAAGATCGAAGAGAGTAGACGAGACTTCACTCGAGGCCGGTTCTTCGACCGGCAAGACGAGAGAGAGAGAGAGAGATTCACAGCTGACTGGTAAGCAAGCCCCGGTCGGTCATCAACCTCGCTGCATTATCTCGGCGCCCGGAGAGCGCGGAGTTAAGAGCTACACCTTCGCCGGAGTTCCCTCCGCGATCGCCGCCATCCCGCCCGCGTAGTCTTCCCATAACTTCCCCCCAGGTTTTGCTGACGGCAGAACTGTTTCCTCGTGCTTGTTTGTGCTGAAGGACCGTGCGAGTCAGCTTTCAACAGCCGGCGACGGCGAAGAACAGAAGCCAAGTGACAATAGTTTGGGAAAGAGTCGCAATCATTTGCTGTTCTTTCCGTGTTTTAGTGCAGAATATCTTAGATTTTTGTGAAGTTGGCGATATCTCCGGAGGAGTGCCTTGAGATATTGCGTTGCGGTGAATGTTGTTTTAGGATATTTGTTGTGTTCAGATCTTCGCAAAGAGTGGAGTCGTGACCTCACCGGAGCCGTGTAAGTCTGAATCCCGTGGTGATTTTTAACCGAAGTGTGTGGTGAAACCTCGCTAACGAAAGGATTGGATATTATTAAAGTGATCAGAAACTCGTCTCCGTGGTCGATGATTGCGGATATTTGTGCAAGTTGGTTTTAGAGATTGAAAATCTATACCATTATTCCGACAGTCGTGCAGTCCTTTTTTACCGGCCGTTGTTCTGCAATCAGCTTCTTTCTCGCTCAAAAAATCCCATGTTCCAGGATTTTGGGAGTGCAAAAGATTCTAAAATAATTCGCACAAAGCTCGCTGATTTTCAAGTTTTGTTTTCCGTCGCTCATTTGCGGTGGACTTTTCCACTTAATTCGTTTCTTTGCACCGGCAGACGTGCATTTGAGCTTTGATCTTGAGAGTTCTTTGACGCGGAGTCAATCGAGAAAAAGGAATACTGTGATCATTCGGTCTTTTTCATGCATCCCGAAAAGCAAACGTGCTGCGTAAGCACATATTGTGATCATATTCATTAGTCTTCCACGCGTGTCACCCTACGATTTTCTCGAATTCTTGGCTACCTACACAGAGAGAGAGAGAGAGAGAGCGCTAGCTCTCCAGTTTCTCTTCTCTCTGATAAAGTTGCTGCGACAGGTTGTCACTTTCTTTCACCTTGGGGAAAAGTCAAAGACGTGTCTGGTCTAGGAGTCGTAGGAATTGCCATGCCAATAGCACGGGGGCAGTGGAACTCGCGGTGCGGGTGAATGTCTCACGTGAGTTTCCATCGTCAAGAGCCGGCAAACGTGGAGTAAGAGAGAAAACATTCAGCCAGCCAGCCATGCGTAGCGGTTATAATACGTGTAGTGTATTCGGAGCCGGCGTCTTCAGCTCTCGAAGTGCGGCGACCCTGGATAGCATAGCGAAGCACGCGTGAAGAGGGGGTTAGGTGTGTTGGGGAGGCCCGTGTGTTCTAGTGGGAGTGGGTCAGACGAAGGTAAAAGCCCTTCGGAAGAGTCGCGGCACCGACCAACCGCTCTCCGACTTCCCCTACTCCGCCTGGCCCCGGCTCCATCTAGACCTTCCCCTCCCGACGTCGCTGGAGGATCAATCGCAGAAAGGGGCAATGCAGACGCCGGGACTGACTCACGAGGGAAATCCTCCTCGTGGCAGCCCGTGAAACACCTTTCGGTGGACTTGATCTTCAAAACACCGCCGCGTCCTCAACATTTCTCGGCTATCCACTCAACAATTCGTGCATCGTTGGAAAATTTACTTGGGAGTCGCACGCGAAACGGACGATTTATTCGGCTGAAATTCGTGTGGTGCATTCTACATTCTTTAGTGAAACGATTCGAAAAAAGGAGCTCTCCTATTGTCTATGCGCGAATTTTTGTCTAACGTTATTCTCACAATAATGTTTACAAAGGCTATATCAATTTGTGAGACGCCTATTGATTACGCGTGGACTTGTTCGCGTGCTATAACCTAGGTCTTCTGTAGGGATAATTTTTTAGCGTTTTCCGAATCGTTAAAGTCCGGACTCAACTCTAACTCAAGGGCAAAATCTTTGGCCCATGCTCTTGTGCAGTTCCATGAGAGAAATTTAACGCCTCTCTGGTTCCCTTATTTATTGCACAGTTACTTAATAATCTCGCGCTACAATCGACATCTTTTAAGCGACTCCCACTGAAAAATTCCTACGTCGTAACGGCTCAGGGAGTCGAACTAAAGGACAAAAAGGTCCACTCAAACTCTTGTACAGTTGCACGAGGTCAATTTTAGGCGTCAGAAGACCCCCTATTCATTTAGCGCCGACACTCCAAAGCAATTCATTGTCTAAATTGCCCTCCGCCAATTTCTTTCGGGACACGGTCCTGCCACGTCAGTGTCCTTCAAAGGAGATCGCGTTAAGCGGTAAAGAGTTGGTTAATTTGTTATTTAAGACTCCCCACATGAATGTCAGTCACTGATCCGTTTTGTGAACATTCTAGAAGCGATATCGAGGAAAGCGGAGCTTTTCAAGAATTCTTCGCGGATCGATGACGCAGTCAGATTTTGAGCGATAAGTGCAGAACTTCATCGTGTCATCCCACGTAAATTATCCGATTTTGACTGTCCAAAACACACTCGAGATTAAATATTCTGTGGCGGGAAGTGTGAAGAACGCGGAAGTGCATTAATTCCTCCTTCCTCGGCTAAGTTTTACTCTGGAGTATCCCTAGGGATCGTTTGCTTATCCAATCACATAAATTCTCCCATTTTGACTAGATAAAATCTTCCAATCATACAGATTTGTGTAGAATAATGTTCAGGATTGAGCATCTGTAACTGGGAGTTGAAAGGGCTATAGGAGGTACATTTATTTTTTGTAGGAAGAATTTTATCTACAATTTTTTCTCAATAGTGTTTGAAGGATGGCTTTGCTCTATAGGTGTTCATTTCAATTGTGACTCAATAAACTCTTCCAATCGTCCTGTTAAGAGTATAATCATCGGAGGATAGGTAATGGTAGTGACTACTAGCTGAAAGAGCGGGAGGATTTAATACTTCTGGCTAAAATTTCACACTTTTCTCTCTCTGAGTGGTCCAAGGAAACCTTCTGTATCATCGTGGTTACCCATTCGTCGATTTCAGCTCGGTTGGATTTTCCAGGCGTGCAGATTAGCTAGTTAAGAAGAATATTGGATGGTTAAGGCTGGGAAGGGAACAGGACTTAGGGGAGGTAAATCTCATTCATCTTTCGTAAACTAATTTTTCTAGTTATAAGTGCTTCAAGGCAACATTTTTCAAATCCTTCAACCAACCGATTCGCCGATTCTTACCTGATAAAAACGTTTCCAAATCTAGTGTTAAAATACTCGGAAGGATCGAATATTTGCGACTGGGAGTTTAAAGAGTTAAGGAGAAGTACATTAATTCTACCTTCTTCCACCAAGTTGTGCTCTTGGACTTTCAACCAATCGATTTAGATTGAATTTGACTAATTTAACTCTTCTAAATCGTCCTGTTTAACTTAAATATTCTCCATAGGAATTAAAGTCCCGGGGATTAAAAATAGTGGTGGCCGGGGAGTTGAAATAATGATGGAGAAGTGATTCCTACTTCCCCGACCAAGTTTTTTCTTTTACGCGTGTGCTCCCAAGACAACTAACGTCTGCTCATTTCTGTAACCCAACAGCCCAATCCTGCTGCTGCCTACTCCGCCCCGAACGAAGTGTTGGTTTCCCTGACACTGCACTAGCGCGGCGCGGCTCTTGTGGAGGAGGAAGAAAGCAGGAGGGGGGAGGGAGGGGTAGTTTTGAGTGGAGGGAGGAGGAGGAGGAAAAAAAAGAAGATCGCAGTCCGTTTGTTGTCACTGACTGCTCGGGAGCATTGCCCTCTCTTTCACTCGCGAGCCGGCAGTTGTGGCGCGCGTAGCGGCAGCACCGTCAGGCTCGGCCTCCACACACCACCACACACACAGACAAGGGCTACCGCACCCGGCACCCCTTAATACGAGGGGTTTGAGGGGCGAGTAGGAGAAACCCGCCTGTTCGAACGTCTTTTTTCGACTTCTTTTAACACAACCCTCCATTCCTCATTGGACGCGAGATATCCCTGGTTTTTTTTATCCCTTCCCACGGCACTAAAAATCTCACACCAGCAACGAACACTTCCTTGCAAAAGTCACATCACAAGGGGAGGAGGCGGTATCGACGCAAGTCTATAAAAACCTGTGTGTTTTCCTGTGGTTGTGTGTCTTACGGCGAGTTTGGCTTGTGGGCTTCTTGAGCGGAACCACCACTTTGAAAATTTTAAGAAAAAAGAAAGAATTTCCTTCTTCTACCATCACCATCACCAATATTTTCCACCACCTTCATATCTTCTCAGTCGCCTGCTCAACTCGTCTTACTCCACACATCTCTTCTCGTCGAGGGAGGAAGAGGCGGCCTTTTGAGGACTCCGCTCCTGTGTTATTTCACCACAAGAAGTCCCAAGAAGAGAAGAGTTTGGCGTGTGTGGTTTTATTTTGGATTTCGAACGTTCCAAAAAGGAAAATCCTACAGAGTAAAGTTTTATTCTTCCGGGTTAGTCACCTCATATCAGCCGACGGGGACTGTTCAGGAAGGTCGGAAGACTTGTGTTATGCTTTCTCATTCCCCGCAAGAAGAACGCCGTTGACGGCACGAGTAATCATATTATTCGTGCGTAGGCAAGGCGGAAGAGGATTCTGGCGGGAATTTTCGGCCGCAGCATAACTTTTCACTGTTCCCCTCTCTCCTCGTTCTTCCTACGTCACCTCCCAAAAGGGGGGACAGAGGACCCGGGAGGTCGTTTTTGTTTAAATTCGCTCCCCCACCACTACTATCTCATCCACGCCCCATTGTTCTGTGATGGAGTGAGTGTAGGGGTGGAGGAGAAGGAGTGGGGGAAGGAGGGAATACGCCAAGGCGGTTGCATGGACCGGCGTCTGCGGGGAAGCCGGCGACTCCTGTCCGCGGTCCTTGAGGAGGCGCAGAGCGGCGGTCACCACGATGACCTCCGCACCCTGGTCATCTCGGTGGCGGGGGCCCGCCTGCCGCACCACCACGAAGCAAGCATTCGAGCCGGTGTGCTTCTTACGGACCCCATAGTGTGAACAAAAAGACGCCCGAATTTTTTGATTCGCCTTGAAGAAGAGAGAAGTTTTTGGAGAAGAAAGTTTTGGGTTTGGTGTCAAGCTTCTTCCCTCTCTTCTTCGTGTTGTGCCGGCGCGAGTTTTGGTTTTCGTGTTCCCGGCCCGTGACAGGCTCACCCCCTAAAAAAAGCGTCACGCTGCTAACTCCCTTGTTGTTGTTCTTCGTTTCTTTTTACGTATTTCTCGTGTGCCGAGTGCGGTTTGGAGTAGAAACACGGTGTGGATGGATCCTTATTCGACCGCGAGTGATCTCACGCAAGCTTTAGTGCCATAGGTACATTGCCTCCCCCCTCGCTGTCAGACGGTTTTGAGGATTACAGAGTTTTTTAAAGCGTGCTTGAGTAGTAATTTTGTGTGACAAACCGCCCTGACGTTGTAGAGGTGTCTCCTAGCTATCCAGACTTCGAGAAGAGTGAAATCTTAGGTGAAAGATAAGGGAGAAGGTTCATTGAGATCCCCTCGGCGTCAAGACTTGACCGTACAGCCGGCCGGCCCCGCAGGCGGAAAGGGTGACCGGACCGTGCCGGCTTTCGGCGTCTGGTCGGCGTGGGGAGTAGTGCGTAGGGCCCCCGTCCCGTCTGTTTTCCTCCGTTGTCCTTTTCCTCCGCCCTCACCCTTCATCGCTCCGCTTTGCGCGTTTCGCGGCGGCGACGCGCGGGACAAACACTCCGTCGCCGGCGGCCGCTGGATTTGCACCCCCCGCCACCGTCCTCCCGCGGGAAGTCCTCCCCCTTTCCCACGCCGGCGACCGGGATGCCGGTTCGGAGATGGTCCTCGTGTTGTGTGCGCCCGACAGTGTGTCTCGTGATATTGTGTGTCAGTGCATCGTGAATCTCTCTCTCTGTCACTTTCATTGAACGAGTGGTGAACGTCTCGCATCGGGCGGGATTATCATTAAAAAAATATTTTATTTTCTGTGGATGTGTATCGAATCGTCTTAACATCGCACTATCGATTCTTCTCAAACTCTCTCATTCCCTCTCTCTGTCTGATCACCTCTTGTCCAAAGTTTTTCATCTTCTTCCCTCCCACGTGCGACTGTGACAAAACGGATTAATTTCTTGGTTTGTTTTGCTAATGGATACGGTTTTTTAAAGCCTGTTTGGGAGTGTGTGTGTGTGTGTTTATAAATATTTTATAAAGAAAAAAAGGTGGCCCTTATCTTATTGTGGGGAAATAAACCTTCCTTCAGGTGTCCGTGTCTTGAAAACTCCCTCCACGTTCCGGGATCGGCTTCCAGGAACGTTTTGTGCGGGGGAAGAAGACAGGCGCTGGGACAGCGTCGTTCGGCCGCGACGCTATCGTTTCGTCTGGCGACATCGCGGACTTCTTCCTCTCGTCACGTCGACCGTTCCCGCTTCCTCCGCTGGACCTCCGTCGACTCCTGGATGCATCGCAGACACGGCGTCTTCAAAGGGGCAAAAATGTGAGTAAAAGCTTGAGACTTTTTGAGTGAATTGATTTGAGGTGGGATCGTTTACTGCGTACTTGGTAATGTTTCGGCCTTATTTGCGGCGCAGTTGGTCGCTTGTGTACGCATGAACTCGGGGAATAGTGAGGGGATGCGCCAAGCACTCTTCATTTGTCGATCGATGTTGTCTAGAAACCTTTCGAGTGGCTTTTCTGCCTTCGTTTAGTTTAATTTTCAGCCATCTTCAACAATTTTATTAAAGGTTTCATCGCCGATTAATAATCCATCTGCATTTTTGGTAATGCCATGCCGACAATAATACGAATTGGGATCTTAATAAATAATACTCGTGCAAAGCTTTTATGGCAAAACCAAGGATGAATAAGCAAACAGTATCAACGCTGAAACTTTATGCAATGGTGATGAATTCTAATGACAATCGTAGCATTGTTGTGATGAATGCAGTCGTGCAGAAATGTAAAATTACGATTGCTATCATCGATGCTTCCAACAAAAGTAACAACTATCAAGATAACTATTAGGACATTACTCGTCTTATCTACGAGAACTCTTTAAAAAGATTAGTTTGACGTACTTGCATGTAATTAGTACGAATATTGAACATTTCTCTCTGATTCAACACATCCCTTAAATTATTTACTGTTATGAAACAAGAATGAGTTGATCGTAAATAACGAGATGTAGGACCTTAGAATTCTCGACGCGACGCGATTGAAAAAAATTATGGAAGCTACCGTATAATTGTGCAATTGTTCTCGCACTTGTTATTTACTAAAAACTATAGAATACGTTTACTGCGCACTTCCTCGGTGATACTTTTTGGAAATGATACATCTTCTAATAATGTATTTGCAATACAATTACTTCTTAAATGGAGAGAACACGTGTAAATTCGAGAGTAATCGTATTTGATGACGTTGTTTTATTTCTTCTTGAAATTTAACCGGAATTTTGCTTGCACTCGCTATTCTTTGGCATAATCGTTTATTCTCGCTGACCTTTTGAGTCTTCATGGCATTGCACTTGGTAGTTATGACACGCTATAATACTTAGCATCGAAGGCAAATGGTGGGGCAAGAAAGCTATCGCTTGCAATCATGATTTTAGTAGAATTTCTTTTCGAAAGTGCATAGTCGTGCAGCTCGAGACACACGCTTCTCGCCATATTGGTTGCATTGGTGCAGGCGGCGTAAGATAGTTGATACAGCCTTGGCGATAAAGTTAGCGTTGGGATATTCGCAACTGCTCTTTCATCGTTTACAGCCATTAAAAAAAATTAATAGCCAGCCAAAAAAAACAATGTGGTTTGCGCAAATGATAACTTAGCGAGTACGATGAAGGCGTAATACCTTCGGATTCAATGAAATTGCCTTTTATGGAGATGTAGTACACTCTTACGGTGTGAAAATGATTGAAAATGCTTGTATTCGCACTCGTTATTGTTATTTAAAATTACTTATCAAAGCTTTACAAGACCAATTATCCGTTCATAAACTATAGATTGCAACCGATATTATCTATTCGGATTCATGGCCACATACGTTAGAATGCCAATTCATAGTGGAAGTAACTTAATGCGCAGGAGACCCCATGTCATAGCACAACATGGCGGTGTTGTAATTATGGATTGAAGCCGGCGAATCGAAATATTGTATGCAGTTAAGATCATTAGCTTGGATATTTTTATGAATACTATTAATTAAGTCCCATTATAGAGAAATGAAGTGAAAAACGGGATGGGGAATGCCGTAATCATGTGCATTATCATACATTTAACCCCTGCGTAAGTGACTTTTGAAGTTTTTAAATCTATCACATGAATTGTGAACTTCTCTTGTCTATTTTGTGATAGGTGCCTCAATGTCTCTTTTGTGATAGGTGGCTTACTGGATAATTTCAGGCTTTAGCTTTACGGTTATTAACCTCAAAATTTAAGCCGTCGATTTAATTCGGATGATAAATATTTTTCTTGGGGATTTATAAACTTTTTATCATAATTTTATGAATGGACATGGGTATATTATCCACATGAAGTGAACTAAGTAAATTGAAGTTTTAAAATAATAAATACTAATTGATGGTTCTTATATTTTAGGCTTTCTTTGAGGTTCTAGGAGTAAACGATTGTAATTTTTTTGGTAATAATTACCAACATGTGCGGAGGAGCAACATAGTCTCAGAAATATGATAGGAAATGTATACTACTTTTCAGTGCATATTTCATGAATGCCTATTTATTATCGCAGGCTGTGTCGAAAGCCGTAATTCAACATCTGTACAAACCAACAATATAAACAGTGATTTCTTAAAATTCAGAGTACCGGTACTGTGATACTTTTTTGGGAATAATAATTTAAAAAGTCATTTTACTTTGTGAGTTTAAATGTTTTCACAAGAAATGCTTAAAAAATTGTTTGCTTGTACGATATGTAAAATGCGAATTATTATTGTGAAACATGTTGTTGATAATCAACTAAAAAATTGAATGCATCAACCAACCTATTATAACATCTGAATTACTGTCCTAATAGTACTGTACTATCATCGTCACGCATTGTTTTTCGATTACCTTAGACTTGATAATTTTTCCGTCACATTTCTCGCTTTCCTTAAAGGCATCTTTTTCAAGTAACCGTTTCTTGCTTAATTCTTAATGGGATTATCTTAAATTGTCAAAGTTCTATCACTTTCCTACCTTCGTAATGTGCAGGGATAGCTGTCTGTTTGGTGTTTAAATAAAAACGAAAAAGGGTCGCGAACACCTAATATATCTATAGTAGTAAGTTGAAAATTTACTGAATCCTAATTCACTTCTTGAAAACATTTTTAGCTTTGCTCAATGGAAGTAATCTTGTATCAAGATCACATGGTTTGGTAGCTTACAATGAAAGAGGAAATGAATTATGGGAATACGAAGCTGGCAAAAATGGCGAGAAATTGTCAAAGAGCGTTCTTTTGATAGCTTTAGAACTTATGGAAAACTATTGCTCCGTATATACTTATTATGCTAAAGCTATATTTTTGTCAGAATTGGTGTTGAAATACAAGATAATGATAAAAATATCCATTTAATGAAATTTCCGATGCTATCATCATGTATATGTATTGTTTCGGCTGACTACCCAGTAGGACAATGTTAGTCAGAGTGCTTATAACTTTTTGAAAGGTGTCTTTTGAAAACTGGTAAATTTTCCTCGAATAAATCCTTTATAATATAGGTCCATAGGAAGGTTAAATTGATTATTTGGCTTATTTAATTTTGCTTACCATGGAATTATTTCACCATCCCTTGCATGGCGCTGTTTTTGGTCAGTGTGTGCCCATTTCGTTATCATTCTGCAAGAATCTTGCTGTAGAATCGGCTAGAGTTGTGTAGAAAATCGTTCGGATGCACGTTTTGAGATATTTGAAAAGGAGATTCTGCTCGTTTACTTGATCGAATGAATTTTTTGCCGTAGTAACTTGTGCCCTAATACCGACCGTCTTCCTAACTCTCATATGAAGATCTTCGGGATTCGTATTTGACAATCGCATCTCCTCTCTTAGATAATTCCTTTACCTTGTTTAGAGGAAAAATGTAAGTTAATCCTATTACTTTTTTCGCTATCATCTCACCCCAAGTGTGATAACAGTGTGTGTGTCCTTTCGATATTCCAGCAGTTTTGATTGTATTTTGATTGTATTTGATTCCTTTGTTGATGTTGTAAGCCTCGTTGTAACTCGCGGTAATCTTTTTGCTCTCCTAGTTCTAAATTTGTAGGACCTTTAAGATCTTCATTGGTTTTATTGTTAAAACGCATCTTTGAGCTATTTGATTCATTCGTTGATCTTATTGCCTCTATGGGGAAACAGCTTTCTACGTCATCCACATTATCATTGGTCAGATCCGGGATATATTGCATATACGTTTCTCAGTAATTGTACCGTCTGTTATTCCAGCTAAAAGCTCAATAATAGAGGATATGAATTCCGGCGAGATATGGTGGAAGTTTTCCATTATGGACAAATGAAAAAACGTAGTGAACTCCACAGTTAATTTTATTAAGACGACCTAGGTTGAGACGACACAACGTGTCGAAACCTAGGTCGTCTTAATAAAATTAACTGTGGAGTTCACTACGTTTTTTCATTTGTCCATAAAAGCTCAATATTAGTATTTGTTTGAAAATGCCTTTCTTACGCATTTTTCAGTTGTATTCTCCTCTAGATATTTTGATATTAAGTACTAGTTAATCTGGCCGTATTTAAACCATATATTAAGAAAATATCTCTCTTGGTTTATTGCTTTTTAAAATGAAAGCTGGTTAATATTCGACTCAAACCTTGCGGAAAAAATGCGTATATATTCGACTTATGAGTCTTTGACATGTCATTGAAAATACATGTATCTATGTGTTGGGTAATACTTGGTTTGAAAAGGAAAAGTTTTAGCTCTCATCATCGGTAATTAAGCACAAATCCGTGTGGAATTCTGGCTTCATGCACTAATAAAGAAATCAAGCTGTTAGGGTAAATTTTCTTTCTAAAAATATTTTTTGGACCCTAAACGTTTTCATGAAACTTTTTTTCGTTTTAATGGAGCAATGTCAAGATATGAGTTTAACACTGATACAATAATGTGCAAGCTTTATAAAATACATGAGATTGTTATTGAACTCACGTGCATTTCAGGTTTTACCATTCCTGTCCTCCAAATTTCTTAGGATGCAAGGAAATTTTCAAATGGCGTTGTCGTCTCTTTGAGTCAGTGAAACAAGTCTGGTTTAAAACTCTCTGCGTGATTGTGTATACACGCCCTTCTATTAATTACGCTAACGTGAGCTAACTAATAGTCTGATGTTCTCCACAGAATCCAAACTCACACGTAATATCTCAATAACGTCAAGGCTAAACTCTCATTGACGTAAAGGCTTATGGTGAAGGGTAATAAGACATTACAAACCAAAGTTACACATTTATCGATATTTCAAGACTTAGGAATTATACTAAGTTTGGCTACAGACAAGTAATTTTGAATGAAAAAATTTGTTATATATTGTGAAGGATTTCAGGCTTTCCTGGAGAAGATTTAAGTCAGCGATCTTTCGGGATTTTCACCGGGTAGTTAGGTCCATGGCGGCCAACGTTTCGATGCTCGAGTCGACCGCCATGGACCTAACTACCCGGTGTAAGCCTCGAAAGATCGCTGACATTGTTATATATTCATTAGTTTTGTTAAAATTGTGAATGAAAGACATTGAAAAAGAGTGAGGCCAGTTAGCTGCCTTTATGGGGATGCCTCAACAATAAATTTTGAATTGAAACAGATTTTGGTAGTTTAGTTTAGAATTGATGGCAACAAATGCCAGACTACATGCATGTAGTTCAAGTACCTTAATGCACAGAAGGCTTCCATGCCATGGGGTAAAATGGCGGTGTAGGACGTACAGATTGAAGCCAGCTTATCGGAATATTTGACGCAGTTAAAGCCTTTGATGTTGGTTTTATTGTTTAAAGTATTCATTCAGTGACGTTTGTAAGTAAAATAAATATTGGGACGGCCGTATTCATTTATTACATCGTACACTTCACTCATGCATAAGTCAATTGAGAAATATTTTAATCAATGAGACGAATAGCCATCGCAAAGCCTTATTTATGTGATTGGTTGTATTTTGGATAGATTTTGGTTTATGGTGAGTTTTTGCTATTCTTAAAACCTTAGCCTTCGATTTAATGTGGATGGCATTTTTTAGGATTCGTTTAATTTGAATGTTGATTTTTAAAGTAAACGCGAAAAGGTTCTTGCGTAGGAAAAAACTTGATTAAATGGCCGTATCATTTTACGTGTTACAAGTACCACAAAGCTATTCAATACTTAGAGAAACTTGATGGAGAATAATTACTATCGGAAAAATTTAAATAAGGGATGGGAACACCCATAAGTCGTGTATTTTATCATACATTATACTTATGATTTACGAAATTCTTGGATCATAATCGTTGACTGAATGTGAGTGTAAAACCTTGTGCCCGATGTTGTTCATTTATTTGCGACTTAAGGTTTTGATAGACGAGAGACTGATTCTGGCATAACTTTGTGGAACCAAGTCATTTTAATTAAAACTATATTTTAGTGTTTATACTAGTTTATGTTTTTATGTATGAATACTATTTAGTGTTTATGTTTTATTTCCGACCATGGTTTTAGCAATAAATTGCCATTTTTAAGACCATGAAAATGGCAATCAGCTGCTGAAACCATGGAGGGAAATAAAGAGTCAACGTGGGTCAGTACTGTGAAGACTCGATTATCCGTGGTCATGTAAACTGAGACCACTTTGGATAATCAAAAACTCGGATAAAACGGAAGAATTATGTGCAATAATAAATTCCAGCAATAAAAATTAAATATTTCTATGCTTTGTGCGACATAATTTTTTGACATGGCTGGGATAATAAATTTCTGTGAATCTTCTTTTATTTGGAGCTAGAACATACTGCCTAATTCTGACGTTCGTTTGTTTGGTACGGCCACAACATAAGAATACATTTCGAAGATGATATGGAACCTTGATAAACCGGGACTCGGATAATTGAGATTCCATTGTACTCATGTATCGTTTTTATTGAAATGTTTTGAATGGTAGTCGTTAAGTAAACTAAAGTCAGGAGTGAAATGTTTTAGTGGAAGTAACTTAATGAACTACCGGCAATATGATGCCAGTTTCCTCCGAAACGGATAACCTTTATTAGCTCCTTACGGTTAAAATGTTTGTAAGTCTACACTGGGGAACATGGACAGAATCTATTCCTCACATTTTAGTAGTAGAGACGATATCAAATTGTTTAATGATCTATAATATGTAATTGGTATGCATGTGCGTCATCCTCAGGAGTAAATGATATATCGGCCGAAGAGGGTGAAATCCGCCGTGGAAAAAAAAAACATTTTATTTGATCGGTATTAGAACCCGGATCTCCCAATTGCCGGTTAGGTATGTAAGCCGGTATTAGAACCCGTGTGTTGTTCATTTATTAATTCTAATAAATTATAATATCGTAGGGGTACCAAGCCATATAATTTAGTGGCGTACTACGCCGCCTGTGCTACAATGTGAACTGGAGACAAAAACATCTTGTTCGTTTGAAACAGCAATTGGGAATATCGGGTTCGAATTCCGGCCAAGTCAAATGATTTTTTACATGATGGATTTCACCCACTTTGGATGATTGATTTTATGAAATGTTTTGTTCATTGATAGTTGTATTGCTTTCCTACTTTGTGACGTGGGAGGTCTACTATTGATATACTTACGTACTTCATGTAACTCCGATGAGGTGAGTTAGAGAACGACTCGGAGGATATAATTTTATCCCCATGCTATATCTCTATAACTGATAGGGGTGACGAAAATAAGAGTGGTACACTGCCAAACTGACTGGTACAAAATTCCTCTGGTTAGGCCACATATCGCGTACGCCGCGAGCATTTGGGAGTCAGCACAGAATTATTATCTGGCTGCAGCGGCAATCGTGAATCATTGAGTGCACTTTAATAAGTTTTCAATTTTGTCGACAAATCATTCTTGTACCTCATGTCACTTAAGTACGTCTTTTATACGATGGAGATCACCATGAATGAAGTAATGTAAATGATGCAAGAATTATATTTTAAAATTTCGCCTTAATAAAAGTATTGTTATGACTTGGGTTTTCGGCGTGGAATCCGGAATTTAAGCGAAAATCATATCTAAATATGTATTTTTTACGCGGATTGATAACTTAATATTTGTTAGAAACCATTATAATAATATAGGAAGCGTATACTTTTGCGTTTTGGAGAAAATCAATACATATTCAATTGAATTATTACGAAATATATGTCATGTGCCATAAGGTTACGTGATTAAATAGGATTGAATTGCCAAGATACCCAATCGGTAACATGCAATTTTTTCACTTTTATCTATTGGCATTACCAATAAGAACTAGATGCAAAGTTTCACGCAAATTTACATACGAATAAAAATCGCTCCAACCACCTTAACCCGTGAACCAATATGGCTGGTGTCCCAACACCCCCTGCCACACGCTTCTGCGGTGGCTCGCTGGGTATTGTGTAGATGTGTGTAATACTTTACATAATAATGTAAAATAGACAATCGATGAGCATGTTACCACTTGAATATAGTCTACTTGTAACATTTTCTATATAGTGATAAGAGTCCTGCTTATCCGAGCTAATTGGGATCGGACACTGTTCGAATTGCAACATTTTCGGATTACGCGAAAAATTGCATTATTACAGTAAAAATCCACTCAAATCACTTTATTTCCTGTATTGATACAATATTGTATACTTACATTACATTCCTTTACATTGTATAGTATCGTTAGACACAATCGTATAATAATTACTGCAGCTGTACATTAAAAACTGTAATTTACAGTAAATCTGTATCTGTAGAGTAAATTATCGCAACTGCAGTATTATTGCACTACACTGTTGTAAAAGTTGATCAAAGAGTGGTTTTTCTATGTTTGCACTTTGATTTTATTCCGCTTATCCCTAAAATTATATTGTAAATTTTTAAAACGTTTCGAAAATTCTGTTCAGATTAACCGAACTTTTGTATTACCAGTGTTTGGATTAGCGAGAATCTCGTGTACGTCATAATAGCTCGTCAAGGTTAACGTAATATTTGGACAATGAAAAAAAAAATCTACGAGTGATAGCGGTATTAAATCTTCCGGGACCGGAACGTTCGGAGTTTCCGAAGGAAGGAAACAGCAGGACGAAAAAAATTGGAAAGGATATATTCGGGGAATGGATCTCGTTTTGTGGGCGGTACGTGATTTTTGGACAAAAGGCCCCTGAAGCGGTGGAAACTGCGGAAGGGAAGAAGGGTTACTAGTGGGGAAGCGTGCTACGGGTGGGGTAGTCGAAGAGGGGAGAGGGTGAGGGGTGGGAGCAGGGTAAGTGAGAGGGGGTCTAGGGGTTCGAGGGTGCGGTGTAAGGATGGCGGGGATGGAATAGGAAGGAGCAGGAGCGAGGGCTTTGGCCACCTGTGGCTTCCACGCTCCACGCCGGGGGTAAATAACTGCCGAATGGCTCGGAAGCGGCGTCTCTTGTCTCCGTAGCTCTCCTTCTCTCAGCGATCTGCGCGGAACGTCGAACAACAAATCCAGCGCCGCGTTTTTCATGCAAACATTTCTGCATCGTTTAAAGGAACATTTTAACTTTCACGATAAACTATCTTTTTCGCCAGGATAAGCACAATTATGGGCTGCAGTTAGTGGTTTAGGGGTATCTGAATAAACTAGTTATTAGTGAATTCTTCTCGGGTTTTTCACCAGGTTCGGTTGTTGTTGGCCGACGTTTCGATGGATACCTCCGCCAAGGTCCTCAGGGCATGCCCTGACGACGATGGCGGATGTACCTATCGAAACGTCGGCTAAAAACTACCTAACTTGGTGGAAAACCCGAGAAGACTTCATTAGTAATATACGCCGGGAAAGAACAAAATCATAAACTAGCTTTTCCTTGCCGACGACGTTTCGGAGTGCCATGAATTCCATCATCAGAGTAACAAACACGATACAGAAGGTCAACAGCAAAAACACCAATACTCACACAGATAACGATAATAAACGAGTCCAATAAAATGTGAAGCACTTTGAATTTTTTAAAATTTTAAACGTTTAAACTATAATTGTTGAAACAAATAGTCATTTAACCGCTATTTTTGTGGAAATTTTAGAATTTTCAAAGAAATTAAATGGTAATGAGCCATCAAATGTATTTTTAGCTAGATTAGTCCCCGTGATATATGATAACGAAAATTTGGTGAAAGTGAAAACAGCCATTTTGATAAATATCCGTTATTCAGCTGTTTTTTTTTTCGATTTTCACAAAACACTTGAAATGGTATTTATAATTTGGCGAGGAAAAACTTTTCAACAATTTTCACCGAAATCTGAGAGGTCAAGGGTCAACTCCTGTCCGAAGAGTCGTGGAATGATCCGTATGATCCTACCATCAGTTATTACCAGAGAGTGATTAAGCAAGAACTAAAGTTCAGTTTTCACATGTTATTGTCCAAATGCACCGAAAAAAGGATGTTAAAATACGCAAGGGTATTACAAAATGCATTTTGTATATTGTACTTACGTTGGTATCACAGCATATCGTCAGGTTCATCATCAGGTCCAGTGAAATATCAGCGTTTAATCATGAATCGCTTCCACCTAGTAACGCCGGAAGCCACCTCGTTATCCTTAGTATTTAAAGCTATTAACAGCCCTGATTACATTTCATTGAATATAAACCTGGAAGACCTTAGTGCTAAAAGACTTGGGAGAGACTCCCTGGTGAGTAGTTTGTGGAGGCTTTTTTATGTGATTGATACACTTGAGTTATAGTCCCGGATATGTGCGCAAGCTGTGGTCGCCAGCCTGGACTTAAAATATAGTATAATTTCTCCAATGAATTATTGTGTTTAGGGAAGGTTGAGGGCCGCACGAACGTCTCGCAAAAACTGACGCAAATTATGCATCATGTGGTGTTGTCAAACGTTTGCAGTTGTGATGTAATGCTTATGCCTACATGTGATGGGTCCCGTTTTTTGCGATGTTAAATTCATGTTCCGCTATCATGTAGAAATTTTAATAGATTCGCACAGCCCTACCTCAACGTTGCTCTATTTACAGCGGCGCGGCGCTGGATCGAGTATTAAAAAAAACTGCTTAGAACCCAAGCCCTTAGTTCAGATTTTCATATTCCGTCTACATCTAAAGGTGGTTACACGGTTAAATAACTTTTATGCCATTTTATTCATTTGTAGATACCTATAGAAAATCATGTATGCACTTCTGATTGATATGAACAACAAAATACTACCTTTCCGCGTTATTATTTCCGATCTTCACGCTGTCAATCTCTTACTTGCAAAAAGATGCTGGAGCATCAGCGTCCTGTAATTCTGCTTTACGAGTACATTCTGTATGATTCCATTGTCTAGAGGCTGTAGAACTGAACTCGTGCTAGGAGGCAGGAAAACTAGCTGAATATTTGAGAGTGAATCTCTTGGGTGGAAAATTGCATTAGGTATCTATAAAAAGAAGAAATTTCTATTTTGCCTTTCCATTCTTTTATTAAATTTATTCAAAAATTCTTCAAATAAAGTAGTGGTCATTCATGCTTTATAATTCGATTTCCATTCCACAGGAAGTTCGTTGTCATTCAAATTTGTGAAGCCTGGTGGGTTTTCACTTTTACCAGTCACCAATAGTTTTTTTTAGTTTTCCGTCACCAAATGCGACCAGAAATACAGTTAATCGTTCTTTTGAATAGTGACCTCCGGAACCCCTTTCATCTGTAGGTTTAATTAGGCAGGGCTCTGTAAAACAAGTCTGTTTCATCAACATTTGCAATTTATTTGGAATCGTAATGGCAGATTATTTACTGTAATCTACTGTGCCAACTTTCCCCTTCAATTTTATCAACGTCATTTGCTTCCCCACAGTAGATATTAAATGTAATACTGTGTCTTTTCCTAAAACTTTGTAGCCAACCATTTAATGCAGAAAAACCATCTAGCTTAAATATTCCTGCAGTTTCTTTTGATTTTTCCTGTGGAATTCTACCATAATAAGGAAATTTCTTTGCTCTGCCTGCTGAAAACCACTCAAACACAATGCTATTCCGTTCATCGTACTTCGTGGCCCTTTCTTTCATCCTGGATTAATCAATTTTGCTTCTCAATTAATATTTTTCCATAATTTTATCCTTTTGTTTAATGATGTTGTAAATTTGTTTTTCCACATTTAAAAAATAGTAATTTTTTCCTTACCATTTTAATAACATTTATATTTTCCTTAAGATTTAAAATTTTCGGTTTAAAAAAGTCTATTGATCTGTGATAATAAAGAATAATTTTTTCAACAAAATAAAACACAAAATATCACTTAAATTCGGGTAAATGTTTCCATAAACGTAACAGATTAATTTAATCTGTTAAAACTTACAGCTATTGATTGCTATTTAACCAAATTGTTGTAATTATTGCGAGAAGAGAGCAGAATGATCACACCTCACACACCACAAGATAGATATTGTTGAGGCCAAAACACGGTTTTGAGAATGTTATCAGAGAACCTGGAGTAACTTATTACTTCAGGCTTCAATCAGACTCAGAGTTTCTTCATCATAAAATTCTCCGAATGTAATCCAAGACAAAGTCTCATTAGGGGCCATCTCTCCCTTCCATTCCCCCCTCTTCTTCCCACACCACTTTTCGCCTTCCCCTGCTGAATTTCCCAATGCACGGTGTCAGATATCACTGAGGTGGCTTCGACTCCGAGATGAAATAAATCCCTAGTTGGTCCAAGGTATCAAGTATCATCCGGATTCCGGGTGGTCTTCTTATAATCTCCAATTTCCAACGCAGGTGACTGAAACCTGACACCGTGTAAAACTATCCCTTCTCTACGGAGGGTATCAAATCACAGACGCTACGAACATTCGAGGAATGTAAAAAATGAGTTCAAATTCTCTTTGAATTTTTTTAACGTCTTTCGCAGATTCAAATTGTACTTGTTGCAACACGAAATGCAAGGCTTACCGTTTCCCGTCCATGTCTCGCAGGTTTCGCCTTGTTGAGGGACTTAAGAAAAATGTGATCATTACGCAATGCAATTACGATATTTCCATCTTTGACAGGTTTCTGCTACATACAGATTTCGCCTCTCACAGTTTTTACTGTACTATACAATTATTGCGCGATTTGAAGTATTGGATTTTGAAATGTATTACATCGCGTTAGGAATAAAATCTGTACATATCTAATCACACTATTATTACACAATGTATCTCATGTGCTATAAGGCTACGTTTCAAAATATCATTGCATAGCAAAAGAAACCAAGTCGGTAAAACGCATTTTTATCACTTCTATCTATAGATAGGTATATATCACTAATGAGAACTCGTCTGCCAAGTCTCGCGCAAATCTGTCCGTGGAAACAAAAAAATCACTCCAACCACCTTAAAAATAAACTGCTCGCAACCCAAGCATTCGATTCTTGTTTTTATTCTGCTTCTCCGTCTTAATTGTATTTGCGACGAATGGAGGGGGAGGGGAGTTGGAGGTGTTTGGAAGAGGCGATGCAGTCAGTATATGTGTCACCCTGGGTCGTTCATCTCTTGCTGCGGAAACCGCTGAACTGTCGGTTGAATACTTGTCTCTCTCCTCATCTCTCTCCTCCAGACATTATATTCCCCTTCTTTCTGTTCCCTTAAGTCTCCTCTACTACTCCCCCCCCCCTGCACACCCAACCCCCCGGAAGCTGAGCCAAAGTCCCTCAAACTCTCACTCCCGTGAGCGTCCAAGGGTCATTGCTCGTTTAGGAAGTTCTCTCTCTCTCCTGCCGTTGTATTAACGAAGCCCTTCCGAGGCACGTGGTCGATGCAATGGCTTGTGACCCGATTTCGCGGCGCAGGCGGCAGTGGGATTCGGCGCGAGGTGGGGTCGTGTCATTCTGGTTTTCTCTCGCTGCCAGGAAGATGGCGCTCCCATCAGACGCATACATGCATGTCAGAGTGGTTGGAGTCGAGTGGTATCATGAGAGTTTTCCATTCAAGGTGTTGAAGTCAGCGCAGATCGGAACACATCAGCGCACTTGCGCGAACGACTTTGAATCGAATGACGTGCGCTGGCGAAATGTTTAGTAACATATACAGCTACAAAATACCCTGCAAGCCACCTATAGGGTGTGTGGCAGGGGGTGAGTAGTCACCAACATGCATTACACTATACCCTAAAGTTAATATAACTACGACTAATTGTGCATGTGCATAAATCGCTAATGCGTGTCACGAGGCGAAGCCTCACAAGCATGCACTACACTACAGATGTACTCACAATGGAGAGGGACTGTTAGTACACACACACACACACACACATATTTATGTATGTGCTAATTACTTATGACTTTTTTATCTAGCTGAGGAAGGGCTTACATGCCCGAAACGTTTTCTGTAAGTCTTCATTCTTTTTACTTTTCTTTCCCCGCCCCCTGTCAAGTGCATTTTGAAGTTATACTTCTTTGCGCCCGTTGGAGACTTTTGGGATGGGATGTTGGTCGAGAAACCGCGTCACGCTCTTTTCCGCGTCACGCTCTTTTTTGGGTGAGAAAAATCCACAATTGTACTCATTGATACAAATTCCTGGGTATTTCTAATCGAGCTAAAAGGATGAAATTTTCAGGGAAGGGTTCAAATTTGGTGTCGAGTCAGGAAAAAATCGAAAATCCAAATATTTTTCATTGGTTTCGAGTCCAGATAGGATTTTGTTTTTTAATGGGTTTAAATGGGAAAAACGAATTATTTACGTGTAGAGTAATTTTCATTCATTCATTAAAATATGAAATAATTTAGATACAAGTTTCATTCTTTGACTGAAATGAGGCCAAAAGATCAATGCATTTACTTCTTGCAACCGATGTTTCTCTATCGATCGATAAATTGAAATATTTGAAGTTTAAACGCAAAATTAATGCAAATTTCGATCTTTTTTCATTTTCGTTGCTAAGCAATTTTTTCATTGTTCCCGAGACTTCCAGTACCTTATACGCGTGCTATAAAGATTAAACTTAAAGGAATATAACATTCTCCGTGCGTATTTCAATCGCTTTTAACGATATTATGCCTTAGAAATATACTTTTTATAATGTTTTATAATTATATACATAAACTGTTTCGTAGCTTTGACACTCCTCCATTTGCTCATGCCTACGAAATCCGTTGGGATCGCTCCAGATTCCTCCATTTTGCTTCTGAAACACTCTTTACACCTTATTCCGGGTTTCCCTCTCTCTGTTTTTCCAGGAAACATTAATCCTTGCACCTACTTTCTGAAATGTACCTCGAAACTCCATTCTACAAGTCAAAACCATGTAAAATGATAATGTTCTATGATGCATTATCTCTTGGATTTTGAAATTATAATAGAGAAACAGGCCCCAACATTTCGAAGAGAAAAAAATGTCTTTTATTTCATTTATATATCCTGTCTGCCTGTGTGTGTGAGCGGGTGTGTGCGACCGGCCAAAGAAGTATAACTTCCACCGTCTGGTCCGACGCAGACCACGTTTTTTAATTATATATATATACATATATACATATTTATGTTTATTATTATATATATACATATTTATTTTTTATGTATATGTATGTATTTTGCAACTACACAAATGGACAGAGACTCAAGAGTTATCCTGAAAACATGCACGGTGTGCTGTTAGTATTAGGTAGCAGATTAGGATACAAGTATTAGGGAGTACTACTACTACTACTAAGAGCTACACAATCGACAAACCTAGTTAAAAGTCTCATTGGCAGCTGTTATGGTCCCTTATCGTTCTCGGGAAAATTGAAATTTTAAATATGTCCGTTCTGCAGTCTAGTTCCCTAATTTTATTATCATGATCTGATCTACCGTAGTATGTCGGATTTCATGAAATATTATCAATGTCGTCAGCGAATATATTGGTTTGGAACATACATAATAGATTGAGTTTAAATTTTAATCGGCGACCTGAAAGCGATTCCCATCCCAGTTGTTGCGAAAGGTAAGTTACACTAACGAGATTATCATAACGGCCTTTAACGTATATTGCCGTATTGCCGAAACCTGTCGGTAGGTAGCTTTTCATGGATGTACATGTTCAGTACAGTCACGGCCGCATGTTTTGTTCTAAGAGTTATTGGATTCGTTCAAAACAAGTATTTCAAAACTTAAGCCTTTTATCTCGGTGTAATTAAAAATAAAACAAAATCCATGTTTGACGCCTTTGCGGCGTTGCGGAGTTATCGGCGTTCTTTTGTTGTTTAGCGCACATCAACTCTGCTCCCGATCTGGTTTAAAGTACGCTGCCTAGTGCGCAGGGTCAGTAAAAAATGGAAAGCAAGTACGGTGTTGTGTTGAGATGTGATTGCCACACAAAGGCGAATGGAAAGCTCCCTATATTCCGGGTCGGATTAGCGCTGAGGTAGAAGTAGTTACTGGCTTCCCATAGTTACCTCATCATCAGCAGTCATCAATCCGAAGTTTGTGTGACTTAAAGCTTTCTCGGCGAATCTGATGAATGAAAAGCTTTAGGGTTTTCCATGGGAGAGGGTGGAATTACGATGGACGTTTTCTGACGTGACGTTAACGGACGGTGGCGTTCTGTTTTCCATCGTCTTTCCATCGAGGAGGAGTGAATTACGATTAACGGGAGTTTCAACGCCAATTTTTTACCGTTTTTGAAAACGGAGATATATACGGTTGCTAAGTGACTGTTAATTTTCACATTTTAAAAACAAAATGTAGAGAAGCCGCAAACAATACCTACTGACAAATATTGCTTCAAGAAGGCTAATTATATTTCATTGTAAAGTAAAGAAGTAACATGGTAAATATGGAAATGGAGTTTATTAAATTTTGAAAAAAACTCCTCTGATTGGCTGCTGGTAACGTAGCGTGACGGAAAAGTTAGTTCCGACAAGGTTTGCTCATTGTCAATTGACGACACTGTCAACGTCCGGCCATCGTAATAGCTTCCACTACATTACAATCACCAAACTCCGCGAACGCCAACGTCTGGCTCCGTCACGTCAGGAAACGTCGATCGTAATCCCGCCCTAAGATTTTCCATTGGTTCCAACGTTTCGTCTGTAGACTTGTCAATCATCATCAGGGATTCGGGAATCGAATCTATTGTCATATGCCACTCTTTATTGGCCTGATAATCCAATGATTGGATTCCAGAGTCCCTGACGACGATAGGCGACTCGCCGGTCGTAACGTTGAGTGTAATGGAGAACCTTACCCTGCGGAAAGCTTGAGAGAATTTCCATAATCCGAAGTTTGGTTTGCTGCAGCTCTCCACTCTACTCTCCTTTCATTCTGCCGCTTCATTCCTACGTAATTGTTAATTTCACAATAACTACTTAATTGTTACTACGTAATTTTCACTAATTTTACTACGTAATTTTTAATCACTCCTTGCTACAAAAAAACTTGAGTTTTCAAATCTTTGTTTTGAAATAATTCGATAACTATTAACACAAAACACCTATGCGGCCATGACTGTTCTGCACCCGTGAAAATCTAGCTACTGGCAGGTTACCGAGCGTATCGCCAGTGCACGTCGCTCTACTCATCTTCGTGTTCCTATCTTCGCTTGCCTACTTCGATAATATGCATGTAATGCTCCCATAGTTTGCATATTGCATAGCATATGGAAGATAGTCGTAACTCCTTTGACGGACAGTGCGAGTTCGAGAGTATCGCACGGTCCTTGTGCGAGACTTTTTCGAGCCTCGCTCAAGTGCAGCCCTTGCGCAGAGTCAGTGTCAACCCGTCTTCGTTTCCTTTCCCCGTGTCTGGGTGCGGCGAGGAGTGTCTCTTGTTTGTGTGTGTCGCACCATTTGCATGTGCAAGATCCTCCACCCTTGCCACTCCCACCTCTTTCCCCTCCCACCCTCTCTCTCTCTCTTTCTCCACCCCCTTCCCTCTTCCCCATTGACGGGCCGCGCCTCTTCTCCTCCTCCCCCCACACCCCACCCATGATTCCTCTCCCCCGCCCACCTCCCCGTGTCTTTCCCCCGTGGCCCAATTCCAGGTCATCGTCCCCCTCGTTGGGCACCTACCTCCTCCTCCCTCTTTATATTCATCCCTCTCTTCTGCTCCTCCCAACCCTCGTTTCCGATTGCACTTCCTCCACGCCTCCCCCCCAAGCCCATATCCTCTCCTCTTCTACGTATATCTATCTCCAGTTATAATTCACGGATTCAGGCGTTAAATTGTTAAAAGTTCATCCTGAAAACGAAGTGAGAACTTCACACTTTTCCACAGATTTATTTTTTAACAACGACGCGTTTCGATGTCCTGTATCATAATCGTCAGGTAATTCTTAACACAATACCATCAACATCAGGAAATGCTATAGTGTTAAGCGTTACATGTTACGTATTTTATTGATAGTTGGTCATTGTTTTAAAACAAATTCTAATGTTTACACTATTAATTTTTAATTATTATTATTTTTACTTATCATATATTTTTATCAAAATTTTTGCATTGTGTTTCCATTTTGGCTTTGTTTTTTTATTGATGTTGATTTTGTTGCTAGGAGAAATCTTGGTTACCATTGTCATAACAATAAAATGCTCTCACCTTAAGGTACCTACTAAATTTATGAGTATAAACTTATTTATATAATTGTTACTAATATTAACTGTTTTCCTTACATTGTGTTATAGTCCTGATGATGCCAAAATAAAGTGCGAAACGTTGGCAAAATGATGTTGAGATTTTTTTAAAACATTGACCAACTCTCAATAAAATACGCATACATTTGATAAAAAGTGGTCAAGAACCAACTCTGCAAAGTAAAGCATTACTTGATGTTATAAGCCGTGATTAGTGATTATCTGAGACATCAAAAGGCGTCGTTGTCTAAAAATGAATCTGTGGAAAATTACGAAATTATCCCTTCATTTTCTTTCTCCAGCGCCTATGAATTCTCTCATGGAGGTGTGTGTTTGAACTACTGAGTCAAATGAAGAGGGTGCTTACGATGGTGGCCAATGCTTGAAGCTGTAACTTTGGCGTGATAGGTCCACCATCTTTGTTCCACCTTAGCGCTAACGGGCTGACGCTCTGATTTTGCAATGGTACAATGTTTTCATCGATAACTCACCTGTGATCAGCATGAATTTAATTTTTGAAAATGCATTATTCATATGTATTTTTTATTTATTGAAATTAATATTTCGTTCGCAGGTTTCCGCGGCGTTTATCAGATGATATCAACATTTTTCGGGTGACGTCCGCGTATGATGTGTAGGTTCACAGCAGTTTCGCCAGCTATCCTGCTGGCGTCCTCAGGTGAAGGACGAAGGATCCTTCTTCAGCTGAGGACGCCAGCAGGACAACTCGCGAAACTGTTGTGAACTTAAACAACATACGCGAACGTCACCCGAAAAATGTTGATATCATCTAAATTAATAATTATCCGTATTCCCAGCGGAAAACCTTATTAAAATCGTGGTAAAGGTGAGCTTTCGTCCCAAAAATCGTTTATAATCCATAAGTCAAAGTTACTATTTTATATTTCAAGAGTTACTTAAATTTAATTTTCAAGCGAGGAAGGAACAGGGCGGATATTTCGGTTTTCAGGTTACACTTTGATGACGTCATGCCCTCTCTATCTACCTTATTGGTTTGAACCGTTCGAGGTAAATCCGATTAAATAGCTAAGGAGAAACGTGGTCTAATAACGAAAGGTTCAAGATTTTGGTGTTTGTGATGGATAACTTTAGTCTTTAATGTTATGTATTGCGTTTCTAATAAGGACTTTTAACTCGATGAACAATATTCCGGTGATGAAAACTCGATTGGGAAGACTGCGTGAGATTTTAAAGAGGGGTTTAAACACACCAAAATCTAGAACAGGTCGTGATTACATCACGTGACTCCTTACTGTTCGAATTCTCTCGAACGGTTCGAACGCAAACCCCCTGATGGCGTCTCTATCTGTAAAGGTGGTTTGAGCGAAAAATCACTTCACCTAGAATTTGATGAATTTGGCCTCATTTTAAAGAAACTACTCATCTTTCCAATGATATCAAAATATCAACCCCTTGCCCAACTACTTTTCGAGCAATTTGCCTGTAAATATAAGCTGTTTTACATGGGATAGATTATGGCTGTGCGCTCCATAGGGAGAATATTTAAAAAAAATAGGAACTTCTAGCACCTAGATTTTGTCAAGAAACTAACGGTGTTTAGATTGCATGTTTTATCATCTATTTATAAAAAAATAATCTGTTACTCACCGCAATAATTTTTACAGAATCACAAAAAACCCTGCTGTTATGAAGGGTTTTCAGCCGTACGGCGGGAAAAAATGAGTCAAGTCAGAGACTTATGTAGCTTTATTTATTTAATTACTGAGAATTTTGATCATATATAGCTATATCTTTGCGCCATTAATATTACAACATTTATTTCATACTTCTTACAGACGCTGAAATCAAAGAATAAAATTTGAATACGGTCTCCATTATGACTAGGGAACTATCTCGCTCAAACCACCTTAAGGTAGTTTGAGCGAGATAGTTACCCGCTAATCGAGAGAAAGTTTAAAGTGGCTGTCGGTAATGGTGACCGAATACTTAGGTCATTTGTATCGTTAAGTTTCGGTGGGTAATTTGAGGAGTGATGTGTGAGGAAGCAGAGGGTAATATACCTGACCTGTGAAATGTTTTACCTATCGCAGTGCCTAAATGTGTAACTTGTGCGGATGTGCATAGTGGTATTTCAATCAGAATATTTAAGGGTATTCTTATTTTGATGCAAGTGATTCATTTTCCGTGAAAACAGATGGATTTTAATCTCTCGACGTCAACTGTCCTCGGTGGATGTACACGTCTAAGTACATTGTGCACTCTTTGACTAAGTAACTCGATGAAAGTATATCATTGCTTGAAATTTGTCTCATCGCTATAAAGAAAATACTCCTGCAAGTAACACTCATTTCCCCATTTCGTTGGGAATTTAACGACGCTATTTTCTCCTCGTGAGAAGTTTTCTCTGAATACACGCGCGATTGTCATTCATTTTAAGCCTCCTCCTTCCGACGTTCACCTTTCAAGTCGACCCTTTGCTTCCCCTCTTTTAAGACTTTCATTCATTTTGGCAGAATCTTCTGGAAACGACGTTGTTAACGTCGAAAACTTACGGCGCGACGGAATTTGTGGCACTTGTTTTGTGCGGGACGGTTGACTGCCAGGGATGAATTACGCGGGCATTGCTTTGAGTAGAGCCTCCGGTACTCGGCGGTGGGTTTATTTTTAGGTGCGACGTCACCGTGGGTGTGGCAAATAGGTTCTCTCTTGGTTAAGAATTGGAAATGGGTGCTTTTCCTCCCGCGAGAAAAGCTCTTGGGATCGATCGATTGGATTACATAGATACATACGTGTGAATCCATTACGCCATTCCCTTTTGCATTGTGAAGTGAAGGATACACATCAAATACTTGTTCAATATTTCAAACAAGCAGGTAAAATCTAAAATGAAAACAGCAAGACAATTCTATCACGGTAACAATAGACATTTTGCATTTCTTAGATGATACTCGTAATATCTTACTTTAAATAACGCATCTACAAATGCGGTTTCACTGTATTTTGGCAGTGTGTTCCATGATTGAATTGCGCTGACCAGAATATTATGGGATATCAACTGCACTGTGGAGTAAAAATGCACAAAATATATGTATTATTTTGAATGAAAAAGAAGCGAAAAAATGTGAAAAAATTACAGTCAAACACAATGGCACCGTAAAATGCTGTTTAATGTATTCGACAAAGTGTTCCATAATCAATGATCGTGTCCCGAAATTACTGTTTGCAAACTGTAGTTTTATGTGAGGGGTAAATAGTTCCACTGAGTTTTTCGCTTGTAATATTCAAGATGGTAAAATAAGTGGGCGGTCTTACTTCTCACTCTTTATGTCCCCTCAAAACTCCGCAATTGAGGGGAACTCAAGCCTCTGCCAAGTTATTCAGATTTATTTTGAATGGAATTTAATGATGTCGGACAGTTAGCTTGGTCGTTAAATTAATCATTAGAAAAACGTGCTTCGTATGACCTTATCGTTCGATTCATACATTTATGCATGAGCTAAAGCGTCTTCTTTTCCACTGTGGTTGAACGGCGAGGCAACTTGTTGATCGTTGTACATGGAGTGGATGGATAGTGAATTGGGAAGTCTTGAATTATTACTTACGAATTACTTTTTAAGTTTCTTCTTTATTTTCCATTCTCTATTTTGCCATAATCAGGATGAATAATCTTGAAATAAGCAGTAATAGGTGAATTCAATATTATTACTTATCAATGGTGTTACTATATCTGATTTAGGTGGCCGATAGTTAGTGGAATACAATTTTTATTTTCGAAGAAGGAATTGTGGATCCACAAATTTAAGTTTTTCATGTATAATTCGAAGAAGGATTTTGTAAATCAAACTTAGCAATGAACTATTTAGGCATATATATTTTAGCTAGTTTCGCTTCCCTATAGCAACTTCAGAAATAAATCTAGTAGGTAATCTTGTTCCTAAATTGTCTTATTTCCGAAGGTGCAACAGTGTAGCGAAAATAGTCACAAAAATATATCAAAAAGAATAGATTTCTAAGTTTGAATGACTATATTCCTCTTCGAAAATAATTGTGATACTCCTTTCTATTGTATTTTATTGTAAGATCCTTGAAATGACTATTGTGGATATGAAATCTTAATTAGCTGTTTGGATAATTTGGCGTCAAAATGCAATGTAATACTTGTTCCTATTTCATTAGTAAAATGCATTGATATAAAACGATGTTAGTGATTATATAACTGAGTGAGTTAACGCTAAACTGTTCTTAATAAGCCGATTTCTGTGCACAAACGATTTTAGTTTGTAAATTTAGGTCTATCTTCTTAATCCCCTGTCGTCGTCCTATATATATTTTTGGAACGATCGAGGACATTAATTGGAGCAAGTAGAATAATTAATTGTTGCTCAAGTACCTGATGGACTCTTCTGTTAGACACTCTTCGGCGATAATCGGCTTGAGAAACTGAGATCGAATAAAAATCGAGAATCCGTCGGTTCCAATTAGATACATGATGACTGTGCAAACTACATCGCGGGCATCTTTTAAGACGACGCGACGCTCCGGAAATCATCCAATTAGCAGTTGAATGGCGCTTAAGCCAGGTTGTAACGCCCATATTTCCCTGCACCGCCGACACATCGCCTTACTTTAAAAAAAAACATACTAGCCGTTCGCTATGGGAAGAGGGAAAGGTAGTTTACGATCTCGGCACGGGTTCGGCGGACTAGGGGAAAAAAAGGATTGGCAGGGAACTTTTTATCCTTCTCCGGGTCGGAAGCCCGCCTTGTCTCGTTGGGGTAGGTTCCATCCCCATCTGTCGGTAGGACTGACACCTTAAGAGTGGTGTGTGGGGGAATAGTTGTTCCCACCACACGAAGTGTTTTTGCCGTTTCGCCGATCGTATGGTTTCTCTCTCTCTCCACATATCTTGCCTTTCCGTTAGCGTTCTAGTCGCCTATCTCTGTACACCCCTGATCCGTGCGGCACTGGCCGGATTGCCCTATTTTGCCTGAGCGCGGCCCGCGGGACATCGGCCCCGCGCTCTGTGTCGGGCGTTGAGTGCATGTTGACGCTCCCTCAGCGCTTCCCGTGGTGTTGTGACTAAGTCATTGTGTGGGGTGGGTTGGTTGGTGGTGACGCAAGGCCGATGCGATGCGAAGCGACGACCCAATTCCTTTGATCCCTATTATCACTTAGCATGGGCGTGATGCGTCTCCACTGGATTCTTATGCCGTCACGTCAGTCGATGAGGCATTCAAGTTTTTTTTTACAAAGTTACAGGAAGCTAGCTGGAACGCTGGCGAAATATTGTCCATCAAAAATGGATAAACGCGGATGGAAACCCGGAAAATCATTCTCTTCATCAAAAAAACTCCGCGGAAGCCTTGACGAAAAATTCAAATTTTTTCTCCCCCTCTCTCCCTTACAAAAAAATCATTATATTTTTCCCGCTTGGAAATCTTAAAACGAGGAAAATATTGCATAGATGTGATTTTCCTCGCCCTAGACTCTCATAAAAGATAGCCTGGCAAATCTCTTGTCGTGTAATTTAAATTAATGTAATGTAACGAATAGATCACTATATAATTTGAGATAATATCAGCATCAAGATTTTATTTTAGTACCGAGTCCATCTGAACATTAGGCTCAACATACAAGTACATGCGTTTCATTCCCACGCAACATAGAGTATGTAAGAATAATGTTATCGGTACATCCCCTGAAGCCTGGTTATGAACGTGCACACTCATTGTTCATTACACATTTTGCTCTAGGTATTTTCTCACCTTCCCTTTTGATTGTTGGAGGGTTTTTTGTTCTTATTTATTCTGTTTATATTTTAGCTGTTTTTTTAGTCTCACTTTCACTATTTTTAATGCATTTTTTTTGGGTGGAAATGTAAGCGAAGGCTAAATTTGTATAGATGGATTTTATTCTCATGGTTCTCTGATTTTAAATAAAATGTTAAATAAATTATCGCATAATTTAGATTGAGCGTTAATTTTATTTTTTTTAATGTTCGTAATCGTGGTGAATAAAATTCGATACAAGTTATTGCGCCAAAATATATCGTTTTAGTTACTAGTGTATTTTTGGCTGATCAGAGAATTCGTCGAGAAAATGAAAAGAAAAGTTAATTTCAGCAGAGAAGACGGTCGCCGCCAAGAAAGCGCATTGAAGAGGATTTAGCGGGAAGAAGACAGCCAATCAGAGCAAAGAATAGAGAATAGAAGTCCTACAATAAGCCCTGGCAAAATACTGTCCCAACAATTCAATCTGAAGACGCCCGTTGGCACACGAGAGAAACTGACAACAGATGCAACCAACGCGGTAAATAACCAAAAACATCTATCGATAGCAACATCAAAATACTATCGAATCAAAAGTATCGATTCAGAGAAAATATCGATCTTGAACCAGCGGTGATATCTTCATGCTCTTTTTTATTTTGAATTAGTTGTTAACAAAATCAAAATTTTAGAAATATGCTTTGTTCAATAACGCGATACATTTTCATGATCTCTTAAATAGTCGCCATTTACTACCGAAAAAAAATTTATAGTTAAGATTCCAAATAAAAAGAAAAAGGTCAGTAAAAGTAGAATTTCTGTTTAGCAACTGACGAAGACTTAGATTATCAGTTGGTGAGTGTTTACTTAGTATGAACTGAACGTAAAACTGCCCGTATAAAATTCAAAATTTAATCAAACAAAAAAGCAATTAAACCAATTAAAAAAAACAATATTATATCGACATTCTGGAGGTCGGAGAAAACCATTAATAATGTTAAAAACGTCCGTGAAAAACTATGAATGGAAAAAATATCGACCACCGTACGCTATGTATCGATGTTTCTAGACTACCGACTTTCGATGCTCATTCCCAGCGGAAACCTACGATGAACCAGAATCAGAAGGCTATTTAATCCTTCTGAACGTGCAATTTGTTCGGATCATTGTCGGAATTCTTAGTGGTGTCTGTGGTGATGGTTTATACGCTTCCTTCGTCGAGTTTTGTGTACAACTCAAGTCTACGAGTATGGCGACCCTCGCTGTCTCTCAAAAGCAAAAGGAGAAAGCGTATCTTCGCCATGCCCTAATGGCTCAGACACTCGTAAAAGCAATGGTTTTTACTGCATCTTTGTTCTCTCCATCCATTAAGCTGGGGAAGCTAGTTGAATGGTACACTTCGCCTATTTCCAGCGTTTCTTCGAGTGAGCAATGGGTCTCAGGTTTTGATGCATTGCTCTGAAATTAAATTTTATTTAAACATAAAAAAAATATACAACCCTTGAGTTTCTCTTGTGGTACTTTCACCGATGCATTTAATGTTACGAAATTCCGCATAAATCACCAGCGAAAACCTTTCTAAACTTCGGCGATTATGTTTCTAGGGTGAGTGATGAGGCATTTTTGGTTTTCGGCTTTATTCCATAAGCGGCTGCAAGTTAAAGGTCCGAGTGAAAAAACTGCACCGTTCGCTTATAAATGTTTAACTCCCCTATAGAAAATTTATTTGGAAGCGATTCAGTACTTTTATCATCTCGAGTGAAATTGCAGCATTGACACAAATTACGCATGACGTCAGCAAATGAGTTCGAGGTCGTTACTAGAGCCGTTAGACATGACATGGATTATTCTTCATTTTTTAAGTAATCTGTATCAGTGGCCATTAAAAAAATAGCCGTTATGTTCGAACGGTCAATAAATTAACAATAAGCATATAATAAAAAGCAAAATAGCTATTAGTATTTTAGTTTTTATTTCTCGTTTTAATCAAAATTGAAAGGACGCATTGAGTTTTCTGTACTACCTCAAGGGAAACTTTACCTGAACTGAGTATTCTCAGACGTAACTTTGTAAAAATCCGTTTTGACAGAATAAATAAAAATTTTGTAACTTTCACAATGAGTTTTATTTAATACGACCTTTTTCATCGCATAGGCGACACCTTCGGGTCACTGTTAGCATTCAGGTAACCTGATGATGTCACCTATACGATGAAACCGATCGTATTAAATAAAATTCGTTGTGAAAGTTACAAAATTTGTATTGATTCAGCAATAGCAAAAATACCTTTTTAACATAGGATTTCAAGGTATTATCCGCTGCGTTTCCATGTTTGACGCCACACGCCAAGGGTTGCTCTGGATATAACTTTCCTCCCTAACAGTATTTCTATTGTATGCATGCTCGAAGGTTGAAGCCGTCACTTTGCGGTATTTCATTGAAAAATATAGGATAATTTATGTTAAAAAGACATTTTTGGCATTGAAATAAATCTTGTCTCGTGCAATTTTGATGCGAATTCGAAACTTCACGCGAGTTTCGTGATATAGCAAGGAATGTCTGATACAGAAGGCGTCATAAGTGATTAATTACGATAAATTGCCTTTCTTTGCCTTTTATGGGCAATTAAAAGCCAGAAGGACATTACGAAAAATAGCTTTCAAACCACCAATTTTCATTAAAATGAGCGATTCTATTTCAGTTTTTCCCGTGGTCTCCCAGCTCCTGCGTATAAACATATCAATTGGTTACCGTGTCTGACGTCACTGGTGCCAACTTGCTCTGGTCCTGCTGAGAGTGCATTGCAAGAATAGCTCATGCGCCCCTCATATTGTATGGTATATGCTCCTCGATGGCCTCAACCATCGCTCACGTGTATTCGGAAGAACACTTGCCTATTTGTTCAATGATGGATCCCTTCCGTCTTTCGCGAATCAGGAGCGCAAGGGATGTGGGTGTGGTTGAGCGGGGAGGCGGTACAGAGAGGGGGATGCGGCCGGAGTGCATGGCGGGAAGAGTGCAGTTGGAGAGCGTAGCGTGGTGCATCCCAGGCTCAATCACGGACGTAGACGATGCGTTGGGATAGGTCGCTTTGCGGCCGCCTCGCGTGGGGTGGGTGGGAGGGATTACAGAGAGGGTGGGAGGGAGGAAGGGAGGGAGGAGGGAGCAGCTGTTCTGTGATAGGAGGGCGGGAGAGTAAGTTGGGAGGTGGGGATGTTATGGAGGTGGAATTGGAGAGTTGCAGTGCAGTCAGAGAGAGAGGGATGGGGGGGGGGACGGATGGTGTTGTCGTACCCCCTCCATACCCGCGTTTTCCAGGGGACGTCGACCCCTGGAGCTGCCGCTTTGCCGCACGACGGGCGTGCGACGCGGTGGTGCGGCCACTCGCGGAAACACGAACCAAGCCGGCCCGCGTGGTGCACTGAGTGCAACGGAATCCTTAACTCTCTTATCAATTAGTGCGACGAGCCGATATGTCGTCTTCAGTAGTGCCGTGGGCTGATTTATAGCTTCAATAGTGCTACCGGAAGATCAATGGGCTTCAGTAGTGCCACACACCTATGTATCAGCTTTGACAGTATCACGAGCCAATATATTGGCTTCAATTGTGCCGTGAGCTGATATATCGGATTCAGTAGTGCCACGGTTGTATCGTATATATCGAATTTGAACGACCCCGAACTGATATATCGGATTCAGGAGTGCCACGAACCGATATATTGTCTTCAATAGCGCCACAAACTGATATATCGGCTTCATTAATGATAAGAGCCGATATATCGGCTTCAATTGTGCCACGAGGTGAGATGTCGGCTTCACTAGTGTAACCGGCCGATATATTGGCTTCAATAGTATCACGTGCCGAGTTATCAGATTAAGTAGTGCCACTAGCCTATATATCGGCTTCAAGAGTTTCACAGGCCGATATATCGGTTCATGCATGCAGCATTAATAAATTATTTAATGCTGATTGAAATTAGTTTTTTGTTTGTACTGTGATGAAAATCTGTGGATAGAGTTTACGATAATCAAATATGAGACGGTAAATATAAACTTCAGATTGCTATCTTCAAATACTACCTTGTTAATGTGAAATGAATGTAATTCCATTTAGTCTTTAATTTCAACAGAATGACTAGTGACAGGTTAGTGTGCACGTATCGCAAAATATAAACTACCCACAGGTAGCGGAAATGTCGGTCAGCCAAGGAAAGGGTAGCGTGACAACAGAAACTAGGAAACAATGCAATTGTTGATGAAATTGGCCGCAGGAGCCTGCTATAAAGCAAAAAGAAGAAAGTCGCAAAGAAAGAAATAATGCTGTTATCATTTCAAGAATTACATTATATTGACAATTTGTCCTCAATTTATAAATTATACATATATATTTCAAACATTAAATTCAATATAATCATTCAAAAACTTTAAGTTAGTACACTTATTGCGTAAACTGCTGTTTTTATAATGACTTTTGGTGACGTTATCGTTATTGCTAAGTTATAATATTTATGCTTGCAACGAATGTGCAAGAACCTGCGCTGAACACAAAATAAAAACGCGCTGAACACAGGCTTACTGCATAAACAATGTTTGCCATAATTATGTTTACTAGTATTAATTCTATCATATTGAAATATTTACTAGCATATACACGGGGATGTACGTATGCATCCTTCGATGCATAATAACACCGTGGCATTGCGGACTTCTGTCGCCTCCAAAAATAGTACAGACTTGTGGCCCAAATCTAGAATCTTTCGTATTCCCAACGAATTAAAAATCGTTCCTTTCGTTCATCCCTGTAGTTGAGCAGCTACCTCTGTGGTGGTGAAGTGAGCTAAAATTTCGCACGCCATTTGTATACGAGTGGGAATGTTCCTGTAATATGGGGGGCATCGCAATTACGTACATTACAATCCGATCGATGTTCTGTCTCGAGATATTGGGAGCTTTCCAATTGCTCCAGTGCGCTGCTCACCTAGCGACACAACGGTTTTTCTTTCCATTCGTTTCAGACCCAGTGCGCACTCCGCTGTGCACTTCGAAACAGACGATGGGAGCGGATTTGATGTGCGCTTATGAGTGCGCTGGAGAAGAAAACAACGTTTATAGTCACAACAGCGATTGCTGTTGTTGTGTTGAGTTTCGTCTTAGGCGTCGAACATGGATATTGTTAAAGGTTTAAATTATTTGCGGTAAATAACATTTCTTTTTTACCAATTGAAAAAAAAATCGTCAAAAAGCTAACATTTTGAAGTATTTATGTGGAGTGAATTTGTTAACTATTTATGGAACATTAGTCGTGAGACTTAAGAATTCTACCTGCCGGATGGTTACCGAACGTTTCGCCTGCGCTCATTGTGCCTTTCATCGTCGCTTGTGTGCGCTGAAGTGCGCTAATTTGCCCGATCTGTGCTAACTTCAACATATTAAAAGGAAAGCTCCAATTAATTCACTGTGCAAATACTCTGCCTAAGGGTTGGTATTACCAATTAATAAATAATACTAGCAATCTTTTATTTTTGCCATGCACATTTACAAGGAATTTACTCTAACTTTCAAAAATCGGAATACGTACCTAACCAGAAATTAGAGAAAACATAATTCAATTTAATATGCGGCAACTGTGCATGCGCATCAGAAGTACTTAAATAGTGATATTTACTCGTATAAATCAAATTTATATTTATACACTCTTGTCCCAATAGTTCAGATACTTGTCATCAGGTGCCTATTTTACATAAATCAATCATACATTCCCTTTCAGGAAATAATTTTTTCCCTCAGTTTAATACATGTTTTTTTACAAAGTGATTATACCTGTCGTATTTTTTATTAACTTTTTATTCTAATCAGAAATGCTATTACCTCTTGTTTCCGTAGCCCATTAGTATTAATTAAAGTACCGTGATACTTCATATTGAATATAAATTCATCTTTGTATTGATGGCTTTGATGCCTTCAGGGGATAGTATCTTGGATGGAAATAATTGCGTAAAATCATAGTGTACTTTATGAGTTGAGTTAATGGTAGCAACTCAACCATCCTGCACAAAAATCTTAAAAACTCCTACGAGCGACAGAGAGTGTTGCACAGCTGATCAAAGGACTAGATTGGGTGCCGTTAGAGACTCGGAGGCTACATGATATGCTAAGATTACTTGGTACATTCAGATCAGGCGAGTTTCGGTACGACACGAAGAATATTATTTTGATACCGCTGTCTATATCTAATTGGTAGAAGCGACGAAATACGAGAGATACTCTGCGGAACTGATATAAGTACAAAAATGCCTTCTCTCCCCCCACCTTTAGTGATCATAACAAAAAAGCGAGACACTAGCATTCGACAAATCGTTAACATACAGTTGACCTTTGTCCTTTTACCCTATCCTTTTCTCTTTTCCCTCCCCTTGCCTTTGAGTGCTAACACCCCCTGCCACACGCCTCTGCGGCAAATCGCAGGATAGTATGCATATGTAGATGGAAAATATTTCAATTTAATAATCAATTATACAAATACCGTGGGTAAGGGTAGCCGAAAAAAATAAACTAAAGATGGAAACAAATACTGCGCTACTTTCGGTAGCAAGTCACGAATGTGAGGAGAAAATCCACCATAAATCGTAGTAAATGGATGGAAAACCCAGTTTTTGGAGGATTTTCCTTGTCAATTTCACCGAGCTCGGCGCTGGTAGTCTCATGAGGAAACCCGACGACTTTAAAGGTCGCTGTGTTTGGGGATCGCATTGGCTGGGCGTCCGCACACCTTCGCCGGTTACTAATCCGGTCGAACGCGGCGGCCTTCGTCGGGTGCCCGAGACCTGTCCTTTAGGTGCGTCTCGCGGCCAGAGTCGGGCCTTGGGCGGAGGTCGAGCCGATCGAAGGGCGCCGAAGGTTAGCCACGAAGGGCAGCGCGCGGGGTGAAAGGGCTTGGAAGGTGAGTGAAGGCAGGTTCTCTACGGGCGTCAGAACACAACTTATGAACGTAAAAGAAAGAAACTTAGTTTACTCCGCGTGACAATTTTATTTCACTTGATAAAGACTTCGTAAGTCGAAACCTTGATTGGCAAGAGAAATGAAACTGTTTTCGTGGACTGTACAAAGTTTCCTTAATTTAATAATGGAGTACCGCAAATTTGCGTATGAAAGCATTAATTCTGTTATTAACTTAACATTACCCTTTCGTTCTCGCGGAATTTTCCTTTTTCCTTCTCCGAAAGCAAAATAATTTTTTTAAATATCGATTATTATTTAAAGTTTTGACTATTCATTTAAAAATTGTTTGCTATTTCACTTTTTCACGAGGTATGTAACAGATTTATGAAAGATTTTTGTGATTTAATGCAGTTTAAGTCAAAAATATAACTCTGGATAAAGAATTATTAATTCCTTTTCACTCTCAAAAAGTTGTGGCCTAATTTTTTAAAATTTCAACTGTTTATTAAAAGTTTTTACAATTTTATTTAGTCTTAATTATTTATCTTTAAAAATTGATTGCTAGTTCACTTTTTCATAGAGTATAGAATATATTTTAACAGATGTTTATGAAAAAGTGTAATTTTAATCTTTAAAAATTACACGAAAAGCAATATCGATGTAATAAAATCAAGATTTAAACAAAATAATTTGACTATGAGCTCATATTTTTGTTTTGAGGAAATCTAAGGAAGCCGATATGCCGATGCCTTGAGCGCGTAAAGTTTCAGGCAGTTGAACTTCAGCTGTTGCTGATTTCATTCAGAAAAGTTTAATTTTCATGTCGGCTAAGAAATTTTACAAGAACATTGAAGTGAAATATTTTTTCACATTTATTTATTTTTTTTAATGTAGGTACCCTAGAATGTTTGTAATTAATTTTTTGTGAGGAAGGGTTCCATGAAATATTTAACACTCATAAAAGGTTCCGTGAACCTAAAAAGTTTGAGGACCAATGCATTGAGGTAGGAGACACATCTTGTATGCGACAAGGTTATGTTTCAGAGCCTCTTTTCTTCTTACACATATATTGTGCACATCAGGACGGCCCTCAGCATTTCCAGCGAGCAGGCTTGCACGGACGCCATCGGGGAATATGAGCAGGGAACATGGGAACATGAGAGTGTTAGAGAGCGTTCATAACTCATCTAGAGAACATGACGCCAAATATGGCTCTCATTCATCTCATTAGTGATGTCATTTACTTAGGCAGTGAGGAATAATTGGTTTCTGATTCGGGCGATTGCAACTTATAGCATAAGCTGGTTGCATCTATTTTTGCTTATGTACAGATTTGCGTGTAGGTTTGCATAGGCGTGTTTTCATTGGTGACATCTATAGATAAAAATGGAAGAAATTGCATAATATCGATTTGGTTTTTTGGCAATTCAAACGCTATTTTAGCAGGTAGCCTTATGGCACATGACAAATATTTCGTAATAATTCGATTGCATATGCAACATTTTCTTCTAAACGAGAAATAATATATTTCTCATTATTATAATTGTTGCATACAAATATCAAGGTGTCCCGCCGATTCCAATATTCGAAGAGAAAATATATTTAAATATAATTTCGTCTTAATTTCGAATACCGCGCCGAAACCTCATGTCATATTTTGCTGTAATTAACGAAAAAAATGTAAATCATAATTCTGAAGTTATATTCACTACTGCCTATGTGGTGATTCCGAAACACATTAACAGATGCGCTTAAGTGAACTATGGTCCAAGAATATTTTTCGACTTACCTACTTAAAAAGTTATTAAAATGTACACTCAGTGACCCACGGTGTCAGTTTAAGTTACGTTATTTTCTTAGATTCAACGTGAATGGCCCATGAAGAAGTAATGAGAGGTGCTTGAGGGACACGGAGGTGTGTAAAAGGGAGGATAAAACAGTGAAAGTGTTACTTAGCGTGAAGAGAGGTGGCACTCAAGGCAATGTGACGATCGCGTGCGTGGTGGAACGAGGAAGTGAACCCTATCAGCAATCTAAGTGTGCTAGCCTCGAGATGAAAAATCTCACCTCAACATGCTACAACTTCGTTGTGCCTGACCCTTTAAAAATGTCTTAAACTAGAGATGGAACGAATCTTAAATTTCCTCCAATCCGAATACGTAGACACCTCGACTTTACCAAAATCAATTCGTTCTTATCCGCGTTTCTGATCATGAATCGCAGTTTTTCATTTGTCTCATGGGAAATCAATCCGTTCCAGTATTTCAGAAATTTTGAGAGTAAAATTAGTATGGACTCGTGTTTCATAAAGTGTGTTCCTTAACCCTTTAACTGCGCAAATAATCTGAAATATAGCTCTCCCCAAACGCAAACTTTTTTTCTAAATTTTTGCGTAATTTTAATATCTGTTTTTTTTATTTGAAGTAAAACTAGTTTTAAAATTTACAATGAGTAATTATCGTCTGATTTTACTGTTGAATACGAATTGTTGAACTTTACTTACTAAAACCATTAACCAAACTCAAATCGCCAATAGACGATAGGAGCAGTTAAAGGGTTAAAACAAATGTCACTACATCGATGCTGGAATAATTTTTTTCCATTTATTTAATATTTTCCTGAAAACAGCCTCCACATTAGCCTTACATCAGGTATTTTAACAACAACTGATCCCCCTGGCAGACCTTCGCGTTCTCAGTTTCGCATATGATACAGTCGAGGGTACTTGGTTCAAATCTCGTTCCAGAAGAGACCTATTCGGGAAGGACTGGACCGCGATAATGTGAGGGACGTAATCATCGTCAAATTTCACGTTTGACTAGATGAATTTGTGCTTTATAATTTCCTCACTTTTATTTCCGACCTTGGTTTCGACAATCAATGTCATCATCAAGGTGAATAGCTAGCTTTCGCTGTATTGGGTGCTTTCGAATTAGTGTGGCGATAGCCGGCTATTGACGGCAGCGGTTAGCGGTCGCCAGGCGACTAAATGAAATAAAATAGCTCAAAGGGGATATTCACGCATGCGCAGTCAGTATCGCTTACACATGTACCTTGATACCGACAATGATTGTCGAAACCATGATCGGAAATAAAAGAAGTGTGGAATGCGCTCAAAGCTAAAATTCATCTAGTGACGTGTACAAGTTCCAGAGAGTTACGCCGGAAACCTTCGCTAATAATCATTTTTAAATGGCATTTTTTTATGTTTTCAAGATAGTCTGAATGGGACGCCAGTTAACCCCTTTGTTCTCAGGAAATTTTTGGCACTCTCACATGAATCCAGGGTGGTTATCCAGCAATGTCGACGTTCATCATGTCGACATTCATTCATTGAGGATTTCAATGAACGGCAAAAAACCCAATCGAACGACATTTTGAACGAATCTATGAGCTGATGTCAGAGCCGTTGGCTCAGTTTTGTGTTCCGTTTCTTCTGCGTTTAGCGCACCGCTTCGAGTTTCGCATTTGCTTTTATTGCAATTTGGCGGCAAAGTAAATCTAAGGAAAATGGAACCCACAGAAGGCGGTTAGTTTTAACCTAGGATTATGAATTATGTGTATTTTAGCATGTGTTTTTGTGTGTTACATAGAAGATTTAAACAATATTTTATGTCATGAATACATGGATTTAATTAATTTACGGCGGTTGAGGCTGTTAATAACTTTATCATTATTATCCAGTTCCGTGGTTATATTTATTTTTGCACGTCCGTTTTACTAGTTTGAGGCAGAAAAATTTAGTTCTAATTAATCATAGGCAACCGTTACGTGACGCCTTGTCAGCGGGAAGTCCTGTCGGCCTGTATGGAAAGCCATAGGACCCTTGCCGTCGGCCATCCTCCTCATTACTACGCCGCCTCGCTATTCCCGCTTCTACAGCCCAGTCATCCATGTCTCTAAAATGTGAACGGATGGAAGGTTATCCATGAAAAAGGATTCGTACAAAACTCTTTTAATATATGCGTCCAACATGCGTGCAAGTCGAAAGGTACTTCGAATCACACGAGCGTCAACGGCATGCTGAGATATCTTTGAAACTCAACAGGGAAAGGAATTCCTTTTTAAGTAAAACAAACCCAAGGCATCCAAATAGTATTTACAAATGAAATAACTTCTGGATGAGTGATATCCTGATTGCATAGATCATACCCATTAGAATGGCGATAATGACCATTATTACGAAGAAGACTGATTTTCCACTAGGGATACAACTATGAAGGCATTAAATAAATTAAATACGAGGATTTCTATTAGTATACATGTCGGGAATGTCATGAATCAACCTCGATTTATGAAAATATGTTAGAAGTAAATAAGCGTTACTCACTTGACTCTCATATACCGCCAAAACACTAACAACAACACACTAACGGAAAGCGCTTGAAAAGCTTGGCGGCGGGGCGGGGGGATTTCCCATGATGCTCTTTGATTTCAGATGCGACGCTAGCGCCGCCGTCCGCCGAAAAATTACGGTCGACATGGAAGCTTCGGTTTTGAGTCGACCCGTGAACCAAGAACTGCCAAATGAGCCGTGGGCGCCATATTGTCGGAAATTTGATGACGTATTTCAAAAAATCTGAAATATGATGACGAAATTTTAGATTGTCGACACTCCCGGATAACCCCCCAGTCCTCGGTTAACGTTTGAAGTTGACGCCAATCCGTCCTTAATCCGTGAAAGTTAAACCGTCCTTTGAGGGTGTACAACACCTGCAGCCCTATGCGCTATTTGTTTACGCGGCCGCGGACACGTTAAGTTTCGATTTCGCGGTTGAGCCACGAAAATTAAAAAAATACGAGTCGCTAAGCATTTCGTAAAATATTTCGTTATCATTAGCGTATGGTGGAATACTAGATTAAAAGTATCGTGTATTATTTAATATTGTTGTTTATGGAAACTGTACTTCGTTATTGGATGCATTTAAAACTTTGAATCTAGTTTAAATCATCGAAATCGTATAACGGTTGACGATAAGTTGACTGTATTCTGCAGGAGACGAGACAGATAGTAAAAAAAATCATTTGTAACTGGATGTAATTTTGTGGAAACAGAAACCATTCTCGTTATTACAAATCTAATGAAGAGAAGATTTTAATTACGTGACTGATACGATGGGCTGAAGGGCTATCGAGCTCGAAATTCTCTCGTAGACGTTTTCCACTAGTTAACATCTGTGGCATACGAAACATAGGTGTATGCGCAATTAAAAAATAAATGTTTACTTCTAAGGTATTTACTTAATACAGAATATTTTGAAAAGATTAAGGTTTATTATATTTAATACGAGTAGTACGTATTGCTAGCGTAATAGGAGGTTATTGAATGTAAACAGCGAAAAATTCCGATTTCGCGGGCCGTCATCACCACGAAAACTGAACCGCGAATCTTTCGTGGGGAATGTTTCGTGAAGTGCTTAGCGACTCGCACATTTCGAGATTGTGACGTTATTTCGTGATTCGGCCGCGAATCTTTCGCGACCACGAAACTTTCGTGGATTACGCTGGCCTCAAAACGCCGTTACAGGTACTTAAGCTTTTCATGTTTATGCAACTGTTTTGAGAGATACTTCGTTTCTTTTTTAACCAAAGGGTAGAGCAATAATTAAACTATGTTTTCATAGGACATTTTTTCCCTGATGCCTACATGGTTAGAAACTACATGTAAAACTTGGTGAATTTTGGCTTTTTTCGACACCTATTGTAGCAGCGCCAGAACTTAAACGGAAAATTAACCTGATCAATACATTAATCAATCCTTCATATTTGAGCGGAACCTATTACTAAGAGTTCATTTGCGCTACAAGGCATCAATTATGTAAATCGCCAACCCTTATGCAGTGTTTTTTCGATATCTGATTGCGTGGAAGTCTTTCCCCGAGGCTTTCCCCTTCTTTTTCCCGCGGGAACCCCTTCTGGCACCTGTGGAGCGCCCTGAGCCTCTTCTTGGTCCGCTACGTGACTTCCCCGAAAATACAAGAAACGGTTATTAAAGGAGTCAAGTTCTCTCGATGATCGAACAATTCCTTATGGACCCTCGTCGGTTACGACTGCACACGGAAGAGGTTTACAAAGAGACAGCCTTGTGAGTAGGATGACCATGGCTGAGCGTCGTTGCATTTACTATTTACATTTACATTGCACTGCGCGCCTTGCGGACAACCCTCTGACTGGGCAACAGCGCGCGCCTCTCACTTTCTCTTCCGTGCATGCTCCTGGCAGTTCAACGCGCATTTTTTCCAAAATAAATGTTAATCGATATTGATTAACCAACGAATTCCTTTAAGATTTTATAACTGGATTCATGATGATGAACTCGAGAGCTTGAATAAGATCCAAACGGCGGTTTTCAGGGTTGCGCGGAACGGAAAATAACGCAGCCGTGCATTTGCATCTATAACTAAAATACTAATGAGTTGAACAATATGAAAATTCGTAAAATTATTAAGAAAAATCTTTGCTACAATATTTGAAAAGAAAATTTCGATATTTTGATCCGTGTTGTTATTACGAAGCCGTAAATGCGATGCATCCGTCCGGTACCCGGAAAAATGCGCTAAAATTCTGTTTTTAAGCACACACTAAAATCAATATAAACGGTAAAAAGTTTTGTACACCATCAATAAACGCAGAAATAAACCAGCTTTAATGTGATGTACTTCATTTTAAAATCGATTTAGCCATCTGTGAGATATTAGTCTTCAAACTCGGGTGACAGAATTTTGCAACGGACAGTAGTGATGTGCTTATTCCGTGAAATTTTACGAAAATGAAAAAAAAACGCTTTTTTTAGCTAAAAGTGTTTTTTCCATATATTTTTACACCCGTGCAATAATTTAAATGGTATTAACATTGTTAATTATACAGATAATTTACAGGACATTCAAGAGAACTATATGTTTTTCCCTTGCGGTCCATCAAAGATGTCAACGCAAGGATGGAACTTCATGTATGTTATAACCCGTGATGCTGAATTTAATGAGAGCGCTTAATCGGCCAGGCCCGTGGTTTGATTCCCTATCCAGGAATATTTTTTTCTCGCTCTAGTTTCAACGAATTTCATCTCCTTAATTCGGCAGTATGAAAATCGACGGAAAATGTATGCTTTGCTATGAATACGATATATTTACCTGAATATGAAAACTAAAGCGTTAAAAACATCGCAAAAATGGCTGTCGGAGTTTTTGAAAGCCCTTGCTGGAATTTTCCAGCAGTGAAAGGATTAGTATCGCGGTGCGATATTGGAGTCAGAATATCGCACGCCTGCTGCTCGCTCTGGGATGCGACCGAAGGTAGTCAAGGGTGTTGGTTGGAGGGTGGCGGTCATGGAGCAACTTATCCTGAAAATAGCGTAATGTCACGGAAAAAAAATTATTGGTCTAGTTCGAATTAAGTTGTTTTAACTTGTGGGCGCGGTGTCGTTGGTATTGGGTTTATTCTTCTTCTTATTAAAAAAATATTTTTCAAACATTCGTGTGCATCTTAAAAAATGTAAATAAAGGATATAAGAATATTGCATGGTTCGCAGAGATCTGATTTATTGCTGATAATGTCCGTAGGAGTGGCTTTGAACTATCGATTGACGGGGAGTATCAACGCCAAATTGTTTACAGTTTTTGCAAACGGAGTTGTAAACGGTTGCGAAATGACTTTCTTTTAATATTTTAATGACAAATTATCTATCCGCTAACAATACCGACAAGTACGCTTCAAGAAGTCTAATTATGTTTCTCTGTACGAGTAGTTAATAAAAAATACGAAAAATTTAGAAATGAAATTCAGTAAATATGACGAAAAGCTCTCCTCTGATTGGCTGCCGGTAACGTAGCGTGACGGAAAAGTTTGACTTTGACAAGGTTCACTCATTGCCCGTTGACGGTGCCGTCAACGTCCGGCCATCGTAACATGTTCCATTACATTACAATCAACTAACTTCGCGAACGCCACCGGCCGCTTCCGTCACGTCAGGAAACGTTGATCGCAATCCCACCTTTACCTATTTTTTCGATGGCATCAACGTCATCGATAAATATACTTTTAAGGTGGTTCATCCGTGACTTAACTCTCTTACTTACTTAGGTGGCCATTCAAATCGTGAGGTTTTTTGACTCGTCAAGCGCTTGTCTCCACCTCGGCCTGTCCTGCATGGTGTTTTCAGCCGCTCCTATTTTCCTCCTCATGTCCCTCAGTCCCATCTGGTCGGTCCACCTCAGTCTTGGTCTTCTTGGAGGTCTTTTTCCTATTGGTCTCCCCTTAATTATGGTTTTCAATAATGAACTATCCTCTATTCTATTTACATGACCCGCCGATCTCTGTCTTCTACATTTTGCTTCTGCCACGATGTCTGCTTCCTTGTAAAGTTCTCTTAGCTCCTTGTTATTCCTAATTCACCACTGTTCCTCTTCTTTTATTGGTCCATATATTGTCCTAAGTATTTTATTTTCAAAGGTGATAAGTTTCCTTTCCGTCTTTTTACTGATTGCCCATATCTCTGAGCCATATAGGACTACTGGCCTTATAATTGTTTTGTAGACTGTTTGTTCAGTCTTTCTTGGTAGAATTTTGTTCCTAATATTTTTTGTAATGCCCAATAGCATTTGTTTCCATTTAAAAGTCTTGTTTCTATTTCAACTTCTTCATTGTTGTATTGGTCAATAGTGACACCAAGGTACTTAAAATCCTTACTTCTTTGAAATTTGTGCGAGTTAACTTCCAGGTTGGTTATTCCTTCTGGGTTTTCTTCCTACTTTAAGATATTTGGTTTTTTCTTCATTTAATTCTTACCCCACTAGTCTTGCTTGAGATAGCAATTCCATAGCCAGGTTTTTGAGGCTATCCTCGTCTTCTGCTAGCAAGGCGACGTCATCTTCGAATGCCAGTACATGACTTTGGTGCCCACAAACAAGCCTTCATTTAACTCTTTTGCCTATCTCAGTGTTCCTTCAATTGCCAAATTAAACAGCAGGGGTGACAAACCATCTCCTTGTTGGACACCTGTATTTAATTTTAAAGTTTCTGAAAATTCGTTATTTATTTTTACCTTACATTTCGATTCACCTATGCCAGTCCACATTCCTGCCAGTCTAATTAGATTTTCAGGTATACCCTCTACTCATAGTATGTCCCATAACTGTTTACGGTTCCTCCGTGACTATGTGAGTCACTATAACAAATACTAAAATTCAACTTTCTGTTTAATTGGTTTAAAAAAATCATGCTTTCGTTGATGACATGCGCTAGCTATTGAAAACCTAAATTAAGGTACCAAATTAAGTATTAAAAAGATTATTCAACGAATATATTTTTCATGAACGCCTTTTTTAGCGTTAGACGCCAACTGCAGCGCCATTTCTATGGAAGCATCGCTTTTAGTCTACATTTATCGCAGTATTAATTTAATAACAAAAAAATAAGGCGGTACGATACATCTTTTTTATTTTGATTCGATTTCCCTGGAGTTTTCGCCGTTCTTGAACACTTTTCCGTGAAAATACCTTTTATATCAGAAAGAAAAATACTATTTCTCCCCGTGTTTCTCCCACCGTCGCTTTTAACACCACGTACTTTCAAGTTCAATTTGCCAGAAAATTTGCGTGGAAAGGTAAAATTTTGCATTCAATATCATATAAAGGAAATGTATTTCTACGAGTATCCAGAATATGAATGAAATGATATTTATGTCCTTTTGCGGGGGAACCAACTTAAAAACGTATTTCCTGATGAGAGTTACAGAATAGCTCAACAATGGGTGGGAGGTGCGGTCTTTGGAGGGGAGGGGAGGTGGGAGGAAGGGGTTGGCGTGGCGAGAGGAGGCGGGGGGTGGTAGGAGGTAGGTGGGAGGGAGGGTGGGAGGGAGGGTGGGAGGGGAGGCAAGCTTTCTCCTTATCACTGACCTACATCCCGGGCCGAGGGTGATGACCGCGGGTATGCATCCCCCGGTGCCTGGCTAGATAGGGGAGGGTAATAGGGGGGAGGGATAGCAGCGAGGGGAATGAGGCAATTGGAGTGCTTCCTACATCCATCTCTACTTCGCTCTCCTGCTCGCGTTTGCTTCTGTTGCAGCTCTCATCCCCACCTTTTGCCTCTCGCACACAATCCGGCAGTTCCAAGAGACGAAGGCGTTTTTCTCGCTGCTGATGACTCCCTTATCTCCCTCTCTCTCTTACGTCTGCTCGTAATATCCGTGCCTTCTTTCCTACTTCTCAAGTAAGGTTTTGCGTACTATTTTGTCCTTATTTTTGCGTCAACATCTACACACCACCATGCGATACGCTACAGGACGGACGATGCTCTATATTCTTTAAAAGCGATATTAAAAATATATATCGATTTTTATTAAAAATTTTGATTTTTCGCAAAAAAAAAGTTTGATGACTCGCCCCAATAACGAACAATTCTCGTCTTTGAAGTCGTGATTCCGCACATGTCCGTTTACTCTACGAGTCTTTGAACTAAATAAGGAAGGATCCTACTACAAAGTAATGAAAACAACAGGAATCTCTTCGGAAAGCGTTGATTTCATTTTTAGGACGCTGGCGACTAGTATAGCTTGTTTTGGCCTTTTGCCAACCATGCGATACGCTACAGGACGGACGATGCTCTATATTCTTTAAAAGCGATATTAAAAATTTATATCGATTTTTATTAAAAATTTTGATTTTTCGCAAAAAAAAAGTTTGATGACTCGCCCCAATAACGAACAATTCTCGTCTTTGAAGTCGTGATTCCGCACATGTCCGTTTACTCTACGAGTCTTTGAACTAAATAAGGAAGGATCCTACTACAAAGTAATGAAAACAACAGGAATCTCTTCGGAAAGCGTTGATTTCATTTTTAGGACGCTGGCGACTAGTATAGCTTGTTTTGGCCTTTTGCCAACCATGCGATACGCTACAGGACGGACGATGCTCTATATTCTTTAAAAGCGATATTAAAAATTTATATCGATTTTTATTAAAAATTTTGATTTTTCGCAAAAAAAAAGTTTGATGACTCGCCCCAATAACGAACAATTCTCGTCTTTGAAGTCGTGATTCCGCACATGTCCGTTTACTCTACGAGTCTTTGAACTAAATAAGGAAGGATCCTACTACAAAGTAATGAAAACAACAGGAATCTCTTCGGAAAGCGTTGATTTCATTTTTAGGACGCTGGCGACTAGTATAGTTTGTTTTGGCCTTTTGCCAACCGCAGTTCACTGTTCCAAACAAATTGCTTAAAAATCTTGAGTAACTATTTGCCATTTTCAAAAAACGTACCCCTCGCATTACACAAGTGTTCGTTATTTACTTTCCGTCCGATTTTCTTTCACTTGGTTATTCGCAAAAAAAATATTGTCATTGTTAAGTCCGGCGGCCATGTTTACCACGTGGATTCGGTACCGAACACGGCAAAAACCTCGGTGTAGACGCCAGGGAGACGCTTACCTCAAATCATTTCGTCGATTTACTCACCGACAACTAAACTCTTTGGGGACGCACACCTTGGCTACATGCCTAACCATTTCCTTTATCAGTATTTACGCTTTGCTGGTCGTCTTTTTTTTTTCTCTCCCCCTCAACGTTCCCGAGAGATAACTATTCTCCTTGACGCTCGTTCGCACTCGTGTTTGCGTGTGCTTTATTGGTTGTGAGCTTGCGATGCTTCGCGCGACGCGAGTCTTTTTTTCCCCTTCTAAGCATGAAAAGTACGCATGCGCGCGCTTATGAGAACGCGCGCGGGAACGTGAGAAAGGGGAGCCGTTTGTGTGCCGGGAGCTCTTCGACCTGACTTTTTAGAGGAAGGGAGGGCGAACATTTTGAGGGCTGCGTCTCCCGCAAGTCTACCGGCGTGCCTCGCGAGCATTTGCCGTGTTCCGGACTGACTCCACGTGGAAAACATGGCCGCCAGTCTAGCAAATGTTTCTAAATATTTCATTGTGTAATGATTTTACACTTCGATAAACGTAAAAGAATAGAGCATTTAGGAAAATATCATTTAAAGAGAGCCAGTTTTCTAGGCCTAACGTCAATAACTGAGTTCCATGATTTCATCTATCCCAAATGGAAATGGCTTATGTAACGTATGTGTTAAAGTAAAAAGGTTTTTAAAAATTATTATCAGAAATATATTTTTCAATATTCCTCCAGTGCTTTTTGGCATATGTTAGATTAATTTAGTTTGAAATGTATTTATTCTCACTATCATCACTTAGCCGAACTTTGGAAGCGGAATACTTCAAGCATAATATGCGTATCTAGTAATAAATATTGACAACACTAAAGAATCCACTAAGACTCTTCTCGGAATGTAAAGTCATTGCCCGACAAAGAATAAAAATTTATATTAATAACTTCAAACAATTTTATCTCAGAAATGTTGGAATTTGCAGATCAACGAGATCAGATTCGTGATCGGCATATAGAATTCATTAAGATAATGTATATTTTCCTCTATTGTGGTTTCTCGCGTCCAAAAAGAGTCCCTTGTTAGACGTTTAATCACTCGGAATACTAAGCTTGGATTTATCCCCGTTTCCCAATTATGGTTTCTGCCACAGCCATATTAAAATACTACACGTAATGTAGTTGTACTTTTTAAATTAATTTTAAAATAATTAATAAAATAAATAATTAACTTAAAATTAATTATTTACTCCTCGTGGAGACCTTAGAAAGGATAGAAAAAAATATATTTTTTGGAGATAGGAATGATCGCTTTTTGGTATTTGATTCGTTATTATAAATATCTCCTGAGTCATGAATCGGGAGTTCAAGTGTAGATATAAGTTCAATAGTGAATCATTTCATGATTCGCTACGGATGGTCAGTAATATTATCACTGCAAATAAAAGACCGTTGATGATCCACTTCTTTTCAAATTGCTAATATGTTCAATGTTTTACGTTTAGGGAAGTTGTGATGAGGCTTTACGAGATAAATTGGTAGTTGGCGGATAGGAAATTTCAAGATGCTTGAGGTACGTTCGTGCTTATTTTACAGCATAAGCTTATAGCTCTAATAGCTTCAATCGTTCCGTAATTTCGTGTCGTATAGTTCATTCAACTTCTCTCTGCTATCAAACGTTACTTGGATATCTAGTCAATGGACTTTACGGCTACGGGAAATTCTTTTTTTTTACTTTAATTTTCTCGTGGACCGCCCCCTCGGTGTCGAGTGAGATATCGATCATCAGCGACTCAAGCCTTCGCGGTCGGTTTAGGTCCGCCATCTTTGTGTGCTTAGTGGATCGATAAAATTCCCCCTTTACGTCTCATTCACGGTGACTAGGGTTTCAGGGTGTTTCAGTTTAGGCGAGGAGGGAGCGGTCATTAAAGTCATGTTTATGCATTTTCCACCTTCGTACACATTTACATGCTAGCAGAACCTTTAGTTCTGCTAGCATGTAAATGCCTAAAGTGCAGAAACAAATAATTTTGGAAAATTACCAAATATTTTTATCCATGTGATCATTATGATTCATCTTGTGAAAGTTCTGGTGACTAAACAACTGCAAAGATTAAAGCTCATGCTTCTTGCTATACGGAAGTAGGTAAACTGTGTTGGTAAAGGGTTAAAGCTAGCTTTACCGGGGACCGTCACCCAACGGTTTTTGAATTGTGAAACGCAAGTGCCGTATTGCGAGGCGCTGAAATTTCCCAATTTTATTAACACCTCTTTAAATCTTTTACGTCATGTTTTAAGTATTCAGTATGCTTTTTAATATTAAAAAAAGTGCCATCGAGGAATTTTTACCCTGTTCTGCCATGCGCCGTCAATTGACGTTCGCTTTACTTATCCTGGATTGGGATAGTATAACGCCATTATTTGTACATTGTGGTTGCTTCTGTATTAATTATCGGTTGGTATACTTTCAAAGCGTTTTTATGTAATGCGATACATCGTTTGAATCACTTTTTTGAATTAAATCAGGTAAATATCATTTTTTTTAACTCTTCCTCTCTGATTAAGTAAAGCTATTTTATTTTTTGCAAAACGCATGAGTTGAGTTTGAAAAACTCAAGAAAATTACATTAGTCATGAAGAAATATTTGTGTCAAGAAAAAACGGCTTAACTTCAATGGACGGTCCTTGGTAAATTAAGGGGTACGTCAAACCATAGAGTAAGTACATAATAGTAAGTAATATACTTACTCTATGGTCAAACCCAATGAAGCTAGTCTACAGCGCATGCATACGCGAATCGAGATGTTAGAATACATAAAAGGAAAGCAGGAATGCTTTATACAGGTACTCTTAGGCTCGGTTTTAGAATCTCTGATTAAATATTTTCTCGAGATAAAACCAAAGTTGGCAAGTTCTCGCCTCGATAATGCTCGCGTCAAATAACCGATAGCTTGATGTAATATACTAAACCTGAACTCTCAGTTTACATCAAGTTAATTTAAAGTCTACGTCATCTTGTGGTTATCGTTAACCTGAAATTATGATACCGGGACTTATATTTCTTTGCGTGGTAGCAGCCATCGGAGTTGCCTTTAGAGTGTCCTTTAGCAGTCTTCCTTGAAATCCGCACCCTTTTCGGTATGAATTTTTAAACTAAATCGAAATCCTCTTTCCTCACCTTCTCCCACTCCTTTCCTCGCCTGACTATATATTCTCACCCAACCAATCGTTTAAATGCGCATGACTATGCCACAGTGTGGTAAAACGCGCGTCGTCCCAGCGAAATAAAGTTTGTGCAAATTACAAAGTTGATTTTTTTCCTCAACATTGATGGATATACATCATTTCCACGATTTCAGGCCTGATGCAATTCGTTTTATTAAAGAAAAATCTTCCTAAAGAGATACCTGTATCGATGGTATCTGATGAACGACCTATCTATTCATCCTAAGTGAATAGTTAGGTAGGTCGTTTACAGCCCCGAATATTTCGTAGAAAATATGATATTATTTAACCGGCTTTCGCGGAGGTGTAATTCCGAATTTGTTTGTGTATGATCCTAATCGAGCATAGTATATCGCGGTTTGCTTCACGTAGAAATCGTATCAGATGCTTTATTTTACACCACTTTGGGTTAGAGCGTTGATATTCTTTATTATGTAGCTACCTTATCTCTTATATATTTCCCCGGTCGTCGAGCCGTTCGCAATTTGCAAGTGTAATTGGAAGTAATGCCTTAAAGATATTTCATCAAGTGATGTTATCCGTTTATCTGCAGGGCTACATTTTTTCCCGTGTTAGCACCTGTTTCATACATTTTCGCGCGAATTGGAACACCTTTTGTGGAAACCAAAAACTCTGTGTCAGAGTGAAAACTTGAAACTTGAGTTTGGAGTTTTCTTCACAGCTTTTCTTCCAATCACTCCTGTTTTACTCCAGCTGTCGAAATACCATTGATATTAGGAGAAAATAGAGTTTTTGCCACCTAAATGCCATAAACTTTCAACAGATAGTCTCTTTCAAGCCACAACTGTGACTAGATTTTCAAGGCACTGCTAATTTCGTGCTCATAGCTGACGTTGTTCTTATCTTTATTTGCTCGTTATTTTATCTACCCTGGAGACTCTCATACACCTCGTGTCGCCACCAAATTTAGCTGGCATGTTATGTTTGCTTTTTTGTCCTCCGTTTCAGTATTTACCACGCGTTCGCACGTTAAAGTTTTTCCAAATTTTTAATTTTAACTTCATCGCCCACTATTTTGTATTCCATTTGATATAATCCATGATGTTAGAATGAAATTGTCAGTAGCTGTTTCTCAAGGTGGTTCCACCGCATGATGACTTAAAATGCATTTAATTCATACTATTGCTACTTGTAGAAAAACGTTTTCTGTTTGATGCGAACAACTAAATCATAACTTTCCGCACTATTTTATTTTCGCAAAATAAACTTGAAATTTAATGGTATTGAATGAGAGAGTGGAAAAAACGCGGGTAAAAATAATATTTCTCTGTCTAATATAAATTCTTTGATCACGAAAAACTCTATAAAACGCAAATACTCCCAGGAAAATAAGTTGTAGTGAAATTTAGGAACAAATCCATCTTATTTTTGAGTTATTATGGGAGCATGAATGAATGAATGATTTATTGATGCTCTGGGAAACCCATAAGAGCAAAAAAGAAAATATAAGTACAGAAAACATTCTGCTCAAAATACAATAATTATGAAATAGGCATAGCATAAACACAAGAACAATTAAAAACAAAGGTTCTAACAAAAATAAAATTAATCAACACAAAGATTTATACATTTCAAAACAATAGTGCTACTGTTTTAAATATTCGTACAATTTCCTCTTAAAAGAATCCGGAGTGGAGGAGCATTTTATTGAGGGAGGTAATGAATTCCAAAACTTGGATGCTATAATCGAGAAGGAATTTAGGTATTGGTTGGTACGGGCTTGGGGTATATATAGCATGCTCTTGTATGTCAGTGAAGCCTGGACAGTTACAGCTGCAGCGCAGTGGAAATGTGGTATTACTGAAGAATTATGAAGAACTAATGGATGGAGAGAATTTCTAACGAAGAAGTCCAACGAAGAGCTGGAAAGAAAAGAAGCATAATGAAAACTCTGCGAAGTAGGAGAGAAAAACTAATTGGGCACACTTACAACAGCCTAATGAAAACAATATTGGAAGGAGAAATGAACGGGAAGAATTGCAGAGGAAAACTTAGAATAGAATCCATCAGGCAAATTATGAAGGACGCCAATGTTAATAATTATGCAGGAGTGAAGCGGTTGGCAGATAGGAGAGTAGAATCGAGAGCTGCTGCAAACCAATCTTCGCATTGATGTCCTCTAAAGATGAGCTAATAATTACAGGAAATGAAGTCAAAATGCGGTAGTTCAATGGACGGCGCTGCGGTTGGCTTATATGACCGGAAAAATGGTCATTAAATTTGTAAAACGTCGAACATCCAGCTTATTTTTTGTCTTAATCTTGTTTCCTAACTGCTAAGGTGAGGTTGCGTTTCTTCAGTGAAAGCAGTATTTTTAATAACTTAGCACGCAGGAATTTCAACGAAAAGGTGGAATAATGAACTAAAAGGCTAACGAAAAGGTGGAAATCAGCATTCATTTTGACTCACGCAGTCGCAGCAGAACCTCATGGTCACAACTTCTGTTGTGTCAAAAGTTAGATATAATGTTGAGATATCACGTTCAACCTATTTTTTTTTTAATATTCAGTAATTTCCGTGTAATGACTAATTCATTGTTTATTAAAATCAGCGTTACTTAGTTCCTCTTTACGAATTAATAACTTCTACGTTCACTTGTGATTTATTTATGTCATATGTCGTTAAATTAATAGTGTAAATGTTGAATGCCTTAGATTATTTAATTGGATTATAAGTACAAGTTTGCAATGTTAGATCTAACGATCTAATTTGTCCTGCTTGCAGTGAAATTCCTAGTATGTTGGACTCAATAACCTTAAATGTATAAAATAATGTGCATCTCAGAACTTACAGGAAAGGTCTTCGTTGGCGGACTATTTCCTTTTTTCATGAAATATGAAAATGAGTTTACGAACTCAACGTTCATAGTCAACTTTTTATGACTATCAAGTTCAGAACGGGTTTTCAAATTTCAATTCCAGCCCCTTAAAGTTTTAACTAGAACTTATTTAATCCCGCTCCTTCAACTTACTTTTCATAAATAGTTTCCTATCATTTTCCGTGCGTAAATTTGATTTTTGACGTTTGGAGATAAAGAATTACGATTTTTTGAATTAATTTTAAAACCACTAGTTGTATGCTCTTCACAGGTGACTAAGTCGATTCCTCAGAATGGACTCCTCAAGTTTCCAACCGGGGTCGACCTCCGAGGTCAACCTTTGCGGCTCGTACGGACTTCATTCGAGTGATTACAAGACCTCACGCGATATTTCTAGGCTCGGTAATCCTGGATTGGATGTACGGTCCGAGATATCACCGGCATAGTATGAATAAAATGCTAGGAAAAAAGCATAATTTTATTTTGTAGTTCCATTGAATGCGTTGCGACTCCAGAATACCTCATACCTTCGTGATTCGTGTTTCCATTTTGCAATGTACTTTTATCTCATCAATTTCTTTTTGTGAACTCCAAAATGGACTCGACACGCAAAAATGCCGGATGAATGGAGGATATGCCGTAGAATTTTTCCCGACTGTTACATTTTTTATTACCTACTTAATTAAAGATACATTAAGGATAGTGTGCCTCTTTGAAGTAGTTAGACCACCTTTTTTTCGTTGTAAATCGATGGTAAAGAGTGTGTCCAAGGTAATAGCGCTGTTGACTGTTAAAAATACAGCCAATTTGTAATTCCGTATACTGATTTATACGTCCAATGCCGTTTGGAGAAGGGTCTCGACCGAAGAATCCATGTTGGAGGCCTTTGTTTAAATCATACGATCGTGAAACAATCGTTTACTTTTCATTTCTATCTCAGTCAAATCAGTATATTTCAACTGCATAATTATCTTGGACGGGCTGTAGTTAATTTTAATGAATTTTATTTTCACTTTTTTTAAATCAACTCGTCGTTCACGTGGTGACTCTTTTTTAACAATATGCTTCCAATTATTTATTGGCTTGCCAACCGCATGAGAAAATCGCTTTTCATCAATTATTCAAGTAATATTCATTTATTAGAGTAATCTACCGGTTAGAGGTAGTTTATGATGAAAGTCAGAGAATATCCAACGGACTTTTACACGTGCCCTGCCCTTTCTACCTCTAGTATTTCTTTCTTCATCTCAGTATAAGTCTTACCTTTCTTCATCCCGTGCATAAAACTTATTCTCTTTCTTCCCCTTCTCCGTACCGCGGGGGCCTTGCCTCCCCCGCTGCCGGGCACGACACCCACCCTAGTGGGCGGCGTCCCGTAGTTGCCAGGAATCAGTTCTCAATCAGGGGCCAGTTCCTTTCCCTGTCCTTTATCGCACTCCGAGGATTTTATCTTCGAGGGCGTCCAAAGGCTTCACCCGGATTTGAACCCGGGACCCTTCGGTAGCCATGCGCTCTACCCACTAGGCCACCACGTTCCCACCCTAGCACCCATTATATTCAATTATCTCTCCAACTTGGCTAACATTTTTACTATTTCAAAGTTTTTAAAAAGTTTTCGCTATTTAAATTTAATATTTTGCATTTTTTATTTAAATTGCCCGTAATAAGTCTATTATTGCTAGGGTGGTCAGAAAAACCATTGCTTCTAGTTAATTTTTATACCTTTGAAGCTACACTAATTTATATATATAGCTGAACACCATTAGACAATTTGTTCTCTAAAACTGATGATGTCAGGCCTAACATCGTGGAAATGATGGATGTCCATGTTGAGAAATACCACCTTTGTAATTTCCACAAACTTTATTTTGCTGGCACGACGCGCTTTTCCCCACACTGTGGCATAGTCATGTGCAACTAAACGATTGGGTGGGTGAGAATATATAGTCAGGCGAGGAAAGGAGTGGGAGAAGGTGAGGAAAGAGGATTTCGATTTAGTTTAAAAATTGTGGAAATCATGTGGAAATTACAAAGTTGTTTTTCTCAACATGGATAATTTGTTCAGTAACCAAGAGTAATGCATTCAAAGTACAATAACTCAGAGATTTTATATAAGTAACCTTATCTGTATAAAGTAATGTAATTTTGTTTCCGCCGAAATAGTTGAATATATAATTTGTATTTAATTTCAATGAATTGTCAGAAATTTCATGCACGTAATCATTTATTTATCAACCAAAGTCATATTCTACATTCTCTACTGTGTCTCTCCACGTAACTGGTAAAGAAATATACCACGCGTAGTGAACCAACTCTGGTTTTAGTGTGTATGATTTCATTTTGTAATCAATATTTAATCCCCCTCATCTGGTAAAATATTTGATTTCGATTTAAAACTTGCAATAATGGGCCTTCATAAAATTAGCCTGACACTTCATTGCCTCTTCCGTCTTAGTCTACCGCATTTCGAGAGTTAAACGTCAACTAGACGATCCCACCTTTCGCGAACCATTATTCCACAAAATATTCACCACGGTTTCCGGGAGTAAATCGAACCTTTCGATCTATCGATTAGTCAGTCTCACCTATCTACACTCGACCGTGCCCATTCCGTAGTTCTCTTCTCGACTCGTCGACGACGCGGAAGTGCATCAGGGATGCGAGTAGGAGTCCTGCATTGATGCTGCCGTGCTCAAGGCGGGATGGACCCGATCGACTAAGACCGTGCACCGTCCTCTCATCTATCGCAAATGATTTCCTGTTCGCCCGTCCGACCTCCTCCTCCCACGCACGCCAATGCAGCTGTGTGTCATCACCTCGCTGATTATAGCATGTGGCTCTGGTCTCGTGCTACCGCGCATGCGCAAGGGGAAGTAAACGCGGACGTCAAACGCTTCGTTAATCTGGACCGGAAGAACGTTTCTGCCGGAAGAATCGGTGTACGTAAAGGCCTGACGACCTTTTTTTCTTGCCAGCCAATCGGGAATTAACGGCAGTTCTGACGGCCTTTTATCATGTATCAAAACTATTTTTTTTATTTAGCGAAGCAAATTGGAATTTATGATAAATGTGTCAAAGAGAAAAGTAGTTGTTTTTATCTGGGAGATTTTAAGAATGAGGAAGGTATAAATGTCGAAAAAGTTGAACAACTGGGCGATTTTGAAATTTAACAAGGAATGTGGAGTGAATGAGCAGTTATTGAATGTTTTGAAGGCGATGTATGATGGTGGTAAAGGAAATGTGAGAGTTTATAGGGTCTTCAGCGACTGGTTTAGATTAGAAAATGGCGCAAATAAGGGATGCTAAATGTCACCGCGGCTGCCCTAGGTTTTTATGGATATATGTGTGAGAGGATAGCGTCGGTCTAAAGGCCGTTTTACACGGTACATTTGTTTGTACAAACTCTTCCGTGAACTCTTGCATGAGGCAAAATGCATCGTGTAAAGCGGCAAATTGTATGAACGCTTGTGCGAATGTCTCAATGCCTGCACGGAAAATAGAACCTGTTCTAATTTCGTTGAGACAAACGTACAATCTCACGTACATACGTTTGTACAAAATCTTTCATCGCGTAAAACGGCCTTAATGGTTGGAGATGTAAACGTGCGAGTTCTATTGTACGCAGATGATGCAGTGTTGATGTCTGAGCGCTCACAGGAACTACAGGGGCTCCTCGATAACTTCTGAGAAGCAACAAGGAGAATGCATTTTAGGGTAAATGCGTCAAAGACTAAAAAATTAGTTTTTGATAGGGAGAATGGCATGTATGATGACGGTAATGTAATGTTTGACGCTTTGGTGCAATGTTTTGGACTTGTTCTAATTTATTTTATAGTATTTTTATTACTATAAGTGATCTGCTCTTTTACGAATTGTTTAAATGTTTTTTTTTTGTGAACGTTTGTTTACGAGAGAGGAGAGGGATTGTTCAGGGGCTTGAGGAAGGATTGGGCCTGGGCGGTGGACTCCTGTTACATTTTAAAGAAATAAATAAATTGTGGAGTTAATTAAAAGTAGTCTGACGTTACAGTAAATAATGAAAAAATTGAAAACTGGATGATTATGTGTAAATGAAATGAGATTCAGTGTAATTCTGTGGAATTCCATTTTATACTGCAAAAAAAAGAACTTTTTGAATCCACAGTGGTTGACCAATATCGATTAGAAAAGTAATTTTTTTGTTACACGATAATGTGTACCTAGGCAGAAGGTTTGCGAAACACGGAAGGATGAGGATATTAAAGAGGCGTGCGAATGCTTGAAGGAAAGTCGTAAGTAGAAAGTACGTGGAGCATAACAAGGAAGGAATGTTTTTCAAGGGTAGCAGTAAACAAAAGCTTTCTCCTCTCGACTTATGACAGATATGGCAGCGAAACCTGGATTTGCTATAATATGCATAAATGTAGGTTAAATGCTGCGGGAATAGGGTACCTGAGAAGTTTTTTCATCTTAAGTAGAAGAGAGAGGGTTAGGAATGATTGGGTCATGGAAGAATGTGGGTTGGAAGCTCCATTAATGAACACAAATGAAAGGAGTGTTAGTTGAATAATGAAACAATTAAGATGGAATAAATGTGAATGGTGTGAGAGAAAGTTATAGACCACGAAAGTCTTGGGTGAATGTGGTAGAAGAGACCCCAAAGGGAAGGAAAATTTGGCGTCCCATCCGACGGAAAAGAGTATGCACTGAGCTTGAAGTACTCTACGCGCAGGACCCAAACAAGGATCGGTATTCCACTGGCTAGAGACTAGCTAGGCCGTACGCTTGGCTAAGGGCCGTACCGAGAGTCTCACCTTCGGACAGGGCCTTCGCTCTTTTTTGCCCAGCGGTCCCTGATTACTTGAAAAACTCTGATGGGAGTTTCAGGGTAACACGGAGGATATCATTTTGAAAGCGAGCAAAATATCTGGAACTGCCAGAAGTGACAAAATAAGAGAGAATGTCTGTCGAACTGACAGGTACACAAATTCCTTCTTTCCACGCAACATTAGCGACTTCAACAAATACAGAGCAACACACTTATAAGAATGCGTTAAATTATAATTATCTTCCTTTCACTCTTCCAATCTCTCTTCGTATTGTTTCTCCATTACAATGGTAGTTTAGCTAATTACTTGATATCCTTCTTCATGCTTTTTTCTTAATCTGCTACGTAGTACTAACAGTTCGCCTTGCATGTCTCCTGTATAATTATTGTATCTCTGTGGATTTATGTTAGCAATGAATTTGTCCCCTCCCTGCTCAACCAATCTCACCCCCCTTCCCATTGCAACTTCTCATTGTATTTATAAACCTGTCTTTCCCAAGAATTGTCAATATTGGTACCTAAAGATGGCTTGACAGCCGAAGCCGGTCGTTCTTTTTCAAATAAACAGTGGAAGTCACAAAGTTTCTTCATTGCTAATGTGGAGTACTTCCACCATATCATAGCTTCCAATTTCGATTGAATTTACGTTGTTGAAAAATACCTAAATACATATTTTCTATAAAATTGGTTTTATAACTTTTGCATATTGTATGCTGGTGAAATTTCATCTCCTGATAGGTATTTGCAGGTTTTTCCTAGTGAATTTTATTTTGCTCTCGGACGATTCTGATAGTCCGTATGCCCCTGCGATCCCGATAAGCCATTGGCATGTCATCAGGTTTCTCAGGGACCGAACCACCAGGACTTGAGAGAAACACCAATTAATAACTATAGTTTCATCAACTCAAGTGGGGTATAGTGTAGGTGAGGTATAGTGGGGTATTGGTGATAACTCACCCCCTGCCAAACTCCTTTGATGTGGCTTGCAGGGTATTCTGTAGATGTACAACATGACTTGAGACCTAACACTCCGGACACACAGCCCTGCGGCGTCTTTGCGGGGTAATGTGTGGACGTAGCCTAGTTTTGGTGAATCTCCTCTCATGGGATCGCTGGAATCTCTATTCACCCTCTCATTTCTTCTCCTAATTTCGTCTCGTTGCATCAACCGTGCGTTTCCGCGAAAATCACCCCGGGTCTCCGTGGGTGTTCCACGCAGCGGACGCACGTACGAAGGGGGATGCAAACTGGGGCGAGGGGCACTTAATAGGAAGAGGGGCAGCTCCCCTCAAACCAGCCAACCATCCGCCGACCAACGCTCAGGCTCCTCCTCATCCCATCTTTCTCTTTCGCTCTACTCCATTCACACCCTCCACGAACATTCTACACTTCCGGTCCCCTTCCACGTCCTCATCTCACCCCATGCCTCCCCTCCGACCTCCCCTATTCAACTCCCCTCTTGCACCACGCGAACCCATCCCTCCCTTGGACTGCCTATGAGCTGGCGTAGGCTGGCTGGCTAGCTATTGAGGCGGCTGGAGTGGTAATCGTGGGTCATCTAGTTCATATTTTAATAACTTTCCAAGTAAGTCGAAATAAAATACCAAGGATCACATTTCATTCAAATTCATCTGTTTATGCGGTGGGACCCACCACACACTCAGTAATGGAAACGGTACAATAATTATATTTTACATTTTTGGCCTTAAATCATAAACGTCTTAGGTTCTCGGCGCGGTATTCGAAATTGAGGCGAAAATTATGCATGTATTATCACAATATATTTTTAAATTAATGATATATGCGTATTTAATTGTTTTTTTCGAATCTTTTACTCGGCGTGACGCCTTAGTATTTGTTATCGATCCTTATGATAACGTGAAATGTAATATTTCGCGCTTAGAATAAAATCAGTACGCATTTAATAAAATTATTACAAAATATATTTTATGTGGCATTAGGCTACATGTTGAAATAGCATTGAACTTCCAGAAAACAAAGTCAGTAAGAAGCAGTTTTTTTCACTTTTGTGTATGGATATCACTTAGAAGAACGCACATGCAAAGTTTCACGCAAATCTGTACGAGGATCCATCGTGGCTGCGTGAGTCAAAACAAATACTGAATTCCAACTTTTCGTTTCCTTTGTCTGATAAATACTGATTTAGCTGATTAGATATTTACGCTATGAGAAAATACAATTTAGATTCAAAATTTGCAAATTATAAAACAAATAAATTTTTAATTAACACTTTTTCCGGCCATAGGAGCCGACAGCAGTGCTATTTCCGTGTAACTCACACATGTTGACCCTATTTTCTGTTGTTATTAGCTAATAATTCAACAATAATTCTGTGTTTGCTTCATAATTTTATCACTATTCAATTCCCTGGGAAAAATTCCCCTCACAAACAGTTTTTCGCGAAAATGGTGTTTTCATTAGGTTGAAATATACTGTAAGTCCGCTTTCAAAACTTATAAAAGTTTCGGATAGTCGCTTGCAGAAGCGTATTGTTGTCAGTGTAAAAACAACAATAACAGCAATGTATTCAGTGAAGCTCTTGCAGAAGTGACTTGCGAAAGTAACTCGCCAGTGTAAACTCACCTTTACACATGGAAGTTGATTTATGTGGAAGTAGCGAGTGTATAGCGATGCCTGTATATGTTCCGCTACTTGCTGGGCATCATTCTGACTACATATTCTTTTCTTCTCTCTCACTGTTCTCTTCTCTATCCAAACCCTCCACGAACGTTCTACACTTCCGGCCACTCTTTGTCCTTCGCTCTCCCCGTCTCCAACCCTACACCCCCTCCCTCCCGCAAAAAATAACCCCCATCCATCCCGTGGCCTGCCTATGAGATGTAGTAGGCTGGCTGGCTAGCAATTAGGGAGAGAAGAAGTGGGTATTTCCATTTATTTCCATGATGGGCGGTGATTCCACGCATTAACATGACGGGTGCTAATACAGGAGACTTCAGAAAGGACTTTACGAATTTGAAAATTCATGTAAATTTATTCAGACGACTTACAGAGCTGGTTTTGGTATCATTTAGAAGCGAAATAGATCAAGTTTTGGCTCACGAAGTTGATTGATGCAGAATCGCACCAACGCAAGCGCTGTTTATTGCTTAACTTCTTTGCGTATCAGTCTTCCTTTGTGCCAAATATCGTGAAAATCGGAGTTGGTCGAGCCAACAGTGTATGGCTGATTGGTTGAGCTTGCGTGGAAGAGCCTTGTAATTCGAGTAATGCGATTTGGCTCATGCGAATGACTCAGATCTTTTAAATCATTCAGAATTAGTCAAATGGTTCGATTTAGCTACTCAGGGTGCCCACCAATTGGGAAAAATAAGACAAGCGGGGATTTTACGAGGTTTCCTCCCATAGGAAAAAAGCTGGAATGGTGCGGGAATTATGTAGTACATCGCGAATATATTATGATGTGATTATGATATATTCTTTGTTTAAAATTGGTTTGGATTACAAAGTATGTACTTACTGAAATCAACAGTGTCAGGCGAGATGTGGTGGAACTGCATTATCAATAATGAGAGTAATCGATATAGTACTGTACACTTTTATTTAAATTTACAACACGAGTTTCGGCTTTTTTGTACTAAGCAATCCTCCGGTACAGATTGTACCTGAGGATAGCTTAGTACAAAAAAGCTGAAACACGTGTTGTCAATTTAAATAAAAGTGGACAGTACTATATCGGTTACTTTCATTTATCGAATGCTGGCTCAACTGCTCAAATTATTATTAGGTAAACTACCGGTAAAGGTAGGGGTAGGTGGAAATGAGTAAAAAGCTCTAAGATTTTTAAATGAGTGTGGCCATATCCACCAATAATGTTTCTTTCTTCATCTCAGCATACGACTTGGGGTGGGATCACGGTTCCTTCTTCCGCGTCGTCGTTATCGTTATCCAAAACGCAAATTGCTTTAGAAGGGCAATCCTCACTGTTATTTTTCCTAAGAATGCTCTCCTTTAATTAAAACTACTGATTAAAGCACCTGACTAAATTTGAAGGATGGCGATCACGTTTTCGCTCTCGTGTACGCGATTGAAAAATAACGGTAACTCGAGCGCATGCGTTTTGGATAACCGTGATCGCTCCCATAAAACCTATTCTCTTCCTTCACCTTCTCCGGCAGTGCGTATATAATTTTTGCGTGGTTTATAAACTAATTTCTAATTCAATAGAGTTTGAAAGATAGTCAAAGGTCCACCGGCCAACGCACCTATTCCATCCTCGCGGTGTCTTAAAGCGATGTTTAGCTCAGCCCGGTCAGTCAATATCGCACTTCGATATCTCTTTCATATCGAATATTTCAGTCTATACTACGCCACATCGCACAGCCCAGCCATATACAAGCTCTTGTATCCATATTTCATGCTCTTTTTCGTAGCACTCTTTAGTTTAAATACTCTAGCCACCATACCAAACCGATCCTCGCGATATCGTAAAGCGATGTTTCGCTTAGCCAAGTGAGTCCAATTCGTATTTCGATGTATCGTACGCGTCTAGTATTGCTTTCGGTATATATAACGTACCAACCCGATTCGCGACATCGCTATTAGATCTTTCGCTAAGCTGGATTAGGAAATATTGTAATTCGATATATCGTTCATATCGATTATCGCAGTCAATATATTGGTGTAACATCGAGGTTGGAAGTCAATGCCACCATATTAATCCGATCCTCGCGATATCGTAAATCGATGTATTGCTTAGCTAAGGGAGTCGGTATCGCATTTCGATATGCCGTACGTATCGAATATCGCTGTAAATGTATCGCTATATCGCACCGCCCTAGCTTAGGCCACCATACCAAACTGATCCTCGCGACATCGCAAAGAGATCTTTTGCTAAACTGGATTAGGCTATGTCGTGTTTCGATATATCGTTCGTTTTGACTATCGCTGTATGCATTTCGACGTATCGCACAACCCCTGCCTTTAGTCCGTATTTTACGCTCTCTTAAGCGTCCCCTTCCTCGTTTTCTCTCCCCCTAAGCACTCTGGTTTCGCTCCCTTCCTTCTACTTTCCGCTCTCGACTTATCTCTCCACTGCCCACGCGCTAAAATCCACACTCGTCCTCCTCCCTTCCCCGCCCCCTCGTCCGTGTCCTACTTAGGCTTCGCGTCTGCAGAGCAAATGGCGCCCGTCCTATTCTAAGCGCGCGCAACCAAGGCTTAGACGAAAGCCTTCATGTTCGTCCTTATTCGTCCGAGGGTATTTTTTCCGTCCTTTTTTCTCTGGGTTCCCTAACTGCTTCTCGTCCGCTTCGGCAGTCCTCATAGTGGTAGCGAAACATCTGCATCTACGAAATACCGAGCAAGCCACCTCCAGGGTGTGTGGCACAGGGTGATTCCTCACCAGGCGTGCCGTGCTTATCCGAGTTCAAATTAGATCCTCGAACGCTTTCCCGGCCGCTTGGAAAGCAGTCGGGAGAACAATGTGAGGCCAAACCAGAAACCAAGGCAGAACTATGTTGACAAACATATCATCATGCAGTGCCCACACGGGTTAACATACTAATATAGACCATTATGACTAATGCTAATTATTCATGGACACTACGAGATATAAATTCGTGCAGAAAATAAAATCATGTGTGACATTTCAAGCGAGATGAGGCGATAGAAATAGTGGTAAGTTATTAAACGCAAGTACAAAATCTGGTCTACCAAGCAACATTCAGTCTTGTTTTCACACTTCGACACCCATTCTGGCATGGTGGGTGTTCCAGTAAAGGGCCATTTCATCTGAGGAGTCCATTGCCTATGAACTAGCTCTGCACGGGGGAGTAAGGTAGTAGTCTCCAAGCTCGACTACCAGGGTCCACGTTGCCGCGAACCGAGCGATATTGTTCCCTAGTAATTATGGAGACGACACTCAAATTTTATTTTGAAATTTAAGCAACTGTAAGAATCATGGGGTAAATATTGTAACATTAATAACGCAAAAACTTCGTTTTAAATTGCGGCAATTCTCAGTAATTAACTAAATATGCATGTATAAGGTGTTAACTTGACTCATTTTTTTCACATCTTAACAACTGAAGATTTTTCTTCGATTCTGTAAACATTACTGTGATGATTAATTCATTTATTTTTAAAAATAATTTAGAAATAATACAAACTACGCACCGTTAAATTTCTGACGAGATCTATGCGTTAGAAATTCCACTATTTCTAGATAAAGTCTGTCTGGAGTATGGGAAATTGCCGGTATTTTTTGGCAAATATCTCAAAAAGTTTAACGGTAAGTGGCAGATTTTTTTTTCTAATTGGGAGAATGTGATCGTTTTATTTAGAAAAATTCATCGAATTTCTTGTGAAGTGATACCTCGCTCAAACTACCTCAACTTCAAAATGTTCAATCCTTTATTCACAATCACTTTCTCGAGTGCTGTCCTCTCCCCTACGCCGCTTTGCCGACCCCGTCTACTTGAGCCTTCCGCTCCGTGACTTCCCGTCACACTAAGTGCAGGCCACTGCCACCAAGTTCCCTGCCACCAGGGCACTGCTACAGACAGCGTTACGCAGATGTTAAACGAATTATGCTGGGAGCCGTTAGAGACTCGGAGGCTGCGCGCTAGGCTTAGATTACTTGAGCAATTGAGACTAAGTAGATATCTTTCAGAGCGACACGGAGAACATCATATTAGAACCCCACTATATTTCCAGGTCCGACAGAAACGATAAATTAAAAGAGATATTTTGCCCAACGGATAGGTATGGGAATTCGTTTTTCCCCCGAACAATAAGGGACTTTAATAAATGCAAGGCGTAATTTCATTAGAGCGTTTCCTTTTTATATGTGGTGTCCTAACACCCCCCGCCACACGCCTATTGAGGCGGCTTTCGGAGTATTATGTAGATGTAGATGAAGTTTCGCTACCACTATCCGTATCTACTCTGGTAGATTATTTTTGTCCCATTCCTTTCTTCCTTCCTCAGCCACGGCGTGCTCGTCTCACCACGTTCTTGTGTGTGTCGCGTGAACGCTTTCACAGGCTACGACCGATCCGAATCATGTCTGGGAGTGGGGTTTTGTGGTCCCACTGAGCCGTGATTAGGTGCTGTGTTGAGAAAATGTCTGAAGCGCCGTCCGTTTATGTTTCTTTGCTTTCTCGGACCTAAAAATTGGTTATCATTTACACTTAATTTTTGCTGTTTGTTCCAAGGCATTCTATTTTCCGACATCGTCAATAACATTCTCTGAGACCCGACGCACTACGATAGATTAGATCATGAGGACAAAATTAGGGAAATAAACTACAGAACGGACTGGTTTTCAAATATATTTTTCCTCTCGAATGATAAGAGACTATAAATAGCTGTCAATGAGGCTTTCAACAACGTTTGTCGGTAGGCAATGTAGATAATTAATTGATTTGCTCCCTAATTCTTGTTTCCAAATTTGCTACCTAGTACTTACGGACCTCCTTGAATTTTAGCCGTATAACTATTGTATTTTTGTGCGTTTATGTAGTTGATGAATGCATAAATATAAATATGTTCTCTAAAATTGGTAGCATACTTATAGTGTAGTGTATGTTGGTGAAATGTCACATCCTGGCAAGTATTTGCATATTTTTGCTTATGGATTAAAAGTCGTAGTTTCATTAATCTAATTGGAGTACAGTGTAGTGTACGTAAGTGATAACTCACCCCATGCCACACACCTTTGAGGAGACTTGCAGGTTATTATGTGGACGTAGATGACAAATATCGCTCCGAAGCCTATACCCCGCTAAATTACCCTAACAATAATTACTGGTTAAGAGAGTGACATTCTCTTCCCCAGATGACCCACATTACTATACGCTCACAATCTCTCGCGCTCCGGCGATGGGTCGTGGCATTCCAAGCCGAGACTACGAGGAATTCCAGAGGCAGCGACTTGTCTTCCTGAAATGCGCGGCATTCATTGGCGAGCCCCGCTGCCGGGATGCAGGTGTGGTTCTTCTTAACTAACCTTTTGGCGAGGCCAGATTTGATAACTTTCCAGATATCTTAATTAAGCGATCCATTGAACCCCTTGTCGCCTATAGACATGCTTTACTTCCTCCACTTGAGCTCAGAAATTTACGTACCTACCTTATTTCATGGATATTTGGGAACAGGCAAAAGAAAAAGAACTGCGAGAATACGGTAGCTTTCCACACGCTGTAGTACGTTGCTCACATGGCAACACAACATCGTACTTGCTTTCCATTCGTTTCAGACCTTGAAAATTTGGCTGCGAGCTTCAAAACAGATCGAGAGCAGAGTTCAATTGCATCTACATTATATCCTTAATGCCACCTCAAGGGTGTGTGGCAGGGGGGGGAGTTAGCACCAATATGCACTACACCATACCCTAAAAAGGGGAATGAAACTACGACCAGTAATGCATTAGCAAAAACCTTCAAATTCTTGTCAGGGGGTGATATTTCACCAAAATTCTCTACACTACAGGTATGCTACCAATATTAGAAACACTATTTTTATTAATGCATTTAGAAGCTACATGAATGCGGAGAAATACAAGTGTAATGTAGGAAAATGCCAGAGATTCTGTTAATACTACGTAGCAGATTTAGAAAGAGGCATTAGGAGCAAATGGAGGCAGTTGGTGTGCAATAGGCAATAAAAGAACTTCAATAATAGCATCCTCGATTGTTTTAAATGTGTCACTTGTCATCAATGGCGTCAAACATGGATTATGTAATTCTTTTACTATCATGTAAATATCTTACCATTATAAGCATATTGTTTGAACGAATTCGATAACTGTATATGAAATGTTCAGGCGTGACTATTTTGTTCCTACCGAATGCTATCTACCGGGAGGTTTCCGAACGTTTCACCAGCGCACATCGCGATCGTTCCATTTATCATCTTTCGTGTGCGCTGATGTGTTCCGATCTGCGAGAACGTCAAAACATAAAATGAAATGCCCTATAAGCCATAAAATTTACAAAACTCTTGCAGTAGATTAATTCTCCTCCAATAATAAGAAAGAGCAGCTGAACCACTGATATGATTCGAATGTCTTCGGAAATTGTTTCTTCGCGAATAACCATAGCATCGTAAGTTCAACAGATTCAACCTTGATGTGGTGGAAGGATACCAAATTAAATTAAACACAGTTTGAACTTATCCTCGGGATTTTTAATTCTACTACGCGTTTTGACTTGAGCAATAATGAATGACACCGGTACATGGTGCTGTAAACATGATCGGATTTGAATAAAATAAAAGTGTGGAATAGAACGAAGTGTCTTAATTAACAATGTCCGAATGCGTAATGATTACCGAAAAAATTACGCATCCTTTCACAAGTGCGCGTATTCACCCAAAGAAAAGTTGCGCATCAGCCTGTTGAATCCCGGCTATTGCAATCGGCTTCGTGTACGTGTGTGTTTAGGTACACAGATGCCTGCCTTTTCTTTACCTCGGAGATCAAAGAACCGTTTTCACCGGCGCCGTGGCTTTGAAAGGGTCGCGGGTTTGCACCCCGTCGGACGCGGGGAGCGATTTAAGTGCCGCTCCCCCTCTTATTCGCATCGTCCCCAAGCGTGTGAAAGAAGAATGCCCAGCGGAGGGGGGAGTGCGGTGTCTCCCGGCGATATCGGGGGGAAAGGCCGGAGAAGAGAGAGCGTGATGGACGGGTTGGCTTGGCGCCTTCCCCCTACCGTATCATCCGGAGTGCATTCTCAACGCCGACGCTTTCCCTTCCAGCGGAGAACGCACTCCTCGACCCAGTTGCAGTTCCCCCATCCCAGTGAGAGTGCACTTCTGTCTCCCCTCTGGCTGCACTCCCAATCCCACTCTCCCCACTTCCCAACTTTCCCTTCCCACACCACACTCATGCCCCCTTCACCCACATTTTCGGACTTTCGTGGTGATGGACAGTTAAAGTTTTATCGTACAGGCCTTCTTACTTTTGAAGTGTACATCTGCATCTACAAAGTACCGTGCAAACCACCACTAGGGTTTGTGGCAGGGGGTGATTCCACACCAGGCATGCAGTACTTGTCCCAGTTAAAATCATAACATCGCACGTTCACCCCGGCCGCTAGGCGCAGACCAAAAAGCAGTCAGAACAATGCGCGGTCATTCCAGAAGCTAGGAGAGTGCTACGTAGACGAACGTACTAACATGTAGTACACTCGTTAAGGTACAAATACTGCTTAGTTAGTATTAGTAATACCTTCAATTTATTTATGAATAATGCAGGATATTAATTCATGCAGAAAACAAAATCATGCCATCAAGCGGGGCGAAGTGTTAATAACGATGAGATGTTGTTTAACTCAAGCACAAAGTTCACTCTATCTAGTGAGGGTTGTAGTTTCATAGAATTGATCTATCGCAACTATTATGGTTCCTTATTATACGCGGAAAAAAATGATGTTTTAAATCCATCTGTTCTGCAATCTATTTCCTTTATCGTCTGTAGGCGTCATTGAAATCAGTCCCATATTGAGTTCCCTGAGTTCAGGAGAGTAATCACAAATTTTTATAACGCATTCTCTCGCGTTTTTATCAGTTTGCAATAGGTTCAATAGAATTGGTACGCGTGATCAATGTTCTTCAAATTACGAGGATTATTTCAAGTCCCACTACTCTCATGGTAGAGCAAGTTACAAGAACAGTGACTGCGAAGAATGAGCAAGAATGGGAGTTGGTGCTATGAACAGCGATGGCGGCAACGCTCAGCAAAGATCCATGATTGCACCACAGGACGGAACAACCCTCCGTCGACCGTCTCGGACCTTCACCACGATGGACAAATAAAGTTTTATTGTTTAAGATTTTATCTTTGGAAGCATCTTTTAATTCAGTCCAGCAGCACCAGGGACGTAATCACAAATATTCATAACGCGATCTCACGCGTTATTATTTGAGGACACGTGATCAATATTCTGATATAATTTACAGTCGCAGACAAATTGTAGTTGAAGGATTCCATGTTGATTAAAAGGAAATGGCACTTTTCCTGAAAAAAAAAATTATTGCTAGTAAACGTTCCAGCTTACTTGTTAGCCATCATCAGATGACTGTGTGGACAGACTGGATATGACTAACGACATGCTATCTTAGGAACTACTGGTTTTCTTGAGAAGCTCTAAGATAAATCTCTTAAAACTGTAAAGTTTTGAATTTCATAATCTTTCGTTTAATATTCTGGTTAGTGTCGTGACTGAGAGGTGCATAGTATGGGAAAGTTCAGGTTTCTTTGCGTACTAGTCTTCATTTCTCACCCACTTACTGAGATATGTGACTCCTAGTTCGTCGGATGGGAGTAATATGCTGCGCTCTATTCATTTCTACCGATGAGAGTGGGCCAGGGCCGAGGTTGGCATCTCCCCTTTATCCTTCGTTGTCGTACTCAGTCATGCTTAGTGCTAATTATTACCAACTTAAACGGTGCGCAGCCTGAGGCATCACCAGCCCACTGCATTAGGGCAGCTCCTTGAAAATTTCTGGAGATCTGACGTGGGGCTATTTGTATCGGTCCTCGGTGACATTCCCATTAATTCACGCGACCCGTGGGCGCAAGGTTATGAGAGCCAATGCCGTCCTTGCGTCTATCCGGTGCAACCGGGGGAGTCTTGACTTCTGTTGGAAACCTGGAAGGGGAAAGGCCATACCCAGTGACTCTCTCTGCCGCTGCATATACAGCCTTATCTCTCTATCCCTCTCCTCCTTTGAGTCCTCTGGCCGTGGATCACAGTCAGCCAGTTTCCATGTCAAGAGTCGCGGTGAGAGTATGGGGACCGTCGTCGTGGAACAGAAGGGGTACATAGTAGGGGAGGAAGAGTGGGGGTAGAACGGGGATTGGCTTCCTGTTGGCAAACCCGCGTCCTACTTAATGTACTTCGAGCGAGATACATCCCTAGTCATAATTGAGACCATATTCAAATTTTATTTTTTTAATCGAAGCAACTGTAAGAAGCGTGAATTAAAAGTTGTTACATTTATGACTTTGTTTTAAATTGCTGAAATTCACAGTAATTAACAAAATGTCCAAAGTTTTTGTCTTGACTCATTGTTATCTGATGAAAACGCCTTCACAACAGAAGATATTTTTTTGCGATTCTGTAAAAAATACTGCGGTGAGTAATCGATTAATTATAGAATCTAGTTGAGAAAGCATACAAACCACACACTGTCCAATTTCTTACGAGTATATGCGTAAGAAAGCCTCATTTCTTAACTGAAGTCTCTGTGGAGCGCATGCCTGTACCATTTTCTAGGTAAAATGGCTGGTATTTTTTTGGAAAATATTTTGAAAAGTATGATGATAAGTGTCCGACAATTTTTTAATTGTTTTTAATAATTTTTTGGAAAGATGAAATATATTTTTTTACAATGAGGCCAAATTCATCAAATTTTATGTGGAGGTATATCTCGCTCAAACTACCTTAAGATGGCTGGAGCGGTAATCGTGGATCGTTAGTTGCAATTTTTAATAATTTTTCAAGTATGGCAAAAAATACTCTGGTACTACATTCCATTTAAGTACACCTGTTTATGCGGTGGAACTCACCATGCAGTGATAGAAAAGATACACATAGTATTTTTTTTCAATTTTAGCGTCTATCAAAGTTTGCTATGACTTTAGTTATTGATCATTTTCGGCACAGTATTCAAAATTTAGGCGAAAATTTTATTAAGAAGATTTTTTTGGATCTTTGACATGGCGTGTCACCTTGATACTTGTTAGCGACTGATATAACAATATGAAATGTAGTGTTTCGCGTTTACATGAAATTTTGTTCGCATATAATCGAATTATTACGAAATATACCATGTCAATGAAGGTTACGTGTTAAAATGGAATTGAATATCCAAAAAACCAAATCTGTTTGATGATTTTTTTCCACTTTTATAAATGGATATCAGTAATAGGAACACACGTGGAAAGTTTCACGCCAATCTGTTCGTAGGCAAACAATCGCTCCAACCACCGTAAAACAATACTCGTACTTGGTTGCTAGCTCCTTTGAAATTTTAATCAGCACTGTCGTAGAATGGATACTTTGCTAAAGGGCATACTATGCTTCAATTTTCTGATTTTTAAAATAAAAGAAAGGGAATCCACAGGTCCGTCGTTTTAGTAAAACATATTATAATTTGTGGCAAAAATTAAATATTTTAAAAGCGTAATTGGTAGCCAATGTTTTGGTTAAAAATGCCGTTATGAATATTACTATGAATTTATTCTGATGGTTTATCTATGTATCCCCTGCAGTGAGTAACATTTAACTGCGACTGCATCAAATTACTGTGTTTAACATTTAATTCCACAGGAGAATTTGCTTACTCCAAACAATATTTTGTGAAAATGGCATTTATATTAGATGGAAAAATACTATTTCCCTCATATTTCACACACTCGTATTTAATCACTCTGCTGCGCCGTTCGGATATATCCGAAAGAATATTTTCACTCGCTGACTGCGGAGTTCGACTTCATCCCTGTAGCTCAGCAGTCATATTATTTACCTTCTATTTCGGAAATTTAGTACATACCCACAGGTAAAACACCTGTGGGGATGTACTTGATTTCCGCAATAATTACCTTTACATTTACTAAAATACGACAATGGACAACAATTATTTTTGCTATTTCTGCATGAATAATACGAATTTTTATTCTTTTGCACAACAAATAGTGAAGATATTATTGTGAGGAATCGACAAGCATTATGAGTTGAACCAGATATCTGTTTACGCAGGGGAAAGGTTAACACCCTGTAATTTCAAGAAAAAATTGGGGGAAAATATCGTAGAATGGCTGAGTTTTTAACGCGTATCAAACAAAGACTCGTTTTTCTTCAGGTAGTCAGGGGTGGGATCACCGTTCATTATTTTGAATTATCCTTAGCGTTACCCAAGACGTAAACCGCTCTAAATGGGCAATGCTCTCAGTTACTGTCCTAAGAACGTTAATTAACACCAGTGATTTAAAGCACCTGACAAAATTCGAAAATTGACGAACACGCTTTCGCTGTCATGGGCGCAATCGAAAAACGATAACGCGAGTGCACGCGTTTTGGTTAACCGTTATTGGATCCCTGAATATTAATTACTTTTATGACATCTAAATCTATTCACGGTTGAACCATGCACCAGCGGACCTCACGAGGTTCTGCTAGATAGCTCCCTCAGTATATAAATGCCAGCCTTCTCATTCTTGATGTTTTTTTGCGAGCCGATCCCCGTGGTTCCCCTATTTCTCTTGCTTGCTTATACGCGGTTACTCCTTTAAGAGCGTAAGGGAAATTTACTCTAGCGCCGAGTGCATCGACTCCTCTAGCTTGTCGCCTGTTGAATCCGTGGCGCCACTGTCGGACGTCCATTCCCGCCCATATAGGCAGCGATAAATATCTCCCGCCATTCCTCACGCTGTGCTCCTCACTCAAGACTTAAAAACTTTGACCCAACATGCTTCTTTCCTTGGCCTAGATTAAAGTTTCTTGTCGAACAGCTGCTGTCACAAAACATGTTCTATTCTATTTGCTTTTATATTCCAGCTGTTTAAGTCCTTGGCTGTCCGAAGTTTCCATGCGAGATTTCTGTTCAAAATATGGAAGGAATCTTTTTGTACGAAATCTGTTTTAGTCCATGTGTTGAAAGAAGAGAGTGCCTCATTTTAGGATGAATTGAAATGATATTGCGGTACACCTTGGATGTTCGTTCATTAATGATGTTACTTGTAGTTATTTGTCGTTGATGTAGATATTGTTATGGATGGAAAAAATCTACTTCGTGCATGAACAATTTCAATGCTCTGATGAGTGCAATATACGTACTAATAGACGTCCTATCACCGCCATTACTTCAACTAAAGAGAGCAAAAAAAGTCCACCAGGGCTCCATTATGTACACGGAATAAATTTTAGCTATAAAGAAATGACAGACTAAATGCACTCATGATACAGAATCCCAGTAAATGACAAATTAGTATAAATAAGGTGTAAATGAATATGTAAGTAGATCAGGAACTACTTAGATATTTATTCACAGGACTGTATCAAACTCTCTCTAGCTTCGTATCAATTCTCTGTTTGTAACAATGGCTTAACTAGTTATTTTTATTATCGATGGTTTAATTTATTTGTACATTTCACTTTATTCAGCTACCTAACAAATCCAAATTCTACAAAATACCAATGCGATATAGCTGATTATTTAATTAAGTGGTGCGCATTTTCCTATATATAGTCTTTTTACGACACGTCGCATCTGCCCCTTCTGTGAAGTACCGCTTGAACTTTGTGAATTTCGGCGAGGAAATGAGTTAAATTATTTTGGTCAATCTGAACATCATTGGTGGCCAACTTTCCCGTGGAATAGGCCTAAGGTTATCCCTTCTATGGGGTTAAAACCATATGCAACATAGCTACCAACGTTTTACGCCCAAAAAAGTGCATGGCCTCATCTTCGAAACCCGCTCGCCAGGGCTTTTTTAATTTCAACGTCTGTAAGAAGTATGAAGTAAATATAATACTACTAATGACGCAAAAATATATTTATAAATGACAAATATCTCAGCAATTAAATAAATATATCAACGTGTCTAATTTGACTCATTTTTTCACTCCGCACGGAGAAAACGTTTTCGAATCAGTTTTTTTTTCGATTCTGTAAAAATGTCAGTGGTGGGTAATTAATTATTTTTTATAAAAAGCTGAGAAAACATAAAAATGCACACCGTTAGTTTTTTAAAGAAATCTCGGCATTCAAAATTCCCAATGTTTTTACAATATTCTAAATATGGAGCGCACAGCCGTATACCAATCCCGTATAAAACATCTCATATTTTTAGGCAAATTGCTCGAAAAGTAGTTCGGCAAGGGGTTAATATTTTTATATCATTGGAAATATGATAATTTATCCTTTAAAATTAGTAGGCCAGGTACCCACGTAGACCAAGTCTCACGTAATAGGTGCGCCCTGTGAGAATGACGATTTCAAGTGACGGATACCCGAGTTTTCAATCTCTTCATGGATACCAGAGATTCCAAGCTCTCCTCATGTACCCAAGCTCGAGTACCCCTCGGGGAGTTTTGGAGCTTAACTACGATATCCGGGCTTCCAAGCACAACTCCGGGTAACCGGAATCTCGAGCACTACCCGGCTACCCTAGGTTTCGAACTCAAGCCAGATACACGAGTTTTCGAGCTCTACACGGATACCCAAGTTTTTTACTTTTATTCGGGTGTCTGGGTTTGAGAACTTTACTCAAGTTTCCGATTTTAACCCAGTCAAGTGGACGAGGTATACGGAGAGACCAAATTCCGGGCAATGGGCGTGCACCCAGTGTGACCGACGCGTTTTTAACATGAAATTAAGATTGCAGGAGATACCGGGAGAAAAGGCGCAGGAAAACCTCACGAGTAGACACCAAAGTAGATTAGAGATCTGCTGAATATTTTAATGATTTCCTCAAACCCCTTTATTTCATCCTTATGGTCATTACCTCCCAGAAAAGATGTAAGTTAGAAACCGGTTGGCAGTGCTCTTCTTGAGAATGCTGTTTTAATTACTACGGAAAGTGAATCCGGGGGCAGTGATGGGGAATAGGAATTACTTAGAGAAAAACACTTTCCTTCAAAGGACTGAATTAATTTCGCCCTTAATTTGCATTTTTTAATATCCTAATTTTGTTATTAATGAAATTCACTCTTCTTTATCCATATTTTATGAGAGATTTATTTACAAATCCACTTATCAATTCTAAAACCCTTTTTTATTCAATTTTTAAAATTACCTAGGATTAAGTCTAGTCATACAGGTAGGTACCATATGCCCACCAACTAGGATCCGCTATATTGTTTTGTGAATGGTCTTAAACTTCAATATCGTATTTGGCATTTCTAATCAATCTTAACTCACTACTTGTAACTTCGTCGCGGACGGAGTGATTTAATGGAAATTGTGTCCGCCATTTTGTTTCCGTAAATTTATTTCAAATTCCTAACTGTCTTCTCATGATACAAAATGCTACCAATTTGTATGCAAATCGGACAAGTCTTTGATATTTTGCCCACTTTTTCAGCATTTGGGACCATTGTGCGACGCTTACAAGCTAAGGTTGCCCATCATCACTCCTCCCACCCGACCCGAACTCACCGTCCCTCTCTCTCTAATGGTCTGCCGTCAATTTCCGTTTCCCGCCTCTCTCCCAGCCTCAGTCCTCCACTCCCGCTCCCGATGTACACTCATCTGGTCGAACTCGTTTCCTTCTCCACCATCGAGTTCAACCCGATCGATGATTATGCTTTCGGTCGCTTCAGTCTAAATGTAGTTTGAACGAGATATCACTTAAAAATGAAATTAAATGAATTTGGTTTCATTCGAAAGAAAAAGATTAACCTTTCCAATGATTCCATTACATAAAATCTAATCACCGCTCCTTTTTTCGAGACATTTGCCAAAAATTATGAGCAGTTTTCTATGGGATATGGTACCGATGTACGTCCGGAAATATATTCTTAAAATAAACAGGAAGTCTATATGTCGCGTCGGAAATTTAGCGTCGGTTAGTTCTTATGCTTTCTCAATTATTTTTAAGAATAAATTCATTCCTCACCATATCGATTTTTTAAAAATCGCTGCAAACTTACACTTGTAAAGGAATTTTTAAAGCACAGCGTGCAAAGCTAATTAAGTTTAAGACTCAGAGGTGTATATTAGCTAACTATTGAGAATGCCAGTATAATAAAACAAAGATTTTGTGCCATTAATATTACAATAGTTAATTCATGGTTGTTATAACAGCCAACATTTTAAAATAAAATTCGAATTTGGTCTGAATTATGAACAGGTAAATATTTCGCTCGAGCAGCGTTAAGCTCGTGATCCCCATCGTAGAGATACAGCAGAACTTGATGGCAGTCGTCAGCGGAGAACAAGAGGTAACAGAGATTATTTCAAGCGTTGGTGAGGTCTGGAGTTAGATTCGGCCCCTCTATCCCACATCTTTTTCCTGCATGCTTTTTTTTCTTCTTTGCTCCATACTCTTCACAATCGAGTGTCGCCAAGTTTCGCTACGACTATAACAGCTCTTCCCTCCTCTACCTTTCCAATTTTGTTTCTCGGGTGAGCCTTCCAAAGATCTCCTTGCCAAAAAGATCACCCTGTCGCCTCGCTGCCAAAACTTTCCGCACATCTCTCGTTTTCCCTTCAGTCCACGCACCTTGTCCTAACCACCACTACCTACCCCGGACGCGAATTACCCCTGACCTTCTTTAATGGCAAACAGCATGGAGAAATCCACGCTTCCTTCCTTCCCCTCATGAGGAATCAAGTCATCAAGCCTCGGCCTTTCCCCCCCCCCGCGCCTTCCTCCAACCTCGCCTTTTATTTATATCTCCACAGCAGCGGCGGCAGACTCGATTTCGCGGCCGCCTGCGAGACAAATACTCTCGTTTTCGGCAGGGTCAATGTCCCCGGGTCCGTCAGATAACATTGGTCGGGAGAGGAGAAAGGGAGACGGCGGAAGGGCGAGGTGGTTTTCTGGGGAAAGGAGAAGGGGAGATGTGTGAGGGGAAAGGGTTGAGTTAAGGGGGAAGGGGGGGAGCAGGGGAGGTGATTCCTCCCCTGTGTGTAGCCCGGGGAGGGGGGAAACGTGGGAAGGACGTGGGGAAGTGGGCTGGGGAGATTGGAAGCGTCTCTCTTGGTCGTATAGCGTGCTCACGATACTTCTTCCGTCCCCTTCCAATGCCTATATCTCCCGTCTCTCATCTCTTCCTATCCCTCTCTCTCTCTTACTCATTTTGTTTATCCCTATCTTCCCCTCCGTCCATGCCCGACCATTAAGGCACTCTCCCTTTCCCTCCTTTCTAGCCACTTTCCCTCTCGGAGGGTGAAAGGGGCAAGTCCCCTTTTACCCCACGAAAAGCCCTACGCACATACACCAGTTGAAAGGGTCGGAATTGTTTGAGGATCTTCTCGAAGTTTCGCTTCCTCGTCACAATGGGAGGGTAGGGACCTGGTTGTTTTTGCTCTTATGGAAATTTGGCCATCCAGTGGAGGGAAGAGATTGATTACTTTGCATAAATTCCGTAGGGGATAAATAATTCGCCTCCACCGGGACTCGAACCCAGATCTCTGAAGGTGCCATTTTAAGGTACTTTACGGCATAAGGTGCCAGGGTCCTCCAAGGTGTGTGGCACGGGGTGATTCCTCACCAGGCACGCAACACTCGTCCCAGTTCAAATCAGAACATCGGACCCCCCCTTAGCCGATAGGCGAGGACCAGAAAGCTGTGAGGAGAACAATGCAAGGTCAAACCAGAAACCACGGGAGAGCTACGTTGACAAACATGCTAACGTGCAGTACATGCGTTAACATACTACTTACTTTTAACTTTTATTACTATTCATGGATACTACGAGATATGAATTTGTGCATAAAATAAAACTATGCGAGAAATGTCAAGCGGTGTGATGCTATAGTAAAAATGAAAAAGTATTAAACAAAAGTAAAAAATGTAGTCTACCGTGCGATTTTAGGTCGTGAGAAAAAATAGGGTAGCTGAGTATTTAAATATGATGATACGAATTAACTCAAGGCGAACAAATGTACGGGTAACAGATAGGTAATCCATACATCAAAAGATTAAAGAACCAATGACACCCCTTCGGAAACCCGATCCGACTTAAACTTCATCAGTGGTAACACCGGCCAAAGCGAAGCGCATAATCTTGTCGAAGGGTCTCGAAGCGTCGATCTGAGGAACCTCTGCGATGTTTCGATTCCAAGACCGAATTGGAAGGCAGGACGAAGTTGTTGTTCGGAGAAAATTGGCCAGTCCGCCCGACGAAGGGATTCTTTCGCCCTCGTCATTTCCTCCAGACGTTGGGCGAAACGAGGAAAGTTATTTCTTTCGTCCACTTGGTTGATTTCGCCTTCGTGGCCGGGAATGCGGCGTAGTTTGTGGAAAATAAAAACAGCTGAGTTTGATTTTCCGATGAAATGGAAACAATGTGCTCCACAAATTTCCCGCGGGTTTATAATGTTGGAATAAAGCAATAGGTTGTGTTGATTAGTAGTTAGATCCAAGTTCAATGAAGTTCCCCTGGATTGAGAATTTTATTATTATAAGGAGCTAAGTATAACTTATACATCCGTTGTCATAATAAAACTTTGTACTTACTTTTATACACTTTAAGTTTCCACACATTAATTGTGGAAAAGTACGAAGTTTTGTTAATACAAAGAATGAAATTTCCATGTAGTCATGCCTGGAACTAACATATATGAGTATTGGGGTATTTCAAAAAACAAAGAAAGTAAGCGGGATTAACGTTTTTTGTAAATACTTATATGCAATAATGGTTTCAAATTACAGTCAATTCCTCGAGGTTACATCTGAAACTATCAAGTAGGAAACTTCTATTATTTGTATTGGAGTACCTCAAAACATGAAGAAAGCTGGCAGGATTACCTTTTTTGTACATGCATCCACTAAAAGTTTGGAATTTCGTGCACAAGTTCTGAATGTTTCTTTCTATACGAAATTCAAAATTTGGTAAAAATTTAAATGGTGCGTAAGATTTTACAGAGGCACAAATTTGGGCCACGTTGAAGGAAATCCAAAAATGGGCACTTTTTCTGCCCCCTTTTTAAATGGTAAAAATTATTTAACAGCTAATTAACTCTTCTTTAAAGCCGTTTATATATAAAATAAAGAGCAGGGTAAACGATAATGCTTGAAGAAGCGAAAATCGTAAAAGAATAGGTACATGCGACCATATAATACAGGTAATCAAAGTGCATATTTTATTGCCCGTTAAACAATGTAAATGCTAAACGCTAAATTTTTAAACGAAACAAAACAACCAAAAGAGCGTTAAATGATACCTAAACAAAGAAGGGACCTGTCAGAAGAAGGGATCACCTTTAGTCGAAAAACCACTGTCAATGAAAATATATGAGTCATTTTATCATTAAGAGTGTTAATTCTTTAAAAATGTTCTAAAAACACCAGTACAGGCCTCAAATTATTTTGAATCCTATCCAAAACTACCTTAATTGGTAGGTTAATGCTAATTACAACCACATGGGGCAAATCAATCTTCTACAATGCCGCTACTTTGGTTATATTTAGACGTGGAAATGGTTTCGAATACATATTTAGTTTCCAAAAATTATCCCGATAATTTACTATAGCTTCAATCGCTAGACCACCTCCAATGATAATAGAAGGAGAATTTCAATGGTGGAAGAGGCGTTCAGCAATAAGACGTTGATGATGACGAGGACCTTGGGTAAGAATGTAAAGAAAATGATGGGAAAGAGTTGCATTAACTCAACAAGAAGGAATGGAGATTGTGGTGCAGAAACAACGTGGACTGAGAAACGATGACGAGGACGGAAAGGAGGACGAACGAGGAAGTGCTTGGTACGATGGGTGAGGAGAGGGAACTTATGGAGACGATTTTGATGAGGCAGAGTAGATAAGAGGGCTTTAGTTGGAAGAGGTAATGAGCGACGAAGGGATACTGACGTCCGTGACAGAGAGGAGGATGCTGGGTAAGCAAGGAAGTGGAAGAGATAGAATGGGCTTTATGGATGGAGTGAAGAGAGGTAGGAAGTATCCTGAGCTGAAAAAAGATGTCATGCAAAGAGATTGGGGCCTGCGCCTGTAAAAATCTAGAGTAGTTTTAATGTTCTCCATTTGCACCTCTCTTAACCGATAGATAACCCAAACAGTAAACGAAAATACAGATTCGGATGATGTTATGCATTAATTATTTTACGCGGACAGCAGTGGCGGATCCAGCGGCGGGGGGTGGGGGGGGGGCAAAGGGGGCAATTGCCCCCCCCCCCGAGACAAAAAAACACATAGTTCTTACATATACAAAAACACACAGTATATCCATTGGGGGATAGTCCTTACCCCCCACCCCGAGATATGATTCTAGATCCACCACTGCGCGGACATAATATAATTTTTTTTACAAAGTTCGCACACGGTATTTCTAGGCTTTTAATACTTATTTTATTTCTTTTATATTAATGCAAACTTCTGCATTGTTAATTGTCCTATTTCATGCGTCCATTAGATTGTGTGAGAAGACGGGCCAGCGCGTTAAAAAAAGTGCAAAGGATTTTTACTCTCTTCTATTTCCAAACTACCTTAACCGGTAGGTTGCACTAATGAATTATATCTCCTAAACATAACATTCTAATTTTTCCGGGAGGTTTTTGATGACAAAATTATGATCGTAGTTGCTGTGCCTTCTGCAGCTCCACGGTTGGGCTTTTTTATTTTTTTTTTAATTCCTGCGCGCGTTACTGAATTGCATAGGCGAAACATTCCTCCAATCGTTCCCACTTCCTCCTCTCTCCCACTCCGCCTCGAATAACCCAATTATGCTTCTAATGAGGTTATCTTGTGCCATTGAGAGAATGCAGAAGCCCCGCTCCGCGATAAGGAATGAGGACCTGGGCTGTTTATTCGCTTCCTTGACGGATTAAGCGATTGCAGCAGCGTCGTCCTCCGGATGAGGACATCGCTGTGCTATCGCAACCTCTCCCTTGGCCGATTGGAACATTTTTCACGATGATTGTCAAGGCAGTGCGAACACTTTCGCATCGAGCGGACGACTTTATTCGTTTTCATTCGCTTCAGAGAACATGCTTTTTTTTGAAACTGTAACTGTGTAATGTATGAGTATCTAAGACTCCCTCTTCGTATGACAATAAGAACGGAACGGAACAATGGAAGAAATGTACGCTCATTCGTCCGGGGCGCCCCAACGCTGAGCAGTGATTCAGGGAACTCACCATAATGCAACACTTTTATGTGCGTAATTGAATAACTTGATTTAGGAAAACCATATGTGTGGGCGAAATGTTGCAATGTTGTAAACTTAAACACGGCCGCTGCGACGAAATGTTTGGGGGGAAGGGGCGGGGATGTTTAGGAAGAGGAAGGCTATTATTTTTAGAGGATTTATGAAAGTTGGGGGAAATAGTCACGTAATCCAACGTTCGGGATTTCGGATAGTCGGCGCTCTCCTGTACATATTTACTCATATCTATTTAAAAGAGACCCAACTGCCGGCGTCTAAATCAATTCATTAAATTAGCTTGCATTTTGCAGGAGGCTTTTTGCTTAAGCTCTGCATGTAGTAATATGTTATTAACAGAGTTTTTGACTTGTAATAGTTTGTTTTTCAAAAATAAATTCAATATTCCAATCCAGTAGAAGGGTTTGAAAGTTTCTTTAGGTCCTTATTTTTTTGGTAGAAAATTGAATAACTGAATTCTTAATACTGAATACTTTTGCAAAGACTACTTCCATTTTTTTAAGAATGTACTAGTAGCCTAGTTCTTTTGTCTACAGAGTTACCTGCTGCCATTCCATCTATGGATACCACATATACCATTGAAATATGCTCGGAGACATCCAACAATTTAATTGATGAAGCAGGTGGTTATTTCAAAACTGAATTGCTATGGAGCGCCGCTATTTTTGACATAGCAGATGTTAGGAGAGAAACTTCAGATAATAACACAAAGAAAACATTTTGCAGTCGGGACTAATCCCGACACAGCCATACGTCTTTCCTTTGAGCGAAGGCAAAAGTCAAAGAAGAAGATTCCAAGAAAAATGGATTACCGATCCTACATCGGGGTTTCATTTCCTGACCTACTTCAAAAAATCAGATTGCTTCTCTATATTAACTGATGGAACAATGGATGTTTCAGTAACGGGGCAGCTCTCATTATGTATTCGCTAGGTAGATATGATAGATGATAAAACTGTCATCCAAGAAGATTTTGTAGGATATGTACCAATATACAGTCAAAAGGAATAAAATGTAACGAAAGCTATTTTGGAAACATGCGGTAGTCTGGGCATAGATATGAACAAGTGTGTAGGGCAAGGCTATGATGGAGTTTCAACTATGGCTGGCCACTTAAGTGGGGTTCAAACTAGGGTTCAATACTGTGCATTGACTTTTTTTGAGTTACAACAGCCCATCGTAGTAAGGTAGGAAGACATTTCAGAAAAGCCACTGAAAATTTCAATGTTGGCTTCGAATTTTTGGCTGCAATATAAAAGAGTGGCTTTATGGTTAGTTTATTTGTATGTACGTCAATGATCTGCCCTGAGATATACATATTTGTAACATGTCGGCACCGAACGGGAAAGGCTGATTTGTTTCAAGTTACGCTACGCTAGACTTAGCCCCCCCGAAGCAAATTTCTGGCTTCGTGCCTGCTCCCGATCTGTCTTTTAGTGTTCTGTCTAGTACGCATAGTCCGTAATGAATAGAAGATAAGTTTGCTGCTGTGTTGGAAAGTGATTAGCACACTAGGGCAAATGTAATTCTCCTACTATCTTTAAACACACCGTTAGCACACAATTCACCTCTGTCCTCTGCACCCTCCTTTTCTCTATTCTCCCCCACCCCCGTTTCCATTGCTGGCGACCTCGCACTTTCTGATACTTGCCTCTGCGGGGTATCGCAGGGTACTATGCAGATGTATCGCACGGGGAAGAGAAAAAAGAGTTTCCTCTCTGTGCGCCCCCGCGACGTGAGTGATGAAAACGCGTCAGCACGGGGCAGCACGCTCGCTCAGCTGGGAGAGTGCGATCATTGAGCGAACGGTGGTGAGCATTGCAAGCAAGGGTGGGACCAGCGGGAGTTTGGGAGAAAGTGTTAAAAAGGGGGGAAGGATATTTTTCGGGGGTATGGAGCAGGGGAAGGGTGTGAATTTTTTCGAGAGTGTCAGAAGAGGAGCCCTGTTGAGAGAGGAAGAGTTGTGTGTGTGTGGAAGGAATTTTTTTTAAGGGGTGCAGGGGATTTGCTGTGCGTGAGTTAAGAGGGGGGAAGGGTGGGCAAAAATGATGAAGGGTGGGAGGCGCTTTTTGGAGTGCTTTTTAGCAGACAAAAGGGGGGATTTCTTTACAATTCGCAACCCCTCTTATTCCCCTGCTCCTCCCGCACCCCCTCCCCCGTCCTTACCTCTCCGAGCGCACCGCTACATCCTTCCTCCTGGGTCTCATCTCCTCTCCTCTTCTACACGATCCTTGTATTTATACGCCCCCTCCCGTCTTGCTTGTCATGGTCCGTGATTTCCCCTATCCTCCCTCTTCAAGTTTCTTCGCTGACGAGTCCTCCCTCTGCTCACCTTGTATGATGTAGAGCAACTATGGGGGAATTATTTTTTCTACTGCGCGTTACAAACGGTACTGTAATGATTTTGTATAAAAAACGAAAAATGGAAATAATTTACAGAAGAAAACTGCATAATTCGTAAAGTTTATGGACAAATTGCGCGATGTAACCATGCTGGGTGGATCATTTCTCGCATGAAAACAGGCTTCACTTTCGTGCGTCAAGGCGCAATATTCAATTCAAAAATATTTATTTCAGCAATTATAGAAAATCAGAAATGATGGAAAATTAGTTTAAAAATATAACAATGGAAAAGGAAAAATAAACTTAGCAGAACAATAACTACAAAAGAGAGAACAAACGCATTATTGGTTCCCATTATAGGCATTTTACTCTTCTGGGCGCGATATCTTTCAATGGGTAGTGACAGGATAATAATGACAATACTACCTACGGTAGAGGTTTAGGCGCTGCATTTGCCCTTACAGACGGCGGGAAACCTGTAGACTCTGCCGTCAGGTAACAAAGAAAAATTGTTTAAATAAATAAACTCTGAAGAAAATAACAGGGAAAGAATTTGTCAAATAAAGAAATAGAAAATCGTTAAAAATTAAGAAAAAAATATTCTCTCTTCCTTAATCTATGGCTTTCCTCCGTCAACTCCTTTTCTCCACACACTTCCTTTTTACGGCTAGTGCCCTATCGCTCCCTGAGGCCATCCGTTTTCAAAGCCGACAATCTCCGCTTTGTTGCCGCTTGATTGTTTACTTTATTTAGCCCTAAAAAAACCTCCATCCTTGTCTTACGCTCGTCTTACGCCGATGAGGCCATACGCTGGTTACAATTTGTAATGGAAACGCCAGTTAGGGCCAGCCGCGTGAAGATTTCCGACCACGTTCGGCTGTCCCTGGTCGACGGGTTCATTCTTTCATTTGAGTGATCTACCACATGATTGATAGGTTTTTATCCTAAATCCAAATTTATGAAACATTATCTCGTTTTCCCTCCTAAATACGTCCCGCCATTTAATCCCTCTTAAATTCTTCATATTTTCTACCTCTCCTTATTTCGTCCAGAATTTCAATTCTCTTCCTTCCTCTTCCACGCCTCCCCAGTGTTCTCCCCTCTATTACCCTCTTCAACATGACCTCTCTTCTCAAAACTTCCTCTGCCTTCTTCGAACCTCCGCCACCAGCTTCCTCTCCTCTCCAGTCATATCCAATACCCCCTCATTCGTTCTCCTCGCCACCCAGCTCACCCTCTCCATCCTTCTCCACAGCCACATCTGAAACGCCTCATTCCTACGTACATCCTCCCTTCGCAATGTTCAAGTTTTCGACCTATACAGCGCCTCGCTCCATACTATAGTTTTCACCTGCCTTTTCTTTACCTCTCTTCTCAGACCGCCCTCATCAATTTCCTTCTCTCTCAGAATGCTTCTCTAGCCAGGGGAATTCTACTTCTGATTTCTCTACCACTTAAGCCATTCTCCTCCAAAATACTACCCGGACGCTGGTTAAAAAGTCGACGTGGGAACGCTCTTCATTTGACTCCGTTTATCAAGTTAGTTATCTCCCGTGCTTTCTTCGCCTGGTTTCTTGTTCCCTGGCAACCTGGAGACGGAGCAAGTTCCTTTAAATTCTAAAACACCAGCTTACCAGCGCAATTGCATGTGTCTCCATCATTTTTCTCTATAACTGTCTTCGTCATTTCTCTGTAAGCCAATCACGGTTCCCAGAACGCTGTTTGTTACGTGAGTTGGGGTGCGTTCCGTTGCACGCATTAACCGCTTTGATGCACCACCGCACCACAATTGACCGCAGAGCGCACCATTGGTAGTTTCGTTTCATTTTCACGCATTGAAGCAGTTGATGCGATAATCGAAACGGACCGCCTTTGGTGCGAGCGGCAACTTTTGAATAACGGTGGCGAGGCGTTGCCATAGTTTGTTGACAAACATTTTGGAGAAAAGAAGATAATCGAAAGAGGACTTCAAAAAGATCAAGGACATAAAATGGACGACGAGAAGAATGCCATTATCATTCACTCCACAACATATTTAATGTAAAGTGGATCAGAAACGGGGAGCAGTCAATTAAAAAAAGGTCTACTTCATCATCATTATCTAAGATTACTTAGACGGAATTCACTGTCACCATTTCAGAGTTTCTGAGGTCACCATAGACACTTCTTAAACAAATGCGAAACGTCATCACATCAACTGCACCAGCTTTTGGGAGGAGTGCTTGGAGCGCACATTATGCTCTTTGCGGGGACTCAAGGAGCTCGCATCGAAGCGCTCCGATGCGTGAAATGGAACGACTTGGAGCGCATCAATGCGATTGGTGTGTGAAACGAAACGCACCCGAAAGTTCCCTTTGGGACAATGGTTTGTAACCCGGCATTTTCTAACCAGCGTAAGATGAACATAGTGGAAACAAGGCACTAGTTTGTGTTTTCCGGTGAATAAATATAGTTCCACACATGCGGGTGAGCTGTCGGTTAATGAGGTCTTGTGTATCTCTTAACCCTTCACGAACCAAACTTTTTACTATCGAGAAAGATTGTTTACCTCCTTATTACTGGCTGGTGGAGGTTGGTGAAACAACATTTATTACTTTTAGAAGTGTTATTTTTTAATTGTTTATTATTAGTATTCGTGCCAAATATGACACATTACGCATTGATAAATGAGGTGATATTTTTCTAGATTTGTTTTCCAAATACGGAAAAACTGATATCAAAATTTTAAGATGAAACGTATCTACTAAAATAAAGATAGGAAAATCTTTTTGCTAAGAGTAGAAATAAAATTAAGCTTGATGCTAGAATTACTTTCTAACTGTTTCGTATATCTGACAATAAAATAGTAATTTTAAACTTATTTCACAAGGAACACAATTTCTTCCGATTCCAGTTATCGCCCTGACATTTGCGCGCAAAAAGATACGGAAAACAGAAAAAGAAAGTTAGAAATCTTAGAGCACTTGCGCGAAAGGGTTAGTCTTTGTCGATAGGTAGTGTAGCTAATTTGCTCCCTTATGCTTATCTGCTACCTAGTGTAAACAGCACATCGTGCATATTTGCAGAATAACTCTTGTATCTCTTTGCTTTTATGTAGTTGCTCATGTGTCATGGCTTCTCTAACACTGGTTGTATACCTTTAGTGTAGTGCATTTTGGTGACATTTCACCTGACAAGTGCTTGCAGATTTTTTCTACTGCACCAATAGTCGTAGTTTGAAGGGAATTTTTCTCGGGCTTCCGACCCGGTTAGTTTCTCCATCATCATCTCAGCAGACGCGATGTTTCGATGAAAAACATTTCCATCTTCTTCAGGGCCGTTGAAGACGATGGAAAAATCTGCCATCGAAACGTCGGCGGAGATGGAGTTGAGGAAATTAACCCGGTTGGAAGCCCGAGAATATTTCACGTCAATTATTTACCAGGGAAGCTTCAAATCCTAAATCACAAGTCGTGGCTGCATTAACTTTGTTAGGGTACAGTGTAGTCAATTTGGTGATAACTCACCCCGTGCCAAACACCCTTGAGGTGGCTATTATGTAGATGTATTCACCGCCATTGGGGAGAGACAGCCCCCTCTCCCGCAACCTGCACGTGAGTAACCCCCTCCACTATTACCCCTCTTACCCTCCCCTCTGTACGATTCCCGTCTCTCTACCCTCTTCTCAAACCCTCACCCTCTCCCCCCCCCACCTCCTCCCTCCCCACTGCAAGCGCGTGGAAGATGTGCTCATGAGGACTCGGGGGAGGCGCCAAAATTTCTCACCTCGCCTTCACTTCACTTCTTTTTTTTAGTTATGTTCCTTTTTTTGCATTTTTTATTCGGGTGCGGTGAGGTACGTGTTTCATTCAATCCGTCTCGGTGCGCGTTGCAATGCGTGTCACCTTCCCATCTCCCGGCCTCAACACGGCCGCGACATCTCGCCGCGAGGCCCTGTTTAACTTGTAGGTGTAGGTACTCCTGTTCGCTTCGTCTGCATCCGCTCAAAACCCTGCTAGACACCCCAATGGTGTTTTGTGTTGTCTCGCTGGGGGTTAGTTTTCACCAACATCCACTACACCATACCCTACAAAATTGAGTGTAACTACGGCTATTAATGCGTCAAGAAAAAATCTGCGAATACGGGTAATGCCTCGTTCTCATTTTTAGCTTTTTACCATGGTAATCCATTACAAGGGTTCAAGAATTTGCAATGCGAACACCTGGTTGTAACGTTCCACGCTAACTTTTTCAACCCGGGTAAACTTACCATAGTTATCTATCTACAATAGTTGTTTTCTGCCATTTGAATGCACTATAGTTACAATGGTCAAGAGATCTATCATTATCATCTTCAAATGACCAGTAGTTGATGACAAACAAATATGGTGCACGTTAAAAGTATTAAAAACTATGTAAATGCCAATTGCATGATGGTGATTGAAGATAGTTACACACAAAACGCATATAAATATCTTACTATAAGGATATATATGTACTTAATGTAAAGATATAACTTACCAACGTTTTTTACGGGTCTTGTCCTGAGTGGCTGGCCCCCCGATACGCTGGGCTGGCCCCGAGTGCCCAGCGAGGTGGAGAAGGATTAGGGATTAGCGTGCTCGCGAACGAAGCCCTTCCTAACGCACTAGCGCCTTAAAGTCCACCTTAAGTGAGAAGTTACCTTTTGGTGGTAATGTAAGTGTTCGCATTCCTCTTTTAGGAGATTTCAACTTAAGGAGACCAAGGCCCCAAACTTAAGGTTAGCGTAGTCAATTGTTCCCATGCAACATGTCCTTAAGCGCAATGTCGTCTACTTTCCTATTTACTGTTCACTCGTTATAAAATGTAAATAAAGATTTTTAAACGATGCCGTTGCATCAACAACAAGAATATTATGTAAATTGCGACTCCCTGGAACTATATATTCGTAGAAAACAAATTATCCGTTCGCGGTGCTCGTCATAGGTCATGTTCGAAAATAGATTCTATATTGCCGAAACCTTTCGTGGATAAAGAATCTCTTCCAAATTAACAATATTTTGTTTGAGACCCAGACATCATTTACATCTTCACTGTTGGTATTAAGAACAAGAATGTCTAGATATCTGTTACTCCAAGAGCACAAATATTAAAAAATCTTGTATCCCACGATTTGTAGTAGGTAACGTATTGCGCAAGTATGCCTCATAAGTAATCTTGTCTGTGGATCGCTGCTCCCACTGTTATTCATTGATCGTTTGTCATAGCCAAATTGGGCTAGTGACATAATGTTCCATCGTTAATTTACTTATTAACTCAGCAATAACCACTTTACTCTGTGAATAACTTCTAGATAGTCTGACATTGCATTTCTGGCCAATTTTGTCTGCTATAGGTATTTAGACATGCAATTCACAATTTCCGTGAAGGCAATTCATTGCGTAGCATATGCCAGTTTAGTTCACACGTTAAGATTCATATTGCATCGATTAGTCTGCACAGACGAGTACCTTAAATTTCCCTGCCTTGGGATAACATCCGAGGAATTCCTAACGGAGTATGCCTTCTGAAGGATGGAGAATCTACAGCGTAATGTTTCTGATGTTACATTTTGGAATAAATTCACATCATTTCTTGGTCTTTTATTAATAAGGTGCTGGTAGATGAGTCAAGAAAACGTAAACATTCTCCCACTCATATTCTTTCAACCGAGATTTCGTTGTTAATATATACTTGAACTTCGGATGATGAAGAATACCTGCATTTATACATTTCCTTGCATATGCATAGTTACACATCAGTGCCATAAGGAGCTTAAAATACAATTTTTAAGCTCCTAGATCAGTAATTCAAACACTTCTCTCAAGCTCGCCTTGCTAATCGTCAGTTGTTTAGTTTCATTGTTTTTCGTTCTTATTACTGAGCAATCGTGACGCTACAGTCAACTTAAGGGTCCTCTAAAGTGCATGTATAGACAGCGTACCACACTTAATGTAAATCTTAAGTGAAGCCACTTAACTAATATCTGTAGTGTAGACAAGGCATAATGGCTTCTATCTGAGACATGGCCCCGCTTAGTAACAACTAACCTTTTGTATTGTCGTACAATGATAAGAAGTTAGTAATGCGAACCAGTAAGGAGGTTAAATTTCACCAACATACACAAAATTAATACCATTGTTAATGTACATGCTAACATTGTTATAGAAACTATGAGTTGAGTTTTATGGTATTTTTGCCACTAGATTAATTAACGAAGTCGTACGTGTTTATCAGAAAGCATGAAAAATGCATTATTTATACTACGTAACAAATTAAGACAATTAAACCTTCGATATGTTTTGGCAAATAGCCAACAGAATTGGTTGTTGAGATGTGTGATTGGAGATTAAAGAAACAAAGTCAGTTGGTACTTCCCACCGAACGTAGCTGAGAGTGACGCGTCTTATTTGAAGTTTCAGTGGAATGGTGAAAGTTATCTGTAATACATGCGTTTCGGGATGGAGAAAAATTTGACTTACAGGCTTGGTGGCACAGAACATTTTTCCGTGCGTGATTACTATTCTTTAGCGATTTACCAGAAATTTGGCTTATCGAATTTTGAGTTATGAAAGTTCAACCGTCCTTTATTCCTCAATATGATCTTTTAGTTTAAATAAAATTAAAATTACATTATTGTATTATTAATGATTTTACATCATTGGAATTTAATGGCAAGTGCAGGTTATTTATCTACTCTTACCGGTGGTAAGAAGCTTAAAAAAGCTGGAATTATTATTCTGGGAATGAAATAAGTATAGTATTATTGATAAAATTCGTCAAATTTAATTTTTTCTATGGTTTGAATGAATGATTATGTAATATCCCGATGATAAGCTCGGTTAGTGATGTTCTATGTAACTGTTGTTTCTCATAGTTTTCAGCTTTTTCGTAGATAGAGTACACGGTATTTGTTTCTTAGCTACCCAGTGAAATTGAATCCATGCTGAACTTTACCTTCTTTGATCTTTATCGAGCATGCTGTCGTGAATATCTCAAACCTGCACCGAAACCAATGTACGGTACCGAATTCTAAGGCTCATTTCCTACAATTCCACTTCACTTGATACTAATCCCGTTTTTATAAGATGTGGAAAGAAAATATTTCGCTTATTTCATCGAAATGCTGCTCTCTTGAATTGAGTGAAACGTGAGATGTAGCACGGAAATGTGTGATTTCGAAACATTGTGCTTTTTTCCCGGAATATACACGGTGACCGATAATAAGTACTTGGGCGGAGGGTTGCCAAAAACCATAAATAAATGTCTGCTGAATTGAACTAGGGGATGGCAGCTGGCCTTAGTAGTTAGCCGTCTCTCACTTCTAAGGTCGATCATGTCATAGAAAGCAGCCTACTTTGCTACCAAGTCACCAGACGTAAACCGCAAGTTAATTTACGCTGTGTGAAGAAGGAATATGTTCTGAAAATTCTGCGTGTGTCGTAGAAAATTGTTTATTGATACTGCATTCTATTATCTCCGAGGATGAGTGAAAACCTATTATCTTCCACAAATTTCCATTTCCATATGTGCTTACAACTTTAATTGACGACTCTATTAGTCACTATTTTTGGTAGCATTTTGGTATGTAGTATTTTGTATGTATGTATGTAGTATTTGGTATGTATGTATTTTGGTATGTATTTGGCAATCTTCTCTATACCATCTAATTTAAGTAATTGTAAGTCTTAAGTTGGTTTGAGCGAGATTCCATTTCACATAGTCAATGAATTTGGCCTAGTCATAAAGGAAAATATCTCACCTTTCCTAACGTACCAAAATATCAGCCATTAATCACAATTTTGTTGAGTTGGTTATTGACCACTTTTATTAACATATACGTATTTTATTGGTCAAAGTTTTTTTTTAAATCTCAACTTCCTTTGGCCAACGTTTCGCTCCTTAACTAAAGCATCATCAGGGCTTTAACACAATACAAGGAAAACATTTAGTATTTGTTATAATTATATAAATATAAAGAGTTTATACTCTTAAATTTATTACCTTAAGGAGAGAACATTTTCTGGTCATGACAATGGTAACAAAATCAACATCAATGAAAGAAGAAATCCTAAATGGAAATACATTACTAAAATGTTGATTAAAATATGTAATAATTAAAATAATAATAAAAAATCAATAGTATATTTAATAAAAATAACAAAAATGAATATCGGAATTCCGATTGCTATCATTAATGTTACAAAATGTTCTTCATACTTTGTACATACTGATGGTTAAATTAAAAAATAAAATTTTAATAACGTCTCTATTATGGCTAGGGAAAAATCTCGCTCGAGATGCCTGAACTCATGCGGAAAACAATGCGGAACTTCGCAATTCGCACTCATCCCGAATATCGCGATTACATGTCGCGGGAGATAATCACTGTCTCCGTCGAATGTATCGCGAATCGATGACGATGCCTCGTAGACATCGGCAGAGTCCACCCGGGGTCTCTCCCGCAAAAATGCTCCCACTGTCTGTCTGTCTCTCCCTTCCCTCTTTCGGCGGCCATCTTCGTCGGCCTCCCTCTTCCACGGCGTTCATCTCCCATCTCTTTCACATTCCCTCATTCCTTCCCCTCTTTAGAGCTCTCATCCCACGCCACCCCCATTCCCAACCTCCTCCCGCAACACCCTCGCCAAAACCTTCCTCTTTTTTCCCGCTCCTTTTTCTCTTTTTTTTTCTTTTTTTTTCCTTTTTTTAATTTTCAACGCCCGTAAAAAACCCCTCTTACTTTCACTCTCCTTTTGTTTTCCATCCCCCCGCCAATTTCGCACCCCACGTGCTGCGTGCCCGCAGCGCCTCCTCCGTCCTCCCTTTCATACTTTTTCATACTCCCTCCGTCCTTCTGTCTTTCCGTCTACATCTACAGTTTTACCCTCCTAGCCACCTCAAGGGCGTAAGGAAGGGATTGGGGAATTTATGCCAGCATGTACTACACTATATGTTACTAAAGTTAACGAAACTATGGCTATTGATGCGCTTGGAAAATCTGCAAATACCTGTCGGATGTAGAATTTTGACCAACATGCGCTATACTATAGGTATCCCTCCAATGTAGTTGGAAATATATGTATTGTTGTACATATATAGTGAATAAATGTACAAAGATACAAGAGTGATACAAGAAACATGCTAGACGTGCTCTTAGTTCTACGTAGTAGCTAAAGAAACAAGCATTAGAGAGAAAATCAAGTAATTAATTACATTACTTGTCGACGAATGTAATCATAAAGTCTCATTGGTAGCTATTTTGTTGTTTTATCTTTCGCGAGAAAACTAACATTTTAAACATGTTCACTCTGCAGTCTATTTCCCTTAGTTTAAATCTTATGATGTTGTAGAAAATTTACCAAGAAGTATCACTTCCTCAGCTATCATCTGCCTGAATGTGGTATGGTGATATAAATGCGATGAAATTCAAAATTCTTAATAATATGAAATACTATGTGTCGCGTCTTTCGCCCTGACGTGCTTGGTGCAATACCTGATATCGCATGCGACGAAATTCGAATTACGAAGTCATGCGATGTAGGATATTATGCCATGTGTAAATTCTTCAGCTATAAAATGCCTCATGTGATGCGTTAAGAAAACGTGATAAAATTCGAAATGCGATACGTTTATCGCTTCCTGAGCTCCAATATGGCTGATCCCATACCCTCGTCGACCCTCTTTTCGTTCTTTTTCATACTCCCTACCGTCCTCCACCTCCCTTCCCCCTCTTCATCTCCCCCCCTCCAGTATCTCTCGTCCTTCCGTCTCTTAACCCACCCCCCTATTCCTCTCCCCCGACAGCGTTGTCACCCCCCGCCACTTACCCTTCCCCTCCCCGCCATACTCCCTCCCCTCCACACTCTCCCCCCTTCCCCTCCTGTCGTCTCGTTCGTGCCAGGGGATGCGTATACAACGCGAGGAGGGCTTTCCGGGGTGACCTTGAAGGGGTAAAGCGCTCTCTCTTGTCTCTCCCCTCTCTTCTTCTGCCCCTTCATTCCCCTAACTCGTCCTTTTTTTAATTTATTTACCTTCCCCTCATTCCCTTCGCATCATCCATTCCTTTTTTTTTACACCTTTCCTCAAATAGGAAAGAAGGATTAGGTTGGTAAGAGACTCGGCTGCTATACGCTAGGCTTAGATAGCTTGAAAAATTCAGATCCGGTGAGTTCCATCCTGTGATGACCGGTCCCACTATCGGGAACAATACTCATCCCTCCAGCTCTTGAAGACTCCTAGGATGTGTGCTCCATGCTGTGCGCTGTCTCTCTAGAGCTGATTGGAGTGACAAAATGAGAAAGATGAACTGACGAACTGATAGGTTCAAAAAATTCCTCTTTTCCTCGGAGCTTTAGTGATCAGAACGAAAACAGCGTGGCACTAACATGTTACAAATCGTCGACACACAAATCACTTCTGTCCTATCCCTCCTTGTTTTTCCTATTCTCCCCCAATTTCGTGGCTGGTGTCCTAAAAACACCCTGCCATACGCCTCAGCGGCGGCTCCCAGGGTAGTATGTAGAATACATCTACATCTACAAACTACCCCGCAAGCCGCCTCAATAGGCGTGTGGCGGGGGGTGTTAGGACACCACCCGTTTGCATATTATAAGGAAACGCTCTAATGAAATTACGCCTAGCATTTATTAAAGTCCCTTATTGTTCGGGGGAAAAACGTATTCCCATAACTATCCGTTCGGCAAAATATCTCTCTTAATTTATCGTTTCTGTCGGACCTGGAAATATAGTGGGGTTCTAATATGATGTTCTCCGTGTCGCTGTTAAAGATATCTATTCTTAATTGCTCAAGTAATCTAAGCCTAGCGCGCAGCCTCCGAGTCTCTAGCGGCTCCCAGCCTAATTCGTTTAACATCTGCGTAACGCTGTCTGTACGCCCGTAGCAGTTTTTGACGAATCGCGCAGCTTTCCTTGATATTTTATTAAGTTCCCGAATTAAGTCTTTTAAGAACATAGTAGTTTGAGCGAAATTCTCCTTGGTCTAAATGGAGAACATATTCAAATTCAATTTTTTAATTTTGGCGTTTTATTCTAACATCAATGGCGCCAAAATATGGTTATATACGACAAAAATCTCACTAATGAAATAAATATATATCTTTTTTTAGTCTGAAACATGACTCATTTTTTCACGCCGTACGGTGAAAACACCTTCATAACACAGTTTTTTTCGATTCTGTAAAAATTACTGCGGTGAGTTGTTGATTATTGTTTATAGATAGTTGAGAAAACATACAAACTGTACCTACACTATTAGGTTTTGTCGAAACCTATTTAGAAATTCCTAACGCCTAGATTTTCTTATTATTCTACCTCTGGAGCGCACAGCCGTAATCTATCCCATGTCAAACAGCTTATCTTTTTTTTGGCAAATTGCTTGAAAAGTAGTTCGGCAAGGGGTTAATATTATTATATCATGGGAAAATGAGTTTTTTTCTTTAAAATGAGGTAAAATTCATCAAATTCAAGTTGAAGTTGTATCTCGCCCATACCTTACTCAATATCCCCTTAATCCAGAAATCTTCCCTAATATCCTAAACGATTCTTGCGTCCACCTCTCTCCTCCAGCTATCTACCGTTCTATTTCCTGTCTCCGGTGATGTCACGGAATTATGAAGTAAATGAAAAAAGATTACCCAAAAATGGAACGTTTCCATGCCACGTTTTTACATCTAAATTTACAGAAGGTAGTGTGAGTGAAGGGTGAGTGGTAGGGGGTGAGTGATCAACCAACATGCACTACTCTGTGCTCTAATAAAGTTAATGAAACTGCGTCTATTCTAACGTTGGCAAAAACCTGCTAATAATAGTCAGGAGGAGAAATTTCACCAACATGCACTACTCTTATGCCTTCGATGTGACAGAAACTATTTGTATTAATGAATTTTGCAACCATATAAATGCACAGAGATGCAAAAGTCATACAGGAAGCATGCGAAACGTGCTGTTAGTTCTACGTCGCAGGTTAAGGAACAAGCATTAGGGAGCAAATCAAATAATTAGCAACACTACCTATCGACAAACCTAGTTTAAAATCTCATCGGTAGCTATTATGTCCTCTTATCGTTCGCGGGAAAAATGACACTTTCAATCTGTCTGTTCTGTAGCCTACTTCCCTAATTTTATTATCATCATCTAATTATGCGACGCTCAGTCTTATATTTCAAGAACCAGTAGTATATCAACTTTCAAAATTGGCGCATTGTTAAACGTCACCACCTCACGGATTATAGGCTATTTTTGCGCAATTCCCAGTATATTGTTCGTCTTAAGATCATTCACATAATTCTTTTAGAAGAATAACTTATAAAATTCAATTTTATCGCTTGTAAGATTTTCTATTTTTTTGCGAAAATTTAATAAGAATAAAGGTCCTTCGGATTAGAGAGAAGCGTCATGAGAAAGAAAATAAAATAAACCTCCTTATTTATGGAATCGAATTTTGTTTTCGACTCGGAATTCCGAAAATACTTTTCAAATATTCCAAACTTTCGTAAAATTCAGCGCTTTTTGAAATGCATCCCCTTATCAAACTGTTGCACTGGTTCCTTAAGGTACCGGTAGAACGGGAGATCACCTCAAATTACTGGCGTTGACGTTTTAATTCAATTTCTTGGTGTCTTTCTTCCTCTCCTGCCTTTACGTTTTTATATACCTCTCGTTCTCCGTCTCCCTTTCGTTCCGTCTCTTCGCTGAGCACGATTTTCCCCTTCGCAACAACCGGGGCGGGGCTGGGCGTCTGGGGATCGTTGTCGGTCGTCTCCGGCTCCCTACACCGGGTTGAGTGGAGGACGTTGCGGAAAATACAAGGCGCACAGCTGCCTCCCCGCGGTGTCTCGTGACGTATTGGGAAACTAGCTTCTCGCCGAGTCGTGTCCACCCGTGAGGAATTCCTTGACACCGGTACCAACCAGGGGGTCAATTATCGAAACGTGCGTCGTAACGACTATCGCATGCGAAAATTATCGCACGGTTTCGTCGAATCATCACATGCCACACCACCACATGATATTTTCCATACTATAATGCGGAACATGCGAACATTTTTTAAACATGTTATGGTGGTTTCACCGCAAAATGACATAAATGTCACTTTATTCATATTCTGGCTACCTATACAAAAATTTGCCCTGATACCAACTAAATAATCATACCTTTCCAAGATAATTATTTTTCAAGTAGACCTTGAAATTGCATGTTTATTTGTGAAAATTGGCAAAACATTGGGAAAATGTTATTTTTCTACCGAATATAAATGCCAATTTTGCGAAATTTTGTAATAACGAAAATTCTCAAGAAATTGAATAATATAAAATTTTGCCATCTTAATAAATTTTTTTAGTTTTTAGCGAATGACTGCAAACGCTGATGTCAAAATGTCGTAATTCGATAGAAATTTTGCTGCTTTAAGCTCAAATTATTAGTTTGTTGTTTATTTAGTCGAGAAATTTGACATAGAACATGGTCAGGAAAACAAATAGAAACACAACATACATTTATACATATCTAATTACATACAAGGCATATGGCTGGAAAAAAGGTTTCATTAAAAATATATTCGTCGAATAAGCCGCATATGTTGTGTCTTAGCTTTATTTTGTTAGTAGAGAAGGCATAACATCTGTGAAAAAAATTTTGTAAACAAATCAATCAAAAGGATTTAAGTGATTAATTTTTTTGTCTAATGACGGCGTGGCGGAACCTCCTTAAGTAGTGTACACGACCAAACATTATCTTAAGAAGTTAAATGTATAATGTATATTTGTATGCGTCCACTGCAGACATTAATAATTGGCTTTCAAAAAGGCATAAAAATTGAAAAAAAGCCATGTGATCCAAAACGTCATCTCGGTGGCTTGACGTTATCGCACAGTATCTCTTCTCTAATCTACATGAATGTCAACGTTAAGGATCAAATCAACAAGTTCATTTCCTTGGAAAAGGAAATAAAAATTATTATTTCGTCAAATTACGAAAAACAAACCGAACCTCACAAGGAAATACATCGATTTTCTGAAAGCGTTCCCGTTTCTTGATGTCATCCCCCGGGTTCCCGATGACGTAGTGTTTTCACATCGAAAAGCGCGCGTAATTTTCAAGAAGAAATATTACGGCAATGCAACGTGTTCCGATAAAATTCATGTCCTGCATGTTTTAGAATATTTACTTCAAATAAAAATAGTTTTCAAAATAATGTTTGTCCCCAATATCACATACGGAGCTCGGATTTGACTACTCAACAATACAGATCGACGTCTTTTTGTCTTTACTCAGAGTCTACGTTAATGCACGCTACCGCGTTATATTCCACAATAAACTCCTCGCCGATCTTCTCATTTCATTCTTACTTGCTTGAAATAATTACGGAGACTCAAAACTAGTAATAACCAGAAATACTCCATTTTTTGTGTGTCAAATTAGTGGAAAATTTCCTTTATGAGCTCTCTTGCTTCGAACATTTTAAAATTTCAAAAGTCCATAATAAATTTTGTGGTAGCGTTCATGTCGTTTACGAGCTTCAGCTCTTTTGAGTCGAGGTTGAGGGATGAAAAAAATTATGTCGAAATGTCCCTCGACATGGGATTGCCGCCCGAAGCGATGAAAAATATCGATCACTGAAGGCGGCAGAGATGAGCGGGGATTGAAGAGACGAGTGTTCACGTGATCTCTGCACTGTCACCAAAGGGCTAATCAAAAATGTTCTGTGTAGTATGGACGTATGGGAAGCCGTACATTATGCAGAAAACCCAGAATATTGCGATGCTAGCAGAAATGACGGGCAAAGTACCCAGGAATGCAAATCTCATTAATATAGATTTAACTTATATATGTGTTGTGTGGGCTACTTCACTGTTAATAGACTAATATCTGGAGTTACAAATGTTTACAAAATCTGTGCCAAATTGCAACGTTGTTGACGGTAGAAAAGTGGTTGCTATGCAAATTTAACATGGGGATTATGAGTTTGAGGTGTGTTTATTTTTTCATTTTAAAATTTATCCGAATAAAAAATGAGAATTCAGGGAGTTTTCTAAATCTAAATCTCCCTCTAAAAATACCCTGCAAGCCACCACATGGGTGTTTGGCAGGGTAGTCACCAACTTGCATTACACTATACTCTAATAAAGTTAATGTAACTACGACTATTGATGCATTAGCAGATATCGCTACTGCTTGTCAGGAGGCGAAGCCTCACTAGCGTGCAATACACTGCAGGTATGCTACCAATGTTAGAAGGACCGTTAGTATTTTTCAACTACATAAATGGACAGAGATACAAGAATTATACTGTAAGCATGTACGGTATGCTGTGAGAACTGGGTAGCAGATAAGCATACGAATATTAAGGAGTAAATCAATGAACTAGCTACACTACCTATTTACACATCGCGTTTTAAGTGTCATTGGTAGCAGTTGTGGTCTCTTATCGCTCGTGAGAAAAATGACCTTTTAAATCTGTCCATTCCGCAGTCTAGTTCCCTAATTTTATTTTCATGATCAGATCTACCGTAGTAAGTCGGATTTTGTAAAATGTTATTAACGGCGTCAGTAAACCAATTGGTTTGAAACTTACCTGCATAATATAGTAAGTCTAAATTTTAATCAACGCGACGGTATGAAAACGATTTCCATTCCAGTTGCAGAAAAAGGTCAGTAGTACTGACGAGATTATCATAACGGCCTATAACGTACCTTGCCAATCTTAGCTCCACGCGTTCTAACTCGATCTATATGATGCTATAAGAAATAAAAGACACCAAAACCAACTAAATTGTTTAAGCCGTCTTCTCCATCATTAGTATAGCCTCCTCACCCCCTTGGACACTGGCTTTTATTAGAATAGATAAAACATTGATCCATCCAGTACTGATATATGGTGCAGAGACATGAACCATAATGAAGGGCACAGAATAGCCATTTTATAGATTCGAAAGAAATGTCTTACGGAAGGTATTGCCCCGTGAAGGAAGATAGTGTGTGGCGAAGGTGTTACAATCGTGAAGCGGGCTCAGTCGTGTGATTAACTTGTTGTAGTAACACATACCAAATTAGCCAGGTTAAGTTGGTTATTCAAAACTTATGTAATGAACATTGTTATAAAAATATTTGTTGTTCGTCCATTGTACATGTAAATCAAACTAAGTGATTCAAGAGGGGTAAACTTATTGGTAGGAACCCTCAAAACTGTAAAATTTTCAAAATTAAGTTTGTTCAAAGCCCTCAAATGGAGGGCTTAAATTTGAATTTGAGCATGTTGTTAATGGATGCTGCCGACATCCACAAGAGAGCCAGGTCCAGCCAGAGGGAAGATGAGGTTAAGGAAGACCTAGACTTGGATGGATTGACGGAGTAAATACCGACACCAAGCTTCTTGGTATCCGGTATTGGTGAGCGGCTGATAAGGATAGGAAAATTCTGGAGGAGGCCAAGACTCAGTAATTGGTTATAGAGCCACGGTAGAAGAAGTATGAAAGTAAGGTTTCAAAACCTAGCTCTTCGCATAAGGTAAATAGGTGAACACAAAATTTGATTCTTCAACTTTATCACAAATGGTGCTCTGCTGAATACTTGATTGTACATTCTTTACCCACACATTAGAAATGGGAGATTCTACTCTATTACTGTGACTTGGTAGCGATCAGGGCCAAATTAACGCACTGAGTTCAGGTTTTATGATTTCTGGTGGTAGTTCCCATACTCCCTCGTAGTTCTCCTTATGTACTTTCCTTTATATTTATTTCTGTGTATTTATTCCTTAGCCTTTCTCTTGGGACTTTTCTCTCTATTTTTCCTTCAAATATATTCTTCACAAACCCATTGTGCCTCAAGGTGTGCCTAATCCATCTGGTTCTTCTTTTCTGTACAGTGTTCCATTTTTCCCTTTCCTCTTTTACTCTTCTGTATACGTCATCGTTTCTTACTTTATTCGTCCATTTGATATTTAGCATCCGCCTCCAGCACCAGGTCTCGAATACTTGTAATCTTTTCTGGTATACTTTTCCAATGGTCCATGTTTCCGATCCATACAGTGCCACGCTCCACACGAGTGCTTTCGCATTCTGTTTCCTCATTCGTAGTCCCATTTAAATCAGTAATTGCCTTTTCGTAATGAACGCATATGCCTATATAAGACTGTACATTATTTCACAACCATGCAATCTCCATGTAAAATTACAGGGTTACACTATCTAGATATTGGTCTCTCTGGATATTGTATGGATTTTAATTTCTACTACGATGTCGAACATAATCACCTCTGGAGAGGAGTGGATAATTGTATTGAGTAATGAATTTTACACTGACTCGAATATCTGCCGCTTCCATATTTTATTGCCACAGGGTATTAAGGTGTGTATATGTTTTCGGCTGAATAACGGGCGTGGTCGATTTCACGAAAACATCCGTCTCGCCGCGGGTGGCCTGCCTTCCCATAAACCCTTTTGAATGTGGCACGATGGCAGCGTTGAGTAGCACGCACTGGTTTCCCCTCGAATTTAACAAAAAAAAGAAGAAGGCATTCAGATATTTGGGCTGGAGAAGGGAAAAGTGAGAGTGAGCAAGCTGCCGACGACTTGGTTGGTACCCTGACTTCGTGTGTTCCCCGTTAATATTTTGGAGCTCGCTCGACACCAGACACCAATTCCACACCCCCCTCTTTCAGCGCACGAGCGTGGTACCAGCACCACCCTACTCCTTCCCCCTCGCCTTCTCCGCGCTTGGTGCGCGCACCATCACCGGTGGTGCGCGAGGGAAGAGGGAACGCCAAAATTCCCCCGTCGCTGTCTCTCCTCCCTCCCTTGCTTCCAGTGTCAACCCCTCCGCCGTTTTAATCGTCCTTTTCCTCTATCCCTCTCTCTCTTTCTCTCTCTCCCCCCACGCCGTCCGTCTGTCTCCCTTCTCTTTCTACCGATTCTACGGAGAGGAGAGAGAGTGAAAGTGAGGGAAGAAAATTCTCCTCCTCCCTCTTCCGAGCCCCTCCAATTCCTTCTCTTCAATCCCTTCCACTTCTACCTTTCCCATTCATCCTGCCCTCTTAGCGATCCTTATGCCTTCTTCATATAGATTGTAGTGAATTTAGTGTTTACTTCCTCTAAAATTCCAAACTTTCTGACTTTGAGGGATTGTGAGTTAATCGTGCGGGTACGGAAGAAGCTTTCTAGTATTACACGCATCAAAATTATAATTGTAAGTCGCGTGGAGTGGTTAGTATGACAATATTACCAAACATGTGGTTTAGAACGCGATACATGTACTTTGGAAGTGATTACTCTTCCTGGCGGAAGATATTTTCGGTCCATTTTTGAGGCTATTTCGGACTTTAAAAACTTACTGCGCCCATTTCAGAAATTTTCTGTCACGTGGATTGTTGAGTATGAAAATACTACCAAACATATGGTTTTGAAACCGAGTCGTGGAAGTGAATAAACTCTTCCTGGTGGAAGATATTTTCGGTCCATTTTTGAGGCTATTTCGGACTTTAAAAACTTACTGCGCCCATTTCAGAAATTTTCTGTCACGTGGATTGTTGAGTATGAAAATACTACCAAACATATGGTTTTGAACACGAGTCGTGGAAGTGAATAAACTCTTCCTGGTGGAAGATATTTTCGGTCCATTGTTAAGACAATTTCGGACAAAAGGTTCCCGTTTCCTCACATCTCGGGAGCATGTGCTGAGGATATGCTGAGAATGTTCTCCTAGCATATTCTAGGCAGCACAAACTTAGTACATGTGCCAGCGTATACCAGCACGAAAATTTGCTCACTGGGGAGTGCTTAAGTCACTCAACTCCCTCTTGTAGATGACTGAGTCCACGTAACTCCATAGTTGTCTGATCATAATAACATCGAACAGTTAAAACAAAACCCCGGGGCCTATTCCCGAGTTTTCACTCGTATACGAAAAAGTGGTTTCGTATGAGTCACTTTTTCGGATGGCGAGTAAATTTGGCATGCTCGAACCGGCGTAGGATGGTCGTACGATCGAAAAACGACTCGCTCCTTCAAATATGGTGAGATCCTCGTCCTGCGGACGAGATTTGAACTGTTTCAAAATGGTTGCTGCTGGGCTAAGAATACAGTTTCTTGTTGATATAGAATAAATGGAAGATCAAGTCCCTAGTGCTTTGCACGAGAGAAAATCTCCATTTCGCTTAAATCGGGTGTAGTGTAATGCATGTTGGTGACTACTCACCCCCTGCCACACACCCCTGAGGTGGCTTGCAGGGTATTTTGTAGGTGTAGATGTAAATAACAATCAAAATCGCTCATACGAGTTTCACGGCGTACGACAAAAACTCGAACATTATTTGGATTTAGATCTAATCTGGTGTGTTTTCTTGTTGCTAAGGAGCCATACGGGAATCATAACCGTTCACTCTTTGAACCGGTGGAATTTTTTGGCGATTCCTTATCACTATCAAAAGCTCGTCATCTTTTTTTTTGTCTCCGTGAGCCAATATTGTGATAAGTTCAGTGTGTTGTTTGTTTCGCTCTTCTGTCTACTTACATAATGTCTTTTTAGGTAGTTTTCGAAGAAAGACCGCCTATTTTAGTCATTACCATGGTGCGACTTTCGGCCAATGTTTGTTAGCTTTAATGCTTTTTGTAGTTTCCTGATTCATTCCAGATTGGCCTCTAGGTTAATCCCTGATGGTTGGATGATTTCTCCTAGGTACTTGAAATAAGGGGCTTTTGTTATTTTCCCGTTGATTGTTTCTGTAGGGAGTCTGTCCTTTTGTAATCTCTCTATATGTATTGTGTTTTTTCATATGAAATTTTCAGGCCATATTTTCGTACATTTTTTATATTTTTCTGAGGCGTGTTAGGCCTCTTCTCAGTTCAACTGAAATAAAAAACTTATGTATATTATACTTTGTAAACCTGACGATGCCGTAAAGCGGCGAAACGCGTCGTGCAATATTAAAAATTTGTAGAAAAGTACTAAGCTAAGTTAATTATGAGCTCTTCTCAGTTGTTCGTCAGGGTTTCGATGTCATTTGCAAGAGCCAAACATTTCACTTTGATGGATTCCTTGGATATATATTTTTCATGTCCTGATAATTTTTCTAAGGATGATATAAAAAAGTAATGGTGACAGCCCGTCACCTTGTTGCTCCCCGGTTTTGATCTCAAATAGCTCGAATATTTCTCCCTTAAGTTTCACTTTGGAGGTTATGTTAGATAGTGTTTGTTGGATGATTGCTCTTGTTTCTCTGTCAATACCAAATTATTCCAGTCCCAAAGAGAGTCTGTCTATCTATGGAGTCGTAAGCCTTCTTAAAGTCCACGAAAGTGACCTCTGCGTTTCTGGTTTGTCTCATCTTGAGATTCGTCTTAAGATTCCAGATCTGTTCTATGCAGGAGCAACCCTTTCGGAAACCTGACTGGTATTCTCCCATCTATGGGTCAGTTTGTTCTTCGAGTCTGACCAAGAGGACTTTCGAGAGAACTTTGTAGGTGACATTTGTATGGGCAATTGCCCCCCAAAAATCCGCCGTATTTCTTTGTCATAGACCTTAAATTAAAAGCCTAAATTATTTTGTTGCTTTTTTGTTATTGAAATTAAACTTGATTTATACTTTAAAATCAAATTTAATTTTGTATAAACTAAAATGGGTTTTAAAACCACAAGCTACACGCAAATGTATATCCAAATAATGTTGGAATTAGTCGAAACATGGTGGTAATCTAAAAGGGTAATATTCATTTTGTAAAAACTTGTTCTTCTTAAAAGGCAAACTTTTGCTTCCAATCCACTGATAACGCGCCATTTCGCACAAAGTTTGTTACGAATTTCCGGAAATGGAATACCCCCCTTTTCTTCGGGGATATTCCATACCCCAAGAGCCGCTGGTATCTCTCCCCCCCCCTCTCCTCCCCCCCTCTCCCCCTAAACCTCTGTTATGGAGCCGCCCCTGGTAGTTGACTGGTAGGGGAGAGATTCCTGTGTAATTGTTCGGGGTCTGTTTTGTCCCCCTTTTTTGTGGAGTGGGTGAATAAATGCTCATTTCCATTCAGAGGGGATTCGTTCGTTTTTCCAGATTTCTGATATTATCCTATGGATTTTTTACGTTAAGCTTTCGTTATTTACTTCCTATAATTCTGCGATGATTCCTTCATCTCGTGTGGCTCTGTTGTTTTTCAATAATTTGATAATTTCTGATACCTTATGGTTTATGGTTCTGAGTCGGGATCGGCTGTAGACTTTTCAAAATGCATTTCGTCAGTAGAATATTCGCAGTTGACATAATTGGGATTAACGTTACGATATACGATATACGATAACGGGATATAAGAAATATTTGTGGCAGAGCTCTGAAGAAGCTAGGATTCGTCAAGCGTATTGTGGGAAGATTTTCGGATGAAAAAGTAAAAGAGAGGTGCTTATTCGCACTCGTCCGGTCACACCTTGAATATGCAGCGAGCATATGGGATCCGGTGCAGAAAGACTTAATCCGGGAACTTAATAAAATACAAAGGAAAGGTGCGCGATTCGTCAAAAACTGCTACGGGTGTACAGACAGAGTTACACAGATGTTGAACGAATTAGGCTGGGATCCGCTAGAGACTCGGAGGCTGCGGGCTAGGCTTAGATTGCTTGAACAATTGAGAAGAGCGACATGGAGAACATCATATTAGAACCCCACTATATTTCCAGGTCCGACAGAAACGATAAATTAAGAGAGGTATTTTGCCGAACGGATAGGTATGGGAATTCGTTTTTCCCCCGAACAATAAGGGACTTCAATAAATGCTAGGCGTAATTTCATTAGAGCGTTTCCTTTTTATATGTAAACGGCTGGTGTCCTAACACCCCCCGCCACACGCCTATTGAGGCGGCTTGCAGGGTAGTATGTAGATGTGAACGTTTTAAAAAATTAACGATTAAAAATGATCGTTAAAAATGTAGTTAACTATTTAACTTAACCATTACTTTTTAGTTGAGTTAACTTTTAACTTTTAATCGTTAACATTATACGTAAACTGATACAAACTAACTTAAGTTAATTTTTTTCGTTAATATTCGACGAATGGCGACCTCTTCGGATTTTCTTTTCTTCTTTTTTCAGACAGAAGAGGACGGATGTCCGATAAAAATTTTGAAATGAGAATGTTATTAATGTTTAATGACTTTTTAGGTAAAAGTTAATAAATTTTTCTTGAATTTGAAGTTTGTATTTATTTTATCCCAATTGCGAAAAATAGCTTTTAAAAGTTTCTTTAAAGTAACTGATAATGTAACTTTTAATCCAAAAGTTACTTTTTCACACTTCAACTTTAATCAGTTACTTTTACGTAAAAGTAACTTTTAACGTTAACTAGTTACTTTTTACAGAGATTAACTTTAACTAAAATCAGTAAATTTTTTAAAATAACTTTCCCAATTATGGCCGTTGAGAAGTTTGTTAAAATAGTCTGCGAGTATGTGTCAGTTATTTTTTGTTTTGGTTACTAGTGAGCCGAATGGTCTCGTGAAACAGACTGGGTGGTTAGTATCTTGCGAGGTTTTTTTCTAAAATTCTTGTAAACATTTCTGGTGTATTGTTTACCATAGAACCTTTCTGAGAAAGGTTCTATGGTAACCAAAATATCAGAAATTATTGTGTGAGTGTTCCTTATTTTGTGTCTATGTTTAATTCCGCCCTACTTGTGGCAAAGTTTAGCTAAATTATCGCGTGTGTGATTTTTCCACGAACTTGTGTGTGTGTGTATATATATATATATATAGTATATTTATATTTGTGTTTTTATTCGCCGAGTGCGTTTTCTCAGAAGATATTATATATATATATATATATATATATATATATATATATATATATATATATATATATATATAAAATATAATTAGAAATATATATATATATATATCTCACCTACTAGCTTAAAAACGTTTGGTTTCCTGAAATTTAATAATTACGCTTCTTCATGTGAAAGTAACTCTTAAATGAATGGATTCACCAATGTACGAAATATTTTTTCGGTCAGACCCATTTAAACGCTAGGTCGTCATCATTTGGTGAAAAATATTTCCAGTATTTTCGAGGAAATACATATCTTCTTTCAATCTCAATTGATTCATGAAGGAAGGAGTCGATGCGGAAGATTCTTAGGTTAAAGTTTTGATTTACTGATATTGATTGATTTAATATCGATGTTGGTGATCCATTGATTCATTTTTAATCAGGGATCGTGGATAGACGTTAATAAAATATTAAATAAAAATTTGGCCCTAAATAAATGCTTGCATCTGATCCTTGTTATTGTTGATTTAGTTTACATTGATAACTTTTTCTTTTCAGGTAAGTTACTTTTCTCAACATCAGATTTTGCACGTCGCCCTTTGTCATTAGCCTGCATGCTGTACCCCACCGTGTCATTTCCGAAGGCCAGAATAGGTGAGTGAATTGTGATTGAATTTCTTATCCCGCACTGCCATGCCAAATCCCATGGAAAAACGGCCTTACTTATAAGTGTAGGTTTACGCTGGAAAGTTATTTCCTCAAGTTTCTTCTGCGAGTGCCTACGGGAAATTCGCTCTGAATAAAAGATTTTCACAAGTTAGTGCAGAGACAGATTGGTTGCTGTTTACATTGGCAACAATACCCTTCTGCAAGCGACATGCCGAAACTTTTGAAAGTTCTAAAAGCGGACTTGCAGAGCCGTTAACTCATCCTTCAAAGAACTGCGGAACTGGCCGCGCAGTAACTTTAACGGAGTCACCCACTGATGGTCACATAATTGTGTGAAATTCACAGTGAAAAAATCATTCGCCTGGACCCAGTTTTATGTTTTAATGTAAATTCACTCGACTAGTGGTTCAGTTTACTATTTGAGATAATCCGTTGTCTTTTCCATGAACGTCTCGAAGATATTTCACACGCTTTTCAGAGTTCCCGGGCAGCACTCGAGATTACTAAATTGTGAATGCCGCAGTTCTCCTTGACGCACGAAACCATATGCCGTCAACGTGAAAAATAATTGGGAAAAGTTGCGATTGCCGTCTGGCTCATAATGTTCCCAGTCAAAATATAATTACATCATTTATGTTTAGAAGCTTCTGTTATTCCAAAGGATTAAAAGGGTGCGATAATAGTTCCGTTGTACAAAGAAGAGGATGGGTAAACCGAATGTAAAAATTATAAAGCAATTTGTTTATTGAGTTATACGCGACAGGTTTTATAAAAAAATAATCGAAAGTGCGAGGAAGATTACTATCGACAGAATCAGGGGTGTACAGTGTGGGTTTATGACTGGGAGGGGACGTAGTGATCAGCTGTTCGCACTTCAGCACACAAGGGCTAGAGAAATTTACGGACGTCCGGAAGACAATACATTGTGTATTTGTGGATTTAGAGAAGGCATATGACAGGGTAAATATAAATAATCCCCGGAAGGTTTTGAAGGACTATGGAGTGAACGAGCGGTTTTAGAATGTTATGAAGGCGACGTATCGTGAGAGTAGTTCCTAGCGTTGTGTGTATTAATGTATTTTTACGTATAAAATGTTTCATTTCTTTCGAGTTGCCCACTGTGCCCATTTCTAGGTGTGTTAGGTACGCTTAACGATGCGCAGAACATCACTTTTTCAATTTGTGTTTTCCTTATGTTGAAAAGAAACGGGAATATTTTAGTCACTGTAATTTTTTAAACATCTTTTTACTCTACATTTTACTGTTGCTCTGTTTTTAGTGAAAATCAACTCTAAATTTAAGGCCTAAAAATTTGGATCTACATCCAAATACTACCCCGCAAGCCGCTTCAATAGGCGTGTGGCGGGGGGTGTTAGGACACCAGCCGTTTACATATAAAAAGGAAACGCTCTAATGAAATTACGCCTAGCATTTATTAAAGTCCCTTATTGTTCGGGGAAAAAAACGAATTCCCATACCTATCCGTTCGGCAAAATATCTCTCTTAATGTATCGTTTCCGTCGGACCTGGAAATATGGTGGGGTTCTAATATGATGTTCTCCGTGTCGCTCTGAAAGATATCTATTCTTAATTGCTCAAGTAATCTAAGCCTAGCGCGCAGCCTCCGAGTCTCTAGCGGCTCCCAGCCTAATTTGTTGAACAACCTGTTAAACCTGGATCATGTATTGTACTTGTCACAACCTGAAGTAATGTAAGGACTCAGCGAGTATACGTCGCGCACGACTCGTGGTCACCAACGAGGATTTTCAAAATCTTTGCCTTCCTTTTTTTAGTCGAACGGAAAATAACACACTGCACATGCAATTAAACTACACACCATTGCTTACCTCATTCCTAAACATGCTACACTCCTACACATTCTGCGTAGCAAAGAGCTTATATTACCCAAATATATACTAATAACAACATTTCATATGGTGCATGAACGCAGTATCGTTTAAAACAAAAACTTTCAGTACATTCTATACATAATGTGTTTTAAAATCGATATCATCCATCCACACAACGTCATCCATTCTTATAATTTCATTTTATAATCCATTCAGCAATACCCTTGCGTAATTTATTCACGTATAACTCAACTATCTTCTTGTATTAGCGTTTTGAAACGCTGCGTGTTTTTCGAGGTTCACATCTTGTGGTAGGCGGAGAATGCAGAGTCAAAAAGGAAAATCAGGGAAAGGAGAATGGAAGAATTGTCGAAAGGGGTTGTAGAGAGTGAAGTAGAGAAAACGTAATAAGACGAGGGTGGGGATGCCATTTAGTGTCCGCTCATTCGGTCTCAACTGGTCCGTGTAATTTCGGAAGACTGCTCCCTCGATTGTTTCCTCCGTGACTACGGCGGAGACAATGTACCCCACCACTTCCCCGCCCATCCGGGCACGGTCTCCCGGCTGTTTTGATTAGGCGAGCGCCAGAACTCATGGGATGGAAAAGCTATGCGCGTAAAAAGGGAATTTTGAGGACGACGTCGAAAGACTTCTCTGCGATACTTTGGCTGTCCTGTTGGTGGATAGTTTTATTATTTTTTCTCTTATGCGTTGTTCTTCTTCCTCAATGCTTGCAATATTGCGAGTAATCGAAATCTATTCGCGATATTCTTTAAAATCGAAAAGTGGTATCGAGACATATGCGATATATGTTATATGTAAACGAATTATTCGATATGTAATCGAAATATGTGTTAAATTAACGATATATGCGATGTGTTGACATATGAGATGCTCCAATATCTGCGATATATCGATTTACGATATCACGTAGTATGGGATATCATACGTTGGGGGATGATAAACGGTGTAAATGCGGCAGTTATATCCATGCAATTTGCGACTGCCAGGCCATATAATGCGATGCAGTGCGAGATGCGTATTTTATATTACGCGTGAATTTTGCGATAAAACAGGCGATTGCAATGTGCCAAAACTGAATGAAACGATGAAGGTGCCATCCCACGCCTGTGGCATTCCATCGGATTGCGACTTATCTTCTAATCTGTTAAGGCGTCTGAGACAAATGAGCAATAATGAAAATGATAAGATCTATAGGTACGTAACTATTATGCGATGCGCTGTGATACATCTAATGACATTCGCCATGTGAACGCATCATGGCCGTGATATGATGTAGCACGTCTAAAAATGCGAAGTGTGGATCCTTGTGATACGCAATATCTTGCTATTTTTCGAGTATTTGTGATAACAAAGTAATATCGCTTCTGTCATTTGCGGTGTAAACGAAAACTTATCGCGATGTGATGTAACAAGTGAAAAATGCGGATTGTCACACCGTGCAATAGCATACGAGGTATCGCTATTACCCATACAGCAATTAAAATCACTAGGGGATACTTACGTTTGAGTATCGAACAGAGGTCTAATTCCCCCCTTAATTATTCTATTTCTGCTGCATTTTCGGAGAAATGCTCGTCGAGAATATCGTTTGAACCGGAGTGTCGTAACCTAAGCGACTGTTTGGCCGTTGAGGTTTTTATTGTTTGTTTTTTTTCGAACGATTTTTTAACCTCCCCATTCCTCTTGTGTCCTTCAAATAGGCGCCGTTCTTTCGCTCACATCTTGCCAATTTCGAGTTCCAGACGTTTCTTTCTATTATCCGAGTCCGCTTTGATTCTCTCTTCTTCTAAACTCCGGTCTTCCCCACCATAACCCCCTGAACTCTTCCGAAATGCCGAATCTATTTTAGTCCCATTATTCTGCGCTCTGGGATTTTTTACCATAAGTTGCCATGGTCGTGGTCGCCCCCACGCTGAGTTTTTGGCGTGATATCTTGTTCCTCCAAATTGTATATGACGAGATTAATGCTATTGGCCATGCGAGCAGGCCTCCGACAATCAATGTCATACGGAAGTCATTTAGATCAGGTCGTTGGTGCATCTAGATCTACTTCATCTACAGCGACTAAGAATTAGTATAATATGATAAGCATACCGTGCAAGCTACATCTAGGGTGTGTATTACGGGATGAATACGCATCAGGCATACGCATAAGGAATGGCTGCTATGCACATAAATTATGTTTCTAATGATAAATTAAAACACTACGGATAAATTAAAAAAGGCAGCTGCTGATAAGCCACGAATGGTTTAGCAGAACATAGCGTCGTAAAATTGAAAAATTGATGAAATAGTGCGCAATTTACATGATTTATATGGTACTAGCAGACCTGCTGCCTGCTTTGCAGGCAGTCTCTGTCTGGTGTGCTCTTGATGTGTCCTACTGGCAATTTTAGTTCCACAAAACAGCAAGCACGTGAGCAATATTTGACATATATTAATAAATACTGGTAATAAATTATCTCCGAGGTCGGTTTCTCGCACATTCATATAGCATTCGTAGTGGTATAAGTAATACTTCTAAACTTTCGACGTGAAGTTTGTACCAATATTGAGACAGCGGCACACTCAAATATATATTGAAACGTTTACGACCTTTGGTATTTATCCAGACACTTTAATGCATGGAAAACTCTTGAGGTGTATTTCACTTACGCTAGCTGATCGTATATCTTTTACAATAAAACCAAATAAAGGGAACGACAATATAAAAACACTTAATTGATTATATTAACGTTGAGTTTACATAAATTTGACATGAACCTTATTGTTTTGGAGTGGCATACATTTAAACATTCACCCGGATCATTTCTAAATATTTTCACTAAATAACTTAATTCGCGTAAAAGTGGCTATATATCAATGGAAATAAAAAAATGAAAATGAAGTAATACAAATATCGTTGTGCAATCAAAATTAAGCTGAATAAGATAAATTAACAACGTTAAATGCCCATACGCACACGGTTTGTAACTGATTGTAATTTAATGAGCACTGTATGTTTATTTCACCGTTGCTAACCTAAATAAATTCATCGTTGTTAAGCAGTTTTTACGGATTATGAGTTTAATAGCCACGGTTTTTTGCATTTTTCTTTGCACCTCCAACTGCTAAAAGTCCAAAACTACTACCAAATCATATTGACAGAGAATCCACATTTAATGCACCAATCCTCATTTCTCTAGGTCAAGAATTGAGAGAGAAATAAACAAAATGGATACAGAATGACTGACTGACTGACACGCTAAAAAATTAATAAAAATAGATTGATTTTATATTTGATAATTGAGTTTGATTAATATAAACAGACACTTGGTTATTTTTCCACACTTTATTTTAAACAACACGACCCGGGAAAGCATCAGCATCTCATGCCATCATCAGGTCTGAAGGAATTCCACCGAGTTACGTCAGAGACAGTGTCCTGTATTCAATTGAGTTTGATTTTGTGAGGTGTTGAATTTGTACATTTTTTTGTAAATCTGGTTATTATTATTTATTTAAAAAATTGTCGTAAAAAATCAGGAATGCAATACTCGTCCCGGCTGAACCTCGCACGTATTAGAGGAATCGGAGTCTCGTAGCGTTGAGCTTAATGAAGGTATAACTCAGCCATTTCAAGGAAACGTATATATTTAACAGAGAATTTGATCGAATAAGTATCCCTCCACTTGACATCACACGTGGAACTCCATTGAACTCCGAGCTCCAAAAAACACACGCTCCCCTGGCTGCTGGTCGCGAACGAAAAAGCAGTTAGGTGGACAATTCACGCCATCCTAGAATATTAATATAATTGAGTAAATTGAGTGACGTTTCCGCGGTTTGAACTAATAGCTAAAGTCACTAAAATAGGTTAAATACTCAAATTGATAACTATCGATTTTTATATGGGAGCTTTCCATTCAATGTCTTGGAGGCAGTGCTAATCAGAACTCATCTGCGCACTTCAGCGCACACAAATGACAATTTATCGAACGATGTGAGCTGGCGAAACATTCGGTAATCTGCCGGTAGTTGTTATTTTGTAGATTCACAATAGACGCTGCCGTATGCTTTGTTTACCGTAATGGAATTCGTTCAAAACACAAGTTTTATCGTATAGTAATAAAAAACTCCACATTATCCAAGGTTGACGTCTTTACCGAGAATCAAACCTAAAACAATTATCGTGGATGTGATTATCGAAGTTATTTTTTTATTGTTTAGCGCACATCCTCTCCGTGTTGAAGTGCTCTGTCTATACCTGGTGCGTAGGGTCTGAAATAAGGGGAAAGTAGGTGCACGGTTATGTTGTAAGGTGAGGAGCAATGAAGAGATCATGTTACAATTTGTGTGTCATGTTATAGATCCCTTTCCTTTAGAGGCAGTTATGAAGAGTCGTCTTCCTTCTGACCGCCCGATCTTGATTCGTCAGCTTTTCTCCAACCAGCCGGAAAATAAGGGTTACTGGGCAATCTTGGGATTACTCGGTGATAAGGATTGGTGACATTCGACTCGGCAATAACCTTCAAGTACTCTACCGATCCGATTCTGTTCAAAATAACTGGAAGGCTTGTGATGTGAATATCGAAGTTCTTTTGTTTTTTAGTGCACATCGTTTTTGCTCCTGGGGGGTTATTCTGTAATTACACTTCCGAAATAGCTCTTTCGGAAGAGCACCAACTCAAGTGAATGATCCATTTGAGCTACTCCTCTCTCGAAGTACTCACGGAGTTAGTGCTGCCACTACCCATAGCATGGCGGCATCACGGTTGACTTTAAAAGACAATCATGGAACTCGGAAAAACGTAAAAGTAGAAAATCTATTAAGTTACCGAGGTTACTTGGAACAAAAATACAAAGTTCTTTTCAAACACAATAACAACAAACTCACCTTGCAAATTTCGTGGGATTTCTGCAAATTCGGAAACGACTACAGCGCCAAATCGCCTACCATTTAGCAGGCGATTTGGAAGCTCAATTCCACGACCGAAAGAACTGGGAAGTGAACCATTCTCGGCCGAAATGAACGAGTCTATGGTGTCGCCGTCTGGGGCGTACAACGGTTTACAACTCCACTTTCGGTAATATTCTCCATATAAGGAGCGATCCGTGACGTCATTTCCCTTGAGTTGAAAAAAACAGAATATCTCCCCTGATCTATTTTGAAGTGCGCTGTCTAGTGCGGAGGATCCAAAACGAATGGAAAGCAAGTGTGCTGTCGTGTTGCGAAGTGAGAAACGCACTTGAGCGAACGGAAAGCGCGCGACGCGTGAATGGAGTGACACGAGCATCGTTCCCGGGATAGTTGCTTGAGTCATCGTGTTTTCACTGGTATCCGCAACTGAGTTCTTATGCATGCACTGTCGAGGTGGGGAGGATATACCAGCGCAACGGGGACGCTCCATCCCAAATAAGCACAGGGTCGTCGGAGGAATACGTTTACAAAACCCCTACCTCCCGCCTTGTACCCACTCTTATACATTTCTCCCCATCCTCCTATCCCATTCGTATCCTTAAGTCTACCCCCTCCTCCCCTCGCCCCCCTCCCAGTTCCCCTGAACGACTGCCAAAAAAAAATACTTTTTCTCACTCCTGGCCCTCACTCCTTTCACCCTGAGTGGTTCCCGGCTCATCCTTGGCCTTCCTTCGTCGCTCTCCGTAGTAGTTTAATGCGTGCGGCCGAATCAGAAGAGAGGAGACTATTTTACTTCTTCACGCTCAAAAGTACACGTTTGCTTACAAATTCCCCCGGCTTAGGTTATCTCTCTCCGTAAACGAGTCATTCGTAAACATTTTCGCGTGTTCCAGTCTATCCGTGAAATTACGTAGTTGAATCCCGGTAATAATGGGAGCTCTCCATTCAAGGTGGTGAAGTTAGCGTAGATCGGAAAGCCCGTAAGCGTACTTTATCGTGCATGAACGACGGTGAATAGAACTGATTGCGCTGGCAAATCTTTTGGTAGCCTGCTGGTAGAGAGCATTCCGTAGGTTCGCAATTGTCACGGCCGAATTCTTTATGTTCAGTTATCAATTTCGTTCAAAAATGTGTCTAAAAACCTAAGCTCTTTACCAAAGAGTAATTAAAAACTTAATATCATCTATGTTAAATGCCATTACTGATAATTATAATCAACTTGTCATCGCGGTTGTGATTATCGAAGTTCTTTTGTTGTTAAAGGATCATAAACTCTCCAGCACTAGTCAACTCTGTTCCCACTTTGTTTTGAAGTTCGCAAAATCTCGGAGAGGTTCATGTGAGTTCATGAGATCTTACGTTACCTTACATGGGGAAGGGGGGGTCAAAGAAGGGATCAAAAAGTGGCCGAAATTGCATTACGTAATACTTGAATGGCCCCTGAGAGACCATACTGTCTACCTGACGTAGAACGCTTTATTGTAAAACATTTAAGTCTGTCACACTTCATGTTTTTCCTCTATGCAAACCTTTTTTCTTGGTGAAAATACTATCAGGAGGGAATTCGTCTGATCTGAGGAACAAAAAAAGGGGATGTTTTCGTTGAGGACTGGTTTCGCTATGTGTTATATATTTTGGCGGAATGCCGCCGAGACAGAATATCGGGAACGAACGAATGAGGATTTTAGTGGACGTGCTTTAGAGATGTCGTGGAATTCTGTAACGTAACCGCGGTAAACACTTCGAGGTTTGTTGACAATCTTTTTTCGGATACACGCTTTAATGGTTATTTCTCCTCATGCTTGGGATGTATGAGGTTTTATTTTATTTAACAAAAGTAGTTCGCAGATTTTTAACTAACGGATAGTTGCAATATCTTCCGCAACGGTTTTTTCACATTTTTTCGCTACTATATTCAACCATTTCATAATTCGTTTCGATCATAATTTATTTTACTTTTCCTCTCACTCTCCCTTCTCTGTTCTACCTCTATTACTGCAGCACATTTCTGAAAGCTCTTGGAACTTACAAGGGTATCAGTCTTTCCAATCTTTCCGTTATGAAGAGAACGCTCTCATATTCTAGATTCCCAGTGAGGTAATGTTCGGTTTATAATCGGCCTGAAAAATAGAATTACCTAAGTAAATAATCGGTCCGTGGGTAATTGATTTTTAAACTTTTGAAAAATCGAGCAAAGTAATTGATTTTCTTGTTAATCGCAACCGTTAATCTCCAGTATAAAGGTTTAAGAATGCTGAATTAGACCATTCCGTTCGACTTAGGTGGTCGAGAGGTAAATTTGGGTCACTGAGGGCACATTTTAATAGTTTTCTAAATATGTTGTAAAATAATTCTTGAGTCGCACTTCATTTAAGTGCAACTGTTCACTGCGTTGGAACTCACTATACAGGCAGTAATGGAAATGATACAGGAATTATATTTTTAATTTTTTTCTTAATTAATGCATGGTATGAAGAGAATTTTCAGGGCGGCATTCAAAATTTAGACAAAATTATATTGTTAGTATATTTTTTTCGAATATTGGACTCTTGAGTGCAAGCTTGATATTTGTTAGCAACAATTATAATTATTAGAAGTGCATTATCTCGCGTGTAGAAGAAAATCTGTACAAATGTAATCCATCACGGAATATATGACATGTTACATACGGCCACGTGTTAAAAAAGCATTGAAATGCCAAAAAGCAAAATTGCTATTTTGCAATTTTTTTTCACTTATATTTATAGATATATCACAAACGAGAACACGTATGCCAAGTTTCACGCAAATCGGCGCATAAACAAAAGTAGCTCTAATCACCTCAAAGCCATTTTCCTCCTTATCAGCTACTCTCCCCTTGCCTAGTCGTCCAAGGATTATGAAATAGATATTAGTTTCTGTTTTTTCCTCTCTCTCTACCACTCTTTCACGGAGAACTCCTGAGAATTGAAAATTTATGCCGGTATATGAATTCCGCAGCCGGTAGTTTGGGACGGGTCTCGTGGTTGGGGAAACAATTTCTCTCCGCAGGGTTGGCAACACTGCCATTCATCCTCTCTCTCTTCCCCCCATATCCCTGTCGCCCATCTTGATCTTGTTCGTCCTGTCCTCCTCGGCTCTCCCGAAAAACATTCCATCTTTCCTTTTACCCTTTGCTTTAGTGCCCAAACAAAATGATCCACGGATCCTAACTCTTTTATGCCGCTCATACCCTTCCCCCCAATACTAGCTATAGCTCCTTTCATTTTGACCTTCAAGAGCCAGTGACTCGCAGCCAGATCATTTTGCAACCTTCCCCACTGATTCGCCTTTCTGAAATACGCATACATATCTGTAAGCGTGTATTTGTTTTTTATGTAAATGTTTTTGACATATGTGTACGGATGTGGAGCACCTTTGTCTGGCGGTGATGTAAGATATTCTGTATGCCAAACATATGTATTTTGATTCGTAAAGTTTCTCATATCCATTTTGATTCGTAAAGTGGGCAACGCCGCATTGAACGTGTTACAAGAAAAAGGCCAATACTCCAAAAAATATATATATTTATTAATATTTATAATTCGTAAAGTGAGGATAAGAGAAGTCTGTACGAGTCGTGTTCCATTCGCAAGAGGAAAGTCAAAAGGGAACACCTAACAACCACCTTGAAAGCGTTGACGTCATCATAGAAAAGGAGATGTCCGCTAAGCATGGGTTCAAAATCATGTATGTACAGCTGCTCGCGTAAAACGTACCTCGACCTAAAATCGTTGGAGATTGTTGCGAGTGTGATTATTGTGTTTGAATCATCATAAGGGAATGAATAACGATACAAATGTTCTCAGGGTAATCGTTTCTTTTAATAAAATTTATTTTCATCGCTCGGAAAGTATAAGAGAAATCTGTACGAGCCGTGTGCAATTCGAAAGACGAACATTTAAAGAGTAATATTCGCATTATATCTTATTTATTTAAACCCCACTCTCCATCATCGTTATGAAAGGTATACTTGCTTGAGATTGGGAGGGCGTGCTGATTTAAGTGAAATTTTTCATAATTGCTGCTTAAGTATTGTTATATTAGGTCCGGAAGAATCCTGTTGCTTCTCCGTTATGTGTACGTGTCCGATTTCAGTTTATGAAGTTGCTATATGCTTTATCCCTTTAACTATCATATTATTTACAGCTTAGTGATGAAGTAATTTCAGATGCTATGTTTACATGCCCTGAAATAAAATATATAATGCTCACCGATGTATTGTAATTCATCTTTTTCCTTGACGTTGAGAATGAATGTGTTATCTCGTGCTTACTCCAAGCAAAATATATGCTCCAATCTTGTTATTTCTCTACACGTAATAACTACTAATTAATGATTTACTACTTTCTGGTTTTATATCTATTTTAATTTGTTCTAAAGCCATCTAATTTTTACTCTTGATTTTTTTCAAGGCCGCCGTAAATTCAAATTTGTGATTACGTAAACTTGTGATTATACTGAAAGATTCCCAAAACAGAAATAAAATAATTTTTATTATTCAACACCCGAGACCTTCGCAAAATGCCTGCGTAAATTTTTGCTGGGCATCCACTTTCACTTTTCCGGTTAGGTGGCCGTCTGCGGCTTTTTAAAGAGAGTTGTCAAAAGAGCTGCTAGCGCGCGTTTAAAAATGCAGCGTAAACTCGGCAGGTGTAGGGTTGAGTCCTTACAGAGGTCCAAAGTTCGTTCACAAACCATACTTTCCTCTCTTCTATCGTCTACCTTACTTCATTGTTTTTTTCTCATTGTCTTCACATCACATTATCATTCCCCTCGCTCTCTTTACTAGTAGTGGGGCAGTAGTTTACAAGTAGTCCTTAGATGAAATTATTCTTAGTAGGGTTGCGTTATTATTTTATTTTTTACATTCATGTATTTACGTATCGTTTATACATTTACTGGTTGAAAAGCCTGCTGAAACAGGCTAAATTATTAGCGAGATAGCCAAAAGTAATAAATAGAGTAGGTAATTACGTATACATTAATGTGTGGTTTTTTATTTTTATTGAAAATAATGTATGCAGCTATACTAAACAATATATAATATCCAAATATGAGAGGTTTCTTTATATACAACATTTTTGGTAGAGCAGGCGGAGCTGTTACTTAGCAGTTTCCTTTGTGTGTATTTTGAAAAATAAATACGCCCGCGCCAGGTGTCAGTTTATGAAGAACGTATATATGGAAGCTCGCTTTCCATCTGTTTGTACACATCGGAATCACTTCGTCTAGCAGCTGAATCATACGTATGTACGCGTAGCCTTTTTTGCTGTAGGTTTTTTTGTTTTCTTTATCAAACGTATTTATGGCATTTCGCATGGACAATTTACAATCGCGTGACATTAATTTATTGACCAGGTGGGAAAAATTGTAAAATATTTGGAGGCCGATCTTTGACCGGGCTATAATTTTTCTTCAGGTGAATTCACGAAGAAATCACTCGAGGCTGAGCGAATTTAGTTTTTAGAACGTCGTTGAAAGTCACTATGCTATAAGTCCCACGAATCGCCCACTTCTTTGGATACCGTATGTGTCATCCTTGTCGTAAATAAACAAACAACGACTTTAGCTATGATGCTAATCTTAAAAATGGGGGATAAAATCACAAAAATGATATGCTTGACCTTAATTATCTTAATTAATTGACCACAAAGTCCAATTCGAAAGCTTAAAGTAATTAATTTTCAACTTTATCGCACAATTTAGTTTTTCTCATTGTCTTAAATGTTTTATATTATGTTTTAAATGGGTTAAGGCAAGATTTATTTCCTCATAGTTTTCCTCTCTAGGACTGTATTTTAGGGTTGGGGATTATGTAAAAATATACCGGTACATTTACCGGAAACCGATTTTGCAATGCATATGTTTAAAAAGAATGTGACGGTACATCGGTCAAAATATTTTTAAATTGTCATCACATTTCAAACTGCACCACCATCTTTATCTTCATGTATGAAATTTAAACAATTAAGCTATCGAGTATTGAACGATACTTTTCATATAAAATTTTATCATAGAAGACAGACTTTAGTTCATTCAATTTATTCCCTAAATTCTATTTTTTTAATATTTGTTGCCAATATGGATAAATGCTAATTTGGAGTTATTGTGGTGGTGGAGAATACATCATAAGAAAATTACAAATATTATACTAGCACACTGGCGTCAGTATTGCACTTATATTTGTGTCGTTATAAAAATAATATTTTTTCTACACCGTTAAATCGATGTTATATTCCTCCCTAATGTGTTTCTCTGGTATTTAATAATCTGGTGATGTGGTAGTTTTCATGGCATACTGAACTCTGCGTGTCTCTGAAGAGTCAACGACTGCGAAATTCCTGTGCAATGCAGGTATTTTGCTTGCACCTGCAGAATCGTCTTTCTCTTTACAGAGGTCAAATTAAGTGGGTGACAGTAAAAATAGACGCAAAATTATTCGTATTCTCCCCCCCCCGTTCTGGGTACACAGTGAAATCTTGCTACACTCTGCACCGTGGTGATGGGGTGATGGCACACGTTGTCGGTACCTTGACGGTTTGAGCTTTGTTTTTTTTTAACTTGAACCTTGACGGTTGGACGGTTTGACATCCCACCTCATTTTCATGATGTATTCCATTTATGGGTCTTCCTACGTAATTCTTCCCATTCATCTCTCTTACCATTAACGATTTCAATAGGCTATTGTGTCGCAAAATTTTACGAGTGGCACGAAGTGCAATGTTTTAATTTATTTCATAATGATTACTCAAACCACCTATTTTGATGAGGTGGTCTACCAGTAAAGGTAGGTTCAGATGGAAGTAAGAATGCCTATATTAGTCTTTAACACCTGAAAGTCCTGTCTCCAAAAACAATTTCATTCTTCACCTCGGCACACGTCCTACCTCTCTTGAAATCGTCCATAAAGTTTATTCTCTTTCTTCCCCTTCCCCGCTAATTCAGCATCCTCCCTTCTAAACATCCCTTTTCCCATGATTATCCGTTTATACCACTTACTCTTCCTTCTCTTGATTGCCTTAAGTAATTTTCTCTCTTTGCTCACCATGTACCAAGCACGTTCTCGTCCGTCTTCCTACTCGTCCTTCGTGCCTTTTCCATTCATTCGTGATAATTGTTATCTGCCCCAGCTACAGTTTTTGGGTAAATTACGCACACTGATGAAAATAACAATTGCTAACAGTTTTTGACTTCAAGACCATTAGAAGATGGTGCAGAATTATTTAAAAAATGACAACATTAATTCATTTTTACAGTTTAATCTGAAGGACATCTATCCGGAAAAAATAATAATAAATTATTTTTTCTCCTTTTTCTTTCGTCTCTTTCCCCCACAGAATTACCCTCCTCTAATTCTGTCTCCCTTTGCCTGAACCACGTGATGTTTCCACTGAAGAATCTCGGCTTTCGCGGGGGGGACGGACTTCTGCTTGCTGTAATTTGCGCCAAGGGACGATTCTTGGCACATCTCTCGGTTTCTCTTCTTCTCCATCTCTACCTCCCTTCCCTTAATCCTCTTCCTCTCTCCCCTCATTCCTCTTCAACTCTGTTCCTTCCTTCCACTTCCCCCCCCCCCCCAATTTGCGTCTTCTCCAAAACTTTTTTATTTTTTTTAGCAACTCACCCAAAATTCCCGAAAGAGCGTCTCCCCACCGTTGACCGTCAAACTCTCGCATCAAGGTCGAGTTCCTTACGGAATCTCGCTAGCCTCCAACACCCCTTCCAGTTAAACATAAAAGCACGTAAGCAGATTAAAGGCTTTAATGGGGCTAGATTGAGACTAGGTAGTCGTCGTGCTTCTTCCACCAAGCCAAGACTTGTTCCAGCAGAAAGGTGTCCGTTGCATTTAAACGGGAGGAAGAAAAAATTGGTGCATATGATTAAAAGAGTGTTTCTATTGTGACGTGCAAAATGCATATCCCATGCAGCAGTCATTTACCACAAATGGGAAAGTCTATTGTGTAAGACAAGGATCTGAACCTAGCCAATACACCGTAACTGCTGCTTCAACAAAGTCAACTTAAACGTAGAATAAAAGACACAGTAAGAATTTACAATTATCGCGTTGGTTTAATATTTATTAATTTCCAAGTATCCTTAAGACTTAATTCGGGAACTTAATAAAATACAAAGGAAAGCTGCGCGATTCGTCAAAAACTGCTACGGGCGTACAGGCAGCGTTACGCAGATGTTAAACGAATTAGGCTGGGAGCCGCTAGAGACTCGGAGACTACGCGCTAGGCTTAGATTACTTGAGCAATTGAGAATAGATATCTTTCAGAGTGACACGGAGAACATCATATTAGAACCCCACTATATTTCCAGGTCCGACAGAAACGATAAATTAAGAGAGATATTTTGCCGAACGGATAGGTATGGGAATTCGTTTTTCCCCCGAACAATAAGGGACTTTAATAAATGCAAGGCGTAATCTCATAGAGCGTTTCCTTTTTATATGTAAACGGCTGGTGTCCTAACACCCCCCGCCACACGCCTATTGAAGCGGCTTGCGGGGTAGTATGTAGATGTAGATGTACCCACAAATCAAAGTGAAATGTTTTAAAGAATTAATTAATTTGATGTTTTCAGTTGATTTTTAAGAAAATGTTAGAATTAGCTTTGTGTACCAAAATAGTGATTTCCCAAAATATAAATACTAAACTGGGCACCATTGTTGTCGTATATTGGATACCGTACTGTTAAAGGCCGTCCGCCATCTTAGTACTTGAGTTATCCGTTAGTGGTGCAGGTGCAGTGGTGCACGCTTTCGAAACGGATGTTATTGTGCAAATACTTTTTACAATTAGTTGTGATTAAAATTTTAGTTTAGAATAATAATATTGAAGTCGGATTTAAAAACGGTTTTATGAATATTTCATTCGACATCAGGAAGCCTGATAAATAAATACTAATGTTTTTTTGGGCTTTGGGGGGGGGGGATCGGTCACAAATGTTTCAACGTCAATTAGCACTGCTTAGTTTATACGCTAGAATGATGAAACATTTCGACTCAGTCGGAGCAGTAGTTTTTGAGGAGAAGAGTAACAAACATAGGGACATACACCACTCCATTTTTATTTGTTAATATAGATTGAGCGTTCAAAATATAGTATCTCTCTCTCTTTTCTCCTTTCTTCTTCTTTACACCTTTACACGGCTAGCGTCCCAACACTCCCTGCCACACGCCCATGTGGAGGCTCGCAGGGTAGTTTATAGATGTAGACGGTATTGTCCATATCGAGAACGCTGTTGCGAAGCTTACACTACGTTTGCTCACGTATACGCCACGCAGGCATCTATTTCCAGCAGTGCACCAAATGTTGAGGAATTTTCGCTATTGAGCATTCCATCGTCAGTTGACTGCATGGGCCCAGGAGCGCTATTGCCAAACTTACGCTCCATATGCTCACCTCTAGGTAGAGAAAGCAACCTTCTCCACGCTAAATTGAAAGAAGTTACTAAATGAAATAATGTTTTCTCTCGTAGACTCTCGGTATACTCCTATATGAGTAGTTTGGTTATTGCATAGCACTGTGTTAATATTCCTGCTGCTTTTATTGGCAGCATCGCAAATCCGGCCCAGTGGAGATTTTTCACTGGTAATGAATGAATCCCCGTCAGAGCCTACTCTTTCAACTAAATATGGAATGCCCATTAATCGTTTTTTTAAAGGATGTGGAAGGCACATAAGAAAAAAAATATATTCATGAATTCAGGTGTATTAAATTTAAAATTAGCGTGTGAAAGATTTGTACACGTGTGGGAAAAACGGAATCTCTGACAAATAAGTCTCCGAAAAGAAAGCCGAAACACGTGCTGCCAATTTAATATAAAGTGGACAATACTATATCGATTACTTTTCATTTTTAATAATGCAGTTCCACCACATCTCGCCGGACAACAGGGCTGCAAGTCGGTCATTATTACCATTATTGGTCATTACTTCTGATCTTTGTCATTAAAAGTCATTATTATGCTAAAAAGTCCCTAATAGTCATTATCATACCGCATTTACTTGCATATAGGACGAGGTTTTTTGTCACTTTTATCCGCTTAAAAATCGGGGTCGTCCTATGTGTGCGAGCGAAGGATTCTTTGCTGTTTTTTGTTGGGTTAGTGTCAAGGTTGAAATCAAAGGTACCTTTGTTGGATGGTGCAATAATAACATTGTATGTCGCTATTTTTGACTCTGTGTTCTTAACTTTGTTCTTCTAGTCTGGAAAACGTGTCTTATGTAATCACATTATATTTATCACTCAACGAAGAAAATATTTTATTTTACTACTATTTTGTTCCCGTGCATTTCTAGTTAGGAAGTGCGTGCAAGTTATTTTTTTGGAAAGTAAGAGTTTTTTTAATTTTGCATTACTTTCGTGTGAATAAGGTTTTATTTGACACATTTTTTAATACGTCGTTCAATTACTTTCCCTCTTCAAAGGCACGATATGTACCAGGAAACATCAGAGCCCTGCATTCTCTGCCAACTCCCCAACTGGCGGCCGAATGGACCCTACAAATCCCTTGCAATGCGCGAATTGAAGACGCGCGAGTACAAGATATGTGTTCGAATCGCGCATTTTACAGATTTTCATTGCTTAGTAGGCCAGTTGGCAGCCAGTTTGCGAGTTGGCGGAGAATGCAGGACTCTAGGAAACATGTACTCAAGTATGTTTGGCCGGTTTCAGTAAGGTTTTGGTTGTACTTGGTCAATTTTTGGTAATTTTTGGTCATTATTTGGGCAAAAATAAGTTATTTTTCCATTAAAACCAACCGGTAGGACCGCTTGCAGCCCTGCCGGACAATGTTTACATCAAGACTCACTTCAGGAAAAAAACACGTGTACTCAAGGTAACTGCATTTGGTGAACAACATTCGTACCTAGTTTAATATTTCAAATGCACACCCAAAATTACCATTATGTTTCTATCTTTTGCCAGTAAGGGTAGGGTTTTCTGGTATCATTCCTACTTCCCTAATGCACTTCGTTACATAAAAAATGTCTATCCTTCTACTTCCTCCTCTTGAATCATCATACGCTTGAAATTAATTTATGGCAACACAATAAACTTACCTTACAATAACCGAAGTAGAACCTTATTAGGTTGGCGGCATACTATTGGAAGAAGAAATACCTTAAATTTTCTAGATACTTGGTAAAACCGAAAAAACCGTTAGAATGAGATTGGAAAAACCAGAACCAAGTCGTAATTCAATGATCTGCTCATTTGTGTTACTTGTACTTGTATTTGATGCTGGCCTAGTGTTCTGAAAACAATGAGTTTTTCATATTTATCCGAATTCGTTGAATGACGCTCGTGGTATCCTCTCTTCCAACACCAGCACTGTAAGTTGGCGCTGTTTGATGAACGACATTTCGGTCTTTCATGGTCACTGTTATCATCTAGGTCATGACTTTGAGTCAAAACTATTCATCGACGTGTTTTCATTCTCTGTTGATATATTCGCTGTTTGTGAAAGAAATATTTTAGTGGAAGCAAATGTCAAGGTTTAGTCATCGACTCAAAAGTGGCAGACTGGGACACATGAGCAACTGTGGCATTTCCCTCGAAATTGTCCTTTGGTGCATTTTATATCGATGAAACATCATTTTCGCTCATTTCTGCCAAGAATTCCTTTTGTGACTCAGCATTCTATATTTCGCTCCTTGAGGAAGCATTTCATCGCATTGAAAATGTTTTATTTCAATTTTCCCATTCTCGTTTCTTGAGTATGTTTCATTCTAGTCTCTTTTCTGTTTTATTCCTAAACGGTCGTCCTTTTTAGGCCACGGATGTTTCCGATCACATTTTACCTCCGCTCCCATGCCCATTATGTTGGTGTGTGTTCTTACTGACCATTAATAGTTTTATTTTGGAAGCAACAGAACCCTCTCCGTCTTTCACTCGTTTAACGGTATGCTTAGACATTTCAACCAGGTTTTTTTCCATTTCCTGCAGTGATATCTAGAGCATTATCGTATTCCTTGTGCATGTTTAATTAATTTTTTTCTCATATTCACGTACATACATACCCATCATGCCGTTCTCTTTCGGGAGAGGGACAGTAAGCAGAACTTGATTCTCAGTGTTAGGCCTGTTCAGCTGACTCTCCTTTAATAATTTCGTCCAAAATACCCTATCCTCGCTTTTGGTGAAGATGTACTCGTACACGCAGTCCTGTTCTTAAGACTCCTAATATCCCTTCTCATTAGAGTATCTTCATACACACCAAAGCAGTTTATTTTCTGACGTGATTAATAACATTTTACGAAATCCGACATGCTACTGTAGATCAGATCATGATGATAAAATCAGAGAAATAGAGTGCGGAAGAGACTGGTTGGAAATGTCATTTTTTGACGCGTTGTAATATAGTTTACCAGGAAAAAGGTTTATAAATAAGTCGTGTTTCTTTCGATTAATACTGCAGATGTTGTTCACGGTATTAATTCAACCCGACAATGTCTCGTAACTCTTTCATCTCTGGAATCCCATGAATGTTCACTTCCAGGGTCGAACTGTGATGTTTATTTGGATTCGACGCGCACTTTGTTTACCGTCGCCCGTCTCCGTCTTCCAAGGTTAAAATGAAATTTATACTGAAGATGCTACTGCGTCTTGTTGTGCCCTGTATCAACTTTCTATGCTTGACACCTTTCCTAAAGGTGAATTAACATTTACTGGCATTTTTATTGCGCAGGTTACTTGCAGCGAGCGAGTTTTAATGTAAATTGTAGGCGTTGAAAGTTCTGCAAGTCAGCTTGCAGTACTTATACAATTTTCGGCAAGTTGCTTGCTGAAGCGTATTTGTTGCCAGTGCAAACAGCAACCAATCTGGCTCTGCACTAACTCCTGAAAAAGTTTTCGTCGGAGTAAATTCTCCCGCAAGCTCTTGCAGAAGAAACTTGCTGAGGCAACTTACCAGTGTAAAACCATCCTAAGAAACGGTATTACATAGCGTAGTATTCGGTGACCGTTACAAAGATTAATATTAATGATTAACTCAAATAAATAATAGTCCACGATACAGTGAAAGTAGAAGAGAAACCACAACGGAAATGATTAGAACCTAGGTGTGCAGAAAAATTTAGCTAGAGAAAGCAATACGAGGAAGAAAAGGTCCACAATTAGAGACGAGATGAAATCGTAAGGAGCATGAAAGAAGGGAAAGGCCCGCGATAGCGCAGGGCGGTATTTGAATCCCAATGTCTTAAAATATTGAAAATGATAACCTGAAAAAAATAACCTGTATTGGACTATTGGATATTAGAATATAGGAAATATTGAAGTATTGGAAATAATGAAAAAAAATGAAATATTGGTATTTGAAAAATATTGAACATAGCAATATTAATAGGAAAAATTATCTTGCTTAAAATGGTTTTCAAATGCTGCCTGTTTTAACTATGTAAAATTCTGTTAATAAAACAAGAAAAGCAACTTAACCTCCTTTTCCCCAGTTATCGCTTTGAGTAATGGTGGAAAAGGAAGTTCTGCACTGAGTGCCACGCACTGTCTGTTTTCAAAGATTAGGACGCTCTACGACCACCCACCTCGCCGGGTTCCAATGATATTGCTTGAATTTTTAACATTGGTAATCCAATATTCAATATTCCAATTGGGAATATTGGTTCTTCAATATACAGTATTCCAATTACAAATATTGGTTTCTCTGACCACCAATATCCAATACAGGATATTGGTATTGGCCGTTCAAAAATTGTGATTTTGGAATCCCAATATTTAAAAATATTGTTATTTAAACCAATATATTGGAAAACCGCCCAGCCCTAGCCCGCAAAGAAGACCAAGGGACATATACCTACTTCGACGGGCCAAGACGGAATAGGACGCTACAAGTACTACCTAAATGAGTTAGCAGGGGACAGGGTAGAAAGGAGAGCTGTAGTCAACCAATCTTTGGATTGTATGACTAATAATGATATTCTGTGATCAGCAGTGCAATTAAGTAGTACAAACAGAACCTCTTGCATTTTTCATGTATAATTCTTGTATTTGTGTGCATTTCGTAGTTGTTAAATACATTGATATAAATAAATTTCGAGGATACCGGGAATAGCCGCGGCATTACCTTTACAGAGTCACCTACAAGTGCACACAGGTACGGAATTCCACAGAGGAAAAATCATACGTTCTCACAAGATATCGAGGGATTCGGGTTCGAGTCCCGGTCAAGGCGAATGATTTTTCCTCTGTGGAATTTCGTACTTGACATAAAAAATGTCACTAACATTGGTAACATACCTAGAGTGTAGTGCATGTTGGTGAAATTTCACCTTCTGACGAGTAATTGCAATAATCTGAATTAAATAATCTGAAAATCACATCAGCATCCTGTTTTGCTTATCCCATTTCGATGACGTTTTATAAAGATGAGTTGATCGATCAAGCGTTGAGTCTTTTCTTAAAGGGGTCCTGCGGTAAAAAAACGTTTGGGGACCCCTGATGTAGACTAATTATGCACCTTAGAGCAAGGTCGGATTCTCGTGATTCTCGATGAACAGTTTCGGGTGTAACATGTTGAATCACGATCCGTCCCTGCCAAAACTCACGTTCTCTCCTTGATCCCCATGGCAACAACTGCCAAACAAGGCGGGACGCGTGTGACATAATTAATCCGTGGGTTTTAGCGCTGTTATCCTCTCGGCAACTTCGCGTCGATGGGTTAATTGCGGACCGCGAGTGAAGGCCTTGGGTCGGAGCGCGGTCGGGCTCCTGTGGCGAGGACGAAGCAACAAGCCAAGGCCCTCACACACAGGCCGTGCCGATCGATTTGTCGGCCGACGCACGAGTGGAAAAGCCCTCCAGAAACCGACATCTTGGACGCAATGTGCATTCAGAAGGGGTTAAACGCTAAAATGTTGGTAGCTTATCGTGGATAAATGTTGTTCAAATCGTAATTTTTTTGCGAAAATGACATAAAAGCTACTTTCCGGTCGAAACGTTGAGTACCTCATAGAAAATTTATGCTGGTTGAATGTTATCTTACTCTCATCGTCACCAGTCAAAGATTATTTTCGTTCGATTTGCGGAATAGCCCGCCAAAAACCGACGACATAGACGCAGTGTACATTCAGAGGGGGCCAAACGCTAAAATGTTAGTAATTAATCGTGGCTTAATGTATTTAAACACGTAAATTTTTGAGAAACGTGATCCACCTCTACTCTCCGCACGAAATATTGAGTACATCTTAGAAAATTTGTTCTGATTTGTTGTAATTTTACTCCCATCGTCTGCAGTCGAAGATTTACCTACCGACGTGCGAGAAAGCCGGCGAAAAATCGACTTCTTGGACGCAATGTTCATTCAAGAGAAGCCAAACGTGGAAATGTTGTCAATTTAACCTAGCTAAATGTACTAAATCCAGGTAATTTTTACGAAAAATGAAGCAACTGCTTTTCTCCGAGAAAAATTTTGAATACTACTACTTAGAAAAATTTGTCTAATTATATGTTATTTTAATCGTATCGTCAGCCTACATTTTGGATACAATGTAAATTCATAGAGGCCAAAAGGGAAAATGTTGGTAGTTAATGGTGGATAAATGTGGTTCAACTTGTAAACTTTTACGAAACCTGAAGCAGCGGCTTCTCTCAGAACAAGTTGAATACCTCCTAGAAATTTTTTTATTTGATTTGATGCTTTTTAATCTCCGATGAGTTGTCGGCCGACATGCGGAAAAGTCCCCCAAAAACCGATATATTGAACATGGTATGCAATCAGGGAGGCCAATTTCGAAAATGTTGATAAATAAACGTTTCTAAGTGTTGTTCAATCAGTTAATGCATACGAGGCATCAAGTAACGGCTTCTCTCCGAACTAAATATTGAATACCTCTTATTAGAAAAATTTCCCTGATTAGATTTCATGTTATTGTGCTCTCATCGTTTGTAGTTGTAGATTCTTCGACCTTAGTGCGGAAAAGTCAGTCAAAACCTACATATGTTGGACGGGGTACACATTCAGAGTGGTAAAATGCGAAATATCGGTGAATAGTATCTAAATGTGTTTTAACTTTTAAACGTTTGCGAATCGTGAATCAACGACTCTTACGGAACAATTTTTTTCATAACTCTCAATATAAAAATGCATCTGGTTTAATTTTATGTTATTTTAATCTCCTCTTAAGTACTCAAAGATTTTGATGAAAGATTGAACTTTCCCGGTGAATTATACGGAACTCCCACCAGGTGAGAATTTTCATTTTGACCGACGCCGAAGATTGTAGCCTTATCATATGATGATTCTGTAACTACACCACATTCTTTAAATGTAGTTCAAGTATCTTTTTTGCTCTTCCGCTATTGCGTTTAAATTCACTGTTTTCGAAGAGAATGCTCTACATATACTGCTTCTAGACTATTGACTGGGTGCATCCGAAGTTCTAAACTTGTGTTGCAGGCTCTTAGTAGACTTTTCTTCTGAAAGAACGCCGTTTTTGTTAGCACTACTCCTCTCTCACTCGCTGTGCGCGCAATTGCATAATATAGTTCGCGAGGCAGTCAGCTTGGCTTCCCTGCATGTACTACTCAGTTGTCTTGGATTTAGTCCATTGTTGTGTCGAATCCAGTCGTAGATCCTGTCATCATCAAGGCCAACGTCCCAACGGAGTTTAGAAAAGCAATAAATTAAGTTGCCATGTCTCAAGGGAAAGAAGGACAAATGACCTTAACCCATCTCTTTAGACGTCGTGGAAAGGGCGGGCGAGCTTGGAAATACATTCAATGCCGTGGTGCGAGTTGCGGCATTGAAAGGCAATTAATTTTCTGTTCATGCGTTTGAATGTTTCATGCTTTCTTGAGGAATTTAAGGACATTTCACATTCTTACAACCGCGAGAGCTACTGGGGAATATAATCATGGACTTTGATTCGTTTTGCATGGATTATAAACAGTAAGTGGAATAGAAATTGTGTTACAACACGCTTTACCTATAATAGAAGTTGGTGGTTTTCGGCGTAACTTTGTGGAATTTGCTATACATTTTTAATAAAAAGGTAAAACTTTGTTATTTCCACAAAAATTTAAGTGGAAATAACAAAGTTTTACCTTTTTATTCAAAATATCTACCGATGAAAGAAAAGGATTTTAAATATTTCTTATCTAACGTTGTAATTTTAAATTTTTTTCAGAGAGGATTGTTAAGTGACTTGTCCTGAAGTAGTGACATATTCCCGATACGAAAGTATCCACTGAAGTCAAGCTGTTTTCAGCTTGGTGATGAGATTTTACTGTTTTCACGACTGATTTCCCACGCGTAAAGATTTAAAATGTTATGAAAGCATCTTTAAGTTTGAACACATTTTACGCTGAAAGATCGGTGTGAATTTTTGTCCATGCAGTTACGTAGTCTCAATACTATTTCTACTCCTGTTATCAATTCAAACGGCACACAGTTTTCGATGTAATGAAGTTTCGTGAAAGTATCTTAGGGATTTAGACGGGGTGATAGGGTTTGTTGAGCACGGAAAATTGGAGGAAATTTCCTCGAAATATGAAATAAATTATTGCTTTCATATTCCTGATACCTAGAGTAAAAAGTGTCCTTCACCTCATTACACATTATAAATCCCTCCTTTTTACAGGTTTTTCAATGATTAATAGGTATTGAAATTTTATGGGCTCAAAGGTGAAAGTTTTTAATACGTGGAAAATGTTAGTATTTTTCGGAATATCCATCATTAAATAGATTTTTTAAAATAATGCATTAGGCAATCCTATGAAAGCAATAACTCATCCAGGGTTGCTACAGGCCTGGAAATCACGTCATGGAAATTGAAAATGGGCCTGGAAAAACTGGAAAAGTACAGGAAAATGAGAAACTAGCCTAGAAAATTGGTTTTTAAAGTTGAAATACGATTGTTTTCATTAAGTCGGAAGTTCAATTTTTAGGCATTCTCTAGTACATTGCTTGAATGAGTCAGTGAAGCTCTTGTTTGGTGTTTAGCTAATTACGTATGCCCCTAAATCCACTTTCAGGTTCTATTCTTTAAAATCGTGCTGAGTATGGAATGTTTGTTACTCCTTAGATTTTGTTCGAGTAATTCATGGCCCCTAGCCGTGGCCCAGACCTAAGAATAATTTGCCATCGGAAAGGAAGGCGATTTTCCCCGAGAGCGATAGTTTTCGGCGCTTCATTTGTTGGGAAACTTTATTCCCCCATTGTGCGTGCGTCAATGTGTGATGCTCTTGTTCTTGCACCTACTTCAAAATACACAATTGCCAAAGAAGGGATATTTTCGCCTGAAAAATGAAATTTTTGGCCTGGAAAACCTCGGAAAGTTTCGGAATTTCATGATCTCTGGTCTTAAGCAACTCTGTCATCCTAGTTTTTGAGTAATTTGCTAATCATGGCAGTTATTAAAACAAAATGAGTTAATTCAGTAGAAATAGTGCTGTAGCCTGCTCCTTTTACGGGATTAAAATATACGTATAAGAGAAATATTGCTAGATTTATATGCATGTAAATTATCTTACCATTGTTTTCCAGTCCTACATCTACATCAACATCTACATACTACCCCGCAAGCCGCCTTAATAGGCGTGCGGCGGGGGGGTGTTAGGACACCAGCCGTTTACATATAAAAATGAAACGCTCTAATGAAATTACGCCTAGCATTTATTGAAGTCCCTTATTGTTCGGGGGAAAAACGAATTCCCTTACCTATCCGTTCGGCAAAATATCTCTCTTAATTTATCGTTTCTGTCGGATCTGGAAATAGTAAAAGTAGTATTTTTATAAATAATCATTGCATATTTTACAGTAAAAATCATATATGGCCTTTATTTTGATTAGAGAAAGATGAATATCATTATAAAGCTACAGGAATGATTTGAAATCTTCAAACGGTACTTCCTGCGGCGTGAATCGTTGAATATCCGCTTCCTATCGGGCACAACAATGGCATGCTCCGATTCGACTCTCGCCCCTTTTCGTAGCACATAGCTCACAGGATCTGCGTACAAAGCTTTGTTGGGAGAGTAAGGCTGTAGATTTTAGGGTAACGAATCGACCAGCTATCGGAAAGAGAGGGTACGACAAGCTATGAGGGGAGTGAGGAAAGGGAAGGTATACGAGATGGACGTGCTATTCACTCTCGCTTTTATCGGCGGTCATCGATATACGACGCTAATAAATACTGGTTCTTTTCAACAAGGGATGAGGCAGAGGGGTTGAGTTGCGTCCCCCCAATGGTTGTCCTTCGGCCCTTCTCTCGCATCTGCGAACGGCCAGTAAGCCTCGGAAATTATTTGATAAGTGCCGCATGCTTCCGCATCGTTTCTGCTTAAATTTAACGGCGTCCTGACGTAGCCCTGTGATGATAACGACGAGTAAGAGATTAGAATAGATTCATTAATTGGTCCTTCATTCCTAAGATTGGTTGACTGCAGCCCTCCATCCTTCCCTATGTAATGCTAGTTCTCTTACCCCTTGGTAGTTCAGTTCTTCTTAAGGAGGTTCCGCCGCGACTTTGTGAGTCAAAACAGATACTTAATTCCACATTATTGATATTTTGTCAAAAAAATCCTGCTTTCACTGATGCAATGCGTTACCTATAGAAACCCAAAACTAAGGTACAAAATATGCAGATTATTCCACGAATGTATTTTAAATGAGCACTTTTTTCCAGCCATAGGAGCCGACTGCAGCGCCATTTCCTACGAATTACCGCATTTTGACTTCAAATACGGCATTAATTCTTCAATAACTAGAATAATAAGGTGGTAAGATGCCTAAATTTTATTTTTATTCAATTTATCTGGATAAATTCCTTCGAATAAATAGTTTTCCGCAAAAATGGCATTTATATTTTATGGAAAAATACTATTTTTCCCCGTGTTTTTCTCATTCCCCCATTTAACACCATGTAATTTCAAGGTCAATTGTAGAATAAAATAGCGTGGAAAGGTATTATTTTGTTGTCCATATCAGATAGAGGACAACTTTTTCTACAAGTAGACAGAATATGAATAAAATGATATTTAAGTCATTTTACGGTGGAACCACCTTCAGTACTTTCTTCTTTATTTTGTCTCTGTATTTATCCTGTGGCCTTCTGGGAATTTTCCATCCTTTTTACTTCAATTATTTTGCTAGCAAACCAATTGTGCTCGAGAGTGTGTCTAGTTCATCTGGTTCTTCTTTTCTGTGCGGTGTTCCATATGGTTCTTTCCTCTTCTACTCCTCTGTTTACTTCTTCATTCTTTATTTTTTGAGTTGTCCATTTGATCTTCAGCATCCGCCTCCAACATCAGGCTTCGAATGCTCGTAATGTTTTCTGATCAACTTAAAGTGCCAGTAGAAAAGAATAGAATATTTTTAATTAATGCTCTGGATAAATTCCGTTTATAGTAAAAGGGTGTACTTTCATTTTCGTGTTGATGTTCTGAATGCCATGTTTGGTATTTTTATTTGATATTCTGGAAAATATATGCTGATTACAATGCTTGAAGAATAGCATTGATAATAGAATACACAGAAAGACATAATAAATACAAATTTACATGATAAAAGACGAGTGACGCATATGCCTAGGTAAATTATAAATTACTTATATTCACTACCAAATAAAGAATACCATTTAAATACTGAATACAGAAAATTACAAAACAAATGTTACCATAAATTCAGGAAATATTTATAGACGTTATATTTGAAATACTCTTGTGAGTTTATGATTTTTTGCATCAGATTGGGCATCGGCCTGCCACGATGGAAGCACCGGTTCCGTATCAGTCACTGAAGTTAAGCATCCTTTGGCTCGGCTCGAGTTTGGAGGGGTGATCCTCCGATTCGTCCGAGTGTTACTTCTCCTGTCTGCACGTGGCAGACAGTATGTGCGAAATGACCTTAGCTGTAGAAGCACGTGAAATAAGAATACTGCTACTACTGCATCAGATGGCTAAGTTTTCCACATTTTAGATGAGATCACGACAAATGGGTTACTAAACGTGGACATTTGGGGAAAGGATGAGGAAACTGGAGAGATTTCAACGTGGGAATCATTTGTTGGTCGTGTGAAGCCATGAGTAAACCAGAATTCCGTTCTCCTTGATGAAAATTATCATTTTCGCTCTACGTTTTGATTCAAAACCAACGTATCTTCTCCTTACTAGATGCCTCTTTAAGGTTCAGGTTTTTTTGGTTTTAATGATATCTGAGAAATGTATGATTTCAGGCTTTCCCGGCGAATGATGCCGATTAGTGGTTCTCGGGTTCCCCACCGGGTTAGGCTTTCCATGATTGCCAACGTTTCGGCAGGAGACTTTCCTGCCATTTTCAAGGCTGAAGATGCGGACGGTCTTGGTGTTTCAATTTTTATACTCTGTTCCTCCCACCGTGGTCTCCGTTCATTGGCTATCCGTTCCCGCCAATATTATGGTTTCCCGCCTTTTTCAAGATTGGGTTCCAGGTACAGCTGACGTGAGACGATAACCCTGATCCCTGTTGAGATTGTTGGTCGTTACCTTGAAAATGGCAGGAAAGTCTCCTGCCGAAACGTTGGCAATCATGGAAAGCCTAACCCGGTTGGAAACCCGAGAACAACTCATCAATATCTGAGAAAGCTTTGAATCAGTTTTTAACGTGCCATGTTTAACTCTTAGGTTCAGTTTCACGTGCTGTGGTTAATATTGATAGGCTTTAGCTTTTTCGTCGGGCCATTCTTCATGCTCAAATGTAAGCCTTTTTCTTGTTACTTGAATTAAAAATTGTTTTATGCTTTCTGTAAAGAAGTTTTCTTTAATGGCGAAACTGGTTGTACATTGAAATTATTCAGTAAATAATACCTATTTAATTTATTGCTGACCATGCGTTTTTACAAAGTGGAGCCAGAAACTACATATTTTATGTTATTTGATGTTTTATATTTTTTTGAAAACGGTAATGGGGCGTTCCAAATTTAGTAGACAGTAGAGGTTCTGATGGACATTCGTTTCCAATGTAAATCTCCATAAGGTCATAGGTGCGATATTGTCAGTAGCGGAAGGAAACATAACATAGGGCCATGCACTATACTAACTGCGCATATAGAAGTCATCCAATATGCAAATATTATCTCCTGAAATAACTTAATTAAATTTTATCCTGTTTGACGGTAATGGTTCTTGTCCTAATGTTTTCAAAATATGGAAGGATTGATGAAGAGATAAAAAAACGTGTTAATACTGACAGAAAAGTCGTAGGTATTATGCAGAGAATATCAAATAATGGGTTTTTATTTTAAGGAAGCGAAAATCGCTGTGCACCAAAGTGTTCTTTTCCCGGCGTTATTATACGGCAACGAAACCTGGGTGTATCAGGTTAGGTATGAGAGCAGGCTAAATGTAGTGGTAATGGGGCACCTGAGAAACATTTTCGGCAAGAGTTGGATGGATAGAGTTAGGAATGAGTGGGCGATGAAAGAATGTGAGTTGTATGCTCCAGTAAATGTACATGTATGAAGGGAGTGAGTTTGGTTGGTTTGGTCATGTTGAGAGAACGGATGAGAGTCGAATAACAACAATACCTTTATGCCTGGCCTAGAGGCACAGGTAGGTAACGAATTTTTTCAAAAACCTACCCTGTTTCCACTCCTTGTTCCAATTTTTCCCGTTAACAAACTTGGCCGAGATTTATTTTTAAAAACCTTTGAAATCTACCCGTGCCTCTAGCCGGACCTATTTTTTTATAGACTCAGCTCATTTTCCTCCATTATTTCAGTAATGGTTATTGTATCAAAAATTGTTTCAAACAAAAGTTTTAGATAATATTTAGAAGATATACAACAACATTAAAACAAGTCTGGTATTGTGCCTTCTAATGAAGTTATGATTTTTTTGTCCGAAAACCACTCCTTGAGCTCCTTTCCACCCCTACTTTTTCCCCCACTTGAGCTAATGGTTGGCGTTGTCAAAAATCGTTGAATCAAAAGTTTTTGGTAGTTGTCTTAGAAAGTATTATAAATAAAAATGAATGCAATATAAATAAAAACTACAGTAATTAAATCATGAATGCAATATATTTCTTACTACGGGAGTTACAGTGATTTTTCAGTGTTTCAAAATACCTCCCCCTCCCCTCGGTCCGATTTTTTCCATACACTAGGAGAGCGTATATGAAGCAATGCATGAGAGTAAGAAAAGCGAAAGAGGTATGCAAGGATAGACACTATGCAGGAAATTATTATTAAAGAGATAGTTTTCGAGGCCTAACATTAATAAAGAGATAGTTTTCGAGGCACGAACTAAGTACTTTGACTTTGCCTCCTCCAAAAGTGAATCTTGATAAGTATGTATTTATGTTGTTAATATTTGCCTGAGTGTTCTAGAGGCGAGCATATTGAGCGTAAGTTGGCACTAGCGTTTTCCATAAGGCTTATGTTGACAACTGTACGTTGAACGCTCTATGGCAAAGCAAAGTGAACGGGGGACTCAGAGGGGATTCGACCGTTGCAGCTGTTGCACTTTCGAGACTTGCATTTGCATCGGAGCATCGATTTTCCTTTTCGGGCCTGCTGCCGAATAAACCGGTGTCGTTCTATCTTCTCGTCGTCTCCATTCCCCCCCCCCCCCACCCATCCTCACGGCCTGCAATTCCCAACGGTCATGGCTCCCATGGGTGGCGGGAAGCGACAAGGCCGTCGCCCGGGGCTCATTCCACCTTGATGGCGGGAGACGGAGCCATCACATCGGCGTTCGCAAGAACCCCATTATGAGCCAATTTACCGCGCGTTTAGCATCCACGATAATGCGTTCCTGGTGCTTTGACCAGTCGGAACCGAGGGTGGGCCTCCGCGTAATCGCTTCTGAATTCATGTTCGGGATGAGATCAACCCCTCTAAACGCAGTGGTCGAAATTTTATGCCGATGTTCCACGGTCAAAAATTTGCCTAAGAAATTTTTTTCTAAACACTTGTAGCTCATTTCTCAGGCAAATGACTGTTGTGAATGAATGAATAATTGCATTACAAAGTTACATGCTTCTATATATTATTTTAAAATGTTTCAAAGTTACTCAAATAATTTTCAAAAGAGTTACAAAGTTACTGAAAAATGTTACAAGGTACGTAACTAAAATGTGTTGCAAAAAGTTACTATGCTACTAAAATAAGTTACAAAGCTCGATTTGTTATCAAATTCTAGACCTGGTTTTATTTTGACTGTTTAACGTTTCCAGGAAAAGTATGTATCCTTTATGTAATTTTTATGGTAACTGAGTGTTCGGTTTTTTAACATGACATCAGGTTCTTTGATGGAGAACTTAAGCGTTGCCTACAGGAGAACGTATTAGCATCGGCGGAAGACTCCCCTAAGAATTTGATAATTTTCTTCTTCGCAAAAAGCATAGGGCTTTCAAATCGAAAGTCATCAAAAAGAATGATACAACTTAGCAGAACAAGGCAAAATAGAGTGATTTTTGGCGAAGTTATTGATAAAAATATAAGTAACCCTCTCCTACACATATAAAAAATTGCTCATAATTTTACTTCCTATTACATCGCGTGAATAAGGGAAGAAATTGCATTTGAACAATTTAAAAAAATTCTATTCTATTTTAACACGTAGCCTCATGGAACATGAGATATATTTCGAAATAATTCTGTAACATATGTACAGGTTTGCTTCTAAACGCGAAATAATACATTTCATACTATTATAATGATTGCTAATAAGTATCAAGATGTCAAGCAAGAGTCAAAAGATTCTAAAGAACATACAAATTAAGCATACATAACTTTCACATCAATTAAGAATACCGCGCCGAAAACTATCAATAGCTCTAGTCTTAGCATACTTATAATAATGTAAAACTGTACGGTATGACTCTTGTATGATTTATGTAGCTGCATCTATGGTTCCACTTTCATTTATAGATGATCTTAAATGTAATGCGGTCCTAGTCTTTTTTCGACTTACTTGAAAAAAATCGTTTAAATGTGCATTCAATGACCCTCGATTTCCGCTCCAGCCACCTTCACTGAGTTAGGAGATTTACGCGCGAATACTGGCTAACTTGTGGTCATGGTAGCTCTCATGTACACATGAGATCATGGCATCCATGTACCATATCACAGTGGTGGAACCGGGAACGATTTGTTATCACGTCACACGAAGCGTTCGTTCTTTCGATTCCTCGTGGACTTGCTTTACGCGTTCGCATTCATTCCGCCAATGAACAATTCTGCCGAAGGACATTAAGTATTCCTTCTCATTCCGATTTGACTCACGGCTTTTCGTAGGAATAAATTCTTTTTCCAGCATAAAAATTATTCCCGAAAATGGAAATGGGATTCAAAATTATTTTTCCATCCGGTATTCTTCACTCCAATCCGTGCACTAAACTTTGAGATGAGATTACATCGATTTTGAGAATCCGGAAAACTATGGGAAGCATTGTGTCATTTAACACTTCTAAATTTAAAAAAATGTACTATTAGTGATGACAGTGGGATGAAGTAGCTGATGGCTTGTGTTTGATTGTTTGTGCTATTTATAAGTCATCATCATTGGTATTTTACCAAATCATGTCCAAGCATGTCCACGTATAGTCATGCCACGATGATTAAAAAAATAGTTGCATTTTCGTTTTCTTGATTTGGAATAACAAATTGAAGAAATAGTACCTAATCTAATCAAATTCCGAATGCTGACCGCTAATCTGTTCATCGTTCATATTCAAAGTGCAATATTTCTGAGATAGAGGTAGCTTCAGCTGAGGGATTTAGTTTTTTAAAATACCGATTTGCGCTATCATTTATCATGCTGATAACAGTAAAATGCCAGTTATTCTAGACCAGTTATTCTATAAATATCGACAACAATAGAATAACTGGCGAGGGACGTATATTATGTATTACAAGCTAGGTGGTGTGAGTGATATTTGGTACATCATGAATTGTATTAATAGATCATAAACTGTATAACATGGAATATTGACAAAGGTAATTTTGATAACGATTTTTTAATCTTTTACTTTTATCGGCATGCAAAGTCATATCGGAATGAAATGTTTAAAAAATTAATTTTCTCAACTTCGAATACGTTTACCTATCTTAGAAATATCGCAATTTGATGTGGAGCACCGAACTGATAAATGATCAGCGTATTGAAATTTATTAAATGAGGTACTTTCTCTTTCCTTTGGTACTTCAAGCCAACATAGTGTCCATTGTTAGTTTTTTCTTGCTTATTTATTGTTGCTGACCTGACAGGTTTAGATTGTTTACATCATTATCTAAGATCACCTTTAGGTTACTTTTTTACAGTGTAAGGTGACGTCAAAAAATTTAAATGTTCGCGGTTCATATCCACAAAGGGCTGTTTCTTTTTTTCTGGTTTTTATTTCTGGTTGTTTTTCTTTCGTCTTGAAGGTACTGTTATCCGCGATTTACTAATATAAAATTTAAACCCCGACGCGGGTAATCCCAAAAGATGGAAGAGTCAAAAGGAGACATTTTATATTGAAATAAGGCATGGAAACGGGCCTGGTGAGATGCAAAAGGAAGTTTGAAAAATTATAAAGTAGTGATCGTGATAAATGTATTCTACAACGTTACTTCTCCAAAATTGATTCAACAGAGTCTTGACGATAATTTTTACTGAAGTAGGGAGTTATCTCTTACGTTTCAATTGGTAAACCATAGAATATACAGTAATAAATGTCTAGGCATCTTTTTATTTTCCTATCTCTCTCTTTCCTGTGCAGTTAGCGTACACAACATTCTCCCCGCCATCATCCTGATCAGTATATCGTTACCCCTCAAATGAGTCTTTCATCCAACTCTGCTGCCTCCTTCCAATACCTCATGTCAATGTCCTCTCCTCCCCTGCTCCATGCAATACCTTCTCATTTCTTTTCCTCCAACCAGATCGTATTCTTCTAATCTCTGTCCACATCCACATTAAAATAGCCTCCATTTAATGCTAATCTTCTTTACACTGCCAACAGGTTTCTGAACCACACCTCGAGTTTCTACTGATCGTTTTTCGATATCTGTACGGAAATTTCTCTTCATCAATTCTCATCTCCTTTTTTCTTTCTTGCAACAATTATTTGTGTTAGTAAATAGATGAATCTAGTTTGATTTAAAGTTAGTATAGACTTTATCTACGTCCATTAATCTAAGTGCACTATTTTACGTAAGTACATATAACGGCATTCCCTTTCGAGATAGCCTCAGTCAAAGAAATTAATTTTATTCAGTTATTCTTGTTTGACCTAGTAAACTGTTTCTCTTTCAATGTTCATCTTCAAAAGAGGAATAAGAGAAAATTTGGTACCATTGTTTCGCGGTTTCATACACGGTCTCCTATTCTTAAAGTATCTTCTACCACAGGATTGTCCAACTGGCAAGGCCTCAAGGGCAACAACTTAACCTTTAATATGGTTGCGGGCCATATAGTAATTAATTATTACTTTTTAAAGTAACAATAAGAAACAACGTAAGGTATAAAAATAAATTTCTGAATTTTTGTCTAATAACCTTTCGCGGGCCACAATTAATGGCACCGCGGGCCGCATGCGGCCCGCAGGCCGCCAGTTGGACAACCTGTTCTACCACATTCATCCGGGACTCATATTACTATTAAAATGAATGCAGCGCCGTAAACGAAACACTTGCGTCGCTGCATTGAAGACACTAGGATTAATCATTGATTAATTCTAGTTTCCTAATGAATTCTAATTAGTTAATAATCAAGCGAATAGTGAGATGGTTTCCCGACGAAAAAGTGAAAGAGAGATGCCACTTTGCTTTGGTTAGGCCATATCTGTAATACACCTCGAGCATTTGGATCCCTGCACAGAAAGATTTAATTCGTGAAGTAAATTAAATATACAGGAAAGTAACACGCTTCGTTAAAAACTGCTAAAATCGAACGGAAAGTGTGATACAGATGTTGGAAGGACCAGGTCGGGAGCCATTGGAGACTCGGAGGCTGCACGCTACGCCGAGATTAATTGAAAAATTCAGATCTGGCGTATTTCGTTACGACGTGGAGGATATTATTTGGACCCAGCTCTATTTCTATGGAACTGATAGAAGCGACAAAATAAGTGAGACAAACCGCTAAAAGGATAAGTTCACAAAATCCTTCTTTCCACCAAGCTTCATTTATTATAACAATATCAGACCGTGACACTAATATAAGACATATCGTTAGCAAAAAATATACCTTTTTCCTCTCCCCCTTCATTTTCCCTATTCCCCGTGGCTTGTCTCCTAAGAGAGAGAGTGTAACGTGGTGATGTAGGTGAAAATATCCAAACCAAAACTTTTATTGTGTGTGCAATGCATTCCCGGTTGCAGTTTTTAAATTCAGACGTCGCAATAATGCTGCTACACGCCTCGGCGGTGACACGGAGAGTGTAACGTGGTGATGTAGATGAAAATATCCAAACCAAAACTTTTATTGTGTGTGCAATGCATTCCCGGTTGCAGTTTTTAAATTCAGACGTCGCAATAAAATATTCCATCATCAGATTTGAAGTTCAAAGTCGTGGGTCATTGCCGTTTTCACTCGCATCGGATATCCAGAGCGCTTACAGGAAGTTAAGCGACCGGCGCACAGTGGTCTGAAATCGAAAATCGCCGGACAAAAGTCCAAAATAGCTTTTTTTGCGATAGAAACTTGAAACTTTGCACAAGTACTCACAAATCTTTGTGCGTCATGAAATGGCAAGTCATTTTATATAGGTTTCACCCGTTTCTTAGATACTAAGGCTTAAACACGATCAAATTTCCAAAATAGCTCTCGCTTTAGTTTTTCTTCGAAAATCTTCAAAGTTAAACATTTGCCGTTGAAGTAGATGGATTTCAATGAAATAAAAAACGTTACAATCTGTTAATGTTGTATTTTCCCTGTGCCTTGCATGAATTTAAGGGATTTTTGTCGATATTTGTGTGCTATTACGTCACAAAATGGCGGACGCTTTTTTCACTCAAAATTTGATATAAAGCAGTCAATAACTTTTTTTAAACAAAAATGTAACTCGAGATATTTGCACAGAGTGTTAGTCAAACTCATTTTTAAGAGTATTATGCAAAAATCTTAGAAAAAAGTTTGCGATCTTTGAAGTAATAGCGATATTTCGATCGCGCGCCCCGACCTGTCTCTGCGCGGCGGGGCTCGGAAATACCGTGGCTTCGTTGAACTTGATCGGTTCTGTGGACCTCAAATGTTCGAATTGTATGTTTCTAAACTAAACACGTTGTGGTTGATATCCAAATGTTGTACACTGAAGATATTTCGAGGGTGTGGTAACGAACGAATGGATCAGTAAACGTGTAACTGTGGTAAATTTGTCGTTTCTCTTTCTTCTGTACACTTTTGTACACGGATCAAGCTGAAAATTATGAACGTCTTTCACCTCTTGAGTGCGTATGCATATTCCGCAGGTACCCAATATGGTTTAGAGAGAAGGCTGTCTATAGAATTCTTTCTTTGCCTTCCGTCCCTTCCGAGGTACGTCCCTTCCAAAGTTGTGTATCTCTCTACGTCATTTCGCCGGTTGAAACCAATCAAAATTTTTAGTTTTGATGTTTACTCACCTGCCATTGCTTAAACTCCAATCGATAAGATATATGCAAAAGGCACTCAAAAAACCTTATATAACAATGCAACGTAGATATACCAAATGAATAGTTTTCCACATTTGCCGGTTTACCTTTCATGGCTTTTAAATCATTCATCTCCGATGTTTTTGCTCCGCAGATATAGCACCTCATACTGGCACCATCGGTCAATGCATTGCATACCTATAAGAATCGTTTGCCATAAGTTTGTAAAGTCACATTAATTCCTTTCCAAAGCCAAATTAAATTCAATTTTTCTTATCATAAGCATACTTGCAGACTTACTTTTCCATTTATCATTGTGAGAAGCAAACTGAAGGTGACAGAATAGCTCCCAAAATTACATTTCTCTAATGCATCAATCTGCCTTTGAATGTGGTCTCTTTCCTCCTTAGCAACCTCCTTGGTTTCTTTGAGCCATTGAAGGCGGATGGGCCGACAAAATGTTGTAGATGACGGACGAGGATTTGCCCAGATAATCTCACCTGAATTGGTGTTAGTATTATTATTTCCCATCCTTATTCTTATTTCAATAGCCAAAGACAAACTAGATGCACTTAAATCTCTCCCCTGTAGCGTCATTTAACGAACGAAGTGGCACGAGGGAGCTCATGAATAAGAATTCATCAGATGATTCAGCTTGTTCCCACATCTGATTGTATTGGGCATGGCCCGAGCTCCCATCAAATCCGTACTTGCATATAAATGTGCATTGTACGTCATCGCTTGATGTTTGTGCAGTGGAAACGGATGCCAGTACCCGCGACACCGTATGATTTAGTAGAGTTTGAAGATTCATTTCACACATATTCTCTGTAATGATTATCCCTTCTGGATATGCCGCGCCTTTTGCTGTCATAACTGGGATAGAGCTCATGTCCGTAACTAAGTGCGGAGTTTCGTAGAGTATTATACTGACTCTTAGTCAACCCCGTAGAGATGATTAAAGACGGACCGTCCTCAGGCGACATCTCTGTCTGGAAATTTTCAGCTTTCCTCCATTTCGAGAGAACTCTCCTAGCCCTCCTAGGAGTGGTTGTTGTTACTTCTGTTATTAACTGAGCAGCTGCAATATCACCTTCTTCTCTTAAACTAAGAGAGGTTGCCAATGCGAGCTCAGAGGCTGAGGAAGAAGTCTTAATATTTTGGACTTTTCTTCTTTTTGACCTGTCAGATGCTGTACTAAACTCTTTTTCTGGCCTTCCCATTGTACCTGATATAGTAAAAGTTTACACATATATAGCCCAAAATTTAACAAATGTATGTACTTGCAACAAATCATGACACCAAAAGAACATTATCGGAGAACACATACCAGTCGCTGTAGAAGTACTTGGTAAATACTGACGAATAGTTTCAGGAAAATCGATTGACTCAGCGAGCCATGCATAATTTTCTTTCAAAAATCTCTTGTCACTTCGGGAACACTTTATCCACATCTTGAGATGACACTAAAAATTTTATCCTAATGAATTCGCGGAGGCTTTTTACAGCGTCTTCAATATGTATTATATTTAAACTCCGAGAAAAAAGTTTTTTTGTCGGATAAAGATTTTCCCTTAATCTCCATCATTTTTTCATGGAGCTCAAGACGCGTAACACGGTTGAAAGGCATTTCAACGAAGGACAAAGAAGAAACCTATTTAGGAGACGATTGTTAAAGAAGATATGAGCATACTTTCTCATCACAATTACCAAATAGTACATGCGGTTTAAGTAACACAGAAAATATCTAACAAAATACAGTAAAAGACACATGAGGACCCTGCGACGAATAAACGCGGGGAAATAACAAGATAAAAAGAAAAATCGAAATGGCATCGCTTACCTTGAAATAAAGGAGGACTATTGGGTAAATGGAAACCACCGTTGTACGGCAAGAGGAAATAATACCGGAAATTATTTCTATATTTCCAGAACAAAATCACACGATATCCAGGACTTTCAGAATGTCACCAGAGTAAAGCACTTCACTTCTTCACCAATTCCAGACTGGAACTGCATGAAAACATACATTTCTGAAAGGGAAAGGCTAAATCCTAGTGGAAATACCCGTTGAATACCGTTATAGGCAGCGCGCTTCATAAAACGGCCCTTTTTCGCGGGACCCTCGTGGAGTGAGGGAGGGCGAGTACCTCGGAAGGGACGGAAGGCAAAGAAAGAATTCTATAGACAGCCTTCTCTCTAAACCATATTGGGTACCTGCGGAATATGCATACGCACTCAAGAGGTGAAAGACGTTCATAATTTTCAGCTTGATCCGTGTACAAAAGTGTACAGAAGAAAGAGAAACGACAAATTTACCACAGTTACACGTTTACTGATCCATTCGTTCGTTACCACACCCTCGAAATATCTTCAGTGTACAACATTTGGATATCAACCACAACGTGTTTAGTTTAGAAACATACAATTCGAACATTTGAGGTCCACAGAACCGATCAAGTTCAACGAAGCCACGGTATTTCCGAGCCCCGCCGCGCAGAGACAGGTCGGGGCGCGCGATCGAAATATCGCTATTACTTCAAAGATCGCAAACTTTTTTCTAAGATTTTTGCATAATACTCTTAAAAATGAGTTTGACTAACACTCTGTGCAAATATCTCGAGTTACATTTTTGTTTAAAAAAAGTTATTGACTGCTTTATATCAAATTTTGAGTGAAAAAAGCGTCCGCCATTTTGTGACGTAATAGCACACAAATATCGACAAAAATCCCTTAAATTCATGCAAGGCACAGGGAAAATACAACATTAACAGATTGTAACGTTTTTTATTTCATTGAAATCCATCTACTTCAACGGCAAATGTTTAACTTTGAAGATTTTCGAAGAAAAACTAAAGCGAGAGCTATTTTGGAAATTTGATCGTGTTTAAGCCTTAGTATCTAAGAAACGGGTGAAACCTATATAAAATGACTTGCCATTTCATGACGCACAAAGATTTGTGAGTACTTGTGCAAAGTTTCAAGTTTCTATCGCAAAAAAAGCTATTTTGGACTTTTGTCCGGCGATTTTCGATTTCAGACCACTGTGCGGCGGTCAGCCTTCGCTGGCCGTCATTTTTTTTGCGCTCCCTCGCATATATATATGACTTAAAATGGGTGGTGGTGCATTGTGGGAAAGGGAAGAGGAAAATGCGTCGGAATTTCGAAAGCCTCGAGCCATAGCCTCGTCGAACCGCTCTTCGGGAAAGCGAGTTATCCCGGACTTTTTCTCGGAATCGACGGCGTCGACTCGCGAACAATTTGACATTGAGCGACGATCTGCGGCTGGCCGGTGCCCCAGCCCGGATCGTTTCCAGCTAAATTGGATTCGGCCCGCTCGAAATTAACACACGAAGAGGAAAGAGCCCTTGCCTGGACGGGTCCGGTAATATCCAGTCGCCAGTCCTTTAGTGAACCCTCTTGTGAGCTCCCCGGAAAATTATCGGTTTCGTATGTCATCACGAAAAGGGTTGTATAGATGGCCGGAATCTGAGCATACATCATGGAAATACTACTTTCAAGTGTCTTGTGAATCAAAAATCCTATCGGACGATTTTCATTTTAATTTTCTGTTATTTTCATAAGAGGTTATGTACTAATTAAGGTAGGTTTACATGGAAAAAGGGTCCCTAGTCCTTTACCCATGAACCTTACAATGACGGAAATCTTGGTGCGCTTCCGATCATCATTTGCTCGAATTACGGGTCGCCAGTTAATGCGCTGGTGTTGCGAGGGAGGCCTCGGTAAATGTGAGCTTTCGTCCCGCCAGCGTTTTCGTAATTTCACCCACTAAAACAGAGATATCGGAACCAAATTCACCTCACTTATTATGCAAACCTTGCGCATTTGTAAAATACTTTCAACACAACAATGCATCTTTTACTCTAGGAATGGGAAACTTTCAAACATGAAAACTGCAATTTTTTCTCTCCGCCATCTTGTGAAAAAATGCCGTTTCCTCTTATCCACCGTACGTGGCGCAGCGATCGAGCAGTTGCTTCTCTAGCATATACAGTCCTCTCCTACACAGTTTCTTCCCTCCTTCCACTCAAACTCGCCCCGCAACAGCCATTTAACACAATCATTATAAGACTAGAAATTCTTGGCCTACCACGCGGTTGCAGCCCCTCTAGTTGGAACTTGATTTCTTTCGCGGCCGTTGATAACACGATCGAAGTAGGAGATAAACGTCCTCTTATAAGGTTCTTGCCTTTACCAAACCAATTATCTATCTCCTTACATCAGAGGTCACCAAATTGGTCCAAATAAACCCCTAAGAGTCGATATGATATTGAGAGGGGTCAATTCGGGCCCAGGGACCGATTGAGAGTCGGAGGACAAAAATTAGTCAAAAATCATTGATACATAAATAAATTCATATTACCTATTGCATTATATCCTACATTTAAGGCATCAGATACTGTGATAATTTGACTGATGAATACATTTTCATCGATGGTTTTAATTAAGGTCCGATCGTAAAGACACTCTTTGTTTCATTTCAGCTACGACATGCAAGGCACCCTTCGAATTTCATAATCGAACATAACTATTCTTCAAACCTCCCATTCAATATTTCATTTTTGAGCTCATTATTTTGATCTTCTTATTATAATTGAGTGGTAAAATCATAGTAGAAGGTTAAGCTATAAAGTGGAGTTAATCTGAAAAAGCGTTTGGGGACCCCTGCATTACACAATCGGCGTCTGGAAACGAATGGGTATGACATTTAACCGAAGAATGTGAAAAAGGAATAGTTCAATTCACTCGATATTTTCAGGCGTAACTTTGTGAAAATCCATATTGACAGGAATCAATGAAAACTTTGTAAATTTCACAATGAATTTCATTTAATACGACCGGTTTCATCGTGTAGGCGACATCTTCAGCCTTTTTGACACACTTTGAGAACACCTTGAATAGCCACGGCAAAAAGGTGAAAAATTATACCTCTGTGGAATTTGGCTCAATGTTCAAGCCTTATGTGAGGCACAATCACCACATTGCATGGCTCGTCTACATCTATGCTACATAATTCCCTGCAAGCCACATCAAGGGTGTGGTAGGGGTATCACCAATATGCACTCCACTGTACCCTAGTCATGCCAAGGACACTACGACTATTGATGCATAAGCAAAACATGCAAATACTTGTCAGGAGGTTAAATTTCTCCTGTATGCACTACACTCTAGGTGTGCTACCAATGTTAGAGAAACTATTTGTATTAATGTATACTGTCACTATGGAAATGCAAAGAGACACAAGAGTTGCACAAGAAACATGCAAGTCGTGCTGATAGTACGGAGTAGCAGATTAAGAAACAGCCATATGGGATCAAATCGACAAGTTAGCTACACTACCTATCGACGAAAAGTTAAAAGTATCATCGGCAGCTACTGTGGTGTCTTATCGTTAGCGGGAAAAATGAAATTTTAAACCCGCCTGCTCTGCATTCCACTTCCCTTATTATAATCTTACTAGTAAAGGTGCCTGTTGAATATAAACGGGAAGAATATTATCATTCACATTGATTGTAATAAACCATTCATATCTTATTTAGTGCAAAGAATCATTGAGTTACTGGCTATATATACGTAATCTCGACTTAAACAATAAGTATGGTCGTTATGGGAACGAAGACTCAAAAACGCTAAAATATTGCGAATTATCGTAACGTTTTAGCAAACATTTCGGAATTTCGACCGGAATACAAAATTCGAGTGAAAGAATAAGAATGTTTATTTTATTTTCTTTCTATTGGTTTCTTTCCCAATAAGACAAAACCGCTCTTTCTAATTTAATTTTGCAAATAAAAAAATGCCTGCAACCAAATGAAGATTCGGCTTCAACTGTATTGCCTGCATGAATGTTACTGACATGGGTATTCTAATCTACCGTAGTTTGTCAAATTTCGCAAAATGTTGTTGATCTCGTCAGAAAATAGATCGACTTAGGCAATTAGGCTTTTATAATATTTAAGAATTGTTTGCGAATGCGTTGTATTAAAAATGTGTTCATTGTTCTTGTGTTTGTTGCGTCATTTTCTTTCAAGAACTCCGAGTAATGATTCCAGGCATCCCTCATTATACAGTGGTCACATTGGCTATTATGAAGAAAATTTCGATAATCGTGTCATCATTTTCCTCTGTTCGTATATATTATGCTGCCTTGCACATTGCTCAAGCTCGAAATAGGCCCTTTCCTTGTTGCGCAATGCTACTGCAATCACCGGAGTGACGAAGACGCAACTAAAGGTTTGGGGATAAGAATGCCTCTTTTCCAAGGCAGTGTATGCCTTTTTTGCAGTGAATGCCACTTTTCCAAGGCAGGGCATATGTATATTACTCATACTTGTCATAATTTCACAATTTTACCTTAAACCAATCGATGTCTTCATGATTGAGGCAGTTATTGCAGCAGCTACCTAAAAATCACATTTTCCCTCGACTTTTAACCATAACCTTGCGCGGTAGTTTCATTTTATTTAATGTTGCCTATTGCGAATCAGAATGGAAACATTTTAGTTTATCACTTTAGTTACGAATATAATTAAGACTTGAATTGGAACATGGGCAAAATATAATTTTTTCATACTTCCTCTACAAACTAACAATTCTTTTCTCCGATTATCTCTCTTCCAATTTAAGCAGCAAACTATCTGCAGGTATGGTATCCTTCAACTCATTGGTAAACCTAATAAAATTTACATTAGAAATGTTGATAAAATAGCCAAAAATATAAAAAAACAGCTCAAACAAAACTGGCTAAATAATGTTGTGATCTAACTAAATATGTTCTTGTGATAATTAGGAACCGGTAAACATCATTCGGTTAATCGAGAGTTCGCTTCCCGTCAAGATTTCGTTATCTGTTCGATGAATGGACTTGAAATCCGAGTGGACATTCTCCATGTTCCAGCATGTTGGCTTGAGTAGCGTGTCGAATTTCCTGGGCCAGTGGACGAAAGCGTTGGAAAAATCCAAATGAAAATGTCGGAACAAAACTGGCGCGTGAAAAATACCAGAGCGGTAGGGCATTGCACTTTTAAAAAATTTAAAAAAAAACAAGCGAAGAATGAATCGCTATACATTCCATGCATGCGGAAAGAGTTTTAGCACATGCTACTGTTCAGTGAGCCGGCTCGAAAATACTTTGTGTGTAAGTTTGGTAATTCGTCTTTCGGATTGCTTTTATTTACGCAAGTCGAAACGACACCATTGTCACGGAATGTGTGCATGCTTGCTTGAGCGAGAAGACTGCTCTTAGTTTGTTTTTTCACCCCATTTTCCCCCGCTAGAGATTCTCTTGAGAGCAGCTTCCAATATTTATCCGCGCCGTCTTTTTTCAGACCTTCTAATAATGCTGGCACCTCACAAACACAGCTGAAGTAATTTAAATATAGATGCGTTTTTGATATTTCGAAAATTTTCATTTCTTTCGTCCCTCGTGCTACTCCCCTCGTCTCATACATGAATGAAGGAATATATTGATTTTTTGCAGATCATTCGAGGGTTGGCTCTACTTAGCGGAGTTTCAGCATTTTTGAAAATAAGATTACATTTCATTGATTGATGTTATTTATGGAGATTTGGTCCAGAAATAACATCAATCATAATAAAGTGGCCATGATTATATTCTTATACAAATTACATTTAATGTAATACTTTATATATCCACACCGTCGTGATAATACATCTGGAAAACCGTTTGAACTGAGTGTCATGTCTTTATTTCTTAATCTGCAGCGTTATGCTAACAGCACGTCTCGCATGCTTCCTAGATTAACTCTTGTCTCTCTGTGCATTTATGTTCTTGCGAAATACTCTAATACACATACTTGCTACAGCATTGGTAGAATACCTATAGTGCATGCATACTGTTGAAATTTCGCCTCCTGTCTTGTGTTTTTTTATGTTTTTTTTGTAGTTGTAGTGTCATTAAATTTACCAGGTTATAGTTTAGTACATGTTGGTGAAAACTCACCCCATGCATCACACCCTTGGCGTGGCTTGCAGGATATTATGTGTAGGTAGATGAATGGAGATACAGATTCATTTTAACGTAGGTAGTAGATCATTTTTCCGAAAAATCTTCATAACTGCGTCACGCCATGCGTTCAATGACGAGAATATGAATCTTTGTACGTAGGTGCGTTCGATTTTGATCGATATATGTCGGCAAAGAAGCTACGACGACGTATTGTGGGGATCGCTCATGACGATAAATAACACACTCCCTCGCACTCGATGGAAAGAAAGGAGGAAGACAAGAAAAGGAATGAACGTTTTCGTACACATAACAACACACGTACTCATGGAAGGGAAGAGTTGAATAAACTAAAGAGGAGTCCGTGTGACTCGGCAACGCCGCATAACTCTCTATCTCCTCCCCTCCTCTCCTCTCGTTTCCCCTCCCTTTACTACGCTGACGTCAGTGCTTGGGATACCTCCTCCTACTCCCCCGCCTTTCCCCCCTCCATACTTCCCCTACTCTCCTTCCCAACCCTCCTCCTGCTCGTATATACTCTCCTCCCATTCGAACATACGGAAGTAACTCGGTCGTAGTCTGCGCTCCCTAACAGAGAGGAGGACCTCCTCTCGTCTAAAAAGAACACGCCGCGGTCGTTGACCCCAGGAGCTTCGGCTTCGCTCGGCAATCTCCGGAATCCCTCGTAGAAATATCTCTCTGTCTCTCTCTATATCCTTCCTACTCTCTCATGGAGTTTATTCCGCTCCGCCCTTTAATCTAATCACACACGCCCTTCTTCCCCTTCCCTTAAAATGAATGCTCACACCCATCTCCCTACTTTCGGTCCCTCCCGCCAATTTTTCCCCTCCGGAGCCATATCGCCCACACTTCGCTCATTTCCCCTCTTGCTCAGCGCACGCATGTTTACCCCCTATATTCCCGGCGAACGAGACGGGAAAATTGTTAGAACCGAGTAAAAACTCCAAAACTCTTTCCTTTCTCTCTCCCACGGATTACAACGAGTGCCGTTGGATTCTCCCAGGCGGCCAAACACATGGGAGTTGTGAGTGTGGCGATGCCTCTTCGTGTATCGCTACTTGCGGCGTATCGTTCTGCTTACTAATTATTTGCTTTTTTCCCAGAGAGATGAGCGACGGTAGTAAACGATGAATATGGCAATTTCTAAAATAGCCTGATTTCAGCAATCAATGCGTTTTTTTTATTGTACTCTTCATCTACATCTAAGAAATAACGTGCAAAGCAGTTCAGGGTATGTGGCACGGGGCTATTCCACACCAGGCATGCAGTGCTCGTACCAGTTCAAATTAGATACCTCGCAAACTCCCACCGCCGCTAGTCGAGGACCAGAAAGTAGTCGGGAGAACAGTGTAAGGCCAAACCATAAAACAAGGAAAGTGATACGTTTACTAACAAGGTAACATGCAGTACGAGGGTTTGCATAGTACTAATGATTAGCATTACTAATAATTTCAATTCATGGGTGCTGCAATCGTATTCCGCCGGCAGAAGTTCGTGCAGAAAATCAAATCATGCGAGGCGTTTCAAGCGATTATAATGGAGACAAGTTCATGAACACAAAAGTGCAAAATGTAATCTACCTAGAAAGATTCAGTCTCCTCATCATACCTTGACAGACATGCTGATATGGAAAAATGATTACAAAATTACAGATACGTAAAATTATTTAGCATTCTTTATACAAATTTAAAAGTGAAAACATAAATGAAAGAGCTAAATAAATTAATAAAACCACCTATTCTTACCTCTACATAGCATTATTGAAGGTTTCGATTAAAGCTATTGAGGTCCTTTAGGTGGTTGGAGCGATTTTTGCTTATGTGCAGATTTTCGTGAAACTTTGCGTACGTGTTCTCATAAGTGATATTTAAAGATATAAGTGAAAATAATTGCATCATTCAGATTTTGTTTGGCAATATAGTGCTATTTTAACTCGTAGCCTTGTGACACGTGACTTATATTTCGTAATAATGCGAATACATATGCACATATGTTCTTCTTAACGCGGTATAAGACGTTCCTTATTATTATAAATGCTGTTAACTAATATCAAGGTGTCAGGCCGAGTCCAATATTAAAAAAGAACATATTTAAATGTAATATCGGCTCAATTCTGAATACCGCGCCGAAAAATCTTGTCACAAGATACTTTAATTATGGGGAAAAAATTAAAATATAATTCTTGTATCATATCCATTACTGCCTGTATGGTGAGTTACAACGCATGGACAGACGCGCTTAAATGGAATGCGGTAATGCGGTCCAAGGATTATTTTTTATTTAAATTATTAAAATGTGTACTCAATGACCCACGAATACGGCTTCAGCCACCTTAATTTTGCGCGGGAAAAAACTGACATTTTGAACCTTCGAGTTCCACAGGCATTCTTGGGTTTTATGAATTTCTGTAAATGACATTGCGTATAAAAGTACATACATTCATAAAGCCTATAAAGCATGAGAACTGCTATATTTTTTATTATTCAACGGAACGAGGTGAAGAAACGTTGGAACGGAATAAAAACTCCAAAATCTTACCTTTCTCCCGACGGATTTCCACGAGTGCCGTTGGATTCTATCGGTGGCCAGAACACATGGAAGTTGACTTCTATGGAAGTAGTGGGAGTTGCGATGTCTCGAACAGTGTCGCTACTTGCAAGGAAATGTTCTGCTAACTCAAAACCTCCGGTATTTTCCCTAAAAATGAATAACGGGGAAAAAATGACTATAGAAATATCGCAATATGCCTAAATCCTGCGTTGAATGCATTTGGGCGTCATACTCTTCGAGTTCCGCCAGCATTCGCAAATTTACAAATTTGAATAAATACATTTCACATAGTATATGCGCATCTATAAAGTGCATTAAGTGTGAGAATTACTTCATTTATTATGATTAAATGGAAGAAAAGTCACAAGTCTGACCTTTATGTAACCCCTGATGGCAAAAAAATTTCCAGGTAAACATAATTATTTACATATGTTTCAATAAGTCCCATCCAGCAAATTTATTTTTCGTCTGCATTTTTTCTTCCCGCTCGCAGTCATGTGATCAGGATATTGCAGGATGTTATGCGATACTTTCGAAGAGTAGACATGCTTCTTGCAGGAGCAATTAAATCACTCGATTTTCTTTGCAAGGGCAAACCGTGGTCGATAACAACCGCAATCGACCCCTTATGCCGTAGACATTCGTTCTTACGCATCCATCGAAATACCACTTGCAATCGATTTTTTGACGCTACTGTCGTAGAAGTAACTTCCATATTTAAATTTGCCTTTTGGAGCCCGTTTCACACGATACTAGAAATGTTCTAGGATGCGCTAGAGCTAGTACGATATATTTACACTATTGTGTGATATAGAACCAGCATACTGGCATATTCGCTATCATACTGGATGAGCTACTTGATTTCTTAATTGATGTGATACTAGTTTCCTAATAGCTCCCAGAAGGACCTAGTAGCCGTCGACTAATCATGTTAACTGTAACCGACGCTGTGAGATCTTCTACTTCTGAAACATCACCATCTCTACCACCTATCAGTAATTACAAGGCTACGAAATCATAAAAAATAAAAATGTCCCGACAGTTGCTTTTCGTTTTTTGATTGAGTTTAATTAAAGCAAGTGGATTCTTTCACCTACGTCGGAAGCACCAGCATCACTTGGGGCTGAAGAAGTACTTCGGACATCAAGCGCGAAATAGCCCAATCAAAGAAAGTGTTCGTGGTGAAAAGACGACCAACTGTGTTCAAATAAGATAAGACAACAAACGAGGAAATAGTAAATGTAAACAACCGTGCGGAAAGTGGCTCTCTGTGAATCGGAAACATGGACGATTGGAAAAGCATACCAGAAAACTTTAGTAGCTTTCGAAATCATCCAACACGAACTCCAACACCACCTGGACGGATGAAATCAAAAACGAAGTGTACTGAAGAGTGGAAGAAGAAAGAACTAGAAAGAAACATTATACAGAAAAGAAGAACCAAATGGATTGGGCATATCCTGAGGCACAATGGGTTTGTGAGGAAAATAATTGAAGGAAAATTAGAGGGAAACTTCCAAAGTGAAAGGCTAAGGGATCAAAACGTATACCAAATAAAGAGGAGAGTACATAAGACAAACTACCACGGAATAAGGGAACCAGCATTAGATAGAGAAGGGTGCAAGTCAACCAATCTTAGGATTGAACGACCAATGATTGACGGTTGTTTTGGTCGCCTGATTCAATAGGCTGATAAGTTTTGAGTTGCAGTTTTGCAGCTACGACATGAATGAAAATACCGCTTCCTCGCCTGCACAAGTTCGATTATAATGTGAAACTTCCAGGACGGCTCAAATCATACTGGATTCCGCCCTCAATGTCAAGTGACGGATTGCATACTAGTTAGTTTTCCGGGTTAGATTGCTACTAGCCTGGAAAACCTTGAATACCTGGAAAAGTTGTGGAAATTGAATACGGTCCTGGAAAACCTAGAAAAATCATGGAAAATGAGAAATTAGTGTGGAAATTTGCTTTTCAAGTTCAATATATGATTGTTTTCAATAACTGTGTGGTGCCTTATTAGGGACTATCTGTTTGCGTGTGGACTTAACGAGTCAGCTTTTATTTGGCGTATATCAAGTAATTATGCACCTATAATAAACTTTGCCGTCCTATTCTTTGAACTCATGCTGAATAAAATGGACTATTCGTTTCTCCCATGATTGTGAACAAGTAATTTGTGGCCCTAGTCGTGGCCGAGATCTAAGAATAATATGCCATCAGTAAGGAAGCTGATTTTCCCCCAGATGACAGTGACGGTGCTCTGTTTGTTGGAAAACGTTATTCCCTCACAGTAGATGCGTTAATGTGTCGTGCTACAATTCTTGCACGTCCTTAAAAATACACTCCAAATACTGGAGTTTTCACTCGGGAAAATAAAAAACTTTTGCCAGGAAATCCTGGAACAGTCCTGGAATTACATAGTCTCTAGAGACACTGTGGGTAAAGTATCGTGTGAATTGGACTTGAAGTTATAACACTCTCCAGTGTTCACCTCTTTTCTCCCCGAAGAAAAGGCAAGAGCGAAATGCGATACGGAATAATGTTGAAACGGAGTAAAAACTCAACTCGCTCTCTTTCTCCGTCGAAGAATTACAACGAGTGCCGTTTGGTTCTTCCTCCCCACCCCGCCCTCCGCGTTGCTCGAGTGACTTTGGGCACGGTAGAATAATTGGGAGGCAACGCCAGACGAGGCGGCTGAACGAAAGTTTTTTTTTCTCCCTCGTTCCGCTGCCCAGTTTCTCTTCGTTCTTCTATTTGTGTGAATTCTATGATAGATGGCGTTGGGAGGTGCCTCTATTTGATTGTGTGAAGATAGATTTCTTGACGATGACGTAATGAGTTGATTCTTAGGAAGAAATGCATGTTTCCTTGCAGAACGATGGCAGGGGGGTGTGAGGAGGTTTGCCAAACTTTCCGGATTATCCGAGAAACGTCAGCCTCCCATCCCCCGAGGGATGCCATGGGTCATGAAAAAAACGGGTGTATCCTGAATTGAGAGCTTATAAAAAAGCATTCTGATGGATAAAAAAAAAACGGAACTATCCTGAATTTTGGCATACAAAATAGCCTTCAAACTGAATTGAAATTTTTTAAAATGCTGTCCTGATTTTTTACGTAAAACTGTCCTGTATATTGTTGCATTTTATTCTAGTAGTTGATAGTACGTATCCACATATTTCCGGTTTCACAATGTAAAACTCGTTACACCAATGGTATATATTATGTGCAACCCTACTGTTGTATGAAAACCACAGTTATAGTACGCTCTTTCACTCTATGATGCGAGGAATGCACAGAAAGTTTAAGCAATTAGGGCAATTATAATGATCCAAATAAATTTTTAAGGCTCGTCGTATCTACATAAAAAGATACTAATTTTTTCATAATATTTTTTAACTCAAAATGTTGCATTTAATCGAAAAACGTGCTATGCATATTTAATTTGGTATGTGAATATATTAATATTGTATTACAAGTGTTTAAAATAGAAAACAGGACTATTTACCATATTAATATCGTTATTATTAAATTACGGCACATGAAAACCCTGAATTTTCACCTCACCCCAATTAATGATAGCGTTTCTCAATACTAGCGTACAAGATACTCGTACTCACAACGGAAATCACAATTAAAATTACAAGTAAAGTAAAAGAAACAATTTCTGAACAAAGCTGCAAAGGGATGTTCCATTATAAGCAAACATTCTTTTTGACACTTCCTGTTACATACCAATATACTTATGTAAATAGTATGTAATTTCAGGTTCAAAATGCGGAAAAAATCGAGGAGAGGTAAAATTTTGTTGTTCTTTTTAAACAGAAGGACACTTTTTCTATAATTAATCTTAATATGAATCAAGTGGCGTGCATGTCATTCTGCGGTGGAATCTTTTTTAAGGGCAATAGAGCGGTAATCGTGGGTTATTGAGTGAAAATTTTAATAATCTTTCAAGTAAGCCGAAAAAATACTGGGACCACATTGCATTTACGTACATCTGTGTATGCGGTGGAACTAACTCTACATGCAGTAATGGAAATGGTTCACGAGTAACATTTATCATTTTTTTAATTAATTAAAGCCTTAATTAAAGCATGTTATGACTTGATTTTCCGGCGGGGCATATCAAATTTAGTCGAAAATCATATTTAGGCTTGTATTTTCGAAGCTTTGACACGGCGTGATACCTTGATATTTGTTATAAACCCTTAAAATAATATATAATAATTAATAATTAAGCTGGGCACATGTAATTGTTGTATTACGAAATACATCTCATTCGCTGTAAGGCTACGTGTTGAATAAAATAGCTTTGAGATGGCAAAAAACGACATCAGTAAATCGCAATTTTTTCATTTTCATCTACAAATCGTATGTTATAAAGCGAGAAATAATTGCATACATATGTATGTGCTATGTAATGATTTTATCTAAAACTGGTTATCTACCGGATCCACTAGAATATTGGTATACAAGGGTTTTGCGGTATGTGGAATCGATTGGTTTTGATTATTGAGGAATCTGTTTTATGCAGGAGTAAAAGGGCTAACATTCTCATAAGAGATGCATGGACGGCTTCTTCGGTTACTTTCATTTAGCTCCGCAGCCACACTTAAGTTATTTATTAATTTATTTTATTAAAACAATATTTTGGACTTAAATTATTTTATTATTTATTTTAAAATGACTTTCTGATAGTTATTTATTTAATTTCTTATTACTTTACCTATTTAGATTATTGATAATTTTTAACATTCTCTCGAAAAAAGCCAATTTTTATATTTTGTTAAATGCATGTGTATAAAATGAACATTGTAAAACTTTTGATTTTCGCGAAAACCTATTAAGAAGGATCTTGACTGTGTAAAAATAACAAATACTTACTGAATTTCAACTTTCTGAGTAATTATTTTTTTAAATCCTGCTTTGGCGAAGACAGGCGTTACCAATAGAAAACCAAAGCTCAGGTACAAAATACAGGCTATAGAAACCGATATCAACGCCACTTCTATAGAATTATCTACCTACCTCATTTAGATTTCAATTATTGCAGTTATTGGCTAATAACTTCAAAAATAAGTCGGTAAGTTGCGTTTATTTTATTTAATTCAATTTTTCGGGAGCTTTGGCTACCAATAAACAGGTTTTCGTGAAAATGGCATTTATAATATATAGAAAAATAGAATTTTCCCCGTGTTTTTCCCACTATCGCGATTAACACCCTTGTGATTTCAAGTTCGATTTGCGAGGAATATTCGTGGAAAGGTAACATTTTCCTGTAAATATCAGATACTGAACAAGTTTTTCTATAAGTCCCAAGAATATGAATGGCGTTTATGAAAATAAAATGGCGTTTATGGCATTGCACGGTGGAACCACCTTGAAACCATTAGTAATGAGATTTTTTTATGGATTATTAAAGATGAAAATGTAAAAATAATTGTACGGATTATATAAAATTAATTTGCATTTTATTTTTAAAACAATTTATAAATGTAGGGTACCATCAGTAATAAGAGTACGCATGTATAGTTTCAAGGAAATCTGTAGTACATAGACAGCAAATCGCTCCGGCCACCTTTAATATCACTCTCCGCCTTCGCCTTCTGTGAGTCACTCATTCTTCCACCGAGGGGATATGAATCGCCTGACCTTTCACTTTCATGCCTGGCCGGCTGATCCCTTCCTTGTTTCCCTTTCTTTTCCCAGACAAATTTCTTCCCTTTCACCCCTGACAGCCCTTTTCCTTTACTTATTATTTTTTTCGCTCCAGGGCCTTTTAAATCTGGCGTCTTATCAGTCGATTGTACGCGATGACCTCAGCGGTGTTTTGCGTGCTCGCCGTGAATTTTCTCGCGAGGGTTTTCCGCGTATTGATTTCTCCGTGAAGTTCAATTGCTCTCTTTTTTTCTTTTCCGATTCGTGATAGTTAAGGAGGAAGCAGGTTACGTTGCAGAATCTTTGCGTAGGTGTTAGCATCAACTGATTTGGTTTTTTGGAAATTCTATGCTATTTTAACACGTAGCTTTATGCCACATGGCATATGTTTCGTAAAAATGGCGGATTATCATTCGAATGTTTTTTTGATATTACCGTTGAAATCAAATTTGACAAGGTTTTACCATAGATTTACGGAGTTGCTTTGAAACATTAAGGCCTAATAACCAAAGAACTAATCGTAGAAAGTTACATTTTTTTCTGTTTCCGCAAAACGACCTATAACGTCATTTCATCCATTGAACTTTCTGTTGAATCCCGTTAAAATCGCGTTAAATCCCGTGGTTCTATTCCCGGTGAACATGGATTTTTTTCAAAGTATTTTGTGAATATTTATACTCTTGTATTTCTGGAAGATGTTCACATCTTCACAAAAGCCTTTTCAAGGCATATTTTAGAATGTATCGGGTGGAAGAGGGAAGAAGCGATGGATGACTTGACGTCACGGCCGTTATGGGAAGGTTGCCCGTCCATTCAACTTTAGACTCCTATATCTCTGGCAATTTTTGGAATCTTTAAGAGATGATTTGCAAATGATCATTTGTCATGGTCCCCTGCACGATAAAGTAAAAAGCAAAAATCGTGATAAACCCCCATTCGAATACATATGTACAGATTTTCGTCTCCGTGTGAAATGAAACGTTTCTCATTATTATAACTGTGGTTAACTTAACTCAATATGTCACTCAGAGTCCAATATTTAAAAAAAAACGTAATTCAATATAATTTCGATTGAATTTCGAATACCGTTCTGAAAGCTCCATGATGCTTTAATTAGGGAAAATGTTTAAAATATACATCTGGTATAGTTTCCATTACAGCCTGTAGATATGGTACGTTCAAACGCTGAAACAGGAGCGATTAAGTGTAGTGTGGTCAAAGAAACTATTATCGACTTACTTAAAAAATTGTAAAAATGTGGTCTCTATGACCCGCGATCACCACTCAAGCTAACTTCTTAAGCCATGTCCTTCAATCGTACTTTTTAACAAATTAAATGCTCGATTTTATAATCTCCGGGGAAAAATTGGAAGCTTCACATTCACTCTAGTTCGCTGTTCACATTGCAACAAAACAGCGCACTTTCTTTCCGTTCGTTTAAGACTGTGCAATAGGTAGCGCACTTGAAAACAGATCAGACGTTACCAGTTGTTGTGCACTAAACAATAAAAAGGACTTCAATTTTCGCATCCGTGATTGCGGTTGTTTTTTTTCCTCAAAGGCGTCAAACATTGATGACGCGACGTTTTTAATTACTCTGTGGTTTTAAGGTCACGTTTTTAAACAACTTTTTGGAACAAATTTATTAGCTGCAGAGAAAAAAATGTGCCTGTTTATTTTGTGGACGTACAGAACGTCAAAATTTGCCAAATAATACTCCATTTTCAACGGAGCAGTACTCGATATGTGATAGTGATACGAAAGCCAACTATCATATGTGACGCGCAAAATGATACTTCAACTTTGAAATTAGTCATCTCTCGTGGGTGCATAAAATTTCATAAAACATTTGTAATCGTGATAACACCAGTCTGCACTGTGAAACATGTTGTCATATAATAAAAAAAATAGGTGTTCTTGAATCAATTTTGTATGCTGATTCCAAATATGACTTCCATTTTTTTAATCCCGTCAGGTTTATACACAAAATAAGAATTATGTTTTCAAGATTTTAAGTACTCTAAGCACAGTTATATTAACATTACTTCACGCAATGACAATTTTTGAAACAAAAATAAATGAAGGATGAATAACACTTCCAAGGTCACACAACAATTGCAGCAGTTGTACCAACCTAAGACTCATTAGCTTGGGCCAACCTAAGGCTCATTAGCTTGTATTGAGAAATATCCCTCGCACAATAATTACCCACTGGCACATATGATGCACTTATCAATAAATCATAGAAGTTAAATTGGGTCCATTCTGAAAAAAAACTTTACGTGATAGAAGAAAACTAAGAACAGTTCTGAAATCAGTATATCAAAGTTTGCTATTATCACTTACTAGTTTTCAGTCATCTGATATCATGCAGACTAGTGTAATTAAGGAGGATGTCCTACACCTTCCTCGGCGGGCTGCAGTGCAAGCAGGGTCTTTTTCTCGCCAGGATCCCACAGTCCGCCCAAATTTTCTCCTCTCCACCCCCTCCAGTTATACATTGCGAAATCCACTGGCATTTTGGCGAATCCCTATTTGCATTTTCGAAAAGTATCCGCTCTCCTTTGAATTCTGTTGCCATACCAAGAAATAAGGAGCCTTCCATTCAAGGTGTTGAAGTTAGCGCAGGTCGGAACACATTGAAATGCACTCAGACGACGATGAATGGAACGATGTGCGCTGGCGAAACGTTCAGTATCCTGCCGGCAGGTGACGTTCACAATTGACGCATGCAAATATATTTGTACATAGCGCACGAATTCGTTAAAAACACGCGTTTAAAAACGTAACATTTCAACCACAGAATAATTAAATACTTTTCGTGTTCCATATTTACCGCCTTTACCGAGAATCAAGCTGTAAGGAACGTTGTTGAAGTTTTCTTTTCAAGCGCTCTCCAGCGCACATTAACCCTACCCCCGATGTATTATTTTCGTGCTCAGGGTCTGAAATAACTGCGCGATTTTGCTGTAAAATGATCCGCGAAATAGTCCGAATAGAGTGTGGTTTCTTTGAGTAAAAGTAATTTTTTATGCCTTTTTTACTTACTTTTAGTTACTTTTTATTTAAAAAAACTTACCTATGTCCTTTTCTTTCAAGTCGCCCATTTATAAAAGACTCCCCTCACAAGTTTAAGAGGGGATATGAAATATCTGAAGCTGGTGGACCTTTTGCTTGAAATCATAAAAAATCTGCTATTTGTGTTTTTTCTATTATTTTTATAAGCGTCTGAAAACGAACACATTTTGTACAACAAAACATTTTTCATCTCATTCCATTATAAAAAAAAGTAGTTAGCGTCCGTAAAGTTCAAGCGGGCCATCACTGAAAGAGGGTACTGAGCGTGACCCGTGGTTGCGTCCTCTTCCGATAGAGTTCGCCATATTCCTTCGCCCGTCAACCATTTTCGTAGACGTGGGACACGGTTCTCTTCTGAGTTAAAAGGAGATAAGGGATATTCGACTGAATTGGCGGGAAGCCGTATAGCTTACGTCGTGTGTATACTCAAGACTTCCACCTCCGCATCCTCGAATTTTCCTATGGCCCCTCTTCTGCTGTTGAAAAAAAATGTTTCGTAATTTGTGAACATCACAGTATTCTCCCTATGCAAAAGCACCTTCTCTCTTCGCTTAGTTTGACCTAGGTAGTTCTTCTTTTCGCCTGTTCGGGCTTCGGGTTGGTAAGATGGGGTTGACATTATAATGCAGAGTAAATGCTGGGTATGCAACATCTGCCAAAGGAGAATTCGTCATTCGAATTGTAAGGATTTAGGAGGAGAATGGAATCGATGACGTGGACTAAGCAAAGACATGAAAGCGGAGAAGAAAAACGAGTGATTGTTGGAGATGATAGAGTTACTTATAGGTCTGGTTTTACAATGTCTGGTTAACGTTAACCGCAATATGAAGTAGCCTTTACGTTAGCGTGGTGTAAAAATGTGAGTTTGTGTTTTGCATTTTACATCTATCTGTCGCTTGGTTGACTTGGTGAACTTACCAACTTTCGTGTTCAGAAAATGTTAAACCAGAGATTATGAAATTGGACCTCATTACCATGTCCTTGTATCTAACCAGAGATTATAACCAGAGAAAATGAAAGCGGGAGTATTAAACTCGATGTGGTCTACATGTTAAGGTAGGTTTTGTTGGGAAAATGGCCACATCCATTAGGCCCTAAGAGTTTAGTGCCCATATCCATTTACACGATTTCATTCTTAAAACTACCCTCACACGCACGTAAAACACACATATTCATGATTAACAAAGTTCTGAATCCTCAGTAGTTCATGCAATTATAAGCAGTTTTTTAACACGACCGCTCGCATAGCCCTCTCTGCATAAAATAAGCCCGCAGGCGATTATCCTCTTTTCCGTATTTCGGGAAAATCTTGGCGGTCACTTGGGAGGGATTTCACTGCGGGGGGGTAGGGGGGATAGGAGTTCTGTTCGTTCAGGGGAATGGGGGATTGTGGGTATCGTCGCTGGGGATGGAGGGGGCAGACGAATCGGCGAAATGCGGAGTCAGAGAAAAACAAAAAAGAAACGGGGATCCGTGGTCACGCGATGTGAAGCGCTTTTGCCCAAATCTATTCCTTCCCTTTCGCCCTTGCCCTCTGCGGGCCGCATGGGGTGACATACGGGGTCAAAAAATCAGGAAAAAACCCGAATTAAGGTGGTTGGAGCTATTTTTGTCTATGCACAGATTTACGTGAAACTTTGCACACGTGTTCTTACTAGTCATATCTATAGGTGAAAGTGAAAAAATGCAATTTATTGATGAGGTTTCTTGTGCAATTCAATGATATTTTAACATGCATCCTTATGGCGTATCAGATATATTTCGTAAAAATTTGATTACGTATTTGCATATTTTCTTCTAAACGCGAAATAATACATGTCGTATTATAATAACGGTTGCTAACAAATTCCAAGGTTTCACGGCGATTTCAAAGATTCGAAACTTATCAAATATATTTTCACCTACATTTTGAATACCGCTCCGAAAACTCAAGTCCTCGTAGCATAGCGTCATCTAAGGAAAAGAATGTTCAATATAATTCTTGTATCATTTTCATTGCTGCATGTATGGCGATTTTCACCGCATAAACCGATTTACTTCAATGAAATTTAATGTGGTCCTAGAATTTTTCTTTACTTGAAAAATTATTAAAATGAGCACTCAATGATATCCGCTCCAGCCACCTTAAGGTGGTTCCTACATAAAATGGTGAATGTCATTTAATTCGTAATATTCTGGTTTCCTATAGAAAAACGTGACTTCTTACTGATAAGAATAGCAGAATTTTATCTTTCCGGGAATATTTTTTTTCGCAAAATGAACTTGAAATAAATGGTGTTAAATGTGATAATGTTTGAAATATGGGTAAAGATTGTACTTTTCTGTCTGGTATCAATGCCATTTTTACGAAAACTTGTTGGTCATTGGCAATTAATCTCAGGAAGTAGGGTGGTAATAAAATGAAGGCACAAATCCATCATTTTTTACTCATTATAGAATAGTCTATAGTCAAAATTCGTTTTAAAAATAAAAGTTTCGATTCATCCTGCTCCTATTGCTTGAAAAAGTGTTAATTAAAATATATTCTTAGAATAATAGGCATATTTTTTATCTTATTTGCTTTTTTAATAACTAAGGCTTGCCATCAGCGAAAGCGGTTTTTTTAAAGGTAGTTTGAGCGAGATATCGCGTTACATAAAATTCGATGAGGTTAAATACTATTAAAAGCAAATTAATGTACAAAATATTCTGATCATTCCTCGATGTTTATTATTTTAGTGAGAAAATCTTTCCAGCCATAGGAATGACATAATTTAAAGCATAATCACTTAATTAATTGCATTAATTCACCAATAACATGAGAATAAGATGGGCAGTTGCCTAAAAGTTATCACCATGCAATTTACTGAAAGAATTTGCACTTTTTCGCACAAATTAAATTTGTCGCCAAAATGGCCATTATATTTAAAATAAAATACATTTTTTGTAATGAATGAGTAAATGATAAGAATACACAAACAGTATAAAAGAGTATGATTTTTTGTTCTTGTCAAACGCTTTCTACTTCAATTGCGGCAGTAATCCCCTAATAAATAAATAAGGTGGTATGATTTGTTGAAATTTATGATTGAATGTTCGTCTATCACAAATTATGGGTTTCCATCCTTGGTTTTCAGGAAACCTGATGTTTATTATTGTTGTTGTTAGTTCATCGTATATTTACCTTAACCAGTGCGGAGTGTTGAAATTTAATGTGACAACAAGTCTCGAGGAGCATTTTTTTAAATTCGACAAGCTGGTCAGAGAATTAAAGTCAACGGGAGCGACAGTTGAAGAGAGTGACGCGGTCTGTCACCTTCTCCTGACGATGCCCGCGGAATATGAAGGAGTTGTGTGTCAGTGTGTGCATTGGAAACTCTTAACTCCCGAGAAATTGAATCTTGCGTTTGTGAAAACAAGAATTTAAGAAGAAGAAATGAAAATAAACGACCCAAGAGATCTGAAGATTATAAAGGAAGATCCTCCGCATTCTCACTCGCCAAACCTAGTGAAGGTAGCTCGGAAAGAAATTTCTCAAGTCAAGGCCACAGTAAGTTTAAATTCAAATGCCATTCTTGCGGAAAACTCGGGCACAAGCGTTCAGAGTGCCGCAGCCAAAGGAAATTTGACAAACCGAAGGCATCTTGTGCTTACAACGTTGGCGAAAACTCAGAGCTGGTCAGAGAATTAACAGGATTCCTATATTTTATTTTTATTCGATTTCTCTGTAGTTTTTTCCTTCCTACAAACAGCTTTCCGTGAAAATGGCATTTATATGAAATACAAAAATACTTTTTCCCCCTTATTTCTCTTATTTAACACTAAGTAGTTTCAAGTTCAATTAGAGAGTAAATAGCGGAATGGAAAATATATAATTTTCTGTTCATGTCAGATAGTGGACATGTTTTTCTATAAGTATCAAGATAATGAATAAGAGGACATTAGTATTTCGCGGTAAAACCTCCATTTCTTCAGACCGTCCTCGTGGTTTTCCGCACCTCTTCCATTCACTTTTCCCCGCGGAAGCCTCCAAAGTGACTACAGAAGGGAAAAGGGTTGTCGAAAAGTACGAGAGAGGGATGGATGGCGCCGGAACGTGGGGAGCAAGGGGTTGTGTTTGGAAACGTTGGAAGTTGGGGAGTGAGGATGGCCAGATTAGCGAGGGGAGCAGGAGGGGGGGGGGAGGGGAGTTGGGAGTTTGTCGAGGCGTGTTTCGGGCAAAATGGTGGAGGATGAGGAGGGTTTTGAAAGCCAAGGTTGGTGGGGAGAAGGGGCTTAAAATTCCTGCGGGAGGAATAACAAGGGGAAGGGGTGAATGTGGAGGGGGATCCCTTAATTAACCCTCTCCCACCCCTTTTTTTCCTTCCCGAATTCCACTCCTTGTTTTTCTTCGCAAACACATCGTCTCATCCTTGGCGCCCGTAACAACGCCTCGCCAATGCCATCCTGCTTCTCGTCCGTTGTCCCACAGAGTTCAAGGAGGTGTCCTGCTCTAGATCTTGACACTGTCATGTCGTGGCGCTGGATCCTTGTGAGCATGGCGTTATTAATAGAGAATAGAGAATGAAAATGGATGAATGCTCCGACAATTTAGTTTTTAGCGACGACAGAATGGAGTCAAGTAGATATTTACATCCTTAAGTAATAATATACAACTATATTGATCGGTTATAATGAGTAAATGTGTATTTTGAGAATAAAATCTTGTTTACTGCGGCAATAACCCTAGCAAAAATTTATTTAAAAATTTAAGTTGAAACTCTTACTTACCACTTTCAACTTTAAAGTAGTCTTGTCCCAGGCAAACCTGGACCCACTTCGCCTGTGTAGATGTATTATTTGGATAACTATGTAAAATATTCTTCCCTCATACGTTTCCTCGCATTGCTTGTATCCAAGAACCACACGAGAGTGTAAAATGCACAATACACTCCGTACCTAGCTAGCGCTTGATGTAATACAAACTACGTCACAGCGTTCGGCCCAAACGATTCACAACGACCTACCTTGCATTATTAGTGCCATGGTTTTGAGGACCTCGATTAGATATTTTGCCCGTCTTCTCCAAAGTTTAAAAAAAATGGACGCTCTCAGGCAGATCAACTTGATTCGGCACTCTGCAGGCCCCAACACGAACTTATGTGCAATGTACAGTGTTGGCGCCTGTCAAATTTCGTTCGTTTTTTTTCGTATCTATTTACGGTTTTTTAATTGCTGTATTGTTTATTTTATTGATCTATAACCGTAACACAAAACGGATGATTTCAAGAGAAAGATTGTCAAATAAGTTGAAGTACAGTCCACTATTCTCTTTCAATTTATGTCAGAAGTTTCCCAAGTTTGTCAAATAGATGGGGAGCATATAGGTGAGGCGAAACTTGTTGGTGCATGACGTCTTGGAGAAGAAGAGAGAGGTGGGATTAAGGGGCCGTGAGTCCCTCAAGAGGTCCTCTGCAGGAGTCCTTCGGTACCTCTGCCTGTTCATCGTCGCTTGACTAGCTTTTTCTGACATTAGACTCTCCACTGTCGAGGGACACTATGTTTCGCTATGCATATGGGCAGAGGCGGTACCTAAAATAGTACCGGTATTTAACAGAGTATTTAAAGCAATTCTCCTACTGAGAAGGTATAACCGAAAAAATAATACCGGTGTATTCCATTGTATGTTTGTATTTGTGTATGGAAGTTTAAAAGAGTATGAGGGAACTAAATTTCATTACTTGGGTAGTACGCAAGAAGAAAATGGCAACAATGAGGAGAATAGCGCCAGCGAAAGAAGCGTTCAGCAATGGGAGGGAGCTGATTACGGGGACCTTGAGTGCGAATCTCAAGAAATGGCTGGCAAAGAGTGAAATGTGGAATGTAGCGTATTAAGGTACAGAAACCAGAAGTCTGATAAAAATGGACTAAAATAGGCTGCAGGCGTTCAAGATGTACGTGCATAGGAGAATGGAGAGGTTGCGGAGCACAGAAAGGAGGATAAACGAAGAAATAAAACTTTTCTCGGGTAACACTCTGGGTTAATATTTCCACGGTACCCAACGTTTCGATATGCATCTCGCTGCCTTTATTTATATGTTGAAACGTTGGATAACATAGAAATATTAACTCGGTGCGTAACCCGAGATAAATTTACTTACAGTATTAGCTGGTAAAGAATTAGGTTTACATTAACGAAGGAAATGCTCGGTATGGTGAGTGAGGAGAGTAAATTACCGGAGGAAATTATGAGAAGTAGTAGGTGGGAATAGGTAAATGATTGGCGAAGGTATACTGAAGGCCGTGAAAGAATGGAGGATGTTGGGTAAGCGGGGAAGTAAAGAATGAGAATAGGGATTATGGACCGGATGAAGAAGGGTTGGACGTACGCTGAAATGAAGACTGAAATATTGGCAGACATTGAAGATTGAAATATTGAGGAAATTTAGAGGATTTCATGAAAAAAATCTAGAGAATTTTTACTCACTTCCATTTAAACCTACCTTGTCCGGTACATCATCTAGTTTTATAAAGTATTAATAGTTTGGAAGGTAACGCAAACCTAAGGCGTGGTTATATTTTTAGCGAGTGCGGTATCGTTATCGTAATTTTGTAGCAGTAAAATTTGTAACTTTAATCAACAAAAATGCAGCGAATGTTCTTTAAACGACGACTGTTTTTTAAAATAACTATTCTCGTTATTTTAGAACGAGTCGCGCGAACTGTGACTACGAACAGTTCGCAACAATGGACGTTCACTCTTTTATTTCAATTTGCGTAAGTCCCAAGAATTTTCCATTTTCACGCCTCTAGCCTAATTACTGCGGTATTTTCGTAAAATATGATGCGATATTTCCAATACCGTAGATAATAAGCCATTTGTTATCACCTATTATTTTTAATTGGCATTTAGATGTGTGTTTACTGATCATAGCTGCGTGTAACTTCCTTTCCAACTTATATGATAAATTATTTTACTAATTTATTAACTAATCTGTTGCTTGAAATATGAATTATGTGCGTAATATTTGAGTAAATCATTACCTAATGCAATTAAATTAATTAACTGTGAAATGAAGCGTTGTTAAATTTTGTGTCCAGTAAAATACATGAAGGGAATCTTGATAAAATCTTTTGGTATAAAATTAATTCGTTAATATTATCCTTATTTTTGTAGAATTGGTTTATTAAAACTGATTATTTTTTGTCTTTACAGGTAAGTTCTTCTTTGCTTCACCTTCTGCACGCCACCTCTAATCGTTGCATTGCACGCTGTGCTCCATCACGTCATTACCAAAGATCAAAACAGGTGAGAACATATAGATTTCATGTGATTTGTGTCCGCATGACAATTAAAATAGAACATCATGTCACAACTTATGTTTCAGTTGGTAAACTATTGTTGACACCGTTGAGGAATTTTCAGCCCAAGTAGGATTTTGCGTTGATTTACGTCATGTGATGCCTATTTGTTTTGTGCTCATTTATGTATGTGGAAAGGACCCTATTTTTCCCTCTCTTCTGTGTCATAATTAGTTCTTGAGTTATATAGGATAGGTAGAATAGAATAGAATAAACCTTTATTATACCCTGGGACAGGTCCCCTAGAGCAGCAATATGATACAATGAAATAGCAGAGAAGTAATTAACAAATTATTTTGTTCAAATCAGAAAATAAATGGAGCTAATAACATCGAAAAGGAAAGAAAAAAACAACTACCGTCAGTAAAAAACAATAACTGTATATGTGATACATTTGAATACAAATATAGGTATATATATGGTACAAGATTACCAAAAGGAAAAAATCCTCAAGGTTACAATGCGTATGAGATTTTTAAAAATCATTTTAAACCGTTACAACAACAAAATATGTATTGAACCATTAAAAAAATTTATAATAATAAAATAATTAGTGATGAGAATTTAATACAGAACAAGGCAGCTTAAACATTATAATTTTCAAAAATTTGCTTGCGCTGTTTTGTAAATATGACTGCGGCAAGAAAATTAAGAGTGTTAAGTTTTTTTTTAATCGTCGCATTCTGCGGCAAAAAATAGATTGAAAAAAAGATGTTTATGCAAGAAATTTATTTTTCATCGGATCATTTGACGTGGATTCACCCTTTCCAAATCGGGAAATCTTATGCATTCACGCTCAAAAGTTACTTTTCCACCCTAATGTTTGAATTCCGATACCGAGTCCCCCATAGGCAGTGGCGGATCCTGGGGGGGGGGGGACAATTACAAATTGCCTTCCCCCCACCGAGACAAAAAAACACATAGTTCTTGCACATACAAAAACACAAAGCATATCCATTGGGGGATATTTCATTCCTCCCCCCCCTTCCCAATGGGCATATTAGCAGTAATTACCCCCCCTATAATTGGTAAAATAATAACCTATGTTAGTATCATTCCTCACAATCATTATGGAGAATGAACACAAAAACAATGCCAAAATGAGCTTTAATTCTGATTTTGCTAGATATATTAAAAAATAATAAATATATATAGATAAATATAGATAAAAATAGATAGATAGATAGATAAAAAATGTCTGAGGGAAAAGTTGGAGATTTTGAAAATGTTTAACGACGGTGTTTTCACATGATATTTGTATTTTAAATGACATGAACAGTCGTAGCTCTTACCCATTTTGACATCTAAACTTCCTTCAACCACCTCCCTCCCCTTTTTCCACCTTGACCAGGAATTCTTTTTCATTCCCCAAGTTCACCCCACCTATTATTCTCCATATTTACCTTCCCCTATTCCCCCCTTCTCGTTTCCATGGTGCTGTATGAATGGTCACTCATCAACACTTATCTTTTACTCTTTTTAAAGACCCTAAAGCTTTAAATCGAACGAGTCACCGACAAATGATGTGCAATCAAGTCAATTTATTTCTTTCGCCATATCTTGTCATTTCATGAAATGCAACCCCCCTTTCCCTTCCAACATACTCCCCTATTCTTGAGGTGGCTGGAGTGATAATCGTGTGTCATTGAGTGCGCATTTTAATATTTTTTTGAGCAAGTCGAAAAAAATTCTAATATCACATTTAATTTAAATGCATTCCTAAGCGTTGGAGCACACCATACAGGCAGTAATGGAAATGATACAAAAATTATATTTTAAAAGTTTTTCCTTAATTAATGCACTTTATGAGTAGAGCTTTCGGCACGGCATTCTAATTTGAGAGGAAATTATATTGCAATATATTTTTTTCGAATTTTTGATTTGGCTTGACACCTTGATAGTTGTTAGCAATACAATTGTAATAATTATATTATATGCATTATTTCGCATTTAGAATAAAATCTATAGATGTGTATTCGCATTATTGGTCATGTGCTATAATGCCGACTGTTAAAAAGGTATTGAAATGTCAAAAAAACCAAATCGCTATAATGTAATTTCTTTTCACTATTATCTTTAGCTATCACTAATGAAAACACGGATGCAAAGTTTCACGCACATCTGTATGCAAAAAAATCGCCCCAACCACCTTAAATGGCGCAAATGATCTTAGTTGTAACTGTTGCAAGTTGCCTCCCTCAAATATCCACCATTTGAACCTATGATCAAGAGTTGGACGACCCTTTACTCCTTCCTGGAAGACGTGAAGTGTTTTATCGACCGCGAGCATATTCATCGGAAGGGTCGGAGAGGAACAAAGGCTTCGCCGCTAGCGGGCATCTCGTTCATTCATCAGGCGATAGGAGAGGGATGTCGTTCTAGAGGAGATTGATGAAATTGCTCCGGCCGTTATATAAATTGTTAGGAGACGGCCAAGATGACATAGGAACATTTCTGCCTTGTTGTTCGAATCAGATTATGGGTCTGTGTGTGTGAGTGAAATATTTGAATCCCGCTTGTCGTAACGTATTCTGGTATGGATGACCTCGGAGAGTGATGTATTTTATTTTGTCCACAAATAAATAAATAAATAAAGGTCAATCGTATGAAGAAAATCTGACTTTTTGGAATCTTTCCATTTTAAAAAAAGAACACAACTTTGTGTTTTCCACTGATTAATAAAATAAAATACAACCGGTTTCGGTTAATACATCATCATCAGGTAAACTTATAATCTTACCTTAAAACTTATATACTATAAGCTTAAAAGTTTACCTGATATTGGTGTAATAACCGAAACCGGTTGTATTTTATATAATAAATCAGTGGAAAACACTAAGTTGTGTTCTTTTTTTAAAAATAAAGGTCAAGTACAACCTAGGGTTTGACCGGCATTTTTCGGTCGATTATAATAACATGAGAGAAGTAGACTGTATAACGGATATGTTTAGAACAGTCGTAGGAAATTCTCACTTAGAACATAGTCGGTAAGGCCTCTAGGTGCCAACAAAATTACTCCCTTCGAACCTCTTCCGCGACCCCGAATGGGGTCAGGACCCATGGGTCGGGAAACCCTGGTGTCTTATCTCCCTACCAACAAAATTGGATGAGTAGCGCCGAAATTCGATATTATTCCCCGAGGATTATACCACATAGATCGGTGTCCATCGCCTGATAAGAGTTAACAGCTTTTTACTGCCGCAGAATTTTCTAGTCTCCTACGCGCTCGTCAGACTGATGGTAAACAAATAATTATAAGGAATTGAGATATTAGTTAAATGCAGGGCTAAATAATTGTGGTGTAAAATATCAGAGAAAATGCAATGCATAATAATAATGCTCAATGATTTTATCTATAAAAAATAACCGAAGTTTTTGTACCACTCAAATCTCTGAGATCTTTCGTGGAAAAATAATGATGAGATGGAAAATCAAATTTCTTCTCCTAAATTTAAAGGTTTCAAATTATAACGAAATAAGAAATGTAGGTTGACTAAAACTGAGTCCTAAGTCTAAAGTAATAAAAATACTTTTATATTTTTTCATCGCCGACGGTCATGAATCCGTTCATTGTTATGCTGCAGCTTTCCACTCAGTTCTATTTTTAGTCTACTGCTTTATCCCTTCACAATTCTTAATTGTGATATTCACCATGATTAGCTTCATGTATTCCATCCTTGTAGTACTTCTGTATTTCTTCCCATTCCTTAATCGTGCTATTACAGTTTTCTATATTTTTTAAGAATTGCAAACAAAATTATGTAAGTGGAGTGTATAATTAAAAATTATACTGTTTAACAAAAACTGCCATTGGAAGTAAATTTTCAAGAGCTTTCCTTAGTGCGGAGTTAAAACTTGTAGATGCAGTTTTATAATGTCTGGTTAATGGTAACAGCAAGATGACTTAGCCTTTTCGTTAACTTAATTTTATCCGAGGGCTAGAATCGTGTATATTATCATACCCTTGGTTAGGTGACGTCAGCCTTGTTGATGGGAGAACGTGTTAACTTCGGTTTTCATACCGAGAATATATTTAATCTAAGATTATATAACCAGTCCTCAATACATCTTTTAAGTAAGAATTCCTTTGGCAAAAAATGTGTAATAAAACGACTTCCCTGATATCTTTTAAAGATTTTTTTTGTTTCCGAAAGTCAAAGAATGTTCCATTCCACTTTGGAATGTTTGCGTACAAGCCTTTTCATTGCCTGTTGAAAAAACTTACTTGTCAATCAATGGAGGGAATACCCGCGCTTATTAAAACCAGCGCTCGAATCCGCCTGGAATGTACTTGGACGAGGGTAATTACACCTCTTTCTCCTTATCCTCCACATCATTCTTCCTCGTATTTTTCCGTGTTTTTTTTTTACATCCTATTTACTTCCCGCCTTAATCCCCGCTCTCCTCCCCCCCCTTGTTTGGGGCCCTCAGTCGGTCGTGCATCTCCGCCTATCCACCCCAACGCCCCGGGAAGGCGGAAGTGTGGGGTATCGGCGGAGTGTAAATAGAGAGGGAGTAGAGCACGTTTAAAATAAAGGAGAGGCTATGAGAGGTGCGCTTTCCTCGGCTCTGCCGATCGCTGCAGGTGGGTGCGGGAGTCGAGCGTGTTGGGGGATGGGGTGTGTGGAGGCGCGGGAGGAGGGAGCAGAAAGGAAGCGGTTTGAGGGGTAGCGGGTGTGTGGATGGAGGTTGAGGCTTGATCGATAAAGGCGGAAGGGCAATGACCTTCGAGCGAAGGAGTCAACCCCGGAGTTTGTGTGTTTTCGTGTGGTTTTGTCTCTCTTCCCGGCGCTTCCCGCGCTTTCAACTCCCTCGCAAACACTCGCAGATACACGTACAATAACACACAAACGGGAACGCACGCATTCTTGTAGAAATGGCAATGCCTCAAGGCGTTATGTGTGCATCACATTTCTTTCTCTCAATGTTATCTCTCGTCTTTCATCTCCGACGCTTTTTCTGCATACTCTCATTTGATCGGTCTCCCTCTATCCTTATTCGTACCTTTCCCATTGTTTCGGACTGGTAGCTGTTGACTGTTATCCATTTGGATTGTATGGTGAACGAAAGGACATAATATTCAAGTCAGCTTCAAAACCCTTTCTCTCCCCTCTGCCCTCTTTCCGTTCTTCCATTGACCGGCCTCTCTTTTGCCGTTTCTGGCAGGTAGTCCCACTCGTTGCTTTAATATCTTCTTCGTTTGGATTTGACAGCCAGTGAAAAGAACTTTGATTCAGCTTGATACAAATACATGTTTATTTTTACTCGTTCCTATCTTCAACGATATTTCAAGAAGGAAACTAACGCCTAAGGACTTTAACACATTTTTATTGATAAAGTGAGAACGGGTGTTCTAGCTGAAATGGTGGTACCTCAAGGTATTATGCGTGCGCCACTTTTCTTTGAAACGAATATTCTCAATTTATTTCTCGTCTTTCATCTCCTCCAACCTTTTTCTGGCTCCATCCTCTCTTCCTTTTTCCAAAGACCGGTTTCTTTGAAACTTTTTTTTCTCAACTTTCCTTGCATGAATACCCTTTGATCTTCATTTGGATTCCATAAGTAGTGAAGTCAAATCAAATTCAACTATTTGTGAATCTTGTGTCGTTCCAACAGCATTAAATTTTCAACACTAGCTATCTTTCTCATGCTATCCCCATCAACCATTTCCCACATGTTCTTAGTTACATCCTCTATATTTAATTCGACTTGTTTATTTCCTTGTCGCATTTCTGTGTTGCAAGGGAAGGGAAACGTTAGTTAGATGACTTAAACTTTTTAATATCAATCTTCAATCGTTTAGAATTTTCAAAGGTAAATCAATCACCCTTTTCCTCTAAATAAATATTCTTAACTTTCCTAGATGTATATTATCGATTTTACTCGTACGGTATCTTTAAAATCTCCATTAGGCCGGAAGCGCGATGTTGCCAATAGCAGCGGAAAATTGAGCATAGTGTTACTGCACATCTAGGAGTATTGCAACATGCAAATATTATTACTCTAAAGTAACTTAATTTAGCGCGGTGTTCGAAGTGGTTACCCACAAGTTTGAAAAGAAATAAACGTTGTAGTTTTCCACACATTTATGTTTTAGTTCTTAAGTCCGTCGACGATTAATTTTTGTTACTCACAAGTCCTTGAGGTGAGCACACGTAGAGTAAAATTGGCAACCGTTCTTTATAAGGCCCATGCAGAGAACTGACTGTCGAACGCTTTATAGAAAAATATACTCATTGTTGAGCGCACAATTGGAAATAGGTGCCTACATGGCGTAGACGTGTGTAAAAACAGTATGAATTTGGCAAATGTGTTCTTGATGTGGCCCTTACTGTGTACTATATTTGAAACGCTCTATATAAAAATAATTTTCACGGATGTAACTCCGACGAAAGTGTTAGGTGGAAGAAGGGACTACCTAGTATCAGTCTAGCCCAAATGAAGCCGTTAATTTATCAACCTACCCACGATTTGGAATTGTAATATTTTTGCTTGTGGGTATATTGTTGGTTGCGATTATTTATTGAAAGTTGTCGATCTTGATGGTGACCTGGTCACTCTAATGATATCACTTATGACGCTGGGCATTCAATACTTCGGACTTCTGATGTCTTTGTCAGCGTCGTGCAATCTTTTGATCAGTTTTGCCGCAGCTCTCTATTTTGCGTTCCTTCGCACGATATCATCTTCCTTTGCAACGCAGTTCTTTAACCCCGGGACGTCCTTGACGCTTTTCAGGCAATTCTGTCTCGGTCTGCGTCCATTGTTCTTCCTTCCCTTTGCTCCAGACTAATGTTATCTGGCAACTCTTTGGTGTTCTAAAGAGTTCGAATCTTCTTCCTGATGATATTTCACTTCCGGGATTGTTATCTTACTTCAAAAGTATTCGGCAGTCTTTTACGCTTTTCAAGCCATTACTTAGCCGGTGTAGAGGAGGCTCTTTGATTCAATTGTCATGTACCTTTTTATACCACTTATTCATGTAAGACCATACTTCTCGCGTCTTTCTAATTCCATTTCCCCCGATCTTTTATTCTTTTGGGAGGGATTAGAAAAAATTCTTTCTCTCGCTGTCACAACTCCTTTACCCCATCCGAATGGCATTCCCGTGAAAAGTGAATTAATTAAAATAATAGCCGGCCCGCTATCATAGGACAAATTGTATCGGCGGCCCGTTTCTCGCGCTGTCGCTGGCTTCACTAAGGGTTTTCCTTCTCTCCTTCATCTCCACGTCGATATACCTACCTACTCAGCCTCCCAAACTGCTTCTACATAATCCTCCTCATCAACAGCGCTGCCTGCCTGCCTCCATCTCCATTCACTCCTTCATAATGGCATACGACTGAAACTACGTAAACCATTTTAGGTGCTTGGAGCTATTTTTGTTTATGTACAGACGTGCGTGAAATTTTGTGTACATGTTCTCATTAGCGATATATGAAGATAAAAGTGGAAATAAATTGCATTTATACGATTTAATTTTTTGACAATTCCATGCTTTTTTGACACGTAGCCATACGGCACATGGCTTATATTTCGTAATAATTTGATTACATAAAAGATTTTCTTCTAAACCAGAAATAATACATTCTTGACATTATAATTGTTGCTAGAAATTTCAAGGTGTCACGCCGAGTCTAATATTCGAAAAAACAACATATTTCAATTTAATTGTATCTAAATTTCGCATTACGCGCTAACGCGTAAACTCTAGTCACTACATGCTTCAATAAGGGAAATATTTAAGATATAACTCTTAAAGACATATTGTTATGTCATATAATAATGACTTTACTTCTACTAACCTTATTTGTACATTTTTTCCCCTCCATTATTCACCAATTTATCTCCATTTGTTACGGTATTTAGGCTAAGGAAGAATTCTAAACCAATTGAAATAAGATTTCTAAGAAAATTAGCAATAAATCTAATGTGTACTAACAACAGTTATTTGGATAGAATAAATTTATTTACCCCGCAGATATAATGCCCTCACTTATCTCAGATTGAAAAATGTGAAGTGGGAGCATCATTTTCTAAACAATTGGGGTCTTTGAAGATCCCGCGGGTGTTACAAGTGGTAGAAACCCTGTGTACGGTATTTTATGTATAGTCTATCTCTCCACATCCTTACATCCTCGGTAGCTAAAGGGAGTTTGAGGTAGATTTTCTCCAATCAAAAAGAGATCAAAGGAGAGAAATCTCCTGGAGGAAACCTAATTATCTCGGTTGTACGAACGGAGAACAGTGGGGATAGTAGGAAAGACATTGGAAGGAGAACTGCGCTAGCGAAAGGAGCGTTTAGCAATAGGGAGAGATGATGACGGGGACCTTGTGTTCGTTCTCCAAGAGTTTATTATGGAGTGTAGCGCTGTCTGATGGAGAAACCTGGATTAGATTTGGAGGAGGTGATGCGTGAGGGGATGCCGAAAGCTGTGAAGGAAGGGAGGCTGTGTGGTAAGCGGGGAAGGGGAAGGAAGAGAATAAGTTTTATGGGCGGGGTGAGAAAAGGTAGGACGCACGAATGCTGAGGTAAAGAGGGAAACCATGAGGGCCTGCGCCTGTAAAAATCTATAGGATATTTATATTTTATAGGATGTTCTTTCTTCCATGTAAAACTACCACAAAAGGTAGATTCCTCTGATAATAATAGTGATAATCTCGAAATGTTCTGCCATAAGTGGTTGATATTACCATTATAAAAGCTAGATATTTTTAATTACATGGATAACAAATTCATTTAATTTCATTTCTAGTTATATTTCGCTCAAGTTACCTTAACTGATGTAAGCGAGGCGAGGTATCGACGGATCAGGGTTCGAGTTCCGGTTAATGTGGTTGATTCTTTTTGTCTGTGGATTTTTTCTAACTTAAATGCTGCTTATGGCATCATTAACTCTGACCCTTCAGCTGTAATATGACTTGATGTTCCACGCGAAAAACCTGGGACACTCCTTGATTGTGCCGATGGAAATCCAGAGACCAAATCCAATTTGCTATTTCACCGCGTAAGCTGTCGCCGCGAATGCGACCTAGTGTTAACATAATTTCGACGGTTTTTTTAACGCCGTTACAATCTGGGCAAAGGAGGTGACGTATATGAAGCAATTAAAGCCTTGCGCGCTCTCGGGTAGCGTGGCTCGAAATAGTTTTTTTGTCCACGAGTACCCGTTTCCTCGATTATTCTGTGCTTTCATTGTTCCTCCTCGTGCTGCGATAAATTGTTTGCTAATGAGAGGAATGCGTACAGGAGATGCAGATGAAGAGAGAAATAAGAGTCCTGTTAAGCATTACGTGAAAATTAAGGCACCGATGTATTTGTGCTGCACCGTGTAAAGAATCGAGGAGCACTGTGGAAGCGTGCATTTTAAGGAGGGCGGCGTAATAGACCCATATTATTATTATTAGGGTAATCTAGTGTTTAAGGTAGGTGTAAATAGAGAAGAGTAAACATTCTCTGTATTTTTACTTGCGCAGAGTCACATCTGCGTACACAGTTTCTTTCTTCATCTCAGCGTACGTCCTACCTCTCTTCGTCCCGTCCAAAACACATCTCTTCCTTCCCTTTTTTCCGCTTAGCCAACATCCTCCGATCTTTCAGAAACGTAAGTAACCCCATTAACCTGAATATTACAATGATTCCTAGCTATTTTCTGAACTGTAAAATGAAATAGACAGCATCACTTTCCAGGTATCATACTTTTTAAGTGTGAAATGCTTGAAAATCCGGCATTGTGCCTCAAAAGAGTATGGGACGTGTTGAACCTTTAAAAAAAAAACCATATTGACTTTGAAGTGAGGTCGGTGTGTAAACATGACCCCTGTGTAAACGTGCCACGGTCTCCCCTATGATGTGATGTGAAATGAAATAAATAAATACCAATTTTTTTTACGTATTAGATGATGTTATCTAAGGGTAAAAGTGTGCTTGGATGAAAGTTGGTAATACCAATTTTTATTATTTCATTTATGTCTTTTATTAATCAGCACATTGGTTTTTATTCTTGATTTTAAATCTTTAAAAAAGTGACTTTTCACCTTTGGTGCGTGTTACTAGATTTCTGCTCCGCCGTGGTCATATTTTCTGTCCGATTTTCCGTGGCCTTTTTGCCGACTTGAAACGCGGAAGAGAGCCTTAATCCCGCTGCCGTTGAAAAGGAAGAAAATAGTTTATATTAATCAGCACATTGTTTTTTATTCTTGATTTTAAATCTAAAAAAAATGACTTTTCACCGTTGGTGCGTGTTATAATATCTTGCAGCTGAAGGCCCTTGTCTTCATGCATTATTTTTTATTCATCTCAGCATGCGTTCTGCTTCTCTTCATCCCATCTACGAAGCCTATTTTCTTCCTTCCCCTTTCCCGTTTACCCAACATCCTCCCCTCTATCACGGCCTTTAGCATGCTCTCGCCCCTTATTACTTCTTTCAACCACCCAGTTTTCCTCCGCCAAGATAATTGAATGCCAGTACTTTTTCTTCGTATTTTTGACAAATTACGAATGTAAATCAAATGCGACGTTGTTTTGCGAAGTGTGGAGCGCATAAGAATGAATGTAGAGCTCCCTCTGTCGTAAAATAGTTTATATTAATCAGCACCTTGGTTTTTATTCTTGATTTTAAATCTAAAAAAAAGTGACTTTTCACCTTTGGTGCGTGTTACTAGATTTCTGCTCCTCCGTGGTCATATTTTCTGTCCGATTTTCCGTGGCCTTTTTGCCGACTTGAAACGCGGAAGAGAGCCTTAATCCCGCTGCCGTTGAAAAGGTAGCGATATTTTCTCGCGCCCCTCCCGAATTTGTATTCCGCTCCCGTCATCCGGCGAATGAGTAGTGGCCTTCTTTGGCTTTTACCAAGCGGGGGAGTTCTTCATATTGTGTCATGTTCCGTGGCTCCACTGTCCAATTCCTTATTCCACGGAGCAATAAAAATCAATTGCATCTTCATTATTCCCCCTATCCCTCCATGGGAATGCGATCCAACTCACCCGACCTATCCTTTCCTAAGCATTCTGTATCCCACACATGCCTTCATGTTCAACCCCTTAAAAATCCCCTTTTCTCTTTCAGTCTGACGTGTATAATTCTTTTAAGGTGATCTACCGGAATAAGTAGGGTTAGATGGAAGTGGAAATACTTAAACTAATCGGAAGAGATCTGGCCTTTCGGGTATCACCGCGCACTTGACTTTAACGGTTGATATATATTAGATGGCCCCACATTTTAAATTCTCAATTGATCTGAAGACGCCTACTGCAACGTCGGTGAAACTGTTGTTCCAAAATAATGAATGTTCGCGGTTGAATACTCGAAATACCAGATCTTTTCAATGAAATACTCAGCGGAAGTCTTCACAAGAACCTAAACTAATCTTTTATAGAGGAAGGTCATAGTTCCATGTATTACTTCTTTCTTCATCTCAGCATACCTCCTACCTCTCTTCCTCCCGTCTATAAATCGTATTCTCTTTCTTCCTCTCCTCCATTTACCCAACATCCTCACTTCTATCACTGCCTTCAGCGTCCCCTCACTCTTCATCGCCTGCTCCAACCATCTACTCTGCCTCCTCCTAATTTCCTATTGTAAATTCCTCTCCTCACTCATCATACCAAGCACTTCCTTATTTGTCTTCATTTCTATCCATCGCAGATTTTCCATTAATTAATTTTATGCATTAAAAAACCTTTATTTTTTGGCCTATTGCATAGTAGTGCCAGGTTATGCTATGTAATGCTGTGTTATGTTATATTCCTAGTATTTATTTTTTATTTTTTAGGAGCGATGTTTGTATTATTTATGGCGTACGAAATATTTATTGATTTTTAAATCTCTATTACCTTCGAGTAATTAACTGTTTAATTTCAACTTTCAGCCCTTATTTCCTGCTGATTAATATATTTTTCATAACCCCTATCGAGTGAGTTAAAAATTGGTGCGTTTTTGAATTGTCATACGGTCGATCTTTTGCCACTCCTACGGTGGCTTTCGATTCGCGTTGTTCCGCGGCTGCTGTTTTAATATCGTTGGTAAGGTCTATGATCTCTTCGGCCATTTCCCTTTGCACCTTCGCTCTTTGCTGAACCCTCTTCTCTTTACCCTTTGTCCTTTTTATTTTCCACTCCTGACTCCATTCCCACCCATCCAAATCCCAGTCTGTCCTTCTGAAACCCCTTTCTATCGAACATCCATTTGCATCCCTCCTCACCCGACCCGTAAGCCACTTCACTGGTACTCCGCCTCCCTTTGATGCAATGAACTCTCGACTGCGATTTTTTTATTCCCCTCCGAGAGACAATTTGTCTGATCTCCCCGGTGTCATTTTGAAAATAAATTGTCTCTTTTAAATGTTCTTAAACCATTTCCCTCCATCCTCAAGGCATATCAAATAAAATCTTTATTAAAAACCTTTTTTTTCGGTGCCTGTGTTACTTTCCATGGATAAACGTTATCCATTGTTGAGTATCTCATGTATTGATGATGTTTTTCTATGGTGGTTCTCTTCGGTGGGGCTATACGATACTATGCTATATCGATAGCAATATTCCGGAGGTATTGCATTGCTATATCTATCCTACGAGCCACACGGGATGCCACGATATGCAACGCAAAGAATGCAGAATGACGCAGGATGCAATACACTGATGATGGCTGTTCGATAATACGATGTATTGCCTAAGATATGATATCGACTGTGATAACATGCAATTTCAAACTCTGTTTTCTGGCTGTGCGGCATTACCAGACATCGACTGCGATTTTCGTAGAGATCGCAATGCGATAATTATTCTTCGGCGTCTGTGTTATAACGCGATAATTATTCTCCAGTGCGTGTTACAGCGCAATTTAATTAATACGGGATATTATAATTATTCTGCAATTCGATATATTTAGGCTGATTAGGTTGCTATATATATAGAAATGTGAAATTTGAATGCATTTTTTCTTGGAGAATGGTTGGTTTTTCGTGATGGAGAAAACTCGACTTACTCCATGAAGGCCAATAGGTTGTGATAAAGTAGTACAAGCCATGTGATGTTATTATTCTTTATTTATGTTTCGTGCTGTAATTTAAAGATCTTAAGACTTGGATTAAATTTACTTCTTTAATGCCTGTTGTGTTCCAAGTTCAATCTGGTGCCTCCTTAGAACCGTCAAAAACATTTGTTGCGTCACCATGGACAAAAGACGATATCTTTATTTGGTGGTACCACAACATCTTCCTCTTTTTTCGTATACAATTTAAACACTTATACAAATTGAATGGAAGAAATACGTATAGACATACATGTCATAACAGCACTATTAAACATTCACTCATTCAGTGCGTCATGAAATACATTAAACCATTTACAATTTAGACATATAATCTGTCCGTAGGTTTTCACCTTTTTTGACCTGTTTTTTTTTACAAATTTTGAGTGTTCTTTGGTGAATGCACATTAGTGTTAGAATTATTTATACTAGCTATGCTGTATTTATATGATTCCATTTGACACCACAGCCATTTAAACAATGACCCTTAACCGTTTACCATTTGTTTGGGAGTTTGAGAGTTCCCTTGCTTATTTATTTATCAAAAAAACTCCAAAAACAGCAACTAAGGCCTTTACATTGGGTTCAATAAACAGAATAAATTAAAAAACAACAATAGTAGTAGAAAGTAGTAGAAGTATGGGTAGAAAGAAGTTATGGTATTCGATATCGTGAGAAATGTGGCAACATTCAATGAGCGATACTTAACGATATCATATATTGTGAAAAATCCATCCCGTCTTCGGCCATACATTTTGATGTCGCAATGCGATTTTGAAATTTGATTATTGTGCCGCCCTATCTCGATGCCGACATCTGTACGAAATTTTCGCATTCTTCCCATTTCACTGCACCACCTCTCTGCCATATCGAATCCTTCATCTCCTTACACCCACTCCCTACCCCTCCCGCTCACCGTCCTCCCCTTTCCCCCTCTCCTTTCAAGTTTTAAACTTGTTCACCGTTATATCTTCGCACCTCTCGTCCCATCCAGCGTTTCCATTAGGTAGTCCTTTAATGGCACACCCATCCCAATCCCTTTGATGCCTTCGTGTGGCCTAATATTCTTCCCCTTCTTCATTCATTTCTTTCATTCCCTATTGCGATGCTCTCATTGTCACTTTACCCTGTTTCCCAACTCATGGCGGGTGGACGTCACAGCTCGAGAAGCCAATGGAAGGCGTTTCCCCTTCCACCTCAGTTTCTAGCTCCCGGCGGACGAACAGCGTTGTCAGATCTTGCGAATAAATGCACGTTGGGTGGCGAGGAGTCGCGTTAACCATTGATTTTTAGCGTCAACCAACAAACTCTGAGAGATTAAATCAATCAATGTGATCATTGAAATAATTCTTTCTTTCTACACATCAATAGTATTTACAGAAAAGGTGCGAGCCACTAAGACACTCCGTTCAGATCAAGTTCTAACCCTCCTTCTTTCGTTTCCTTGTCTTTATTCCATCCCTTTTTCGTGTCTAGTGTCCCAAACGCCCAATACCACGCGTCAATATGGCGGCTCGCTGTGTGGTACGAAGCTGTTAATAGTTATAGGGGGCAGTGATTGGTATGTTTAAACTATTTCCTCATTTATTAGGCTACCCACCTGAAACATCCTGGACATTGTGTTATTTGGAAATTCAAGAGAATATTTAGGAGATATTTGAACAGCAGAAAAGATAGTCTAATGACTGCAACAAAATTGGAGTGAGACACTAACACTCAACTTTAACACGAGCAGTTAATTTTATTACCTTCATTTTTCAATTCCTTGTGTATATCTCATCTTTTTTTCTTGGCCGATGTCCTAACACACTTCTACCCCTGCCACACGCTACTGCGGCGGCACGCAGGGTAGTATGTAGATGTAAATGAAAGTTGTAACATATTTTAGGGTCATTTTTGAGCATGTCTGATCGTTTTCTTAGCTAAAACGCACCTGAAATATTCTGACCCTGGCTTTATAAATGGCCATTTAAATGGGTAGGGATTGGAGATATTTAAACGAGGAAAAGGATCAAGTAGGTAGTGGCCGCAACGAAATCAGAGCTAGACACCAAGACACTCTTTAACATACCATTCAATTTATGTTCTCCTTTCTTCCAATCCCTTTTACCTATTCTCTTCCTTTTTATTGGGCGGTGTCCTGACGCACCTCCCCCTGCCACACGCCAATGCGGCGGCTCAGAGGGTAGCATGTAAATGTAGATGTAGACGGACCCCTCATCTCTTTCCACTCTCTTTCCTTCTTTCTGTGTCTTTCCCCTCCCTACCCTTTTTACCCCTTTCCAACTCACCTCCCACTTCTCCCGCCTCCCCGCCCCCTCCCTCCTTCTGCCATTCCGCATCCTTCGTCTCCTCTGAATATCCGCCCTCTCAAGCTCCCGAGGTTCACCGACACCAATTGAGTCCAACAGTTTGTGCAAAAGCCCTCCTCTTTCTCCCCTGCCCGAACATCATCGGATGATTATTATTTTCAATCCTTTTCCCTTCGCTTAGTCTTTCCCTCTGATGTCGAATTTTTATAATTTACCGAGGGAAAGGGTCGGAGTGAAAGAATATTAATTCCTCTACCTTACCACTTCATCTGCATTGTCCTCAGTCTTATTAAAAAGAAACTCAATTTTACTCAATTGCTCTTCCGGTTTTTAATTCATCGGGTCCGCTGAGCTGGTCGCTGTATTTTAAATTGCCATTATTGCATTAACCGTACTCAGAAAGGGGAGAATTAATGACGTGGACCATGTTAAAGAATGTAAAGAGAGGTCTGGCGAAGAGTCTTGTATGGAGTGTAGCTTGTATTTCTTTTGCAACTCATACTTTTAGTATTTTGTATTGGTTTCTTTTAGTGTAAAGCGTTACTTTTATATATAAAAATGTATGTGAATAAATATTGAATACGAATTTTATTATTTAGCCCCTATACCGGTTTTTTGTGAAGCAGATATACATGTCTACAATTTACCATAGACAAATAGACGTGGATGGCGCGTAAAAAAAAGTATGGTGTATAAACGTGGAATCTATGAGAATTTGAGATTTTTGAGCTTTCAGGAGTTGTAGTGTGACAATTTCTATTAAGACTTTGTGTGAGGATGTACAGAAGACCTGGGCGAGGTGTTGAACGTAAAGTGGAGCGTTGTATGGTGCTCAGACTTGGACTTGGACTGGTGCAGAAACTTGAGCTGGTGCCTTTTTATAATTTATCAGTAATGTTTTAATTTATCACTTGGAACATAATTTATGTGCATAGCAGCCATTCCTTTGTACACTCTTTTACTTTGTACAAATTCTTAACTTCACTTTCCATATTTTTTAAATCAACACTAATACTGTTGATGAGTTTTGGAACATAAACTTTTAATTGTCTACAGCCCTTATGCGTGCAATATCTTGGCACTTCATATTTATGAACTTTTCTAAGTTCAGTATTTTGATAGTACACTCATTTCTTTTTATATTAATCAATGAAATAATTTTCAGTGATTATTATATACTGCAATAACTTTTCAACCGGTAGAATACTGAACTCTTTAAAATAACCATCATCTGTAAACTCTCCTGTTTCTTGTAATGGATTGGATTTTATTATTTTCAGTAACCTATTCTTATTAGCTTTGATCCTTAGATTTGTTACTCCACCTGTCCCCCACACAGTGAGGCCACATGTAAAAGACTCAAAAAGACCATGGTACCTTCCTCCATTCTCCAATAATCCTTCCCAACGCGTGCGTCAGCTACCTTTTTGTGCTGCAATTTTTGCGTTTCCGGAGACTGCTCAGCCTATCAGAAGCGAGATCATCAACGCAGGCTGCGTTGCCGTTGAAGTTACCCTTTTATCGACATCCTTCATCCATTCATCCTCCGTTACCCTTTTCATCGAAGTCAACTTTCAACTTTCGACATAACCTACGTCATTGGAGCTGCGGCAGGGAGTGATGACCGACGCTTTCAGCCTGTCATTTGTTGGTCTCTTGATTTTTTCCCGTGGGATTTGGGTCATATTCCGATTTTTGACCCTAGTTGAACTTGGGTATGGTGTAGCCCATTTCAAATACTTTTCGTGAGTATCCATTTTTCTTCGGTACTTCCACATGAAAGATTATATATGAACAGGAATAATTAGGAAGACTGATGAACGCGTCACGATTTATCCACCGTCTTCTGTTTTCATCCGACTCCGTCGCTGCCATGGAAACGGGGCATGCATGTGACGCACTGTCAAGACGACACAAAAATGGCTGCGTGAAAACGTCGCTTTAGTGGTGCATATAACTTCAGTTGTTGGTCGAAATTAACCTACCGAACAACCTTCCCCGTCTTACTAAATGCTCATTTAAGGTGGATAAAGTGGTAATCCTGGGTCATTAAGTGCACATTTCAATAATTTTTTATGTAAGTCGGAAAAAAAAATTCTTGGACCAAACTTATATGCATCTTTTATGTGTTGGAACTGAACATACAGGCAGTGATTGTAATGATTAATGAATTATATTTTACATTTTGTTCTTTAATAAAAGCATGCTATGAATAAGAGTTTTCGGCGCCGTATTTGAAATTAAGACGAAATTATATTGAAATATGTTAGTTTCGTATAAAGAACTTGGCGTGTCATCTTTATATTTGTTAGCAACAACTATAATAATAGTAAATGTGTGACAATGTAATATAATATAAATTAATGCAAATTGTTTACATTTTTATTGATTAATATAACTATTGAGAGCACGTATGCAAAGTTTCACGCAAATTTGTATGCGAACAAAAGTAGCTCCAGCCTTCTTATTCATTCATACTTCCATACGGTTTTTGTTCATCAAGCCGGCGGAACCATGCGCTATGTTTAATTTTTTTTTCATTTTCACTCGATGTTCTAAAACAGAAAAACAAGGAAGAATAGTGGACGAAATTTAGGGTTTTTTCCTGCGGTCGGTGTAGGATTTAATTCCTTATTTTTCCTCCCCTTTAGTCTTGCCTCGGTTTCTGAGAACGGCCGCACGGCATCCCGCCCGCTGGTTCCCAAGGTGGGTCTATATTTCCAAGCCAACTCAAGTTAACGGTCACTGCCTGTGGTTGCCTACTGGGGTGTTAGAATTTCAATGGGAAACTGTGAAGGCGGCACTGACAAAAATGGAGTGAGGAACGATTATCCTTGGGTGGGGATGAAAATGGTCTACTCCGTTGTCAATGCAGGCTTGAACGCTTATCTTTACTATAGCCTTAATACGAAAACAGCATCAATGGCTGTTAATTTTTTGCGTATATGAAAGACGTTTCTTTGATTTAAGTGGGCTGAAAATCCTCATTTTGGAATCTAGCCTTCGCAACGTGCTCCGGAATATTACCAAAACATTTCGTAAAAACCAAAGTTTTGCTATTTTTTTATAAAAAAATACAACAACATCATGATAAAGTTACTCCACTTAAATCAACAAAAGACTTTTTATCTACAGAAGACAAAAATTGCAAGTCTCCAGCTGTCATGGCAAAGCCGTTACAGGGTTAGAGGGAAACGTCTGAAACGAGCATCTTAGCCCCAGTATAGAGCCACCTTAAATATATTGTACGTGAACTCGTCGGAGTAATATAACGAATAACTTACGTCACCTCCTCTCGCTGGTGAATGGTTTTTCTCAGAAGTGCAGCGTAGTGTGTGAGCCTTATATTCCCCCTGTCGAAAAGTACGCCACGTCATGTTTCGGCATCTTCCTTTTTTCTTTTCTTTTTCAAGGCGAGGTTGTCAGCCTTTTCAATTCTGAAAACGCTTTTTTCAAAATAATACCGAAACATAAGGAAGTTTTTCTGTCTTGAGATAGTTCGAGCGAGATTTTTCTCTGGTCTAAATAGATACCATATTCTAACTTTATTTTTAAATCCAAGCAACGGTAAGAAGCATGAAGTATATATAGTTGTAATAAAATATAGCGTATGTTAAAAGCGCCAAAACTTCGTTTTTTTCCTATGACTGAAATTCTGAGAAATTAACTAAATAAGCGTACACATATAAGGTATACATGCACGTAATAAGCGTACACAATTTACTTATTTTTTCACGCAGTTATATAATATTAGCCGCCGTCAAAGTTATATAATGTTAAAAGTTTTAAACTGATTTAATGATACAATTTATGGGAAATTTCACTCCGAATGACTGACATGAGAAAAAAGTCCACCAGTTTGGAATGTGACACCGATTTCATTCATTCAAGTATTCTACCATTATATTGGTAGATTCTTGGACAGTCCCCATTCTGCATCCCAATTGCATATATATTGTCTCGTTTTCCCTCCTAAGGATGTCCCGCCATTATATCCCTCTTAAATTCTTCATATCTTGTGAAGTACAAGATATGAAGAATTTAAGTTTTGACTCTTATTTAGTCTAGAATTCCTATCCTCTTCCTTCCTCTTCCACGCTTCCCCAGTGTTCTCCCCTCAAATCACTCTCTTCAGCATGCCCTCCCCTCTCAAAACCTCCTCCATCCATCTCTTCTGCCTTCTCCGAACCTCCGCCACAAGCTTCTTCTCCTCTCCAACCATATCCAATACCTCCTCGTTCGTCTTCCTCGCCACCCAGCTCACCTTCTCATCTTATGATAAAATATCATGTTTCGCAGTTAATCCCTTCAATATTGTCTGAAAAATCACGATGGAGAATTTTATTGCGGTTACTTTCGGTTTAACGTCTTGGAATGTTATATATTTTGTTGCGAGTAAAAATGTACCTTTGCTGTCTAAATTCGCATGCCTTGTTCCTATTCTCAAAAAGTTAACCAGCGTGAATGCGTGCTTTGTGGATCATTGTTAACGAATCTTCGAATGATAACTATCAATGCATGATCCATATAAAAATGTCATATAAGAATACGAGGTTTAAACAAGATTGAGAAGGTTTGAGAAAAATTTTTCCCTAGCCATAATGTAGACCATTTTCGACTTTTTTTTTCAATTTTAGCGGCTGTATGTTGCGTTTAGTAAATATTGTAATGGCATTGGTTAAAAATATTGTTTTAACTGACTGTAATTCTCAGTAATAAACTAATTATGCATGCTTAAGTCTTTAACTTGACTTTTTTCACGCCGTATGGTGAAAACGCCTTCACAACCGATGATTATTTTTTACGATTGATTAAAAATTACGGCGTTGAGTAATTGATTAACTTTTTTTAAATAGGTTAAAAATCATTATGAAAATACACCCTGTTAAATTTCTCAAGCGATCCATGCGTAAGAAATTCCTCATTTTTTAAGGGAAGTCTCTTTTATGTGCACACCCGTACCATTTACCATGGTAAACAGCTTGTCATTCTTGGCAATTATTTCGAAAAAGGTTTAGATAAGTGGCTGATATTTTCTTATCTTTTGAAAGATGAGATCTTTTTCTTTACAATCATACCAAACTCATCGAATTTTATCAAACTGCTCTAAGCGAAAACGTTCTTTTGAGCCATTCTACATAAAGGAGCATTACACGAGCATAAAGTATATATTGTCAAGTTAGTGGCGTAAAAGCTTTGTACATATGACTGAAATTCTCAGAAATTAACCAAATATTATATAAAATAAAAATATATGGCTTTAACTTGACTCGTTTTTTCCCCGCCGAATGCCGAGACGCCTTCTAGACAATGTATTTTTTGCGTTTTAATTAAGTATTATGTTAGTTGAGAAAGTATTTAGTTGAGTTGTAAATTTATTTTTGAAAATAGCCGAGATAGCATACAAAATACTTACCTTAAAATTTGTGATGGGATCTATGCGTCAGAAATTTCTCATTAAAAAAATATCTATTCTCTCTGTGAAGCGCATAGCCGTACCATGTCCCACGGAGAACTGATTGTAATTGCTGGCAGATATCTCGAAAATAAGCGTGAAATTTCTTGCTACGCGACTTAGTATTCCAAGAAAAGGGGTCGGCAAATTTCGACCTGTGAGCCTCATGCGATTTTGGTTACAACTCTGTGGCTTTTAAAAAAAATTGAAAATAAAAATATGACTATCGTGATTAAAAATTTTAAATTTTTATAGTATTTCATTCGCTTGATTGTAAGTTTTTCTTTTGTGATAAAAATATTGTAAACACAATATATTTTTATAAATGCTATAATTTCTACAAATAAATAATATGCTACATTATTTGGAAAATTTGTTTTGCGCCCTCCAATAATTTTTAAATTACTGTGAGGGCAAGTTTGGGTAACCAGGCTGTCCTTCCTATGAGACGATTAGCAATGCCGTACTCAAATTTGAAAAACCTTTTGTTTACAATTGTTGCTCCTCAGGATGATAATTCTTGTACTTTTTCGCATTCCCTTGCAAGTCTCTTGAAAATATACATCCTCCAATTTTCTGTCTGATCTTGTCCTCTTGGGACCTTGTCATTTTTTAAAAGGATATATGAAAATTATTAAATATATTAAAATGTGAGATTTTTTCTTAAGTGACGGGAATATGCATGTGTTTTTTCGATGGATTTGATTTTATTTTTATTGGATTTGATTTGAGATTATTTTTTCTTACGTGACGGGAATATGCATATGTTTTTTCGATGGATTTGATTTTATTGCTCTTAATGCGTAGTATTAGTGCAATTTAGTTATAAATTTGCGTCAGTAAAACCTCATGAAGTGTAAAGGAATAGAGAAGTCGTTGACGGTGAATATACCCTTCCGTTATTACACTCTTCCGGGGGACAGTGACTGTTTGATGCTCTTGTTCCGGGCGATGATTTTTCTGGGCAGCGACCCTGGGTGCTTTAAAAGGCCCAACTCTTTATGGGTGCCATGGGAGAGAGATTAGCCTCCATCGTTACGGGAAAAAATATGTATCTTGATGGGCTGCGTAAGATGTTGAAATGAAATGGGACTAAAAATAATTTTAGAGGCATTCTTTGTATGAGAATCGTCTGAAACTTCAGGCATCATCCGTTTTAGTGAATGGTGGAATTATCCAAACTTTCATTTTGAGCTGAAGAGGGAGTCATGAGTGATGGTGACCCTTTAAGAGTGGATGAAAATTCGGTTTATCTTCAGCACCCAGTTGAAAAAGGTGAATTGAGGACGGGCAGGGATTCCTCTGCATTTTCTGTCCCTATTTGCGGGCACCGGTTCGGGACCTTCCGAGATTGATGAAGCGGTATTTAAATTCGCCATGTACCCCCAGCATACTATTTTTATAAGGGCTTAAGGTCGCTTAAGGTCGGTGTAAATAGAAGAGAGTAAAATGCTAGATGGTTTCTACGCTCTTCTATCTACGTGGTACGAATTGGAAAAAGCTTCGATATTAGAATCAAGGGATACATAAATTATTATTAAGGTAATCTACCGCATAAGGTAGGTTTAATTGTAAGTGAGTGAAAAATCGTCTAAAATTTTACGAGAGCCCACCCACCCACCCACTCACCCCATCTACCCACAACATATTTTTTCTTCACCTCAGCATACGTCCAACTTCTCTTCATCCCATTCATGAAGCATATTCTATTTCTTCCCCTACCCCGCTTACCCACGATCTCCTCCCTTCTATCACGGCCTTCAGCATCCCGTCGGCCCTCTTTACCTCGTCCAACCACCTACTTTGCTTCTCCTACTCTCCTTAAGTATTTTCCTCTCCTCTACCATCATACCAAGTACTACCTCGTTTGTCTTCCTTTCCCTCCACCTTCTCTATCCTCCTCACCCACATCTCGAATGCCTGCAGCTTATTCTCGTCCTCTTTTTTTCAGATTCCAAAAAATATGGCAGAACTGTTGTCATTGAATTCCAGAATGTCTAATTAAATTACATATTTTGTTATTACTACTTTCAGATTCCAAAAAATATGGCAGAACTGTTGTCATTGAATTCCAGAATGTTTAATTAAATTACATATTTTGGTATTACTACGCGTGATGAAATAAAATCTCTATAATGATGCCAACTATTAAATAGTTGTTCTCAAATCAATTACGGGAAAATCTTTGCTGGAAAAATCTTTTAGGGTCATATTTAGCTACAACGCGGTAATAGTGGACTCAACCGTTGTAGCATACGAAAGTTTAAAATATCTCCTTTCTAACTTCATTAATAGTTTGACGTATTCTTCAGGTGATGTTTGCGTTTTCAAGCGGAAAATCTTCATATTTGCATCACAATCGCGTATAGAATTAAGATGCATAAATATGGACATATTCATTGAATATTGAGGTGCAACTTGTGCCAAATTATTGCCAATTTGTTTGTGGTTATATTTGTTTGCAACAATACGTTAGATCATTGGCGTACAATATCTCTCGTTGGGTAAATATTTATCAAAAATCTCCGCAAAAAATCAACGCTTCCGAGAAATTAAAATATCTGCCGTCGCATTTTTTTCTCCAGCCTTTTCGAAAACCTACTCATCGGCCAGACCGTGGATAATCAAGTACTCTGGGAGACCATATATATGGGAGGGTGAGCGCTGAGCGGTCCCCTAGAATCAATAATCGGAAATCCGATCTGTTGCGTCTCACAGACACGCAAGCAGCATCTCCCCGGATTTTCTGCGTCTCGAGCGAGCCAAGTTTCTTACTCCGTCGATAATTCTTCAAATCTACTCACTATCCCCCGCCATACCTTTGTTTTTAGTACATTTTGTAATTTTAATTTTGTCAATTCTTTATTCTTTTGCTTTCAATGTCCATGAAAATAATAATAGCAGTGTTGTATATCTATGTACATATATTTATCTAATTAGTTATGAAAATAATTTCGTAATCGGGATTCAATGTTGAAAAAATAAATCTTTAGTTTATTTTAAGAAGACGTTTGATGAGGATTGATGACTGATAGTGATTTTATTGTAAAAATGACCGCATAATAATTTAGTGTACGTGTAATTTTTATGAGAGGCTAGGTGAAAAGAGGGACTACCCTCCTCCCCAATCTACTATATGAATAGAATAAACATGTATTGACCTAGGAGCGAATGGTCCTATGGGGCAGTTGTTTACATCATGATATAATTTTCTTGCAAGGAACAACAACAATCTTACAATCTTAGAATCTTACAATCTTACAATCTCAAATATTAGATACCATACATTTTAAAACAATCATACCTTAAACCTAAACATAATATATGTAAAAAAAGAAACCTGTTAACCTAAACATACCAAATCATAACATAACATCCAGACAAATATACAAGTGATTAGGAATATTTTTAAAATTTTGGTTATTAAACCATTTTCAATATTCAATTTGTTATAAGCACAATGTATCATACATAATGGTTGCTTGTGTCTGATTCCTATTCCATGTTTTCATATTCAATTTCTTTTACATAATTAAATAGCAGGTTTTTTAATACATTGATTGAGCTAGTGATATGAAAGGCTACGCGTACGTACTTATGGTTCAGTTGCTGGGCGTAATGATCCAGATGTGCGTCAAAACGGCAAGCGAGCTCCCATATACGTTTTCCACCTACCAACACATGGCGTGGGCGTATGGATTTTTCAAAATACACAACGGAAACTCCTTAGTTACAGCTCCGCGTGCTTCATCAAAAATTTTGTATACAAAGAAATCTCTGACATATAGATTAGGGGTGATCGTCGAAAATGTTTTTTTTTTCAAATTTCACGGAGCTTGGGGTCAGAAAAGTTGTCTTTGGGACTTAATATAACGCGTGATTTTTTTCAAATTTTTTGTCAACCGTCCTGAACATTCGCCAAGCGTTAGAAGTATTAATATTTTAGGCCATTTTGGTAAAAAATTGAAATGAGCGGAAGATCGTGCCCTACTTTATTTTTTCATGAAAAACGCTGAAAACTGTCATAAGGTAAGTAGAAAAGGGTTTAAACAGTAGCTAAATGGGTGCAGAGCAGAAATAAACAAGGAAAAAATTATAAACAAAATTAGGGATAGGCAACCCGGAAAACACATAGTTTCTTATTTCCGTGGAATTCGATACCCCTATGATTACGGTAACAAATTTTAGTAGTTTGCCACGCGGTCATGTGTAAAAGGAGTAATTTATTGCATCAGGCTTTACTTGGTTTAATTTAGAGATATCCATCTTGTGAATGAAACACTTCGAAATTTTCTGCAGTTAAATGCCGGGATCAGGACCCGACAGAAGATTATTACTCAGAAAATACTTTTTTATTGTCAACCAACAACCTCACAAGGTAAAGGGCTAAAGCGCAATTCTACACGACTAACTGCACTTGCACGAGTATGTGACAGGTTTAGAGCTCCATCAGCTACTAGTGCAGAAATAGCAACGGCAGCATTAGAAGGTTTTCACATTGTCAACAAGGAGGACTCATCACAAGTAATAGACCGCATTAAACTTATGAGACAGAGACTAAAAACAAGATTAGAGGTAGAAAAAACACAATATGGTGAACCTGTAGTGGGGCTTTACTTTGATGGGAGAAAGGATCAGACAATACTTGAAAAAAAAAAATGATAAGTATTACAGAAGTACCATTCTAGAAGAAAATGTAGTGATTATAAGTGAGCCTGACTCGAAATATATCACTCATGTGACTCCTGTTTCCGGTACAGCGCACGATGTTTCTAATTCAATCATTAAATGTATCGGAGAGCATTCTATGACTTTCTCAAATATTTGCACAGTTGGCTGCGACGACACTGTGGTAAATACAGGAAAATATTGCGTTTTCATAAGGATTCTGGAAAAACATTTAAATAAGCCATTGCAGTGGTGCATAGGTCTTCTCCATTTATATGAACTCCCTCTCCGAAACCTTATTACTCATTTGGATGGGGTTTCGGTTAGACCCACAACCTACAGCGGCCGAGATTGGGAAGCAGATCCAAAACTGTGAGAATGTAGGTACGTCTTGTTGACTTGACACCCATCCCGGCTAGTCACCTCCCCAATGTATATATTGCTGAAATAAATAGTGATCAAGCGTGCCTAATAAATGTATCAATAGCAGTTGCAACCGGAAAATGCCCGGCAGAACAGTCACCGGGAAAACTTTGCCTCGCCAAATGGGCTACAACAGCCGCTAGAATTTTACGCTTGTGGTTGTCAACGGAGAATGCTTTAGAAGAGCTTGACTATATTAGTCACATACAAAGAGAAATCATGCATCAAAATGTGGTTCATGATTAAATCAAAACCTTATTGCGTTGATGGAGCTCGACACATATTCGAGTTGGTGCACTCCACTGGATAGTTAAGAGAAGACCTGCTGAAAGTTTAGTATGAAATTATACAACGTTGCAAGCAGCCAAAAAACTACTCTGTGTTCACAAGATAGGCTTAAACGTGTTCACTGATGATTGCGACAATATTCCGAAGAAATCCATTGGGGAAAGATGCATTATTACAAAGAAATTTACAAAGTGTTTCCTTCACAATATTCATTCATTCATTAGAGTAATCTACCGTTTAGAGGTAAATTATGATGAACGTCAGAGAATATCCAACGAACTCTTACACGTGCCGTGCCCTTTCTACCTCTAGTATTTCTTTCTTCATCTCAGCATATGTCCCACCTTTCTTCATCCCGTCCATAAAACCCAATCTCTTCCTTCCCCTTCCCCGCCTACCCAACATCCTTCCCTCTATCACGACCTTCAGCAAACCATCGCCCCTCATTACCACTTCCAGCCACCTACCCTGCCTTCCCCTAATCTAATCTATAAGCTTCCTCTCCTCACCCACAATGTCAAGCACTTCTTCATTTGTCTTCCTTTCCGTCCAACACACCTTCTCCATCCTCCTCCACACCCACATCTCGAAGGCATTCAGCCTATTTTCGTCTTCCTTTCTCAAGGTCCACGTTTCTGCCCCATACAACGCCACACTCCATATCAAGCTCTTCACCAGCCTCTTTTTTACATCCTTACTTAGGATTCCCGTCATCAGCTCCCTTCTATTATTGAACTCTTTCTTCGCTAGCGTTATTCTCCTCCTAATGTCTTTGCTACAATGTCCTCTTTCTTCTAGGGTACTACCCAAGTAATTAGATTGTTCTAATTTCTCCAGTTTGTGACTTCCTACTCTTATCACCAGCCTAGCTTTCTTTGTCCTACAGAATCTCATTACTTTTGTTTTCCTATTATTTATCTTCATTCCGTGTTTCTCACACTGCATTTCCAATGCATCTACTAAAGTTTGCAATCCTTTCGATGACCGACTGATCAGCGCCTGGTCGTCCGCGAATCGAACCGACTTTATCCGCTGGCCTCCTACTTTGATTCCCACATCTAGCTCATCCCATGCCACTCTCACCATTTCCTCAGCATAGATGTTAAAAAGCAAAGGCGACAACGGGCACCCCTGCCGTACCCCGCGACCTATAATTACCCATCCTGATTCACCCTCAGCTACCCTCACCTACCCTGCATTCCCCTAATCTCATCTATTACGTGCATCAAATTCCACGGAAGTAAGAAACTATGCGTTTGCCGGGTTGCATATCCTTAATTTTTAAAATAACATTCCCTTGTTTATTTCTGTTCTGCACTCATGTAGCTACTGCTAAACCCTTTTCTACTAACCTTCTGATAGTTTATAAGCGATTTTGATTTTTTTATTTCAATTTCGCTCATTTCAATTTTTTACCAAAATGGCCAAAAATATTTAAAATTCAAACGCTTGGCGAAAGCTCAGGACGGTTGACAAAAAATCTGAAAAAAAGCCATGCGTTATATTAAGTCCCAAAGACATCTTTTCTGACCCCAAGCTCCCTGAAATTTGAAAAAAAAAATTGACGATCACCCCTAATCTACAATGTCAGAGATTTCTTTGTATACAAAATTTTTGATGAAGCAGACCGATCACCAAATATCATATATGCTTTAGACTAGCTACATATATTGTTTTCATCAAAAATAAAGAAACACATTAAAATCTGTTTTATTATTTACTTTTATAATAACATTTTGGGTCTTTCGCCAATATTTTAGCATGTTTCATCAGGCATTTCAACTAGTGTAATATTAAGGTAATAGAGACGTATCCATGAAGGCAATATTCTATCAATGAGATTCAAAATTAGAAGAAAAACATGACGCTTTCCACAATTGTATATATTTATTAAAGAGCGACCGGTTTTGCTAGAAATTATCATCTTCTAACCCAAGGTCCTTAGAATATACTATATTCTAAGGACCTTGCTTCCAACATAGATTATTTAATTAGATATATTCATTCAATGAAATTAATTTTATATTAATATGAATAATTTGTTCTCCGGTAGTATATATGTCTTGGAAATTAACCTCATCGCCGTTTCGCGATTGTATACTTGCATCTTCAGGGTTGGAATGTATTCGCAGCACTTAAAAGAATCTGTAGAATAATATTTCATTCACCATTTTAATCAAATTATATACAGAAAACATTCACCTTTGAGTATTTTTTGGAAAATTTAGTGTGGTTGTTTTTTTGGCAGTTACGGTTGGAAATCAAAATAAAAAAAAACAATACTTTATGAATTAAATAATAACTAAACAAAAAATAACCGCACTCACTTTCCTAAAAATATTTTCAAAATGTAAGTGCTTTCTTTATATAGTTTTGATAAAATGTCGTATGAAATGTAAATTACGATATTTTGTAAATGGTGCGAATTCATTTAAATCCTGAAGAAGGAAATAAATTATTGCAAAGCTTCGGCGATTAGGTAATTACGATCAATTTTTTCTAAGACCTATCTTATGACGAAGGAAAACATTGAATTGATAAAAAATATGTCAAAAAAGTACTATAGCAGAATAAATAAATAAATATAGGTTTTTATAGAATAGTTATATAGTCATGTGTTAATAATTAATTTTGTAGTTTATAAATTAAATAAATATAGATAAATTCGGTATCATAGAATTAATTTTATAAAGAAGAAAATGTAATGAGGATAATTGCGGCAATAGCCAAGTTTTTCTTTTTATATTGAGTTGTCATGAAGGACCATTTTAGTCCTTAAGTTACTGCGTAAATCTGTCATTAAATACGATAACGTATCTGCATCTAAGAAGGCATTTATATATCATTTGATGCCTCTTCTCTACTTCACATCGACCTCTGACTCTTCCTCTTCAGGTAACCCGGGATGAGGATTGAAGTAAGTAGGGGGGTGAATAATTTGAGATTCGGAGAGTCCCGCGCAAAAGTACATGCCCACGCAGCCTCCCACCCGGGATGCGTTTTCATCCCTCCTCCCCCTGGTCTTTCTTTCCCTCTCTCCATCTCCTCCGAAGCACCGAGGTCATTGCCCGAGCGAATCCATAGTTTAAAAAAGAGAACCGCTCCTTCTCCCGCACCACACTGCTGACTCCACCTCTCCCTACTTTCCCCTGCGCTCCCCACTCTCCTAGCAACTACGATCTGACTCATTCTACGGCTCCTTTTCTGCCTCCGAACCACCCCCCGTCTTTCCCACCTCCACCGCCTCCACAACTGCCTCCTCCTCCCTCCCACACTTCCCAGAAACCCCTACTCCGGGCCTCTCTCTCTCTCTCTTCTCATGCGCTTACTCCATCATCCATTTTACACCAACTCCCCACACCCTGCCATATTTCCATGTCTTTTTAATTTTTCAATTTTATTCCCGCTTCACCTCGTCATCTTTTATATTTTTCCTCTTTCCCTGAAACGCAAAAGAATTTCATGTGTACGTTCCTTTTATTTTTTGCTTTTTAAGCCATTAGCTTTTGCGACAAATAATGAGGATTCCTGCGTGATACGGTGGAATTGAAACTAGATGAATGACCGAAAATTGAGATTAAAAATATCCAGTATTCCTCTTTAAAAATAAAAATAATATTTTTGCCCTATTCTTTAATGACATTCCATCATTATAACGTGGAAGGTTATTAAAACCTAGATGGATATCATAGTGATGAAGTACTTAATATAATTAAGTCTAAGGATATTTTATTTCATAATTTTACCGCGTAAAATTTCCAAATACTCTTCACTTTATTTTAGAATTTTACAGCGTAAAATAGCTATTTACTCTTCTCTCCATAGGTTTTCTCAGGTTTTCCATCATCTGTTATTTTTCCTCTTTTTCTAAATCGCAAGCCCACCTCGTTTCCTTTTATTCATTTTGATAGAGAAAGAAATTACCTTTTCCAACAAATATTGAAACATTAGATGTGAAGTGGTGAAGTTTTGAGTATATCGATCGACAAAGAGTAGTAAATTTTCCTCAGCAGAAAAATAAAACTTACCTATTTCGATTTAGGTTTCAGTGGTCTTGCATCGTCATGATAATATCATTGAGACAAATTATATATATTTTTTTGAACTTGTATGGAGAAGCACCATCGTTTTTCGTTCATTGGCTTTTATACCAGTAGGTTCTTCACGCATACTTTCATGTGCGTGTGCTGCGGTAATATATCTGAGCCTATTAATCCTTACGTTTTTCCCTTAAGCGTTTGAATGTTTTTACCCTTTTTAGTGATGTGTTTCGTTTGTACAATAAAGCACAATATAATATTTTACCATACATTTACGTACATACGTATTGCTTTTATTGAGCAGACTGTTTCAATTTAAAAATGAAATAGTGGAAAGTGCCTTTTAGTCTAAACATGGCTCCAATATAGCCGACCTCTTATCTACCAAATATAGCCTCATTCATCATCCCCTGCCTTAATCCTTCGGTGTTTCTTTTCTCTTACTCCTCTTTGTTCCGGAATCACCTCAACTCTGGGTTTCGTGTTAACACGTATGAAAATGCGAAGCATAATAATACGAGCTAATATGCAGAATTCCAATTGCCCAAGTAAAACTTGTGGCATAATTTCTGCGTTTGTATACTGTTTTTTCCATGGATACTGTTAATTTAGGTATGCCCATCGCATACGTTTTACCTGCTGTTTATGCAATCAAAAAAGGAAGTAGCGCGTTGCCATAGCTCATTGATAGAACAAGTCGCAAACGTATATATATAAAATCATTGCGAATGATATGTCGATGTATATCAAACGATTTATGGAAATATCTTGACCGATATATTTATAATGACGTGTCTCTAATTTTATATAGTTTGCTCGAAGCGATTTTCGCCGGGCGACCCCTGCCATTTACCTTCCTTTTTAATTCCACCCCGTCCTTCTCCCGGCATTGCCCTCTCTCTCCGGATATCAATGGATTTTCCCAAGATAACCTGCTTAGGCCTCTGGCTCTGCCTTCAACCCCTGGCAGCTTATCCTTTCCTTCCTCACGGCGAAGGAGTTTCTCAAGTTTACTCTTCATTGGAAGGCGAACCGATATTGGAAGTTGAATATCCCATTGCGATTAGCTTTGTATTTCATTACCGGGGTGATTTGAGGTCACCGTGATTAGATTTTCTTATTCAATATATGGCCATGTTTTTATATACCATTTTGGTATTTACTTTAAAGTGTTGAATGGCAAAATGTTTTCGAATATCGTCTTTTGTCCCGTCTTGCATCCATAGTATCTATAATCTCACCTGCTGTTTACGCCATGTAATTAGTCTCGCTGTTCAATGTAGTGTTGCGATAATGCATTGATGTAGTCCTAGAACAATCCCGGCCAAGTATCACTGACTGTCATTTCGAAATTTAAAGAGAATGATCGCAAATCGTATAAGGTCAATGGGTCACATGGATCGCAAACAGCAAACGAGTCATCAAGTATTTCAATTTCCTTCCCTTCCTCTCCTCTTGCTTGTCCTAAAGCGGCGATTACACACAGGAGTTGACTCCTATCTGATCGATTTATATCGAGTCGACTCCACTTGGAACCACAACTAGGATGGCGGCTACTCTGTCCAAGTATCGAATTCCGCCGCTATCGATGGCGAACTCCTATAGGAGTAGGTATGATACACGTCCAAGTTTCAACTTCCAAGTGGACTCGTATAGGAGTCAACCTGTGTGTAATCGCCGCTTTACCCTTTCTCAAGAAGGAAGTGTGACAGACTTGAGATTCCGCTTGGTCGGGAGGATCCCAAGGATCGCGAACGAATTATTGCAAATCGAAATCGATCTTCGGACATAAAAATGTATGCGTCGCGAATCGCAAACGATGCACTCGGAATCGCAAACGAGTCATCGCAAATCGAAAACGATCTATTGAACATAAAAATCGATCCATCGGAAATTAAAATTGATGTATCGAAAATCTCAAAGCATCCTCTAGATCTATCAAATGGAAAACGATCTGTCGGACATAAAAATCGACGTATCGCTCATCGCGAACGATGTACTCACCCGTAATCGCAGACCAGTTATCGCAAATAGGAATAATATCTATCGGGACTTAAAAACGATATATCGCAAATTGCAGTCAATTCATCGAAAGATCGCAAATTCCTTCCTTTTCTCCCTCTCTTCTTCACCCTTTCAATGAAGGGAGAGACTTCTTGAGATTCCGCTCGCTGCCCTCCCAAAATTTTCTTTCCCTTTCAAGATTCCATATTCATCTTCTCCTCTTCCTTCTTGCTTTGACCCCACAAACCTCCCCATGGCGTATTGTTTTCAATTCGATCATGTTTACCTTAAGTCCTTTCCTCCCTTGCACTCTTTTCAACTTACATACCTCCTTCCCGCATCTCGAATACAGGCCCGCCTCCGGCATTGTGGACGATCCGACTGTCACTGAATAGGTTGTTCCCACGACGGTATAGATGGAGCCAACCTGAACGATTTTAATGGTCTATAGGTGGATGTACGCATGGAAATTGCTTCTTTAAGGGGTCACACATTTATTTTACACTATGGGACCTTATGGAGATTCGTTTCCCGTGTAAATCTCTATTAGACAGGAGATGCGATTGTCGTCATTAGCAGCAAGAAAATTAACGTGGTGCTATGCAGTATACTAACTGCACATCTAGGAGTCCTCCTATATGCGAATTATATTCCCTGAGGTAGCTGATTTAAATTTAGCACGATACTGGAAATGGTTACCTGTATGGCCGGAGTACAGGGCACATAACCTTGGCAACAGTGTTCTCCATAGGCACCACTATGCCAACTAAATGTGGAACCCTCTACAAAACTGTATTCTTGCAAGTAGCCTACAATTGGCTCTTCGATAAGTAAGCACGCTTGGCACTTCGATGGCATAAGGGGTCGATAGTGGGTGTAAACGGCGCACCATTGACCATGGTTCGCTCTCGCACGGAAAATAGTCTTGATTTTTAGACCTCATTTCAAAATATCAATGAAAATGTATCAAACATTCAAAAGGTCAGGTCAATTGATTCAGTCAGGTATAAATGAATAATAAAATATAGTAATATTTAGCTAGTTATCGTATTAGTGATTTTAATAACCTTTTCGTTATCGAACACCGAGCCCGTATCGACCCCTCTCAATATCATATCGGCCTCCGGGGATCTATATTGCCCTATTTGGTAACCCCTTGTCTGGTGGCGTGATATCGCAATGCGATGTTTCACGAATATCGCATTTATCCCCTATTCTGATGGCACGTTATATCACGTATCGAATCATACCTCAAAGCGATTTATTGAATCCAATGTTAGCATTCTATTGTGATAAAAATGGCATGCATCGAATATCTCGTATCGTAGTCGAAGCATACATCTAAACATAGGCGATGTCGCCGATATATCGCATTTCTCACTTGGGACTGTGGAGAATCTTGAAAGACTGAGACGCTCTTATTCACGGCGTGAGAGATTTACTTCCTTTTATTTTCTCTTCCCTCGTGGTGGGTGGTGGACCAGAAGGGTGGTGCAAGTCTTTTGAATCGCCTTGATGTATACACGACGCCTTTTCCGAACGAGCACTTAAGTGCCTTGTCGCCACGGGTGGAAATTGAGGAGTTTTCTCCGTAGAATTGGCGAGCAACTTAAGTCTACTCGAGCCAATGGATGAATAATAGATGGCGCCGGAGAAATTTGTGGAAGGCTTATATGTACGTCAGTGTAGGTAACGTCTTCTCTTTGTTGTGTTTAGGTGAGAAATCATCCTGGTTGAAAATTCGTCGTAAGAACTTGGTTGTTGTGAACATTGTATATAGCATTGAAGGTTGGGAAGAAACCTTGCCTTGAAAATGTGTGCTTATCATGAAAACACAATACTGAAATAAATACCTTAAAAGGTTGTTAAAGTGAAATGGTAGTTGGAGCCAATCGAAATGAATTGCTATAAAACCTATTAGTAGTAACATTCTTAGAGAAAAGGAAATTTTATAATAGATTCAACACAGAAATTTATATACCCTGAATTTGATTTTATTAGGATATTCCACGAAGTAAAAGTCGTGGCAAAAGGTAATCGCGGGAAAGCTAAGAATTTTACTCTGCATCAGGGGCGTGATTACGGATCTTGATAGCACGTGTTATCGTTACTTTGTTACAGCTTAAGTGAATAAGAAAATGCGTTCTTCAAACTGCGCCGTTAGGTAGTTTAAAATCACTGTTCTCGCATTTTAAGAGCAAGTCGCAATAACTGTGACTGCGACCAATACGCATCGTTGGGCGTTCACTTTTTGGATGTCAATTGTGGCAATGCGCAGGACAGATCCATGATCGCTCTCCAAGTTTCAACGCTTACCATCGCGTGAAATAATGAAGTATTTATTAGTTGTGAAGTATTTACCAATGCGAGGAAATGGACGCGGACCCAGATCCGCGAACCAGCGGTGTCAGTTGATCGATAGAATTCGAATAAAATTGCGATTATCAATCTATATTCGTTTAAAAAAGTATATGAAGGCTGAAAATTGTAATTTCCAAGTATCTGGCTCTAAGATATAGTTGTATGTGTTTGTATTGATGGGAAATTTCTACACGTTCAACAAAAAATGTTTGTGTACAACTTTAAGCTAACTTCGTCAGATTTAATTAATTACTATACTTAATAACTACATCATATTTACCTAATAGCTAGTTGTTTTTGCCTCTTGACTGCTCCAATCCATTTTTTCGTTACCTATTTCTTGTAATATTAATTAGGAAAGGAATTAAATACAGTTTGTTCTCCCGTATTTCCTGGTGTATTGCAGTCCCCGACCACACAGAAATTAAGATCTGATGCTTTCCCGGCGTATGCTGGCAGTGAAGGCTCCTCGGGTGCTCCACCGGGTAATCTCCTCCATGGCTGCCGACGTTTCGGGGTACGAGTCGTACTCCATCCTCAGGGCTGAATGTCGTGTCTCAGAAAGTGGCCGCCTTATATAGCGGTGCCGAGGCCTCAAGTTCCCTCTGATTGGTACTTGGTTTTAGCCATTCGGATTATACGCAGGACGGGTTTCCAGGTGTTGCTGAGGGAGTAACCGCCATATCTATTGATGTTATTGTCCACTAGCCGGATCTCTATGGCCTCCTTTCCTTTCCCAGTATTTCTTCTCTCGAAAGATGATCTTCACATCTTCCCAATGGATAGCATGGTTATCGTCGATGCTGTGTTCGGCCACCGCAGATTTTTCAGGTTGACATAGCCTGAAATGCCTTAGATGTTCCTTGATTCTCGTGGCATTTGTCCTACCAGTTTCCCCCAAGTAAACATCTCCACATTCATAGGGAATCTGGTATATTCCGGGAGTCGCGAGGCCGCAGGGATCCTTCGCTCTAACTAGTTGGTCCTTAAGCTTGGTACATGGCCGGAAGAAGGATTCAATTCCGTGTCTCTTCAAAATTCTGGAGATTTTGCTGGAAACCGTAGACACGTATGATATGCCGGCCCTAGCCACCGGGTCCTGGCGTTCTTTATCCTCCGGGTCACCTTATCGATCGCTGAAGGCCCTTTTTAGGGCCCAAGATATCTTCTCCTTGATGTAGCCATTAAGTTGGAAGGTTTTTTTGAGATGATTAATCTCCTGTGCTAGGCTCTCAGAGTCGGATATGGCCCTCGCTCGGTGGAATTGCGTGGCCAAAACCGATCTTCTTTGGGATGGAAGGATGATGACTGCGTCCATTAAGGTAAAGGTCGGTGTTCTTAGGTTTCCGGTAGACCCTGTGTCCCAGTCTACCATCTTTCCGACGGTGGAACAGGATGTCGAGGAAAGGTAACCGACAATTTTTCTCTGTCTCCATGAATGAACAAGAGAATGTTGGGGTGCTAGCTGTTCATATGGTCTAGGAAGTGCTATAGTTGTTCCGATCCATGTGGCCAAATAATAATAATAATAATAATAATAATAATATTCTTTATTCACCTTTAGCATAAATACATATGATAGGTGTCGTCAAGGTATGGTACATGTGAATAATTGCGTTTAAAATTAATTCAAAATTATAATTGAGTCAAAGAAACATCTCATAATTGAGGAACATAACAAGGCAGATCATGTCAATACACTTAATGAAACAATAGACCTTAGAGTTTTAGGCTGGAGAAATCTAGGTTATAATATTCCTCTAGGGAATATAATGGGTTGGATGTAAGCCAATCTCGGAGAGCCTTACAGAAGCCCACACTAGAGGCTGACTTGGCAGAAGTTGGGAGCCTGTTGAAAAATTTGATCGGTAGGCCATCTACTTTGTATGTTTTATCGAGCCTACAGAGTGGTATATCCATGGAATTTTTGGCTCTGGTGTCATGACAGTGGACATCAGCCCTTGTTGAGTACATGCTCAGATTTTCTTTAATATGTACTAATGAATGGAATATAAACTGATTGTAAACTGTCATGATTTGAAGATTTTTGAAGAGAGGTTTGCAGTGTTCTAGGGAACATGCGTTGACTAAACTTCGTACAGCCTTTTTTTGTAGTATAAATATGGATTTAGTGTCAGAAGCATGTCCCCACAGTCTTATACCATATGTAATATGGGAATGAAAAAAAGCATAATAGGCATTGAGTAAATAGTCCTTACTTACATATAGCTTCAACTTCCTGAGCAGGAATAAGGCTCGTGCCAGTTTCTTACTGACGTGTAGAACATGAGCATTCCAGGTTAATTTGGAATCTAAGTGAAATCCCAGCAATTTCACAGAGGTAGTTTCTTTGACAGCTGATTTTAGAGAGCATAGAAGAAACTGGGTTTTATCAGGATTCAAGAAAAGATTGTTGGCGGAAAACCATTCATTCGCCTTTTTGATGATGGCTGGAAGTCTGTTCATGGCATCAGAGTGATTAGAGGAGTTATGTAGGAATGTAGTATCATCAGCGTAGAGCACACAGTTAGTAGTCATATTTGGGCACAGGTCATTGCTCATGACCAGGAACAGGAGGGGTCCAAGCACTGAGCCCTGGGGTACACCATATTTAACATTTAAAGGTTTTGACATTTTACCATTCACATATACTGACTGCCTACGATCGGATAAATAGGAGAGCATAAATTTTAGTTCGACATCTTTAAATCCATAGTATTTAAACTTATTCGCAAGAATGGTGTGATCAACACAGTCGAAAGCTGATGAGAGGTCACACAATGTAAGTGCCAGGCACTGTTTCTCTTCAAAAGCCTTAATTATGTACTTTATAACATAATCAACAGCTTGAGTAGTAGACTTATGAGGTCTGAATCCAAACTGTGTTGGTGTAAAAAGGTTTAAAGTTTCAAAGTGATCCAGAACCTGAGCATATACAATTGTTTCAATAATTTTGGCAAGTGGAGAAATAATAGAGATGGGGCGGTAGTTATTCGGAAGATTAATATCACCACGTTTGTGGATAGGAATAACTTTAGAATACTTTAGATGATCAGGAAAGTAACCAGACTGAAGGCAAGAGTTAACAACATTAGCGAGGGGGTATGCTACCCAGTTAATAACTGATTTGATTAAATTATTTGAGAGCCCATATACATCAGTACAGTTAGAGTTTTTAAATTTTCTGACAATTTTAACAATATCTACCTGAGAAACTTCTTTCCATTTGAAAACAGAGTTGGTGGAGGAAGTATTTTGTAATAAATCGCTGGCTGTGTTGGGTGGTGATTTATGAGCACTATTGATATCAGCTATAATGTTTTCTATTGAACAAATAAAGACATTATTAAAAGTTTCTGAGTCAATTGGTATGTCACTAGATTTACTACTTAATCCTATTTCATTTTTAATAACAGACCAAGCTGCTTTACATTTGTTGGGGGCACTATTGATGTAATTATCATAAGCATAGCATTTGGCCAATCTTAACTCTGTATGGTATTGCTTCTTTTGAATGTTATAGACCTTTTTAAGCTCCTCGCAACCGCCTAACTTGAACTGTTTATGTAAACTTAGCAAATTCCTTCTCTTGTTGTCAAGATCTGTGTTGAACCATTTTGCCCGTTTGTGGGACTCAAGTTTCAGCTGAATTAGCTTCATTGGAAAAGCATGCTCAAACAATAGTAAAAAATGGCTAATAAAGGCTGCAAATTTTCCCTGGCCATCAGTATCAGGGAGCAAGGTATCCCAGTCAGAATTACTTAACAAGTTTATAAACTCATAAGTATGATGAAAATTCATTTGTCTAACATACATGGTTTTGGGAGTTTTTATATTATTACCGGGACCCAGCTTTGTGTGCCATGTAAAGGAAATCGCTAAATGATCGGAGAGCATTGGGTCAAAGACTCCAAGGGTATGGGCGGACTTGTCAATATTGGTTATTACATTGTCAAGACAGGCACTCAACCTGGTGGGTTCAGAGTTAGCACAGTATAGATCATAGGCCCTTAGAAGGATGCCTATTTGGACATTATTCCTTGATGGACAGCCCATATCAACATTTAAATCAGTACCTATCACAATGTTAGTGTGAAAATTCTGAAAATAAATTAAGACCTTCTCAAGTTGTTCACAGAACAGATCAAAATCTCCCTTAGGAGAACGATAGATAGATGCAACAATCAATCTAATACCCTTGAGGTGTATGGCAGCTACTTCAAAGTGCATATCAATGCAAAATTGATTGAAATCAAGGGGCTTACATACTAGGTTGTTTGATACAAATAGGCAAGCACCACCATTTTTTGTTGACTGTCTGCAGTAAATGGAACTAAGATTGAAACCTTTTAGTTGATAGAGGTCAGTTTCATCCTCGTGTAGCCAATGCTCTGTTAGACACAAGATATCATACTTTCTAGATTCAAGCAAATGCTCAATTTGACAGATTTTGTTCCTAATACACTGCACATTGAACACTAAAACATCAATGTTTTTGTTGCTAGAGCTATGGCTTATAGGTGCTAGTCAAAGGTGGCTAGTACTTGTTAATTTAGACTTCTGAGCTCCAGTTTGTTGACGAGTTATCGGCTTAGTAGACATACCAGCGGTGGGAGCACTAGAAAACGAGGTAGCGTTGGTAGCGTCCTCGACCAATGTAGCACTAACACTAGTGTCATTAGGTTTTTTAGGAGGGACAGTCACTTTGTCACTTGTACTCGAAGAGGAGGCACAGACACTTATATTCGGGGGAATAACTGTCGCACAAGCTGGTTTCACAGCTGATGGAGCTGTGAGTTGATTAACAAACGAACCACCATTAGAACTGATAGGAACTTCGCGAGGAGGAAAAATGATGAAGGTATTATCCACATAGTGGAAAAAACACTTCGGCCGAAGTGGAGCCGAAGAAGGTGCTTTTTCCTCAAAATTTTCCATGCAGAAGTTCGCGATCACCGGAGACAGCGGAGATCCCATGGCGACCCCATCTCGTTGTTCAAAAAACTGACCGTCGTACTTAAAGTAGGTAGATGTCAAAACGTGGTGAAATAGATTCACCGTGTCCTTGTCAAATTTGCCTTCCAGGAGCTTCAATGTATCCATAAGCGGGACACGAGTGAAAAGTGACACGACGTCAAAGCTGACCATGATGTCAGTTTCCTCCAAGCGGATGTCGGCAAGAGTTTCCACAAACTCGGATGAATTCTTTCTCTTAATCTAGATGATTCTCTCTCTTAATTAGAATGACATTTCCCTGTTTTTTCCTCTTTACGGCAGTTTCTTTCTGCGAATTTCCGTTAGATGTTTACGCGTTTCTTTTTTTTTAAGCCTTCAGTCGTTATCGTGAATAAGTGACGGTTGCCTGTCCAAAACATCTGCTCGCGCACCGGAGACATCTGCTCTCCCCCGCGTCGGGATCTCGTTTTTGAATTTTATGCGTTCCATTGATCCCTCTTCCCAATTCCTTTGCCTCGCTTGAGAGCAGCTTTTGAACCCTCGGGTGAAAAAGTCTATTCTCGTGGCAATCTGCACGAAAAATAAAACGTATGACATCTTAGCGGATCTATATAATACGCTCCACATGCCGTTCTAAGTCGGTAGCTTTGATCCGATCTCTCCAGTTAGCTCATTTTTTCCGAGGAATTCTGTCTCTCAAAATCTTTGCAGTCGCACAACTTAGGTTTCGAACGTTTTAATCGCGAATCATTCGCATTCCTCGTTAATTGATGTTCTTATATATGACAAAGAGTATTCCTTATTTCGCTTCAGTCGCCTAAATTTATGGATTATAAAAAGCGTAAAGACGTCTGTCTTTTTTCCAATCAAAGTTTTGAATATGGTTCATCGCCTCCCGCAGTCATCAGCCCGATGATTGGTTTGCTGCAGCTCTCCAATCCACTCTCCTCCATGCTAACCGCTCCATTCCTACATAATTATTTGCTTTGACGTCTGTCATAATTTGCCTGATGCATTCCATTCTTGGTCTTCTCCTGTATTTCTTCTTTTTCATTTCTCCTTCCCATATTGTTTTCAATGGGTTGTAGTGTCGCAAAGTGTGCCCAATGAGTTGGTCTATTCTTCCTCTCAAGAGTTTTCCTTATATTTCTTCTCTCCAACTCTTCGTAGGACTTCTTCGTTAGTTATTCTCTCCGTCCATTTGATCTTTATCATTCTTCGATAGTACCACATTTCCATTGCTTCCAATCTCTTTTTTTCTGCAGCTGCTGTTGTCCAAGCTTCACTGCCATAAAAGAGCAAGCTCCAAATATACGTTTAATTAAAGTGCTTCCTTACTTTCAGACTTTTGTTACTGGCTGCTAGTGGACACTTCTTCTGGAAGACTGCTTACTTTCCTTGGGCTATTTTCCTCACTATATCTTTCTCACACTTTCCTTCGCTGGTAAACCTGCTTACCAGATAACAAAATATTCATCCATTTTCGCAATTCTTTGTTGCCTAAGTTTAAGGGTGATACTGTTTACTTGATTTTTTTTCGAAAGCCATAATCGTGATTTTCGTAAGATTAATTAATCACAAAGTTTATTTTCTTCGTAGTTCTGTCCATACAGTTGAGCTCGATCCCTCTAAAACTTTGAAGTCGAACATGTTGTGAGCACTCCCTGGAACTCATGCAATCGTGCAGTACGGTAGTGCGTTGCACGTTGCATTTCCTCATATCCTAGGCTCTTCGACACGATCGCTGTATGTATCTCTTCTTCATGAGCAGTAAGAAACCATTCTGCAAATACGTTATTGTTTTATGCTTTGCTCGGTTTCATATACATGTAAATAATTTTTCATACTTAGTTACGCAATAATTTCACTATCCCACGGAAAAATATATTGTACTATCATGATTCGAAATCAATTTACGATTTTACTGCGGTGATATCGCCTCCTAATTCAGAATTACTCAGAAATTTTGATTATCGCATGTGTTAATGATTCTGCATTAGCTTATCTCACGATGTGACTTTAATTTACTGATTCAGTCAACCTTAAAGCCGTTTCATACGACTCATGGTCTATCACAAGACCTAGCCGGTAGTAGATATTGCGGGAGGAATCCAGTATGATTGGTGGCGTCCTAAAATGGTTTCACCCGGCCATTAAACTAGTACTGGGGGGTTATTTTGTAATCTCACTTTAGTGAGAATACGTCATAAAATCTCACTTTTTCGTAGTTCAACTCCCTCACCCAGGCGGCGTGACCATCTTCGGATCTCAATCGGTGAACTGCCGGTCATGTACTGGTCTTTTAGACGATTCATCCGCTCTGATCCGTATCTTTCGACTCTTGATTCGTTTCATTATCTCCGCCTGCCATTAGTTCCATCTCACCTGTCATAAAGAACGTGACATGGAGCCACTATCGTTTCCACTCGAAGCTTGAGTTGGAAAATAAACAAGGTCGCGAAAGATACAAACAATTTTAAATCGTATTGTTGTAGTTTGCTAAACGTGAAGAACTTCAGCATTTTCAACTCCAATATATTGGGTACTTGAAGGTATGCTTTGTTTGAAATTCATACGTTATTATTTGCTTGAATTATCTGTGTATATATTTCGTATCAATATTTCCCAAACAATGTTGCTGATACCTTTGTTTTCGTGTGCCTATCCGCCAGTGTATGGAGAATGGAATTCAGTTATTTATACCATTATTTTAACAAATATTGCCTTAAAATCTACGTTCTTGGTAGATATTTCCCGTGCTTGTGAATCGAACACTAATTAGATGCACTTAATTGTTTTTAAATATTGAGTGATCGCTTACATGTCGCTTGCAGTTTTGACTGTATTTAGATTTTCGTGGTGTGTACAGTGTAAGATATCTTCCGTAAGATGTTGAGAAATCTGGGTATTTGCTAGTCTTGGCATCTTTTATTTGATATAAGGTAATTGAAGCTTCGACAATTCACGAACCGTTCGTGAGCCGATCATTAAGAGAGGGAAACGGATCTCCCGCCTTTCCACTAAAGAGTCACTAAAAAGGTGAGATTACAAAATAACCCCCCTGGCGGGGAATCGGCACTTTCACTCATATCTTTATGCATGTCTACTAAAATATTAAATTAACTAATCAACAACAGCAGGCGACCAAAACAACTGTGGGTACATTTTTATTCATTGTTCATTTCGTAGGCTGAAAATTACTGATAGCTTAAAAGAAGACAAGATGGCCCTGATTTCAGAAAGTGAAGTTTGTAAAGCGTCTGTGAAAGCTAACGTGAATGGTCTACGGCTACTAGGTCCTACTGGGAGCTAGTAGCAAATTAGTGCCGCTTCAATTATGAAATCAAGTAACTCAACCAGTATAATAGCGATTCTGCTTGTTTGCAAGCATGCTGGTTCTATATCACATGATACTGTACAGCTACCACGCTAGCGAGTATTCTGGAACCTGTACTGGATTAAGTATCATGTGGAACAGGCTTAAGACTCCAAAGTTGCACTGCATGCTAAAAATTGATTTTCTGACGCGTGACTCCAAATGAGATATTGAATGATAAATTTCATATGATTTTTAATAATTTATCCTAAAAATATGCTCCCAAAAATTAATTGACAAAATTGCAATTCGGTTATTCCACATTTTGCTTCAGTAAATTCTATCGGTTCTACCGGTTCTAAAATGGCTCACACCATTTTTAAGATAATAAAATTACGTATGTACCATGTATGTTTAGCCAAAATAAGTCGAAGTTACGAAAGTAGTTTGGAGTATACGATGCTAGCTTATTTTTATTATGTATCAATTCCGTCAATAAAACTGGCCTATTATCGCCTTAATCCCTATAAGACTTGGCTCTTGAAGCCTTATGTGAAATTAGGCGGTGAAAAGGCATAACTTTCATGTAGAACGTCCTAAGTAAATTATGTTAGCTCGCACATAATTAAATCGAGTGTTTGTTGAATTTGATGTTTTCCATATGATGTTATGATTAAGAGTGCTACATAACTTTTTAATTTTTCTCAGTGCAGAGAAACGACCTCTAGGAATTTCTGTTGAGGGTCAATGTCCTTTTCAGAGTTTTTCAAAAGATCTGCATCTGTATCATTTGTGGACAAATACATTGCGAGTGTCGTGAAAGAGTTAACGACTATTATTTGAACGATTTACGTGAGTTTATGAGAATTTGCATTAAGAGCAATGTCAAAAGATGTGCAAACATCCACCGAGGGCAAAAGAGCGGGTGACTCCGTAAAAGTATAATACCGTGGCTAGTCCCTGTATCATTAAAATTCATCAAAAGATGTTTTCTTTGAATTTCAAGAGTCTTGCATTTTTTCAATTCCTAATTCCACCATGAGTGTCTGGATGATGCGCCTGCGTATTTTCAAGTAACCTAATAACATAGTTTAAATTATTGGCGTTGAAAATAAAAATTAACGGAAACCAACCTCTAGGCATTTTACCGTAGTTGTCCCGTCTCCTCTCAGGAAGCAAGTTATATTTGATCTTCATATTTTTCTCTCGTGGTCAACTCGCCAGAAATTAGTCTCTGTTCGTGCTACAGGTGAAATGTAACCCATGTGTGCATTCATCAAGGGCACACCTCCCCCTGCATTAGTTTAGTGAATGAAAAATTGTATACCTGTAACTCTCCCCTCCTTCATGTGTTTTTCCTCTCTCTCCAATAGCGCTATAGCCCAAATGGAGGCTTGGCTTCCTCAATGCTCTCCCTCTATTTCCCTCTGTCCTCTGCCAGTCTTATCCAGTTCTTCGCCCCAAACAGTTCTTGTGCATCCAGCCTTGCTGTTGCTGTCTTATCACCTTGCCCTAGGGTTTCCCACTGGTCTCTTCCCTCCCTCCTCCTTGTGAAGTCTTTCTCAGCTGGACTTTCTCCACCGACATCCGCTGGACACATCCTACCCATCGGAGTGTCATAAGTTTAATGTGTTTAGATATGCTAGGTTCTTTGTATGTTTTACATCGTAACGAACTCACAAAGTTTCTTCACTACTCACAGGCCCGTAGATTCTCCTTAGTAACTCCCTCTCAAATCTTCCCAGCAGCTCTACAATGCTTTTGGAAGACTATCTCAGCTGCCCGACCCTCCAGCATCCGCTGGGCATGTGCTACCCATCGGAGTGTCATAAGTTTAATATGGTTAGATATGCTAAGTTTATTATATATGTTGCACCGTAACGAATTCGCCAAGTTTCTTCACTGTTCTCAGGCTCGTAGATTCTCCGTAGTACCTCCCTCTCAAATCTGCCCAGCAGCTCTACAATGTGTTTTCCTTACCCTCCCAAAAGGACTTCACTGGTTCACCCACCACGTATTAACCCCCTCCGTGTCTCAGAATGCACGCATCCCACATAACCTTCCCCTGCCCTTCAACCTTACCCTCTACCTTCCTCCCCCAAACCTCCCACACTCCACCCAACCCTTCCCCCGCTCCCCTCTCTTGTATCCGCTATACAGCCAAATAGAGCATACGAGGTGTGGTAAAAAATGACGGGAATTTTTAATTTAGCGGGCTTCATAATTCCGGTTTTCAATAATTCCGAGTTCCTGCCACATGGTCGTACGGTCAATAAGGAATACTACCTGGAAGTTATGCGCCGTTTGCGTGAAGAAATCCCACGAAAACGCCCAGAATTGTGGCGAAAAAACATAGTGAGTTTTCACCAAGTGTTGCCAGAAACAATTTCAAATCTTCAGCTAAATCCTAATTTTAAGCTACGTTGATGCCACTATCCAAGCTTTCCCGGAATGCCTAAAAATAGTGCTATACGTCGTGTGTAGGCACATGTTGTCCAGTTTTGTTTGTGAGCGATATTTACGAATTGGCGCCTTTCTCGGATATTCGCCATCGCACTTGGCTGTAACATAAAACTGAAGGCAGTCGTTATCCTCTGGATGAATGAGGGGTGTACCAAGGCTCCGCGATGCTTCGACGATTGCAGAACTCTTGGTGTTTGTGAGTGCATGGAGAATTGGAACTACGCTCCGTCCCGTTGTCTCCACCTAAATAATGCAACCGAATGGGACGCGGGAGAGGACATTTAACGCTCCTCATGATTCCGTTGATTTACTCGCCGGCGTGTGAGTTCGTGCGTGGCGCGAACTGCTAGTCCAGGAATGGGGCAATATCCAGAGGAAGGGTGCGTGTTTTCAAAAGGAGCGTTACCCCTAAGCTTTCCTGCTATAGTCCTCGTCTCAATGGGTTTGCACTCCCGCCTGCTAGGCTGCTCTTTCCATGGCCTCGGGACGGGCGCCGAATACTTCCAAGCGGCTCCCACCCTTAGACATCGGTGTGAGGTTTAGAAAAAGTGCAAAACATCACGTGATATTACGTTTTAAAATACATTGCATACCAAATCCTGCATCAAGTGATATCTTGTACCTTTTTTCATGTGAAATGAAATCTTCGTGCGATATTGAAATGCGAGTATCATACTGGCCAGCAGGAAGGTCCTTAATTCACTCTGCACTCTCTTATTCCTCCTTCTTATGCTTCCTTCTGCTCTCGTCCCGAGGGGGCAGTCTTGCAAGGAGCCTGGGTGAGGAGCAGAAGGGATATGGTAGGAACAAATATACGCTTGACCCTATTTCCCCGAAAAGGAAAGCTGGAAACGGAAATAGCTCGGCCCGCAGTGAAGAACCGTTATACTCGCGTGCGTGGAGAGCATAAGTCTGTTGAGGATTCTTGCGATGGTGAAAGAAGGGTTTTAGATTTATGGCGACGTTCAATACACGGATTTCGGCATCGAATCGCGATATAATTTTAGCAACGCAAAATACTCCCCATTCCGCGTATTGTGGAGATTCTCAAACTTGAAATTAGATCTATAACTTTACTGGAGAACTAGATGGTGTAACATTCGTAGGTATCCTGCCGGGTTAAAGGCTTCATGGTGGCCAACGTTTCGACGTCCAACTCGGGAATAGTCTTTAGGGTAATTGAGATATCCCACTCAACTGCCCTGAAGAGAATATTTACTGCCGGATTAAATGCTCCATTATGGCCAACGTTTAGACTTCTGACTAGGGCATCGTCTTCAGAGCAGTCAATATATATAACTTATCTGCATGAAGACGATATCAGAGTCGGATGTCAAATCGTTTGCCAGCATGGAGCCTTTAACCTGGTGGGGTACCCGAGAACTTTTCCCGCACGTACTCAAATTTCATGCTGTGGAAGGTTAGCGTTCATCAGAAGTATCTATTACTTATGTTTAACAAAAAATATCAGTTATAAATGTATGGAGGCTTCTCTGCTACTGAGTGAGTAAAAATAAAAATGTGCTGAATTCCACCTTTTCGTTTATATTGTTTTGAAGTAAATACGTTGATGACATAACTTAGCTATAAGAAAACAAAATTCAGGCAAAAAAATCAGATTGATTGAGGAATATATTTGTCATTGAACTCCTCCTGACATTGGAGCTGACTGCTGCGCCGATCATATTGTATCAATGCATTAGGAATTTTGTTCCTTTAGTTATGTGGTAGGAATAAAAAAACTAAGACAAATGCCTTAATTTTATCGCCATTCCATTTCCTGTGAAAATTCTTTTCTCTTAAACAGTTTTTCGCGAAAGTGGTATTGATATTAGTTTGAAAAATACCACTTTACCATGCCTCACCCTTTTTCGCATTTAACGCCTTGTAGTTTCAAGCTCGGTTTACGAAAAAAAATCGCAAGGACCATGACGGGGTTCCATGGGAAAATGTGTAACCTAAAGGTTCATTTAAGAAGCAAGTTTGGGAGTCGATATAAATGGGTATTAAGTTGCATGACATGGGTTACCGAATGATATCACGTATGGTATAACCTTCACTTTTTTATTGCTTATCAAGTTGGCTACAACGTAAGTATATCGCATAATCTCCTCGGGAAAGCCGATTTGCTTATCAAATACTTGTTCCCTTGCTTCATATCTGTTTTGATTGATTCTCTTTTATGACTAAACTATGGTCACAAACGTTACATTCATCGTGTTAGCCAGGGATATGTCATTATTGTCCCGTTTTAATCACAATAATATGGCATGTATATCCTGTACACACCGGTAGTGTAAATGTATTGCATGTATATCGTGCTTAGCATTACTTCTTAATTTAATATATCCACCTTTTATACCTTACTGTCCAATGACACGTAATATCTTATATCGAACGATAGCCCAAGTCGAATAATAACTCTAAAATAAGCCTCATCTTGCGATGTAAATTTCATGTATAAAAACATGCTACGTATCGACGACCGAATGTAAAATAAACAAATTGTAAAAATTAGACTGAATACCTTAACCGTTTCCTTAATATCGAACGGGACATGCCGTATATATCGATTGAAATTTATCGTATGTGTCGAATATCGAATTCGATTCATCGCATTACTTCACCGCCATAATTGGAAAATTGCGAAGGGGAGCTGAGACCAGCAAAGGGTTTTGGGCGAGTGATAGAGTCGATAGAGTTTAGAGGCGATCCTTACGAGTTTTTCAGTTTCGAATGCGATAGATCTCACGTATCGAATGCGATACATCGTAGATATAGAATATCAATCTCGATCCATCGCAGTATAGAGCCGCTCTAGTTGGATTGTGTGGAGGGGGAGGATATCTTTGCGAAAAGGTTTAAGGTAGGCGGTAAGGGTGAGGGATAAGGGCCAAATTTAGACGGGGTTGTTATCAGGGAATTGGAGTTATAGTGAACAGGGGTGAGAAATACGTTTGTTAAATGGAACTGGGGGAATGAATCGTGGTTACACGGTTGAGGAAGACGTGAGGCAAATTTCACGGGCCTTCTGTGGGTGCAAGTGATTCCTTGGACTGGTGGGAAGTCAGCCGACACATCTACAAAACGTAATGACATTTGTTTACGTGGGATAAAATGTCAGATGAAGATAGTAATACTTAAAGGGAGTAGGGTAGTTCTGTCAAATTCTTCGCTCGAGGAAGAAGTTTTTGAAAAACATTTTGCCATTTACTCTTTTGCCAAACGACTTACTTTCATAAATTAAAAGCATTTAATTAGTTTGTGGAAGTGTACCTATTCTCGCATCTAAAGTTTCCACGAAGTTTCAAATTAACCGTATCAATTTAACTCATCGTTTTATTCGCAAGTTGCTTTTCTACAAACAAATTCGAACACCCGATTTCTCTTCCTCACACCGAATCATTCAAAATTATAAACCTGATTTTTAATAAAATTGATGTAGTGTTTTGGTTTCTTTAAGTATCATTGCAGTGTAGCACACTTGTCATCTATTTGCCGTCATTTAAGTGTCTTGTTAATGTAAATAAATATTTTTCAAGCCTTGAGCGTAACTAATTTTCTTTTCTCTTTTTTTACAGGTAAGTCATCAATTGTTTTCTTCCACCTTTCGTGATTTTGAAAATTTTTGGAGTAAACACCGTCCTGAGTCTTATAAAGGTAACAATAATTTTTCTTATGCCATACCATTTAAAATGCATTTTTTCGACAAATTCAGAAGATTAAGGATATAAATTGTGGAATTTAAGGTGGCTGGTCTAAAAAACCAAAGTGAACAGACTTTCTTAAAAATTTCAAAATATGTTCCTTTTTGGATATTCTATGGAATATCGAAGAAAAAACGGGGGATCATCGACACACTTTTTGCGATATTTTAGATTCTTTTAGGATGGAGCCTTATGGTGCTCTCCACTCCAATAGGATAAATTACGCACTTTCTCCATTCCTACCGAACAGATTTTAACCAAAAACTGATATAATGTAGCTCTAATAAATTAAAATCTATTCTGAAAAAAATCAATTTATACTATCGACTGAATTTTTCGTAAATGCGATTCAAAAATATGCATGCGAGAATTTCAAATGTCGCGCGCGGCTATGTGGTGTAAAGTTGGCAACGTGGCACACGAAAGTACGGGACATGCCTGGGAAGAAACAACTGCCTACAGCGTGTTGCAGAATGGACGCTGTTGCCGGATTAAAAATGGAAGATTAAATAATTCTTAGAAACATATTTTAATACTAGTTCGCATTCGAGTGACAATACATCTTCATTAAAATACTAATTTTGAGTTCTATGGCCACGGGTGTGAACTGTTTTCGGAAAATTAATTTCGCAAGAATGACTCAAGAAATGAATCAAGTCTGCATTTAAGCAAATTTTTATGGCAATGTGTAAATTTAAAGGACACTATTTCAGAATGTACCTAAGACATAAGTCATTCATTCTGAATATAGTATAACTACGACCTATTATTTAAATTTTAATTGAGCATTAAAATTTAAGTAACTAAATTTCTCAATGACTAACGATTGCCCGACCAGCCACCAAGCATGTTGAATTGATAAAATATGCTCAATTTTGTACACATAAAATAAAACTTTAAATATTACTTAGGTTTCATAATATATTTTTTTGAAAAATGATGTAATAGCATTGAAACTGTACCTTTTGCGGTGAGGAAGGTTACGACAGAAATAGATAGAGGCTAGTGAACTCTTTCGCAGAAAAGGCACGAAGCACACTCACGCAAGGCTAATAGGCAAGCGGTTAAAATCAAACATCACCGTTATTTATCAGGGACCTCATCTTAAGGTCTCATGGTGAGGAGAGTCGAAACGGTGCGGCAGGTATTGGTGTGTCATCCCCTTGTTCTCGAAGCGTTAGTGTTGGCAGCAATTGGAAAGCTTTTCTGACTGACCCTCCTCACTAAACAACCTTCCTCCCCTGTTTCGCAGGATTTTGTAAGTTCCACAGCCCATGTCCCAGAATCATCCACTGCACAGCTCAATGAAAGTTTGCCAGAGCTTTTATTTAAGTTTCATATTGTTTGTGGAATATTGCACAACTTTTGTCCCTTCACCAAACTTTTTCACGTCTTTTTTCACTTATTTCCTGTTCAGTAAATTAAGTTTCATACATTTTAAGGTAGTTTGATGGAGAATTTTCCCTGTTAATAAAAGAGACCACATTCGATTTTTATTTTTTATTTTAGCAACTTTCATAAATATGAAGTAAATATTGTTATATTAATGGCGCAAAATGTTGTGTCATGTGACTTACATTCTCTATGATGAACTAAGCATACATACATAAGGCTTTAAACGAGACTAATGTTTTTCACGCCGTACACTGAAAATCCCTTCGCAACGGAAGATTTTTATGTGACTCTGTAAAAATTAGTGCGGAAAGACATTGTTTTATTTTTAAAAATAGTTGAGAATTAATTCAAAATACACAGTTAAATTTCTTATGAAATCTATGCGTTACAAATTCCTAATTTTTTTATATGAAGACTGTCTGGAATGCATATCCGCACCATTTCCCATGCAAAATGGCTGGTATTTTTTTATTACAGATGGGATGAGATTTTTTTCTTTACAATGAGGCCAAGTTCATCGAATTTTTATTGGAAGTGATATATCGCTCTAACTACCGTAAGCGAGAACGTTGGTTGGATTCATTCTACTACCCGAGCATAAGGTAAACATTATTATGTTAATAGCGTACAATTTTTATTTCATATGACTGAAACTCTCAGAAATTAACCTAATATACGTCTATAAGACTTTATCTTGACTCGTTTTTTCACGCCCTATGGTGGAAAAGCCTTCCCAACCGACGAATTTTATTGCGATTCAGTAAAAGTTACGCTGGTAACTAACTTAATTTTTTTTGAAATAGCTAAAAAATCATTTAAAAATACCCACTTAAAATTCTTAAGCGATCCGTACTGGTTAAATTCGTTATTTTTGGAGTGAATCCTCTCTGTGTATACCCGTACCATTTCTCATTGTGAGCGGCTTGTACTTCTTGGAAAATGTCTTGAAAAGTTGTGCGGTATGTGGCTGATATTTTGTTATAATTGGAAAGATGAAATCTTTTTCTCTACATCTACAAAATACCCTGCAAGCCACCTCAATGGTGTATGGCCGGGGGTGAGTAGTCACCAACATGCATTACACTATACCCTAAAGTTAGTGTATCTACGACTTATGATGCAGTAGCATACATCGCTAATGCCTGTCACGAGGCGAAGCCTCACAAGCATGCAGTAAGCCACAGAAATACTACCAATGTTAGAGGGACCGTTAGTATTTATGTGTATTGCAACTACATATACGGATAGAGATTCAAGAGGTATAGCGAAAACATACACACCATGCTGTCAGTACTGGGTAGCAGATAAGGATACAAGTATTAGGGAGAACTTCTACTACTACTAAGAACTACACTACATATCGACAAACCTAGCTAAAAGTCTCATTGACAGCTGTTATGGTTATTGGCAGCTCTATAATTACATCAAACTCTTTGAATTTTATTTGAAGTAAAAACTCTTTCGAACTACATTAAGCGAGAACGCTCGAATGTGTCATCCCACCACATGAGTAGAAAGTAAATATTATTATGTTAATAGCGTGAATAAATGAACGTACAAAAAACTTTAACTTAGCTTGTTTTTTTGACGCCCTACGCTGAAAACGTCTTCACAAGGTTTTTTTTTGCCATTTTGTAAAAGGTATTAAGGTGTGTAGTAAATTTATTTTTCAAAATGACCGAGAAAGAACACGGCATAGACACACAATCAAATTTATGATTGGATCTATGCGTCGGAAATTTCTCATTTAAAAAAATATATTTTCTCTGCTGAGCGCATAGCCGTACCACGTCCCTTGGAGTACTGGAGGTAATTGTTGACAACTATATTGAAAAGTAGCGCGAAAATTTGACTTAGCATTTCAGAGTGCTTTAACTTTTCGTGCATTGGTGCCCATCTCAAGCTGGAGAAGGTGTTCACGTGGTGAATCGGTTGGTGGGACGCATCTTCCCCCACTCCACCCCACCCTGGAGGGGTGGATGATAGAGTGCGGGGTAGGGGAAGGTAGGGGAAAGACGTTGAAGTAGTGGAAGGGGATGCTAGGGGGAGGGAGGGGGGTGTGTGGGCTGGAGTTAAGGGGGGAGGTTGTAGGGGAGAATCCGTCTCCGACCTACCTCAACGGATGATGCCTCGTGCATCGCTTCCGTGCACGGTGAATGAAGTGACGGCGGGGGGAGGAGGCAGTTGGGGGGGGTGAGTAGGATGCACTCTTCGGGAGTCCTCTCAGTCCATTCACCGGCTGCACGCGCGTTCGTTCGTCGCGTCATTGTTTTTTTTATTCGGTCTCATTGAGAGACTGCTGGTTGTTCTTGGGAGAGTGAATTGACGTCCGCGGATCTATTCTTCCATTCTCATTACTCTTTTAAATCTTACGCTTCAATTTGTTACTTTTAACCTACTGTTGTAGAGTGATTGTCTCCAGTCTGTTGTTGCTTACCTGTTAATGTTTACCTGTTACCTGTTTCTAAAAGATCAACAGTTTTAATCTGTTTAGCGCATAGAGTGTTCCAATGACGTTTTCACTGTAGTTTTTTCTGCGTTAGCATGTACGCTAGCAGTCGAAAGTTGTGATGGCGGAGAAATACGTAGCAACAGTAACAGGAATATCTCAAAGTCTAAGCTAATTGCGATGATAATTTGAAAAAATATACCAATTCGAAGATACTAGAGGTAGAAAGGGCACGGCACGTTTAAGAGTTCGTTGGATATTCTCTGACTTTCATCACAACCTACCTCTAACCGGTAGATTACTATAATGAATGAATGAATACCAATTCGGATTTTAATCTTTCAAGAGATGAGTTTGATCACTTTTTTATAAAAGTGGAATATCGTGTCGCGATTCCGTAAATACTCCATCGCAGACCGTTCTAATCAATGAATAGAATGTGCGCTCGTGTATTCCCATCTGGTACGATGTGCGCTGATCTGCGCAAGGTGATAGGAAAGAACCCAAAATTAAAAAAAAATAGAGGGAGTATTCTTCTAATATTTTTCTGCTTTCCAATTTTAATTTTATATTTCTTGTATTATTAACGTCTAACTAACGTTTGTTATTTAGACACCTCGGTCACTAAAATCAACCAACTTGTTCCGGAGATACAACTGAACTGAGCGCGCGCCGTGCCCACACAAGCCCAAACTTAGACCTCCACGTGCAGCGCTGTGACGTCACCTCGCAACCCTCCCTCCGCTCGCGACAAACCATTTCCGGTAGTCAACAAAACGGGCTATCCATTCATACTTTTAGATATTCTGTATTCCTTATCGTTTTTGCACACGAAGCCCTCGAAAGTACACAAATATTGGTCGCGGCAAAACCTTACGTGACACCGGGAACGAACCATAAGACGTTCACTCGCATTCACATCAAAAGACGCTAATAAGTTCTCCCACCGATATTCAAACCGAATGTCTCTCTTCTCAACTAACCGGGGATCTGATGTATCATGCAAAACTCAAAACTCTCAGTTGGAACCCAATTAACTGCAACATTTTGCTGTTAGCGTTGACCAAACATCTTAAAAGCGGGAATTTGGCTTGGTTTTATAATGTCTGTTCTGGATAAGAGGAATTTAGCCGATGTAGACACGCTCCGCTTCCAAGCACATCAATGACATACGCCAACGAATCAACGGTCTGATGTAATTTACAAAATACAAGCTCACAGCGAACCGCAGTTAGCGCAAAGGCAATCTCATCTGACGAACTAGCCGTTAACGTTAACCAGATCATGAAATCTCTAGCGTACTTGATGAAGGTTTAGAGGCCTTAAAACACTTAACTTAAGTTTTACCCGATTAGTGCTATAAGATAAATGCTATTGCATGAGACGCCCTCTTCGGTCGCCTCTATTATTTTCAAAGATCATGCTTTCGCGCTTAGTCTCTTTGGATAAATCGCGAACACTAATTATTCCAAGTTGACGTGGCTGATAAAAATTTCTGCTAGGCTTTGGTGTTGCAATAATACAGTTTTATTATTCCCTCATATTACTCCGAAAGGAGGGAAGAAAAATTCAACTGAATACGGTAGGTTTTGGCTATCTTGAAGGAAAGATCTGTAATGTGGTTATTAATAAATATATTCACTCATGCATTAAGGCCTGACTAAAAAATACACCAACAATTTGATCATATACTCGTTAGCAAAATTTGTCTTCGTTCCTGTCTTTCTATTAGATTTCCGAGCCACGTTGTAGCCCTTCTGTTTTAATACTGTCGTCTCTTTTTCCATCTTTCTTTTTTTATAGGTGTTTCGCTTACGCGCGTAAGGATAGTTGTCCATAGCCTATTGGCTATTGAGGCAGGTAGGTAGGGCGCTTGCTATGGTGGCCAATGCTTGATGCTAAAACGTTTGCGTGGCCGGTCCGCCATTTTAGTTCCCCCGGTTTTACATTAGCGCTTACGGGCTTTGCACAGACAAACTTTGCAATTTTACGATGTTATGATGATAACGCATTTGAAATCAGCATGCATTTACTTCTTGAAAATGTATTCTTCGTGTACATTTTTCATTTATTAAATGTAACAGTAATCCGATTTCCCAGCAAAAAAATAAATAAAATCGAGTGGAATATATATCTCCAAGTAACTAATATAAGTTACTAGAGTTATTTACCTTAAATTTTTAAATAGAAAGTAGTTAGATATTCTTGCTTTATATCCGCCAATGCGTCCACTCCTCCGTGCTATCCAAAGCCAAGTGATATAAGAAGAGGGGGAAGCAATATGGTGCATATTTCGGTTGTCAGATTACTGCTTGATGACGTCACGCCTTCTTCGTCTACCTCAATTCTATCGTTACTTATGTGGGAGAGGAACTGCTGGCTACCGTACAAATTGGCTGCCAGTTACCTTTGTTTCTTTTCACGCGCTAATAGTGCGACGTTTGTAAGGCTGATAATAGTTATTCTGTGGGACAAATTGGAATTGGGTCCTTATTGTGGGTAGAGCACTAACTTACATGTTAATTGCGCGGGTTGGTGTAGGTGAAATTTTTTTAGGAATAAAACCTCAATAAAAAATTATTAAATTTAGCATAAGTGCGGACTAAATATAAACTTACTCCGATACTTATAATTCAGAAACACAAATACGAGTTTTACAATGTTACATTACTTCATATTCTACCAGAAGATCGCAAAATACAGAACAAGTGAAAAGGATTCAGGCGTGAGGCAGAAATAAATTACACGAAACAGGGACGTCAAACGCAAGAAAAGTGCTTTGCGGTACAAGAAATATTGATTTGTTTGCCAATACACAGGGAGCTTATAAAAAACAGTCTCCGTTCACTTTCCCAACCTCGATGCTGGCTGCGTTTGAGACGCTGTGCGGTGTTCTAATAGATTGGATCTCGACCTTGTTTGGGTCCATCACCCCCTTTGAAGACACGTGTTGAAAATTCGAGCGAAAAAAACTGAGGGAATAGCCAACGTTTGCTTCTCGTTGGGCGAGAGTGTGATGGAGTAAAAAAAATGAGTCTATGGAGAAAGATAACGTCTTCTGAGCGAACGAGGGGAAGAATTATATTCATCCAGCTGTAGAACGTTCAACATATGGTTAAGAGTATGGGATCTAATTAATAACGGTTTCCATCAACAAACGTCAATTGTCAAAGGGCGGGATTACGATCGACGTTTTCTGACGTGACGTTAACGGACGGTGGCGTTCCGTTTTCCGTCGTATTCCCGTCAAGTAGGAGTGTATTACGATTGACGGGAGTATCAACGCCAATTGTTAACCGTTTTTGCAAACGGAGTGGTAAATGGTGTGACTTTATTTTCATATGTTTTAATTAAAATCAAAATATAAAGAATCCTCTAACAATATTGACAAAATACTTCAAGCAAGTTAATTATGTTTCATTGTAAAGTTAAAAAGTAATATAGACAATATAGTAATGAAATATGTAAGTTTAAAAAAGCTCTCCTCTGATTGGCTGCTGGTATCGTAGCGCGACGGAAAAGTTAGACTTTGACAGGGCTCGCTCATTGTCTGTTGACAGTGCCGTCAACTTCCGGCCATCGTAATACGTTCCACTGCAAAATCACCAACCTCCGCGAATTCCACCTTCCGTTTACGTCACGTCAGGAGTCGTCGATCGTAATCCCACCCTAAAACGACATTCGCGAGTTTATATATCTCATTTTCTATAACATGGTGGCCGTCGCTGAGTTCACATCACAGTTTTGCATTTGTTTTGCGCTGTGAGTATTGATATCTTTTAAACTTTCTCATTGTTTAAATGTGTGCCTAATTTGGGAGAGTAGCCTCGAATAACTTTGTGAACTTTGATTGTAAAATAACGCCACGAGAGCGAAAGGTCTTAATGCACTTAATGAGCGCTTTTACCCCCATTTTTATCTTTATTCGACCATTTTAAGAGCTGGGTAAGCGGATGTTCTTAAAATTATCGTCCGAAATTGCATATTTAACGGTCCAAATCGCCAAAAAGTTTAACCTTCGAGAAAAATGAGACTCTTAGACTGATAAACTGTGATGAATGCCGCAGGGAGACAATTAACGTTAGCTGGCGAGCGACAAAAATTACAGACTTGCCCTCCCCAGGGATGGGGTAACATCTCGAGGAGGAATGCGTGTATTAAAATGGAGGCATGCCTCATAGCTTGTCCTGCTATAGTGCTAGAGTGCGTGGTCCGCCTAGTAATTGGTTCACATCTAGATGACATGGCGGGCTTTTATGGATAATCATTTCCTGTGTGTCTACATAAGGTTGGAGATGCCATGTTGCCCATAGAAGCGAAAAATTAACATAGAGCTACACACACACGCAACATGCAACACACTATCGGCAAATTTAGAAGTCTCCAAACACGCAAATGTTAATTCCTTAAGTAAATTGCTTAAATGATATTCCTATCGTTGCGATTGTACAAATGATGTGCTATGCAGTCACGTGCACGGGTGCAAAGATGGTAGAATTGATGGGTACCAAAGAGGGTAGAATTCGCCATGAAAAAAACCATTTGACTTGACCGGGATTCGAACCTGGATCTCCCAATTGCCGGTCAGCTAGTTCCACTGTAACTGTTAGGCAGTGTAACTGGCTAACACACCTGACCGGCAGTTGGTTGATCCGGGTTCGAATCCCAGTGAAGTTAAATGATTTTTCCATGGCGAATTTCACCCCCATTGGTGTAAGACTTGCTTAAATTTAGCGCGGTTTTGGGAATGGTTGCCCACATGATAATAATAATTGTTTCTTGGGAATAATAAACCAAAAGGAGAGGAAATGACAAAAACCCTCTTCTCACCATTTTTCTCACACTAGGGTCACCCCCAAAACCCCGGAATATCAACAAACCCTCGCAACCACGTGACAACCTTATCGTCAATTTTATTAAGCGTTCCAAATTTAGCAGGCACTGTGGACAGTTATGAAAAATCGTTTCCTACGTAAATCTACATAAGGCCGAAGATTCGACGTTGCCAATAGCAGTGGAAAAATTAATAGAGTGCTATGCAGTACCGTAAGGGAACATATATGTCATTGTATTCATATTCTGGATACTCATAGAAATCATCTGATGTGAAAAACAAAATTTTACCTTTCCACGTTATTTTTCTCGCAAATTAAACCTGAAATTACATGGAGATAAATGCGAGAATGGGAAAAAACACGGGGAGAATAGTATTTTTTCATCCAATATAAAATCCATTTTAAGTGAAAACTCCCAGAAAATGGATTAAAAATAAATGAGAATATCTTACCACCTAATTTTTTGAGTTATTAGCTTAGTAATGCGATAATTCAAGTCATAATGTGGTAATTCCATAGAAATGGCGCCTATGGCTATAAAAAAGTGTTAATTAAAAATATATTCGGGAGCGTGGCGGCCTAGTGGGTCGAGCGCCTGGCTACTGATCGAAGGGTCCTGGGTTCAAATTCGGGCCTTTGGACTCCCCCGATCAAAAAACAAATCCTCCGAGTGCGAGGTGGCCCAGGGAAAGGAACTGGCCCCCCTACCCTGAATGTGTGAAATTCACACGCCTGTGGCTTAGTCCGGGGTGAGCTTTACCCTCAGCTATCCAAACCAACCTTCGGGTTGAATCACTAAGTGAGTGAGTGAAAATATATATTGGTGGAATTATCTGCATAATTTGTAACTTAATTTAGATTTTCAATAGCTAACGCATGTCTTCAGTGAAAGCAGGATTTTTTAAAAATTAAACAAAAAGTTGGAACTTAGAATTTCTTTTGACTCGCACATTCACGGTGGAATGTCCTTTACTGCACATCTAGGAGTATTTCGACATAAGAATATTATTCATTAAAATAACTCGCTTAAATTTAGCGCTGTTTTGGGAATAGTTCCCCGTGGATAATAGTCTGCGACCTATAGTTGACCACACGGAGAGTAAGTATGGCAACAGTGTTCACCATTAGGCCCACACTCTCAACTTTATGTGGAACGCTCTATAGTGCGGCAATCACCGTGACGGAACGTATAAATGCAGAAAATGTAGTAATGCGCCCTTTTTAAAGGAAAAGTAGTCTGAAAAAATAATTGCGGGCATGAGTTCAACATCCCCAGTACTTGGCAGGGATTTTGTCTAGCCTCTGCACCGCGCCAACTGGTGTCGGCTTCGCGACCTACGGCAAGGGTTAGGAGAGGGGGGACTTGACGGGAAGAGAGAGGGGCAGGGGTGGCTGGAAGTGTTAAAGGGGGTTGGGGGGTGAGCAATTTCGACTCACTCAGCCACCCTGTATTTTCCTCCATGGCAACGTGACAGCCGTCTTAACCTGTGAGGACGTAACAAGGAGCTGCCGGATTGTGTTGACGCCTGTCACTTACTCCACCGCAAAACCGCGAGTTCTCTGGTAGCGTTTCCAATTTGGACATCCGTATAGTTGGGAGATACTGCACATCATCCCAGTGAATACGCTTATGCATCGTGGGTTTTTCATGGCTAGTGCCTGGATCTAGACTAAATTGAGTAAATGTTTCGGCGTCACAATGACTCGGGACCTATCCCGATGTAAACGTATCTAGGAAATATGAGTCCAAGCTAACAGGAAGCTAGTATTATAAAATTTACACTTGGGAACTGGGATAAGAAAGTTGAATAGCGCTGTTATTTTGCTCTAGTTATGCCCCACCTAAAATACGTCTCTAGTATTTGGGATATTTGTGGAGTAAGATCGCGTGCAGCGAAGAGCAGCTATGTTTGTAAAAAGATGTTATGGTAACTCTAACAGTGTGTCGAGACTATTAAAAGAACGGGGATGGGAATCGCCATCTAAGCGTCGATTGAAAATAGGCTTAATCTCCTTAGAAAATTTGGGTCGTTTTACTTCTCCATAGTGTTATAGAACACTTTAAAACTCCGTGCCACTTTGATTGGTCCGATCAGATTCATAACATTTTATTTTTTCAGAGACATTTTTCAGGACGGACTGGTTAAAAATGTAATTTTTTCCGCGTACGATTAGGGACCAAAATAGCTTTGATCGAGGCCGTCAATAATGTTGATGGTTACAATACGTAGGGTTATTTCCATGTTCTTCTTACTTATTTTTCATTTACGATATGGGATGTTTGATGTATGGGATATTTTTTTTCTCTATCTGCAAATATTTTTTGCATTTTTACTTGACTGAACTGGTCCCGATTATGTCTGAGTGCAGTAGCACCCGAGTGCAATGAAGGTTATAAGCCGTTTAGCATGTTAGATTTCTTCGATGTACTTTCTTAATTTAACGTTAAAGTGTGTGGTGTAAAATACCTAATAAAAGTGTGACAATATGCTTGACGGTTGGAACGAGGAGGTGCTTGGTATAGTGGGTGAAGAGAGAAAATAACTTAAGGAAATTAGGAGATGGCAGAGTAGGTGGTTATAACGGATTATGATGAGGGGCGAGGGAATACTGAATGCCGGGATAGAGAGGAGGGTATTGGGTAAGTGGAGATTGGGAAGAAAGAGATAGGCTTTATAGATGAGATGAAGAGGTTGGACGTAGGCCGAGTTGAAGAATGAAATATTGAGTGGACACAAATGGCTGTGGCTGTAAAATATTAGTAAAATATCCCTACATCCAACTACACCTACCTTTACTGGTAGATTGACTCTAATAAAAATAATATTTGATATGTCACCAACAAATATTCTTTAAAGCCATTTTTTTGGCTCAAGTAGACGAATCTAGACGACCAAAGTCACCGCGCTAGCACACCGGAGTAGCCCGTTCGTGCGGCCAGATAATTTTTCTGTGTACCGTTAGGGGTACGTTTACCGTTAGAGTTGAATCCATTACAATTACTAGGAGTTTTTTCTACCAAAAATAGAGAAAAGACATTGTGCCCGATTCTTAAAATGAATAGGTGAGGAAGGAGACAGGGTCCTCTTCACCTTATCCTTCAAATTCCTTGATGCCGAAAGGGGAAGCACGTCTCGGGGGGAGGCCGTATTGGTCGGACGCATGCACTTGTTAGACCTCGAATCGGTCGAAAAATAAAAGTCAAGTCTGGCGATGTGGGTGCGGGCGGGCAAAGGCCTTGCTCCCCGTCGCCAGAGCCAGGGCTCGTCCCGCGCCGAGCATTGAAGCCCACTATCCCTCTAATAATAGAATGAAGTACGATTCAGTAGTGGTGGGGGCGGGAAGTGCGTGGGTGAATGGTGCTGGCGAATGGCCGAAAGGAATGGGAGATAATTATTACGCGCTTAAGTCTAGAGACACCTCTCGTGGTTCGTGGTGTAATCGGGCGGCTGTGACACAGGTGACCAAGCACCTTTAACCAATGTATATCTAGAAATCTGAAATTATTTTTTTGTACGCTATAGACTTTCGAACCCCTTGACGGACTCGAACACAGTTGCTACTTTATGTTAACACTGCCCTTAAAAATAATAAAAAACTTACAGCCACAAAGGTGTACCTAAACCATTTCAATAATGCTACCATCTCAACAGAACTGCAGTTATGCTTCTCACATTGCTCCTCCAGATCTGATAAAATCTTGAATGAAAATAGGCACAGTTGGCACATATCCTGAGAATCTAGGATCGATAGATTTTAATAGAAAGGCCCTAAAGGCCGCAGGGGCCCCTATGTTTTTCGTTTTGTACCAAAATCACCGCGCTAGCACACCGCGAGGGGCCCTTTTTAACTTTACTTCTTTTTTTACTGCTTTACTTTTTTAAACTTTTGCTTCCATAAGAAAATCATTGTATGCGGTGCAGTAGTTTCCTTTTTAGCTTCTGTTTTAAATTACTAGCACTCTTGATATTGGCTTGGAAGTTTTAGTATAGGATGACTGAAAAAACCAAGTTTTTAATTCTTGCATTCGATTTTCATACAGATTTCTTTTTTTCCTTAAATTCGAATTTTTGCTCCAAATACGTCAATTCTTGCACTACTTTAACGATATTAATTTGTTTACTTGAAAAATACAGCTTAGCCTTGGATTGAGAACTTACGAAGCCAGTCTTTTTATTACTCCTAATGTTGAATGCTTAACATTTCCATAAAGTCACACCTGAGAAATTCCATAATATGCTTGACTAAAATAGTTTTGTTTTAGAATTGTTTAACACCACCAGGGATAAAATGTTATAAAGCAGAGAAAATAGCGTGGAAAGGTGTTACTTTGTTGTCAATTTCAAACAGGCACTTGTCTCTCTATGTAGCCGGAATATGAATAAAATGTCACATAAGCCATTTTGGAGTAGCTTAAGTGCACCATACCTCTCGGTGAAAAAAATCTCTCTCCGTCCTCCTGGCTAATTTTAAACGTGCGCGGATCGCTGGAGGTCGTAACGAGGTATTTTTCGCGTGTTCTTCGGAGACGCTGGGTATTTTGTCCCCCAGTGTCGGCGCTCTTGAGAGAGCAATGTAGTTTACGTTTGCCATGGAGAGCAATGAATAATCCCTAACACCGTATTATCGTCCTCCTTTCGTATAATGAATGAATGGGGCATCCACGGTCTCATATATGAGAAAGAGTAGAGCCAGACGCTCGTAATGTTCTTTGAAAATAATTTAGCCTTTGCCGATTCCGCATCAACCAGAGCTTGTGTTGCACATATCGGAAAGAAATATCGAACAATGGATATATCCATAATATAAAAAGTATTTAGATGCAGTTTCAATATATCGGAAATAAAATACCGTATATATGTTATATCGAATATAATCATTGGTGATAATGATCGGGTCAGTGTAAAAATTAAGCATAAAAGAAATTCTTGAGTAAAATGGCACGAAGACCAAAAGGTATTTTGAATGTGACATCATCTTGTGGACTACCATAAGTCTGGTTTTTACCCTTCGACCAACTGTCTTGGGTGCAAATGCAGCTATTATTGCTCACACCGGTCCAGCTCTGGGGGTCATTGGGACGCAAAAGCCCTTCCGCCACATCAAGGTTGCAGTCCAAGGGCAGGGCAACTAAATATATCGTCAAATATTTTAAGACAATCATCGATATTTTAAGATAATCCTGAAATAGTTCGATATGAATATTTTTCAACATTCATTGCGATATGATAGCTAAGAAATATTATTCAATGCTTAAAAACTTTGCTCTAAAAATATCGAATGCCTTTTCCATGTAGCGATATTTTTTAGCATCTCTAATGTGAGCAGAAGTGATTCTGGCGTATTCATTCGCAAACTTATCAGAAATGTATGTACATTATCGTTACTTAACAATACTTAACAATGTAAGCTCTCGGAAATTCATTCAGTTATTTTCGCCAGGTTATATATGGACCCGGTTTTGCAATTCTGGTCAGTATTAACCGCAAGACCGACGTGACCTTTTCGTTAACTTGATTTTAACTCAGATAACCTTGACTCAGGCCTTGGCTGGAGAGCTTTTCTCGCTCACCGGTCATAGTGTTATGCCACGAAATGCGGGTATCGTCCCACTTGCGTCTTTTTTTCATTGAATAAAATTATATTCCCTGCGTTTATTTGCGCATGAGAGTATTCTTTCGCTCGTCCTGGTATCGTGGGATAATCTTATAATCTGAGCGGAGGACGGTGTCTCCTTCGCTCCGTGCACGCGTGACTGGGAAAAATTAAACGAGCAAGCTGCTTGCCAGTCGTGAGCGCCGGCGTTCGTCTCTTATATAGCAATTTTTTGTCTATTTACAGATTTGCGTGAAACTTCACACTCGTGTTCTCATTAGTGATATCTACCTATAGTTGAGAACTGAAAAAACTGCATGTTAACGTTTTGAATAAAAAGGTTGAACTTCGTTTTTTCCACATTAAATTTTAATTTTCACGACCGTGGATTCGACGGTTGACGTCATCACCAGGTAAAATATTTTTCCTATATTTAGTTATATATCAGGTAAATTGTAGCTATAAAAAATTGTATTTTTTATAGCTAAAATTTGTATTTTTTACCATATATTGACTTTAACCGTCGAAACCATGGTCGTGAAAATTGAAATTTAATGTGGAAAAAAATAAAATTTAACCTTTTTATTCAAAATGAATAGTAAGTTCCATAAAGTCACGCCGGAAACCACCGACTGCATATTGACAATTTGGTTTTTTGACAATTAAGGGATATTTTAACATGTAGGGAGCAAGAGTGCACGAGAGTAAGAGAAGCGAAAGAGGTATGCAAGGGTATGTACATCTACATACTAACCTGCGAGCCGCCGCATGGACGTGTGGCAGGGAGGGATAGGCCACTAGCCGCGCAAAGCTGTAAGGAAAAATTTTATAGGGAGGTGAAAAGGTTAAGTGTATTTCGGGAGAGTTTTTTGTGGATCGCAGCTTTTATTACGGTCACTTATTGTGCGTGGAAAGACCGAGTCTGTTTGGCAATGTATCTCTCTTATTTTATCTTTCCTGTTGGACCTAGAGATGTAGTGCGGCGACAAAATGATATTCTCCGTGTCACACTAAAACACACCTGTTCTGAATTTCTCAAGCAATATAAGCCTAGCGTGCAGCCTTCGAGTCTCCAGCGGTTCCCGACCTAATCCCTCTAAAAGCTGTGAAACCTCTTTGTTCGCTCGTAGCAGTGTTTAGCGAAGCGTACAACTTTCCTTTGTATTTTATTTAGTTTCGTATAAAAATTTTGTAGGGCACTATGGAGGAAGTTATTAAAAGGGAGCCTAACTATCCTAAGTTCACTATGCCTAACAGCAATAAGTAGTATTATGAAGAGCTCTCTGGTTTCACCCTGAAGACGATGGCAGACTACGCCATCGAAACGTCGTTGCAGTTTAACACCATTACCCGGTTGGAAACCCGAGAGCTCATCATGTTAAGCATTCGCCGGGAAAGACTCAGATCCTACAGCAATAAATAAGTCAAGACTTTGCTTAGGTACCCCGAAAGGGAATGGTTTGATGGGTATGCATGTTTTAATTTATCTCATGATATGAACACAGTTGGGCGTCCCCATCGCGCCGCGAAAGCGTGACTCGGTAAATAAACAAAGCGAGCGCGAGCCGATGAAAAAGTGACACGACGAGCACGGGCATACGAGACGTGCATGTCCGGCTGACGGCCGCGCTATTCGCCGCGGGGCGAGTAGTGACTTCCCCCGCTAAGCCACCTCCTCGGTGTCTGGTACGCATAAATACAACTAAAAAACGCCCGTGGGCCTGGTCCACGCGTGCGCGCGTCTTCCTGCGTGACTGCGTGATCGCCTGCACGTGTGTGGAGAGTCAGCCCTTCCCCTCCCGTACAGAGAAATGAAGTGAGGGGAAGTTATAGCAAGTAAGTTGCACCCTTTCAACGCTCTCTGCAGCTGCAACAGTGCATCTCCCCTCTCTGTGCTTCCCTATTTCCCTCCCCTCTCTGCCTCCTCCACGGCTGGAGGGAGTCAATGCGCGCTGTCGGAGGGGAATCGCTTTGGTGGAAGAGTAGTAGGGGCGTGGGAGAAGTAACGGAACCGTTTGTAAAGGCTGGCGCGACGACTGCGGGGAGGGGGGAAGGCTTGCGTGAGGTGCGAGAGTTTGGATTTGGAGGGGAGAAATGTGTATACGTGTGGAGAAAAGTGCGCTAGGGCGGCCTGGGGGGGGGGGGACTGCAGGAAGCGGAGGGGAACTTAGCGTCCCGCACACACGCGCTGGCGGGAAATGAAGAAAAGTGGGTCAGTCATGTGACACGCGGGAGATACGTATAGTCGGTTCCACGTTTAGTGGCTTTTTGTTGAGCACTGTTGCCAAACTTACACAATTTATGTTCACCTTTTGGCCAGGTAGGCCATCATGTTCAACACAGCCGTAAATTGAAGCCAGTTTATTCAGGGAATTATATTCACATAGTGGAAGATTGTGAATGACTTTCAACAGGAAGAAGAAATTATAAAATTGTTTCGTCATCTTTCCCATGAAAATTGTGTTATATGAACAACTTTTGGAGAAAATGGCAATTATATGAGTTAGAGAGAAACATAAGAAATTTCATATTCATCAATCACTAACCGCACATGTAGAGACTGGGATATAAAAATATCCTAACTAAAATCTCATCTTAATATTGTAATTTTTTTATTTATCCTGAGGCGTAATTTCCTCGGGAATAACTCCCCATTCCAAGCTATAAATTCCAAGCCAAGCCAATAAGCCAAGGTTTCCAAGTAAATAAATACATAATTTATATTTGAAATTAGTGAAAAAAATGTAAGATTTCGGAGCCAAAATTGAGTTTTTGGAAACAACGAAGCCTATACTAAATTCAAACGCAAGAATTAAAAACTTTGCTCTTTCATTCTCCCTATACAAAAAATCTAAAGCCTATGTTATGAGTGCAAGTAATTTAAATAAGCCAAAAGTAAACCTCTGAACCGAATACAATGTTTTTCTTATCTATTTAAAGCAAGTTGGTTAAAGAAAGGCCCACCCAAGGGCCTCAGGGGTACTTGGGTCTTTACAATGTATCCTATCAATCCTTCTAGTTCCTAAGTAACATATAAGATAAGTTTTTTTTCGGTTTTAAACAAACGGAGTTTCAGTTTTATAGATACAGAAGATCGCACGAATCCTAGATGTGCTGTTAGTATACTGCATTGCACTCTGTAAATCTTTCTGCTACCATTGGAAGCATCTCACCTTAGGCCTTATGGAGGTTAACACAGGTAAGGGTTTGCTATAAGAGCCCGTGCAGTCAACTAAATGTAGACGCCCTATTAATTATTATGTTGTATAAATGGAATCCTGCTGTGTTTACATTTGGGAATTGGGGGCTCCAGCAGGGTGCCTCCAGGAAGAAACTAATGACCCGTTCGTAATACTTACCATCCTGAGAGCCAACTGCGCTATTATCCGAAGTACATTCACGCGTGTGATTTAAAAGGCCATAGTCTTGCCTGACGTGTAGGATATATACTCATTTTGTGAAGTTCACAGAAAAAATATTCCAAGGGGCGATTTATCGCAATACTTGGAGATGGAGAAATCATTCTTGGCCGTTGCTCTATGACTGAAACCATTAAAATGCACTATCAGCCATTAAAAATTTGCAGTTATGCAGATAATGCGTTGAAACCAGAGGAATATCACAATAAGTGGTGATTTATCCCGACACTTGAAAACCGAATGTAATGTACAATTTCATTTCATTTTAGTTTCTGTCTTTCGAAAATTTCACACGTTGGACATGTTGGGTGGATCATTATTCATATGAAACAGGCTTTGTAATAGGGTAGGAAAGGAAATAGGGTAGCGACGGACCTGATGCGGGAGTTAATAAAACAGGTTTCACACTCAGCAGTTACATAATATTTATATGTCATCAGTTCATCGTTGCCACACAATCATTATCAAAGATTCAATCTTAAGATTGGCTGACTGCAGCCCTCCATTCTTCTCCATTCATTGATAACTCTATTACAATCTGGTATTTCTTCTTTCCCATAGCCCTCTTTGTTGTGACCATCGATCTACTTTAAGACATTGATTTTTATTGTTGATTTTGTAGCTTGAAAATTACTGACAGCTTAAAAGAGGTATAGATGACGCTGTATTCAGAAAGTGAAGATCGCAAAGTGTATGTAAAAGCTAACGTGATTGGTCTTAGGCTACTGGGTCCTGCCGGGAGTTAATAGCAAACTAGTACTGCATCTATTACGAAATCAAGTAGCTCAGCCTGTATGGTAACGGTTATGCTTGTTAGCTAGCATACTGGTCATCTGGTTCTCATACAATAGTGGAAAGCTATCATACTAGCGAGTATCCTCGGACTTGTGCTGGATCAAGTATAGCAGGAAACGGACGTCAGGGTGTGTCCAATCCATTAATTTCTTCTTTGTCTTACTACGCGCCATGCACGATTTTCTTATTCGGCTTAGGCTTCTGCACTCTTATAATGGGGTAGGAAAAATATGGTAGCGTGGCTAAGGCGGGAGTTTTGAATTTGTTTTTCTGGTGGAAAATGCGATCTTCTGTAATAATATAATATTACCTTCGCCTACTTTTTTTAAGTGCTATGTCGGTGTGTTGGCAGTATAAGCGAGGCATAAGTGGGTCAGTCACGTGGGATATGGATAAGAGAGTGCTATCTGCGGTTGGCCCCCTGCTGTTGTGGCGCCGGAAGTCCAGCAGGGTGTCTTAAGTGCTCATCGCCTTCTCCACCCCCCCCCCAATCCATGCTCCGTGCAAATTGCGTTGTTCACTCTTGGTCAGCCATTGCGGGTTTCCACGGGCCACCAGGGGCACAATTGTTGCTGTGTCCAATGGGGATCTGACGGCTCCCCTTGAGATAGATAGATACCCTTAATGCTTTTGAATTCGTGTTGAGCCATCCTCCCATTTATTTGTCGTTTTTATTTGATCCCTTTACAGTATTTCTATTTTTACGAGGAATTAAAATTATTTCAAAAACCAGCCCATGTTTGCGTTCCATTTCAATGGCTGGAAATATGATATATTTTTTGCGTTTGTGTAAAATATTCATGTATATCAGTGGTTCTCTAGCTGTGTTGCTCAATTCTTCCCTTCCACCATAGTTCAGAATATCATTTTTCAATATAAATTAATCAATTATTATTTAATACTCCAAATAAAAAGAAACTCAACTGATCGCTATTGGAAAAAATAAAAAAAACTACAATTTTACAGATTTTAAATAATCTGCGGAACTTCATATTTTGCTGAATAGTGGTTCCAGTTCCCTCCTAAACCAGCTTAAATTCATCCACATGGGAAAATTCCTCTCTAGTTGAGAGCCCATGGCATTAAGGGAGCAAAATGTTCTAAAACATGGCAATTAGTGACCTAACTCTCGAGTTTCGCTGTATACATAGCATACGAGGTGAGAGATGAGTAGAATATACCAAACTGTATGCTGCCTCCGATAATACGCGCTATAGATTACATAATTTCACGGCGGGTGGGCAACGAAGCAGGCTACAGACGACCGACCGTCAGGATAAACAGACCATCCGCGCTGATTCAGTGCCGACGGAGAGCTCGGTGGCGTAGACGTGCGAAACTGGCATTAGGTATGGCGCAGCGGTGCCAAAACTTATGGAAACCATTTGAGGATCAAAACTTTTTTTTTGAGATCACAGGTATTGCACTACTATTAGCGATCACAAATTTTAAAATACTCTATTACACTTCGAGGTTTTTGGTCATAAGAATCAAAATCAATCAATTTAAGTCTAATTATGTTCCCAATTATACTGTGTTATTCTCCAGGGTATTTGGTATTCAAATAATTAAGTCATCATAGGCAAGGCTCCTACAATGGCCATTCTACATGTAAGATCGCCACAACTATTCAAGTTCATAGCTCATGCCGTCTTATATTTTTCTTTAATGTGGATAGGACAAATGGCATGTTAGTAAGTAGTTTGTAGTGGTAGTGATTGAACAACAATTCCTATTTTACACGCACCATAATTGACTATAACAAAAACAACGTGACACTAACATATGACACATCGGAAACATAAAATTCACCCCTGTCCCTTCTCCCCTACTTTGCCCTATTCCCTCCCCTTTCATGACTAGTGTCCTAACACCCCGTGCCACACGCCTCTACGGCGGATCTCAGGGAAGTATTTAGATGGAGATGTGTATTTAATCCCAACCCATATCTTTTAGATTCCACGGAAAGTGTTAGAAATTATAGCTATGAGGGAGTCGTGTCAAAAATATAATGACCACTGGAATTCAAATTTTAAAAATCAAAGATCATTACAATATGTTCCAAGAGAATAATAACGTTTTGCGAGGAAGTTGTAGGAGAGTGTTAACCACACGGTACTTGATCCTGCATACTTGCACGGTACTTGAACACTAACCGGTACTTGATACGTTAGGTGCTCAATTATCCGAGTTCCAAGGTTCCGTATTTTCCGAGGTACAAATCTTTGTGTTGTGGCTGTACCAAGGCAGTTCTGGTCATGCAAACGAACGTCAATATTCGGTAATCGGTCGATCCACGTATAAAAGAGCATTCACAGAAATATTTATTCCAATCACGTCAAAAAACGAAGTACGAAAAGGCGTAGGATAATCTTATTTTTTCGCAATTCATTCTCGCACATCATCATCTCCAATAGTCATCAATCCAAAGATTGGTTTTCTGCAGCTCTCCACCTTACTCTCCTCTCCGCCACCTAAGCCTTCCGTATATTCCAGTTTTCGATTACCCTTGGCCTCTGTCCTCATTACCTCGGATGTTCGATATTTCACCGCACTGACTACGGGATCCAGTGTGATTTGAGCTGCCTGGGAAGGTTTCACACGATCGTTGAACTTGAACTGACGAAGAAACAGTATTTTAATTCATATTGTAGTGCACATCAACAATAATTTGATATTAACCAATTTATGGCAGCAGGCGACCAAAACAACTGTCGGTAAATTTTTATTAGTTGTTGAATTCATGGCGGGAAAACTGTTAAAAGGCACTGTAGGTAAGATGACGCTGATGATGATAAATGAAGATCGAATAGCGATTGTAAAAGCTTAAGTGATTGGTCAATGGCTACTAGGCCCTGCTGGAAGCGAGAAGCAAACTAGTGCCGCATCGAACATGAAATCATTTAACTCAGCGGGAATGATAGCGATCATGATTGTTTGCCAGCATCCTGGTTCAGAACCGCACAACACTGGAAAGCGGTCATGCTATCGAGCGTATTCGAACTTCGAGATTGATCAAATATCGTGTGAAACGGGCTTAACTAATGGAAGGACTAGATTTGGAGCTCAAAGTCTACGCGCCAGGCTGAGATCATGCTTGAAAATTTCAGATCAGGTGAGTGCCACGGTGTCATGGAAAAAGTTTGTTCTTCATCTCTCTGGCATTGAAATCTACATACTGCCTTGCAAGCTGCCGCAGAAGCGTGTAGCAGGGGGTTTTAGGGTACCAGCCATGGAAGGGGAAGAAATAGAGAAAAGAGGGTGGAGAAGACATTAGGTAAATTGTGTGTTTATGATGTACCTATAACTTCGGCAGGGTATCTCTTTTATTTTGTCTCTCCTATTAGTTTTACAGATATGGCGCGGGTTCAAATTTAAATCCTCCGTGTCGTACTGAAACTCGGTATTTAGGTATGGGTTTACTTCCGCCCGGTTCGTTCGATTTGATATGTATTTTTCTCTATTGTTATATATATAATCGATATCAATAACTATGTGGTGATTTTCATTTACGTACGGCGATAGCCGATTATCGAACACTAGTGCCATCGATCGCCAAAATGCAAATGAAATGAAATACAGCTGGCAGCGGCTTTTCGCGCATGCGCAGTCGGTTCATAGAAATGGAAGGAAATATAAAAGGTGCCAACGAAGACTTCTAATCAGCCAGATAATTCCCCAAATTCACATTGTACAAGGTATTTGGATTGATTTTATGTATTTTTACGTATGTTAGTGGAATATAAATGTAGTATTATTTTGGTTCTGATTGGCAAATGCCGTAGATTACCTTTTACGTATTTGCAAGTTAACAAAACAAATAATGTTGATTTAAATAATTCAGTAAAAGTATCCTTTGGCGTCGGTATTTGATGCAATAAAATTCTCTTAAATAATCATCATTTGTTGATCCAGTGTTTCACGTGACATATTGCGCCAACAGCTTTTCATTTGTTCGACCGCCGGCGATCGCCGCAAATCGAAAGCACCATAAGTATGAAGACGATCGAGATATCGAACGAACTTGCTTCCCTCTTAGTGGTAGCGTGCTTGATATGGTGTTGGTGATGGAGGAGCGTACGATATATCCCCCTGATTATCAAAGGCGCCCGCGCTGTGAGGGGGAGCCAAATGTGATGAACTTGCCGCAGATCTAATCATCCTCCGTTCGGGAAACCATATTCTTCTTCTTCTGCATTAAGGCCTCAGCAGACTCCTCCGCATCACGGAAATGTGAATAAATCCATTGCGGGTCAATAGAGTTCAATCATCCCTGACGCTTCTCGATGGGAATCGAATGAGGGAATAAAAAAGTTTGCTTTTAATTTTTCATGGATTTAATTATTCTGGTGATTCAGATTTTTGTTATTCCCTTCTAACATTTTTTTGGAAAAATGTATCGGTGTTATTCTCTGTTTTCATCTCGAGTGGTGTTATTTACGCGGAAATAGTTTTGCAACCTGGGATGAGGCGCTATTTTGTATCATCTCGCTTAGGTGCAGATTCTGTGCGGATTATGCAAATGTGGATACAGATTAGTAGTTGCAGCTTCATAGGATTTTTTAGGGTATAGTGTACATTGTTGTAAACTTGCTCCCTGCCACACACCCATGAGGTGGCTTGCAAACTATTATGTAGATGTCCCATTCGTCTGTCATCTACTGTATGAGACATCCCATGTATGAGAGGCGTTGTGACTTCTTTTACCAACCTTATCTAAACCAACCTTAAGGCGATTTGAGGGATTTTTTTGTACATATATGTGTGATCTTACATCGTACGTGTCCTTATCAGAGATATTTATAGTTATAATTGAAAAAATATTTTGTCGATTTGATTTTTTTGGGCATTCAAGTGTTCCCGTAAATGCGTAGGCAAAATAATATTCATGATTAACACAGCTTAGTGCTTTTCTACATTATTTTATTATTGCACGACGTGTTTCGCCGCTTTACGGCATCGTCAGGTCGACGAAACGCGTCGTGCAATAATAAAATATTGTAGAAAAGTACTAAGCTGTGGTAATCATGAGTACTAGCAGTTATCCCATATGGTATATAGAGAATATAGAATGTCGATATTTTTGCTTATGGTCTATATTAGTCGATATTCCGAATTTTGGTCCAAATCTGTCTATTTTTTGGGGAATGGTCTATATTTTGGCCAAAGGTAAGCTACAATTTACACTGAAGCCGCCGGCACAGCACTGCGAAGTTTGAATATACGCGCCGGGGCCAGGCACTGTTGCTTTGTTTGTCTGCTTTGTCTGGCTCCGCACTCCGGCGGTGTGGCTGTGGTGCTCGGCACTCGTCTCTGCCCGGCAGCACGCTTACCAGGCTGCGTCCTCCCCCCTCCCTGCTGCTACTCTTCGCAGTGACACCAATAAACGCTTGTAAAAAGGATTTAAGGCCCAAAATTTAACTGAAATCGTGGCATCGCAAGCCATCCTGGAGGCCACCAATAGACTTGAAAGAAGCGGAAGAGAAAAACAAAGAAGCCGACGATTTAAGGAAGTCCGTTGACAAAAGAAAAACCCAAGTCATCCTGGTGATTAGAGAATTCTCATCTTGTTTTTTATTCAATTTCATAGGTACTTTATGAATAAAATTGTTCATATTTGAAACTACCTCATTTCTCTTAATTTTCGCCGGTACTATAACCTCTACCATACAAACCAGACGAAACTTTTGAGAATAAAATGCATAATTTTGCATAATAATGCAGATTTGGTCCGTTTTTCCTTGATTTTCATGCATATTATGAGTCCATTTTTGTCTATTTTTTGGTCTATATTTTCACCGACTGGGGTCTATAATGTCTATATGTTTTTGCCCTGAGCCTATGGGATGCCTGTACCAATAACGTCTACGAAGTGAAGCCTGCAACAGTCAAGTAAATTAGTATTCGTTTCAAATTACTTCACTCAAAGTGCTGTTGAGATGCGAGTCTAAAGAAGAATTGAGAATGTAAATTGAATTGCAAGGAAGAGTAGGTAAAGAACATTTGCTAGTTAAGGTCACGAATGTGTTGAATTCGGAAGTGGCAAAACAGTACGTGGATGGCGAATTAGGAGCTGACATTAATTTAAAGGCGGCAATTGACGGGACTGTATAAGTGAGGGAGGAGGTTGTATCAGAGTAGGAAGCGTGGATTTTATACATCAAGAGAGGCGAATTGACTGAGGAGGGAAATATTTTTAGACTAGCGAGAAGTTGTGCTTCAACTATAGCGAAAGTTTCGGGTATCTACCCGATCTCATCTACGTATTTTCTCAGCGTTATCTCTGTGCTCCGTTCATTGTGATTATACCAGCGGGAGGCACCCACTGAAATTCTACGGCTGGAAAAAATATTGATCATAATGTATAGGACATAAATAACATCCTTTCAATTACCTGTTAGAAGCGTGTGAGCAGATATCAAGAAACTCAGGAGACTCGTATGGATTTTTGTTAACCCCAATATATAGATGGCGGAAAATTTTTCAAGTTCCTTATTACCGGTCACTTAATTTTTTTTCATTATTTTTAATTTGAATAATTTTTTTTCTACTTTATGTTATACACTTTACAATCCTATTAAAAGTGAGTTTTTTTTGCAAATTTTCATCGGAACATAATGGACACAAACGTGTATTCTTCCCGTTACAGGACCTCATTTTCTCCCATAGACTTAACATACTGTAAATGGCCACATATGTGGCAGTATCCCTGAAGAGGTTAATAAATTCATATACCATTTCTTTATTAAAATTATCAATATGTTGTCTATAGCAACTTGGTAGCCAAGAAAAATATCCATCACAATTATCGACAAATATTTATTAATTTGTATATCAATATTTTTAAAACCATAGACACAAACCATTTGGATAAAAAATATTGACAAAGTATAATAAGAATTTTTTATGGGGTTGGATCTATGATTCGAATAATAATGTAATTTAAAAAAGTGTATAAAAATGAAATTCACTTTCAATTAAATTCAATTCTCGATCTCAGCACCTTTAGCAGTGTTACAGACTGACATACATCCTAGGTAATTATGTAGTTAGATTCTTGTTACAGATAACGATTAAATATATATGCTGACTCCTTTAATTAATTATATCTACGTTATTCTATTGGACACATATGCTAGAATGTAAATAAATACTTTCCATTCAATATGTATGCATTAAATGTAATGCTTGTCTGATTTACTTTTCTAGTAATGTACAATTTTAATTTTTAGCGACATTTGCACGATTGTTTTACAATTTATGGCACATTCACCTGTGTAAGTTTCTCCTCCAAATAAAAAAAAATAAAAAATAAGGTGCTGTTGGTACATTTCTCACTGAATATCGAACCATTGTCACGTTCCGGAAGAACTAACCCCAGCCGTCGAGAGAATGGCGGAACCCCTTTTCCATTTACGGCAATAAAAAAAGAGGAAAAAGTTAAGTTCTCGATAACCATTTCCACTTTCGCTCCACTACGCCTGCCCCGGGAAAACGATAAATAAACGACAGTTTCTCGATTGGCGACCGAATCACGCTAGTGTGACTAAATTGACTTTCCCCTACCCTTCAGATGTCGTTCTAATAGTTTTTATTTGTCCTGTTGATTTATATATATAGCATATATGTATATTGCTGCTTCAGGGTCGATAAAGAGCTCATAGCGCTATTTCGGTTCACGCTCGTTAAATAAGCCTCGTAGTCTCCTTATGGGCAGTATTTATTATTAGTCGAGAGCGAAGTTGGGCTGGGTGTTTGGTTACGTCTTCCGCTGTTGCCTCGCATATCCGGAAATGCAGTTGAAACTTCCTCTTAAGAGAAAGAGAGGGAGAAGAAAAAATAAACCATCACCCTGCGAATCGCAAATGTACTCTTTCCTCTGCTCTCAGACTGGGTGGCTGCCTTTACCCCTTTCTCTCCTTATCGCCGAATGGAGTTCCCTTCCTCGTATGCACACCACATCCCCACACTCTTTTTGAAAACAAAGAAAAAAAATACGGCATCACGGAATCCTCTCCTCTTTATTTTTTTAATTTTTCTTTCAACGTCTGCCGGACTCCCCGCCTTCCTTGTTTCGGAGGCACGAGCATCGTCATGTGCTCGCCTGCTGACGGGTAGTCGAGCGTCCTATAATAGCTACCCTCCCCCCAGCAGAGAAGCAGCAATATGGGAGCAGCAGCGCTCGGTCGCCGAGCTGCCCGACCTCCCCGGGCGTTGACTCCCGGCTCGGCAGGGCCAAAAAGTGGGAGGGAGGGAGAGGGAGACTTGGCAACGCCGCGCCAATCGTTAGTTCCCTGACCTCCACAACGTGCACGGCGGGACGGGGCCCCGGCTGGGTTTGGTTGGCGGGCGGCTCAGCGTCGTCGCCCCGACACGTTGCTAGGATACAACAAGCCCTGCCGCAATGGAAGTGCAACGGCCGACTTTCACTCGGGGAAAAGTGAAAACGGCCAGAGTGTGTGTGTTGTGTCGTTGAACTCTTGTCCGTTTGGGCGGGAAGGAAAGGAGGTGTGGCAGGGGATGTTTCTCCCGGGGAGAATGGGGCAGTAAGATGAGATACTTTTCTATACAACTAAATACTATTGCCGATATTTTTCGCGAGGGTACTTGCTCTTGACGTTGGGAGTTTGGGGGGAGGATTTATTCTAGGGCCGATGCGATATTTGAATTTAATATCGCTTTGAAATGCAATTTTCAATATCGCCTGAAATTTACGTTTTCAAGCGAGAAGTAGTGGAAGCATTGTGTTATGAAATAGTCTGTTGTAATTTTGCAAAAATGTATTATTTTTTTTTACAAACTCGACGTGTGTTTTCTCATCATCCTCAGGTAGAGACTTTCTCTACCAGAGGATGATGTGAAAACGTCGATATTCGACGAATTACAAAAAAAATGTAGAAATTTACGACTAAGACTCATTTATCACGTAAATATCGCATCTTGATATAAATTACATTTTCCATCGCAAAAGGACGCCTTGTATTGTTTTACAATGTTCATCTCCTTTCATGGAAAAGTGTAATATATTGTATTTCATCGTGTACTGGCTCGCAATGATCAAGCTTATCTGCTCATAGTGTATGGCAGGGGGTGTTTCTCCGGGAGGAGGGAGTTGGACAAGATGGTAAAATTAGAAGGAATTTTTTTAGATAGTGCTCTTAACGTCGGGCGTGGGTAGTTTTAATACTCTAAGGCCGATGCGATAGTTATATTTTAATTAAACATCGTATTCATCCGTTTTGAGGTATCGAAAGGTTTTTTATAGGTAACAGATACTTGCACATTACCCATAAAAAATGAAAGTAATTGGACATTCATTTACCACAAATATTGTATATTTGATATAAAAAAGAAAAACTCAAATGACATGCATTCATCATGAACAGCATCATTTTTAATGATCGAATACAGTCGGCTGAATCGGCAAATGGACTAATCAAACGCCGCGGAATATTCTTGTTCGTCGCACTTAATGGCAATAATTATTTGCGGGTATCCCTGCATGTTGCAACGATAGGGTAAAATGAAATATCGCATTTCGATATAAGTATGTAATATTTTGCTTCGCAAAATGACGCGTTCTATCGCTGTACAATATCTTCTTTCATACATTAGTGCACTATATCACGTTTCATTGAATAATTATCGCATTGTATCGACTATCGCTATACAATATCTTCTTTCATAAAATAGTGCACTATATCACGTTTCATCGTATAATTATTGCCTTGTATCGAATTTTTAAGCTTTGCGTCGTATAGTGTATGGCACGGGGTGTTTCTCTGTGAGGATTGAGTAGAACTGGATGGAGAGACTATGGATTTTTCACGATAGTGCTCTTCCACTGATACATCTACATAATACCCTGGAAGCCACATCAAGGATGTGTGGCAGGGGGTGAGTTATTATCTACATCATATTATAATAAGGTAAATAAAACTATGGGTATTAATGCATTAGCTAAAACCTGCAAATTCTTCTTTCGAAGTTGAAAGAATCGGGTGGGGGATACATTCTCGAGTAGATGCGATATTTAAATTAATGTATCGCATATCATTATTTTTAAAAATTCCAACGCAAAAGATACGTTTTTTAAGGTTTCGCGCATGGTATTGTACGTATTTTTTAAATATTATTTTTCATTATCTCTTCTCCCTCCGCTTGAGGGATGGGTTGGTTTTGACTTCGGTATACGGCTTATGGAGTTGAGGGTTCAGTTAAACCCCTCTTTCTAATTCCTAACATTACAATTGGAATGAACATAGTTCATGTAACAGGAAGAAAATACGGAAGAATTACGAGGATTTTTTACGAGGGTGATCTTAACGTCAAGAGGGTGGGGGAAAGGTTTATAATGGGGTCGATGCGATATTCCAATAGAAATATCTGGAATATCTCTATACAAACATTTCAACTCAAAAGAGGCGTTGTAAAGCTTATCGAATTGAACTGTGCATCTATTTTTCCGCATTGAGCATTATATCGCATTTAATCGCTAATCGGGAATGGAAAGAGGGTTTATTCTTGTGTCGAGGCGATATTTTAATTTAAAGTTTAACAATCTCATCTCGACGCAAAGATATTGCATCACAAAAGACGCGTTACATCGGATTAAATTGTGCATCTCCTGTGGTAGCATAGTGCATTATATCACATTTCATCTTGTATCGACTTGTGTTGTGTATCGCATGATGAAGCTGTGCATCGTTTAAGACATGGTATCGTGGAGCATCGCATGCGGCTGATATCGCGTTGTATAGCATACCGTATGATTCCATTGGGTTGCATATTTGAATAATGTTGCAGTGCACAGTATGGTGTATATCAGGATTAAGGGCTACACCGCATATCATATGATATCGAATATCAAATAGTTCGATGACACATTGAAACGTACGTCACGTTTGGACCCACATCGCATTGCGTAGCACGTCGTATATCTCGTCATACATCGATTGATATCGCATCAAATCGCAATGCGATACATCGTGTAACCCTTTCGATAAATATCGTATTTCGATATATGCGAAATATTTTTGCACTTCGTTCTCGATGTATCGCGATGTATCGCATGTAGCCGTAATGTATGGTATGGCGGCGCGCGCGGTCGTAATGCCGTCGCGGCGGTTTTACCCTTATTACATCTCATCCACTCCCTAAGAATGTTTCGGATCGGATAAGGGAAATAATATTTTTTTCTCGTGGCTTCGAGCCATCACTCGTTCAGCCCTTCTCGTGCCTATCCGTGTAAGTTCGTTGCATGATGTCGTCGATTTGTTTTTCAAATGTTTGTTTATTTGTTCATCTCGTCAAACCCATTGTTGTACGGTCTTCAGTTTTTCTCTTCCACGTATTGAGGAAGAATGGAGGCTAAGCTCGGAGATGTGGTTTTTCTCGGCGAAATAAATTGAGCGAATTCATTTTTTTCCGCACTTCTAGTGCCACCTTTTGTCTTTCTAGGTCGTTTTAGATTTTGTTCGGAAACCCATTTCTCGCACTGTAATTTTTTTTATTTTCCGAGTCGAAAACATTTGCATCAAATTGAAAAGCGATGACGAGACGCTTCAGTAATTATGTTCATAATATCTACATCTGCGTGATGTCTTGCCAGCCTTCTGAAGGGTGTATGGATGGGAGCGATTCCTCACCAGCTCTGACCGTTGCATTCACTATCGTATTGCTATTCGTAATTTCACTAAGTATACTGTAAAGTAACATAGATGTAGGGAGATTTCACGTGTAATACGATTGAAACTAAATACACATTCACCACGGGAACCAATTGTTGTAGAGCAGTCGTGCTAAGAAACAAAAGTTATCACAAATTTACAATTCTGTTAATTTCATTCATGCTAGCATGCAAAAATTATTACAAAATTACAAACACGTGATACTTCTGGAGTAGGTTAGTTGGTGGAGGTGTAGGGGAATATAATTAAGTACCTACGTTGTATTTAAGCACCATAAACAAAGACTGTGGAAATAAAGTTATTCAATTATTTTTAAACACGTTGAAATTTCACGATGTAATGCCTGAATTTTGTATGTACAAGGTAGGTGGTTGGAAGGAGGTACTGAGGGGAAAAAGGATACGTAAGGCCATGATGGAGGGAAGGAGGTGGTTGAGGAAGTGGAAGAAAGGGCTTGGGTTCACGAGAGTTAGGACGTTGAAATGAAGATAGTAATCCTCCTGTAAACTGACTTTATGAGTCAAAACAAATACTAAATTACACATTTTTATTTATTTGGTTTAAAAATCATACTTTCGCTGATGAAATGGGTTACCTATTGGAAATCAAAATTAAGGTACAAAATATGCAGATTACTCCACTATTATATTATTAATGACCACATTTGTCCCGCCATAGGAGTCAAATACTGCGCCATTTATATGGAACTACTGCATTTTTACTTCAATTACGGCAGTAATTCGCTAATAACTTTTATAAATCGGTGGTAAGAATCGTATACTTTATTTTATTCAATTTCTCAGGACTTTTCACTTCTCATAAGCAATTTCAATTAAAAGCTTATGTATGCTTTATCGTTCAAACCGACGTTTTTCTGCTATAAACTGAGAAATTTCCATAAGAGCCCATGATAAAATCTCCACTTTCAAGGCTGAATTACATTAAAACTAGATTGAAAACCCTATTTTTTTCCATTTCAGCTTACAAAACGCATTTCAATTATGCTATAATTTAGTTTTCAGAGTTTCAGGAATAAATTATTTAAACCTTAACCGTTAGGTTACCCTAATGATAATAATTTTCTATCTATCCATTTATCCTTTATGCCGAAAAATGACTGCTGCCAAACTCACCAAATCCACCGAATAACCAACCCACCGCGTTTTGAGTCGACCGTGGGTGGCAGCCGGGAAATCACTGGATTGCTGACTAGCGGTTAAAGCGGTTATGAGCGTAGCTTCTTGAATTGGCTGATCTACTTGACTTAGTGATTGATGCAGTTCAAGTTTTGTAGCCTTCGTGATATACAGTCACTACCGCCCCAACTTTTACTTAGTAGTCATAAGAAAAGCGCTATAAATGCGCTTACTGTGATCTTTTTATGGCGAGGTCCCAAAAATGTTGGCAATTATGTATAACGAACTATGTGCCGTGTTTTATGGGCCACTTTACTTTTTTCAGCAATTTATATGCATTTTGAAAAATCATTAGCACTATTTTAGCGAGGCATTTTAGTCAATCGTTTGGAAACTTTTTGATAAATTGTTGAATGCATGTTCATCACTTTCTTGATGGATATACGTGCTTTGACACCAGATTGGATGCAATAAAAAGACAATTTGGCACAAAGAAATCATAGAGATGATAAAGAGATGATGCAAGAGATGATGATGGCGAAAGTGGCTTCACCCTCACTTATGCACGAGCATAGGCAACGCCACCTCTGGCGCTCTATACAATTATAACCCCTCAGGTTGACCTCGTCTTCGAAAAGATGGCGGCGGGCGCAATGCACCGCCATTAACTACCCCCTCCATCAAGCCTTCTTCCCAACTCCGCCACCGCCTAATTTCTTATTCACGGGTCATAAAGATGCGGCAGTCGTTTCAGCGGCGAGAAAAATAAGTCACGCAACGCAGACTCGTCGTGCCATAAAGTTCGCGGTGATCTCACTCAACCGACGCAACCTTCGCTCATAGGGGAGGAGGGTGGAGGTCGTCCGTATTTATAAATTTCGTGACTTGAACGATTCTCCTTTGTTTGAACAATCCACTGGTGTCGTCGCCGTCCTACTGAACTCGATGCCTGAGCGGCGGCGGTTCAGATGTGCTCTCCCCGTTCTCTATGACCTATCCCGACAGTGACCGTAGAGATAAATTTACGACCGAGCTCGAAAGTTCTCGATGCAAATTGTGAATTGGACGATTACGGGACGCATTACGTGAAGCGTGCTGGGATTGCGTAGAGGAGGGTTTACACTGGCAAGTTACTTGCGCAAGTAACGTGCAGCAAGCGACTTATGACGCACATTGCACGAATAGTCTACGATTATATATTTCAATGGACTCTTTTTTCTAGCAATCTGCATCGCCTTTTCCATTGGATTGACGCATTTTTAATTCAATTATTGCTGTTATTTGCAAATAGTTCAAAAATTCAGATGGATAAGTATCTATATTCTATTAATATTCGATTACCTAAGAGAATTCACGTCTCATAAACAGTTTTCCACGAGTGTGACTGGTTTATTAGGTAAAAAATACAATTTTCCCCATATTTCACCCATTCTCAGGAAGGGTTTACACTGGCAAATTTACTATGGAAGTTTCTCGCAGCAAGTGAATTTCGGCTTACATGCACGTGTAATTGGCTCTGAAAGTTCGCTTGCAGAACTTATAAAAGTTTCGGAAAGTCGCTTGCATAAGCGTATTGTTGCCAATGTAAACAGCAACCAATCTGCATCTGTAATAACTTGTGAAAATATTTTCGTCCCCTCAAGCTCTTGCAGATGAAACTTGCAGAAATATCTTGCCAGAGGAAACCCACCCGAAGGAATACGTTCAAGTCGAGGAAGTTATGAACTAGTGGTGCTATGTAGTAGGTTTGCGCCTGGCCTTCATGTTGGTTGGTCAGCTTTTGTCTCATCTAAATTGGCTCCCCTATTTTTAACGTAGTTTCGAGTCTTCTGAAAATACATCAACACTAAGAACTGCCGTTCGGTCTAATTTCATCGTGAAATTCGGAAATCAAGTTTCTCCACACAACAGCGTTCCTATGCCATGCCGAATATCTCATTAAACCTACGAATGGCAACGGTTATCCTCATGGATGAATGACTGAACACAACATCCATTCAAGTTTCATTGATTACCTAACAATAAGACAGAGAATTTATCTATAATTTTGTTAACAATTATTAAGGAAATCTTCCAGTTAAGATGCTTTTAACTGGAAGAGAGTAAAAAAATTTCTGGATTTTTGACGGGCTTATTCTAAATCCTTTTACTATTTTATTCTTCAGCTCGGTATAAGTTCTACCTCTCTTCAACCAGTCCATTAAGTGCATTCTATTTTTTTCCTTTCCCCATCTAACTACATCCTCCCCTTATTCCCGGCCTTCAGCAAACCTTTTAGCATCTTCACCTCTTTCACCGCCTACTCTGCATTCTCCTAATTCTCTCAAACATCTTCCTTCCCCACCTACCACACTAAGCACTTATTCGTTTGTGTTCCTTTTCATCCGTCAACTGCTCCAATCTCCACCACACCCACATCTCAAACGCCGGTAATCTGTTCTCGTTCTCTTTTCTTAGGGTTCACGTTTCTGCCCCATACAACGCAACACTCCATATTAAACTCTTCGCCAGCCTCTTTTTTACATCCTTACAAAAGGTCCTCGTCATGATCGACCTACAATTACTGAAAACTTCTCGAAAAACACTTTTTCCCTGATTTTCCTCCTGTTTTTGCTATTACTATGCCCATTTTCCTTCAAAGGGAAGGATTTTCATAGGGTTTTGGGGAAGGATGGAGAGAAACCCGGCGTAGGCATTAGCGTACTCTCAACGAAAGATGCACGTCTGACGGACGGGGTATGACATTGTAATCCCGTTAGATGCGGATACTTGGCATCAATTTAAAAAAATAACTTGATTGTTTCTGAGGGTCATACAGGCGTATTGCTAGCGTAAGAATGTGCGCTGCTTCAATCGTTGGAGCAGAAAACTTTATATTACAAGAATCGAACCGCCATTTGGCTGTTTTGCATCACCAAACTACACATTAAGTCCCCAAAAATGAAATGTGCAGCTCTGAGTAAATTATCCATAAATGTAAAAGGGGCGTATCCCAATTATTTCAGCAAAAAAGTTATCAATTATTAGTAAATTACAATTGCTTTATATGTAATCGCAAACTCTGGGATTAGGACGGCAGTGAATTTTAACTCTTTGAGTGATGGCCATTTTATTTTTTTCCGCTGCAGCAATGCTGGCTATTTTTACTAATTAGTGTGAATTTTTATAAAAATTTCCGTAAAACGTAGAAAAATGCATATTATAGGGCTTTTTAGTTTATACCGTCAACATAGTTGAGTGATTCCGTCTAGATAGATTATATAGTTTGAATGGAAGTTAAAAATTTTTATATGATGCCTTTATGCTAATTTTTATATGATACATGCCAAATATTTGTAAAGAATTAAAGAAATGTAATATTACGTTGCCGGCAGTTCTCGGGACATTTACGACAACGTAATGTTTCCTCGTTACCTCTCAAAGCGTTAAGAGCTTTAGACTAAAACAATATTGTTGGAGAATTATGCTGTGCGGATAATGTTTCTGGTGGAGACCAGGCCCAATAATGCATTGAATGTGCTAAGAGATGGTCGAGGCAAATAGTCAAAATAAACGATTGTGAATGAATGCTCTTGGAGCCGATATCAATCGGAAACTGGAGTAATCGACATTATCACTGACCGATTACGCGTAGATTAAACATTATAAGGAGAGAGTGAACTTATAACACAAATCAATTACCATTTGTAGACAAGGAGCAATGACGAGTAAAAATAACTTAAATGTAACCGTTACCGGTTCCCATAACTGTAAATATACATTTATATAGTACCCTTCAAGTTACTTCAAGGGTGTATGGCAGAGGAAGAGTTTTCGCCGAAATGTATTCATTCATTGGTCTTTCAATCCTGAGATTGATCGACTGCAGCCCTCCATCCTTCACATTACTTTCAAAACACTCCTAAAAGTGATTCTAAGTATTAATTACCTGTGCTATTTACCGCATAGTGCTCATGTAGGTATCGGGAATCCACTGAATCTCTAACATCACCGGGATTCGATCCTGGGCCCTCTGGATGGGAAGCCAGTAATTTAGGCACCACACCTAGTTAATCCCCTCACCCGTGTAGATCCACTGCTATTGGCTGCATGAAAGAACTTCAAAAAGCCGGAAGTAAGAGTTTAAAGCAATGCCGTAAATCATTGCGAGTATCAAGAAAAAGTGGTTCCCATTGCCTGCTCCGCCAAGGAGAAACTTCTTTTGCACTTGCGTGCTGCATTGCATGCCGCAGTTTAGTGAGGCAGGTATACTCGGGTCCGTCCGGACATAAATACTAGCTCCTTGCCGCCGCGCCGGGAAGTATTCCTGGGCCCGTAGATGACGGGGTACTTTATAATGCGGTACTAGTCGCGATTTGCCCTTATCTCTATTCTGCCAACCATTTCCTCTCAATATTTTACTAGAATATCGTGTATGTTTTAAGGAAAAATCATTCGTTGTAGCTCATGATCATAAAATATTTTTCATCCGACAGCTCTAAGTCGCTTTAGATGTGAAGATAGCTTAAATTTTATTATTAGGTGTATATTACAATAGACTGCAGGCGTGGATGGAGAAGGTGCGGTGGATGGAAAGGTAGACAAACGAGGAAGTCCTTGGTATGTTGGGTGAGAAGAGAAAACATCTGGAGGAGATTAGGAAGAAGCAAAGTAGGTAGTTGGCAGATGTAATGAGGGGCGAAGGCTTGCATAAGGATGTAATGGAGAGGAGGGAAGCGGGGAAGGGGAAGATAAGGAAAAGGTTTCATGTACGGGATGAAGACGGGTTGGAAGTATGCTGAGATGGAAAAAGAAATAATGCTTGGCATAAACATGTAAAAATCTAGAGAAATTTCTCTTGCTTACTTTTATTTAATTCTACCTTAACCGGTAGAACACCTAGTAATATTAATAGTTCTTTTGCCTAAACCATCCTTAAAAAGTTATTTGGCTTAACTGAGATTTAAACCTTGATATTTCTTATAGCTTTCAGTTTTGCCGGCCAGTTAAACAACCAATGGTTGTTACTTGATGTTAGTTACACCACCGAGGCCAGATATATAGCCAGGGTTTCAAGTTCCGGTTGTCGGATGATTGTTTCATGCTGAATTACTACGTGTTGTTGTCATATTTCGCGACCGTGAACGCGACTGCTTTCGGTGTTAGCTGTTGCAATTATCACACTGAATTTTCGTTTTCAAGGTTGATTCGTAATTCAAGCCCGAAACAACGGATTTTCTCAACTTAATAGCAATTGGAACTGAATGCCAAAGCGAGTGTTAATGACAATTGGATTTTGACTGACATTGACAGAGTGAAAACAGCACTCAACTGAGAGTGCCCTCCAAATAGACATAATGGAATTCGTACAAGTTAATGTTTCTGGCTTTACTTTGTGCAAATGAATCGCATTTAATGATTTATCGCTCAATGTGAATTCCACGCTTATTACGGCATGATTTCGACATCTATGATTTCATGAAAAGTCCTTGATAGTGACAGAGTATATTTCGAAGTCATAATCGCCGAAAATGAAAAATAAGGAATTCACAAAGTGATAAGTCATATTTCATATGATGGAATTAAGGCTCATTATTTTCTGGCATTTATTTGGGACCCAATTCTCATTACATCAATCGCAACATGAGGGGGGGAAAATTACCCCTGGTATTCATCTACATCTACATACTACCCTACAAGCCGCCTCAATAGGCGTGTGGCGGGGGGTGTTAGGACACCAGCCGTTTACATATAAAAAGGAAACGCTCTAGTGAAATTACGCCTAGTATTTATTGAAGTCCCTTATTGTTCGGGGGAAAAAAGAATTCCCATACCTGTCCGTTCGTCAAAATATCTCTCTTAATTTATCGTTTCTGTCGGACCTGGAAATATAGTGGGGTTCTAATAGGATGTTCTCCGTGTCGCTCTGAAAGATATCTATTCTCAATTGTTCAAGCAATCTAAGCCTAGCGCGCAGCCTCCGAGTCTCTAGCGGCTCCCAGCCTAATTCGTTTAACATCTGTGTAACGCTGTCTGTACGCCCGTAGCAGTTTTTGACGAATCGCGCAGCTTTCCTTTGTATTTTATTAAGTTCCCGGATTAAGTCTTTTAATGTATTATTGTTGGTAACGTGTACATATTTTTACTAATAACGCAGTTGCAGTTTGTAGATTATATTCCGTCTAGTGAAGTATTTTTCTGCTTCTTTTGGTGCCATGGGCTGACTTGGCTCGATTTTCTATTTTTTTAATCAAGGTTTATAATAATAGAGAAGATCACACAAACACACATTTACCCTCTATAATATTGCATGTGACCATTAATTTTAGGATATGACGTAAATTTCGAAAGATTCAGACGGTTTTGTGAATGGTGATATTCTTGTGATCATCTTTTGCCATTATTTTTTTCAACATTTCAAGATTTAAAGCGTCTGTAAAAAATCTTGAATTATGATTATCGTATTTTGATTTTGTTTAAAATTTTTGGGAACCACACGAATACTTTATAGCAGTTGTTTTGTTCCCCCTGTTGGTGCATTTTAATGTCAGGATCTTCTTTTTAGTTCCTCATTTTTTCCAGCATATAGATGTGAAATGTGGACATCTTAAAATCTCGTGCATTATTCCCGCTAAAACAGTGATTGTTCTTCATATGACTAGTAACCACAAAGAATCAGGCATATAGTAAATTTCTCTGTAGTGTGTGTGAATTAATAATGGCTCTCTCATGCATATTTTGTTTACAGCTGGCCAATCAAATAGCAAGTAGTTGCTCGTAATGATCGATTGATTGATTGAATGTGAGTTTCCCTCTCAATTTTAGGTTCATATTGTCATTTGTGAAATGCCAATATGTATCAAATTATTCAGTTGAATTCCCAAGGGTCTAATGGCCGCAATGCTCTCAGCGATGATTATTAAAATCTTGTGCAGCATCATCGTAATTAGTCGTTCAATCCTTTGATTGGTTGACTGCGGCCTTGCCCTGCTAACATTTTAATTTCCTTGCAGGTCTTTTGTTTCATGCCCCGTTTTAGTTGGCCTAATCATCTCCCCCTGGGTCTTCTTTAAGACCTTCTTATCATCTAATTTCGCTTCTTTTATGTTCCTTACAATTTCGTACTGTCCCAAAATGTGGCTTATCCATCTGGATCTAGTCTTCCTGAGAGTGCACCATATGATTTTCTTCTCTTCTATTATTCTGTACACCACGTTTCTTATCCAATCCGTCCGTTTACCTTCAGCATCCGCCTTCAACACCTAGTTTCAAAATCCTCAATTATCTTATCTGTACAGTTTTCCTATGGTCCATGTCTCTGAGCCACCTCCTCCGCAACGTCAAAATCCTCGTTAATAGAGTTAACTCACTGAGTAGATTGAAAGAGGTATTTGAGAGACTAGAAAAGTGAAATTATTGGCATCAGGTTACTTTTATGGAAACAATGAAATTTAATCCAATTTCCACCGCGAAACAATAATTGAGTACTGGCTTAAGTTCATGATTGAGTGGATCGAAATTTTTTTTTCCCCAGGCATTCCAATATCGGAATAAAATAGCATCGAACTACTGTAATCTGAAGATAATTGAAGTGAATACGGCTTCCCTTGTTTATCGTGAAAAAAATGGAAAATCAAAGATGCGTAGTCATATAGTTCCAATCATAGCGAAAGAACTTGATATGATATTGGATACTCAAGAAACCTTAATACTTTAAAATGAAAACATTAATTAGAAATAGTTTGCGCATAAATACATCGCCCCTGAAATTTTCTTTCCCCGAATACTTTGCGATGATAGAGGTGTGCGCTAAAATTTGAGCGTGACATTATAGGTTACTACAGAGCGAAATAGAGTGATCCAGTTTTCAATCCCTTATCCAAACTATTGTTCTTTTATTGTGAATATCGCACATTCTTGTAGCAAACTTAGTATTGTAATTCCACCTACACCAGATTTATCTACGCACCTAATTAGATCAAAGAAAAAGTTGTAAGCGCACTTCTGAAAGATGTGTTTCCTGGCTTACTTTCGGAAAGAATTAGCAGCCATAAGCAGAAATTAAAAGTAAGTCCGAAACAAGGTATATGACTAAAAACAATTCGCGGGAGTTCAAATATAAAAGGGATTGCAATGCCACAAAAATACGAGATAACAAAAATAAGTCGAAATTGCGATAATTCTTAACATTAATGATTACGCTTGCAATTTAAACAATAGTAAAAACGAGTCCATATAATTTCCAAGATGCCATAGTTAATTCTTATCATTTTACCCTATATTGGTTCAGTTTTTTTTCTTGCAATCATTTACTGTTTCTGGAATTAAGTTTGGAGAAAACCCAAAATGCACACCGTAGAAGTTGCTTTTACGAATGTTTTTCTTTTAATTAATCGCGCATGGTGCGTGATAAAATCTGGCTGAAAGGGAATTAAGAAATTCAGTAATGGCGGTGAAGCAAAAGGGAGACAAACCTTACACGATACGGGTCCTTATAAGATCGCCTAAGGCGCCCACACACGATCGTGCAAGCTACCCACCCCAGCCTACCACCGAGCCAAGCGTCGTGCAAAGCGTCGAGCCCAGAATGCTAGGTGTCGTCCACACACTGTCGAGCCTGTGACCTAGCATGCTGGGTGTTCATAACCTCGCCTAGTCATACAATGTTTTCACATGTATATGAATCTCCGAAACAAGCCTGCATCACCAAAACAAGCCTTCTCATACATTGTCTCTATTCTCTTGCGTGCGTTCCGTCTACTGCGGTGGTGTAGTAGAGTGGGATTTTGTTTACATGTGACGGGGGCGTTTCCCTTTCTGATCTGGCAGCCTCGTCCCCTACCCCGAACTAGACCCTTCTGCCTCTCATCGGAAAACTTTCGGCGGCCTAAACTTGTAAAGTCAGGTGGCGGTAGGGCGAGCGGCACGACGGTTAACCACACACGGTCCAACATGCTGGGCACGTTGCTAGGCTGGGTGGTGCAGCCGTGCCGTGCGGCGAGCCCAGCATTTACGGCGTGCATGCTAGACTGGAGCACACACATGGTCGAACATGCTAGACGAGCCGCTAGGACCGTGCTAGCTAACTAGCCGCACGTCCAGCATGCTAGATCGTGTGTGGGGGGCTTAAGAGGCGTTTGAAATTATTAGGAGCTCGGAGACAAAACTCAGTCAAACTTAGTTTAAATAGTCAAGATATGAGGTGTTTTCCTCGAAAATATATTAATATTGTTGCCTTCAGACGTAGACTTGGACTAGAAGAGTATCGGGGATAAAGCAAGCCCAATGAGATATCGATGTTATGGAGTAAAGTGATATTTATTTTGGATTCGTCAGTTCATTAGGTATTATTCAGCTCCCTTGCGTGAAAAAAATATTGCGATAGCAGAACACACTTCTATCTTCTCTTAAAACATTTTCTGTTTAGAAACTATCCACGTAATGAATTTTAAACTAAGGAAGGGAGTAAAAAAAGGCCGCACTCATAGGATTCCAGAGTGGAAGGTGGGCACAATCGAGATATCAGCCTGCTTAATGATCTTCATATTATATTATATGATATCTTTGGTTCACTGTTAATCATCATCATCATCGGTGCATCTGTCCACAGACAGCTTTCAACGGTAGCGTTGTCCCCACAGTATTATGTCCTTGGCCTCTATCTTCATCTCTGCATAACTCCTACCTTCTTTTATATCCCTCAGCATTCCGTGCCTCCTCCTTCCTCTTCCTGTCTTCTCTTCTATTTTCCTTTCTATTATTAACTTCCGTAGGCCGTAATTCCTTAAAATATGTCCAATCCATTTTGCCTTTCTCTTTTTAATTTCTCTCAGTGTATTTCTTTATTCTCCAATCCTCCTTAGCACTCCTTCATTCGTGATCTTATCTTTCCATCCAATCTTCTCCATTCGTCGCCATAGCTACATTTCAAAGCTTTTTAAGTACTTATCTTCTCTCTTCTTCAACGTCCACGTTTCGCATCCATACGACGCAATGCTCCATATAAAGCATTTTGCAAATATTTTCCTAGTATCCATCTTGATGTTACTTGCTGTCACCAGTTCCTTAATCTTGCTAAATGCTACTTTTCCTTGCCCAATTCTGCTTTTAATTTCTTCAGTACAGTTGCCATTATGTGTAACTATACTTCCCAGGTACTTGAAAGAGCTTACTTGTTTTAATTTTTCTTCCTCCAGCCATGTATTTAAGGGACCTTCTGTCTTCGCTATTCTCATTACCTTAGTTTTATTGCTGTTTATTCTCACTCTTCTTCCTAATTCTTTCCATCATTTTCTGGAGTTTTTCTTCATTCTCTGCTATTATAGCCTGATCACCACCATATTTGATGGATTTTATTCTCTCGGATTCTCACGGATTATACTCGCTCTTAATTGAAGTTCAAAATTGAATAACAAAACGGTCACTGTCAAAAAAACGATAGTATCAGTACGAAACCTGCATTATTTCCATCCGCACGTCCCTCCGATTTTCTGCGCTCCGCATTCTCACGAAAATATTCGCTGTAAGAAGTGAACGCCCTTCCAAAATCTAAACCGTGAGCCATGTCATTCAATGCATACCAGGGTCCTTTACATGGAGGTATCAGAAAAAGGAATATAATTAAGCCGCGTTATCAAAAGCATAGAGTTAAGGCTAAATTTCACGCCATTTCACCAAAGCTAGGCGTTGAAAAACTGGAGCAATAAATGGCATAAAATAAGTTTCGAAAATGTTGACATTAGGTGGGAACATATTTACAGATCTAATTTCGCTACAGTGACTATTTTAGGCTTCTTTTCCTTTCTCTTTCAATGAATTAGCTCCTGTGAGGCAAAAAACTTTAATGCTGTCAAAATGCTTTCCGCTGCATGATAAGTTTTATATTTTATACATCTGTCTTAAGCGTCATAGATGTGGCTTATAAAATAATGTCGAAAAAAGCAGAAATACCGAGAAAGTAATGATGTTTTCAAGTAATAGAATTATTTGAATAAATCTAAATAAAATAATTCATAAATTCTCTTCGACATGATTCGATCTCTTCCAGCCTTTTCTAGAGAAAAAATGATGGAGGATGTGTCATTTGCAGCGGGATTATTCCCAGTACTCAGATGGAGACTTTCAATGGATATTTGAGTCCTGGCTTCTACATGGTAGCTTTCTATTATGAGAGAGATCGGGTGACTTTGGCCGACAGACCGATCGTTTATCTACTCATTTTCCCTCACACATAACCAAACGGGAGTCTGAAATCCAACCCATCTCCTCAGAAATCCCTAAGCAGGTCAAAATCGTCCCTCGGGTGGAAGTCCCTTATCGGCAAGTGAGTTCGGAAGGAGTTGTTCCGCTCGGAGAGTTTATTTCTCCCCCGCAGATCTCCCTTTTCTTCTTGTTGATTGTTTGTCGGGGGGGCCTTCGACAGGAGCTCGGGCACTTTGACCTTTCTTGGTCCATTGTGCCAACCCCATGCCTGTCTGCCACTTGCAGATAGGGGACAAGAGCATCACGGTGGAGCTATGGAGGAGTGACCTCCCCAGTACAGGTATAGAGGGTGTACTCCCTCTAACCTTCCCGGTATGAGTATAGCTCCCTCCGGCCTCCCGGTGGTCTGGAGGGAGTATCGCCTCACCATCCACGCCTTGTAGAGGTATGGAGGAGGGTCACCCATCAAACCACCGTCCGGGCCCAACGTTGCTTAACTTCGGTGTTCTGATGGGAACCGATGTTTCAACGTGGCTAGGCCCTTTGCCCCCCTTTTCTTCTTACTCACACTTCACAAAAAAAGAAACCTGGGCCCTCCCCTTGGAAATAATCCTTTTCGCAGGTCAAAATTTTCCTTCCGTGGGTGGTTCAACTCCCCCAGCTACGGGGAGGGAGGGCTCTCGTTCGGCTTGGAGAGGTTATTAATCCCCCTCTCAGCGGTGCGTGGTTCGACCACGTTGTCACATCGTCGTAAACTCGAGACTTAAAAATTTTCGGTGGTACTATTTTTTTAACAGAACTGTACATGAGTAGTACTATAGAGGAGATTGGGTGGATGGAAGTGGTTGTGAGGGGAGAAGGGTTGCTTAAGGCCGTGATAGAGGGAGGATTTTAGGTAAGAAGAGAAGGAAAAGAAAGAGAATAGGTTTTATGGACGGGAGCTGGAGGACGTATGATGAGATGAAGAAATAAATCGTGTTGGTAGATAGGGTCCTGCAAATGAGAAAATTCAAAGGAATTTTACTCACTTCCACTTAATCCTACCTTAACCGGTGGATTACCTTTATAAAATAATAATAAATTCTGTCAGGAGAGTATGTAATTGCAAGAATCCCGACCATTTCCCTCTCTCTGCCTTTCTGCCATTCATTGAGAAGACTATTATCCACATTCCCCCTCCCCACTGGCTTCCTCCCCTCATTGCTTTCCCCGAACACTTGTAAGTTCACCCACCCCACTTCTCCCCCTCACCCCATCCCTATGCCCTCCTCTCCACCTCTCAATGCACTCAACCCCTCCCACCCCCCCCCCCAGATCACTCTTTTCGTCCATTATTTCGGTTGACCCACATCTCAGCCGGGAGTGCATCGACCTCCCTCGGTGGCAGAGCGAACAAGAGCAATATACCCAACCCCTCCTCCCGCGCACCCTTTATATATATATCCTCCCCGTCTTCCACGCTAGAGAGCTCTACCCCTTCCCCTCATACCCCTCGCGAGTACACCCCCATTCCTCCTCCTCCCTCAGGGACACAGTCTCCTCCCCCACCCTTGTCTTTTCCACCCGTGACCTCGCCCCCCCCCGATTTTCAACCCCTTCCCTGCCCACCGCTCTCCCCACTGCAACGGCAAGGTGACGAGTTTAGCACGGCTGCTTCATTGGCCGCGTGAAGTGTATGCGATTGCATGTGGAAGGGTGGCGGAGTACTAGTCACGTCGAGTCCATCTCGAATGATACAGTGATGGCTGAATAACCATTGGTGAAAGAATCCATTTTTACTGTTTGAAAGCTGAATTTTTTAAACAACCCAAACGAAAAGTTGGAGTTCAGTATTTGTTTTCATTACTACGGTATCAAAGGATTCTTCTTAACCCATGACGGACCAGCGGTACCACATGGAAACGGTTGTTAGTCAAACTTGAAACATTTTTCCATCGAAAGCAGTTGATATCTTTTACAATCATGAGCAATTTTGTTTCAAGCAGATATTAATCAATACAAGGCCCTCATTGAACGGAGTCAAATATGCAAGATTTCTAATACATACCAATCAAAATTCATGTGCTTTCAAAATTTTGATTCCTGAAGTTAATGTTTTTAAATTAAGTATGTATAAATTCATGTTGGCAAAACGGTTTTATTGTTAAAGAATAAATTATCAATAAACAGGAAATGCCACCAGTGACAGCGGAAAGTGAAAATGAAGGGGAAACTGAAATGATTTTGTCTATTACCACTTGGTTTTAATATTAAAATAAAAACATTTACTGTGGTGAATATAGTAATTAATAAATTTCTTTCACGCTAACACATTACTTGCATCCTGGTTCCATTTTACAGTGCATATTTCAAACATTTTGTAATTCAATCAATTGAGTCCCTCATTGGTTAATGAGCGTTCCGAGCCAAATCTGTCGCGGAAACGGAAGTGGAAACAATTGTCTATTGGATTAACCGCTCATCGGAGACGTGTTAAGGGTGTGGTGATGAAAGTCGGTCCATGGAGGAATCCAAATGGAAGGAACTCAGGCTGCGTTCATCATCACGTATCAGTTCTCCCTGGGAAGCGATAGAAAATGAACCTTGTCGTTAGAAAATGAACATTGCCACATATAACGGAAAAAGAATCTCTGCAGCTCATTCAGGACCAGACGTTGCTAGCAGTAACACAAGTGAAACTGTTGTCCATAAAAATGAATCAACGCGGGAAAAACCCGAATAAAAGAAATTCATGTTAATATACATATACAAAATACACTGCAAGCCACCTCAAGAGTGTGTGGTAGGGGATGAGTAGTCACCAACATGCATTACGCAATACCCTATTAAAGTTAGTTCAACTACAACTATTAATTCATTTGCATAAATCGCTACTGTTCGTTAGGAGGTGAAGCCTCACAAGCACTACACTCTAGGTATGCTACCAATGTTAGAAGGACCGTTAGTATTTATGCATTTTGCAACTACACAAATGTACAGAGATTCAAGAGTTATGCTGAAAACATGCACAGAACAGGTTAATTTGTGAATACAGTACGGGTTAAGATACCATTTATAATTAGTGTTAATTATACTTTAAATCCATTAAATCTAAAATATACTGAATCATGCAGAAATCTAAGTCATGCGGTACATTTCAAGCGGGGTTAGGTGTGATTAATAATCATAAGTTATAAATATAATTACGAAATGTAGTCTTCCTAGAGGAATAATTCACATTTATATGCTTCCTTATATTATTTCGCTTTTATCGTTATTATTTATGCTTGCCAATTAAGTATTAGGTTGATACGTTAAGTACGTAGAACGAGGTCAAGTGTTTAACGAATAATGATTTAACATTATCGTGATGATAATAATGATTTAACATGATTATGCTTCAGTTTGACTAGATTTTTTACGCTTTTAAATATCGTTTATCACTTTTCTTTGTAACTGGAATGCATGGAATGTTGGTAATTGCTACATCACGAAACGAGTGATTTAGACGGGATTAAGAGAAGAAGAACGTATGCCGAGCTGAATAATGAAATACATACTGTCATGTACACGAGAACCGTCAGGTGTAAAAGATTAGAATAGGCAGACTTACTTCCATTTAAGCCTACATTTACTGGTAAATCACCTCTAATATCAATAATATTTTTCGTTCTTCCTAGTTAGCAAAAATCTTCCTCTCGCTCCAGGCTTTTTATGCCAAAGTATGACAGATACTTCGTATATTTGACTTTTACCTCTAAAAATTATTTTGTTCTGCTGCTTTTATTTATGCTTTCTCGGTCCTCATTAATTTTTCGTTACAATTCCTTTCCTGCTTCATAGACTCACCTATTGCTCACTTAGTTTATGGCCTCAGAAAGCGTTCGTTTTGCGTACTAATTGTGTTGCCCCCGATTGGCGAGTTGTAATTTTGACTTTCATAATGCAGGCTGCTGTCGCAGATCGCCAAATACAAATTGCATGCCGACTGGAAAATCGTCCGGGCGCGGGCGTGCTGAATCATTTCCTTATTCTTTTGGTCCTCGGGAGTTCATTGCAAAACACCGACTTCGCCGAAAGTCCAGGTTCATTTGCAATTCTGATTGGCTCAATTCCTTTTGTCTCCCCGAAGTATGCAGCGATTCAACCTCCAGGTTGGGGGGTTTGGGGTCAGTATCCTGGGACAATAAATGCGGCCGAAGTTGGTTCTTTTCCGTTAATTTCACTCGAATCTCGTGGAGAACTTGAATGTTGCGGTAGAGCAGTGCGATAGCTTTCGGCCTGGCAGCTAGAAAAACACAGGAAGAAACTAATTAAAAGAATCATATACTTACTACCTATTCCCACCGCAGCTTGAATTTAAAATTAGTTGTATAAGTTACAGAAGATACTTTCCCAGGTGGTTTTATGCTCAAAGTTCTATTTTTATCTTTTGCATTTGGAAATACGTGCCCGTACTGTAGTCCAGGGTTGGATCTACAAATTCTGCTCCCCCCCCCTTTAGAGAATTAGTAAAGGCTTCCCCTTTATGCAAAAGCACTGCCGTATACTGTCGGACCTTAAATCCTTGCATGTCACCATGACTGGCCAATATCGTACCAGCTGCCTCCTCTCTCCCCTAAGCGAATCTGTGATCCTCCCACACATCCCGAAATTCCGTCTTTTCCTGTCTCAGCGTTCCCTATTTTGCCGAACTCCGTCTCAAGTTTCACTAATACATAATGTCTCCTCGTTCGTAGTTCTATCTTCACCAACATGCACTACACTATATCTTCCTAAAGCGAATTAAACTACCATTTTTATTGTTTTAGGAAAAAGACTGCAAATACTTGTCAGGAGGTGAGATCACACCAACATGTGCTACACTGTATGCTACCAATGTTGTAGAAGCTATGCATGTATAAATACATTTTTCAAATACATTAGTAAACAGAGATACAAGAGTACTGCGTAGCTATTTAAGAGTTCCCCCTAAAAGACACCACCAGTCCCACCGAATGAAATTACGGAGCCATCATAGGCTATCACTGCGTCATCTCATCATGTCCCCTGAATAACATGGGGACTTTAATTGTAGTATAAAGTTACCCGCTGCGAGGGATACTTTGCATCACAATTAAAATAAATTGACGTGATAAAACATGATATTTTAAATTATCGTATAATTATGCTTTTATGTTTTTTTGCTATTTCTGCGAATAATTTTCATTCCAAAATAACCGGATTGTACACTTTAGCCCCTATTACAAAAAGGTTATTTTGTATGTACAATGCTATTTTTGGCTTAGGAAATTAATCATTTTGCTTATTTCGTAAACGGTTATTTATCATTAATAGTTGGCACATGCTACTTCTAACTTAAAATAATCTTTAAACATTTAGTATATAAAGATGCCTCTAGGATAACCGCCTGAAAGATACATATGAGGGATATACATGTTCATAACTACTTCATGATGAAATGACTCTGATTTCTTTCTGTAACATCACGGCATGCTACAAATATTCCAATACGCACCAAATTAAGCCATGAAGTGTCACTAATCGCCCACAAAATATTCTTCTAGACTCCCTAGACCATTTCTCCTCACCTTACACGCTCAATGAATTTCTCGGGCGAGTGAAACCCCAATCGTTTCCATTTGAGTTGGTTTCGTTTGTTTGTTACTTATTGTCTTTATTTCGTTCGTGTTGTCATTCTTTTATTGTTCTCCTGATATGTAGTTGTTTGTTTTAACTACACCAGCCTATGAAATTAGCCGTTGTGGATCTTTTGGTTGTTTAAAACGATAAATAAATGAGTGCGAAGAAATAAATTCGCAAAACCGTTATGTGATACATTTTAAAAGTAATTCCAAATAGACAATAATGACGTACAAGTAGCAAAAGCTAATTCCACGAGACACCTTGGGCCCCAAATACGTGCGCCCTCCTCCACATTGCGGCATTTCGCGGGTTAGGGACAGGTTTATTCACTCTTCCATTTAAAATAAAATAATAATTTAATGCAAAGAATCAATTTTAATCTGTGTTATTCAATAAACTGTTCAACGACAGAAGAACTTGCAATGTTTCCTTTGATAAATGTTTACTGTGACCGGTTTCAATGTTGAATATCGTTATCTTTGTCAAGCAACATCAAAGCAACAAAACCGAAACGAAAACGTATAACCTCGAAACCGGTCGTATTAAACATTTTTCTTTGGAAATATTGGTAATAATAGTTAATCTTGCGTTAGTTATACATTCTACAACGCCAGTCCTTAGACAACATCAATGAATCTTACTGAATGCCTCATAATAAATTAAAACCAATTACAATTTCACAGATTTTACATATTATACAGAACATCACATTTTGATGAATAGCGCCTCATATGTGTATTCCACCCTTAGCTTTGCTAAATTCTCCCCAGTGGGGAATTCACCACTGGTTGAAATTCCCTAATTTAAACTTATTGTTAGCTTAACCATTAGATTACCCTTTATAATAGTATGGTTCGTTTATTTCGAACTCTCGGCCTTCGCACTGAAGGAACGTTACAACGTCTGTGGTGGTTGATGTAACCGCGCGGGGTAGGTACTTCCTCGGCAGGCCGAACTTTCGAAACAACGCCGCAATGTCGTTGACTCCTGCTCCTTTGCTGCATTGTATTAGCGGAGACGGGCGCGCGGTCGTAACCTTCGTCTCAACGCGCCGTGACTTTCTCCGCGAAACGGCAGCGACTCCAGAAACGGCACAAAGGGACTCAAGCGTGGAACTAGCCCGTTTTTTCTTCCTTCTATGTCGACTTCGCTTTCGTACGAAAATGCATCTGGCATAAGAAGCCTTACCTTGCGTAACGTGCATTGTCCAGAGTTTGCGGCGTTTAGCCATTTAAGGAAAAGGTCGCAGGATTTCCTTAACGTGGAAGCGTTTCTAATTCAAGTTTTCCGGAAAGTTATATGGCTTTTTTTACAGAGTGAGCGTATGGCGTGAATGCATCTTTATCGTGCACTATTCACTTTCAAATTAACTTTAAAATAAATAATGGGTTCCCTAAACTTAAAAATGAATAGAGAAAAATAAAACTGAATCGTGCGTTCAATTGTGATCACTAATGTCACGTATCTCTCGTCTATTTTGTAGTAGCTGTGGGTATCTGGAGCTCCTCTATGAATAAAGTAGGTATTCGTCAAAGATGTCCAAGCTTGTTGATGTATGGTCCACTAAAATCGTGTTTGTCGATTGTACGTGAAATATTTATACTTCCAAACAAATAAAATTCGCTTTTGCGGTAAAAGTTGAGACGCGATTTAGAATTATGAAGTTAATGTACAGTTTTCTCATCCAATTAGGTCTCATATTATAAATTGTTTGCTAGTGGGGTGTTGTGTATAGCACATGGGCTGTGGGGGGTTATGGATCGAGCTATCGAAGACCCGCGTGACATCAGCCGTGAAGTACGGATTTTTCACGCTAACCTTTCCACCTAATATCCTATGAACACTTTCTTCAATTGCTCAAAGGGGTACTGAACCACTTCTCCTCCCAATTTCCGATGTCACACTGCAGCAAATAGACCAATCTATTTCAGCCGGGAGAGCAAGTGTCATTTCTTTCATAGTTTTGTTCGTTGTTTTATGTGAGAGAGGTATATTTTACGGAAGCATTACCAAAGCCGCGACACCCTCATGCAACAGCGCAGGTTTAAGTAATAAAAACACATTGAACCTTTGGAACAATAGCTTAGTGGAGTGTTTGATGAAAACTTTAGATACCTCAGGGTTTATTGAAACTGTATATAATGATTAGCATGTTGTTCCGGTCATGTGTAGCTTCATAGACTTGCGATAGTGTAAATTGATTTTAGAGTATCCGGCGATAATTTGTGGCAATGTGTGGCAGACAGCATTATCTCATAAACACTTTGTAATTTCCACAACAAGTTTATTTAACCGACCTAGGTTTCAACAAGACATTGTTATTATCAAGATACCTTGATAATTGCATTGACATTACCTTGAGATTTACTTGATAATGTCAATGTCTTGCTGAAACCTAGGTCGGTTAAATAAACTTGCTGTGGAAATTTACATTGTTTCTCTGATAATGCTGATAGTGTAAATTGCTGAAGGATATTCAGCGGTAATAGTTTGGTTTAAGCGCGTCATTAACTCTTTTGGCTCGAACTTCTAGTAGTTAGCATGTGTGCTTCTTACGGTACATTAAACGCCTTAATGGGCTTTAATAGACTTTGTTTAGTAATAATGACAGCGCGATAACTCTTCGTCTCCTCTTCCTAAACAATAGCACCATTGCCTCGACAATGACGTCAGTGCATGTTGGACGGGAAAATCTATATCGAACATATTTAACAAGCAGGACGCATCAGCTTCTAAAATATCACCTTTTGTAGGCGTTCAAGATGTGTGTGTGAAGGAGAACGGTCGGTGGACGGAAAGGAAGACAAACGAGGAAGTGCTTAGTACGGTGGGTGAAGGAAGGAAACTTAACTCGCTGAGATTAGAAAGAGGCAAAGTAGGGGGTTGGAAGATGAATTGAGGGGCGAAGATTAGCTGAATGCCGTGATAGAGGGGAGGATGCTGGGTAAGCGGAGTAGGGGAAGAAAGAGAATACGTTTTATGGGCGGGATGAGGAGCGGTAGGACGTATTCTGAGATGAAGGAATAAATCGTGATCGTAGATAGGGTCCTGCAAATGAGAAACTTCAAAATAATGAGAAAATGAGAAAAATTTTACTCACTTCCATTTGGTCCTACATTTATCGTACGTCCTCCAGCGCACGTCCTACTCAAGGTTAGAACGCATGCTGAGATTAAGGAAGAAGTATTATAGGTAGATTGGGCCCTGCACATGTAAAAATCTAGGGAATTTTTACTCACGTCCATTTAAACCTACTTTAACCAGAGGACTTCCTCAATAATAATCAAATTAACCTTTCATGCCTTTTTTAATTCTCGTCGTGTTCAGAGTCCTGATCTCGGAATGCGTACATCAACTTATTATATCAGTTTCCAAATCTGCCACTGAAAGACTTTGGTGCCACCTAAAGGAAAGTGCGAGGTCGATTAGGGGGGTTATTTTGTAATCTCTCAGACTCTTTGCGGGAAGGCGGGAGATCCGTTTCGCTCTCTTAATGATCGGATCACGATCGGCCAAGGTCCGATGGTGGTTCCATTTCACGTTCCTAACGATAAGTGAAATGGAACTACTGAAATGCGGAGCCAAATGAAACGAATCAAGAGTTGAAAGATACAGATCAAGAGTCGAAAGAGCGGACGAATCAGATAAACAGACCGGTAGTTCACCACTTGAGAGCCAAAGATGGTCACGTCGCCTGGGTGGCGGAGTTGAACAACGAAAAATTACGTAATTTACGTAATTACGTGGAACGGAACGTGGACAATGTTTTCCGAACGTGACTACAGTTCTTGCTCACGAGATCAACGTATCGTGGTGGTGTAAGCGCGGGAAGGACAACTTCCACAAGCGTTGCACATTGGATGGGGAGGCCGTGAACGCGTGCGCAACAGGTTGCCGGGCGCCCTCTCCTCTCCCCTCGTGTTCCGTTCCACTGGTCACGCTTGGCTCACTGTCAGTCTCGTCGCCTCCCGTGACTATAGCGGCGATGCACGCACCGGGGACAGACGTAGGCACACCCCCCCCCCTACTAGCGCTCACGAGTCGTTGTCATTTCCCTCTACTGACGAGAAATGTTGAGAGGTGAAAGCCAACGAGAGAGTCAACGGGATAAAAATGCGTAGAATTTGCTTGCAGTTATTTTTTCATTTCCCGCTCCCTACTAGACATATTTCCGTCTTCTCGGAACGCGTTTTTTAAATTTAAATGTTAAAAATTATAAAATATCCTGGTCATCTCAGTCTTAAGGCCATAGTTATTTCATATTATTGAAGTTGGGACCTAGAAAATTATGCAAACGACGTTTTTCGCTCGGGGACGCGGTTCAGGAGATTATTTCGCTCCATTAACTGTTTACTAATGGCTAAACAGACCGAATAAATTGTTTGTAATTTCATAGAAGTACTTGCAATGGCTTCATCTACAAAGTGTTTGAAGGAAATTCAGCTATTCTTCTTAGTTTCGTTACACTGATGCACCAATCACGCTGCATTCGTTTAGGAGCTCGAAAAATGGGCAGTTTTTCCATTATTGACGTAATAAAGCCAAATGGAATCAATATTTAACAAATTTGTTTGCTATCACTGTACGGATAAAATAATAAGCTATAATTTAACGTGGAAGCGACCGTAATATGTCTTCCGGTTTTTGAGATATTACGCTTCAAACTCGGGTTTCACAATTTTGAAACGGACTGTAGGAAGCTCCACCGCAATATCAAATGCATGCAATTTTTTTCACTGTCAGATTCGGAATAAGATACAGACCACTGAATTAAGGCGAAATACGATTGCGACGAAAACCGTTGAACTTCCTGTATATTGAGAAATCGAGGTATCAGCAAAAAATATCTTCCTGGATTGGGTAACTGCCAAATTCTTGTCCTTACTTTTTTAATTTTAAAATAATCTTAAGTAAGACCTAGCAATGGTTGAAATAGACTGTATTTGCTTTCACACATAAAAAATGTGATACAATCTGGGATGAAAATGACAGTAGTCTCTTGAGACTTTGGCCGAGGTACATACCAAAATAAAGTTGGAAATTACTGAGTGAGTTTGTGTCTTAATGTGGACTTTTCCACCGAGTAAAGCCTACAACATTACGATACAATGTACGTTGATGTAGATGTCTCGCTAGTGTTACTATAGAGTTTTCTATATTAACTTCACAGTACGGGCTCTTAGGAAGATTCGTTATATATTTAAATCTCCTTGAGGTAGGAGGTGCGATGTTGCTGATGCATTGCTCAGTAAAATCAACAGAGTGTTAGGCAGTATACTATCTGGACATACTGAGTCGCATAGTATAAAATCATAATTCCCTGAAGTAACTTACTTAAATTAATCGGGGTGTAGGAAATGATTGCCTTCAGTTGAAAGGTATGAGCAAAGTTTGGACACTTATTCTTGAATATAATAGGTGATAGCAGCTCATTCCTCTAGCATTCATGCTGGCAATCCGTAGATGACTAGTTGTCTTTTGTTTGCGGTATTTAAGGGTAAATCGATTCTTACGTGTTCATTCATTTCTCTGTTTGGAAATAAAGTAGTATAGGGCGTTCCACATTTAGTTGACAGTGTTGGTTGTTTTGACCATTCGTTTTCTGAGATAATCTCCTTAAGGATGGGAGTTCGATGTTGTCAAGAGCAGCTGGAAAATTGATAAAGTGCTACGCAGCACACTGAAGCACATCTAGGAATCTTACATTGTGCATATATTATTCCTTCAATCAACTTACATAAGTTTAACGCGGTGTTCGAAATGATTTACTGCGTGGTCTTGAGGAGAACATAACAAGCCCAAGTTTGGCAACAGCGCTCTCCATAAGGCCTACTGTAAACTAGTGTGGAACGCTCTATACACGTAAATGTTGCAGTAGGAAGAGAATACAGCCGCACCGACGCTTTCCATTCACTCAAGTGCGCTGCTTACTTCGCAACCCATCAGCAAACTTGCTTTCCATTCGTTTCACACCCTGTGCACTAGGCAGCGCATTTCAAAATAGTTCGGGATCAGATGGGTTATTTTTTCATCTCACTAAGTGAGAATAATACATAAGATACGGAAAATAACGTCATTTTTCGTAGTTTCATTCCCCCACCGAGACGGCGTATCCGTCTTTGCCTCTCAAGTGGTGATCTGCAAGTCTTTTCCTTCACTCACCACCTCTTTCCTGTAACTCACTGGCTCTTTCTACTCTTGATCCGTTTCATTTGCCTTCGCCTTTCATTAGTTCCATCCCACATGTCGCAAGGAACGTGAAATGGAGCCACCATCGTTTCCATGGGCATTGGATGATCGAGACCCGATCATAAAGTGAGAGAAACGGGTATCCCGTTCACGCAAAGAGTCATTAAAAAACTGAGATCACAAAATAACCCCCGATCAGCTAAACAACAAAAGAACGTCGATAACTGTATCCGCGATTGTTGTTTCTGTCGATATTGTGTTGAGGCGTCATACAAATATGACTAAGTATTTTTAATTACACCTTGGTAAATTTCAAATACTTATTTTTGAACAAATGACGATAAATATACTAAAAAAATTGGCCGTGACCATTGTGTACTCACAGAATTCTACCTACCGGCCGGTTACCAAACGTTTTGCTTGCGCACATAGGTCAATCCAACGTCGTTCGTGTGCGCTTAAATATGTTCCGATCTGCACTAACTTAAACACCTTGAATGGAAAACTCCCATTATTCCTTGAAGCAACTCACTTTAAATATAACGCGGTTTCGGAGATGGTTGCCTACGTGACCTTATCTCGTTCTCCATCACCGCTCAAATTTCATGTCACGAATACATTTTTTTAACCGAGAATATGTTAAACGCTCAACATTATCCTTGTGCCTTTATGCACAATCGTTGCAAATAATTCGCAGCTTCCCGAGCGAAGCCAGATCCCTCTGCTGGTTCTAATTAAAAGTTAAACGCTCTATATAATTATGTCACGGAAGGAAGAGAATGTCGACTTGTATTCGTTTGTGGAGTGTGGCTGTCTGGCCGTCTTCTTGGCGTGGGAGAGGCGGATCCTCAGGCCGCCGCCGTCGCGTCGGTCCAGCAGGTCCAGCGTCCGCGGTTCAGTCCCCGGATGGTGACGGGAGGCGCTACCCGCCGTGAACTCGGCCGGTGACAGGCGGCGATGGATGGGGCCTTTCCTCATGCAAGAGGGTGTGAAACTCTCCTTTTTTGTTCACGGTCGGTCGACCACGTTCTTGCCTCTTGCAGTGGACGTACACGATGTGTACTCTTTTCACCTAATCCGCGACGCGACTCTCTTCCACTGCGACTTGAAGAGTCAAAACGAGTACTGAATGCAACCATTTCTTTTGCATTGCTTAAAAAGTGTGCAGCAATGAAAAATACATTTTTCAATTCCACAGTTTTATTTTTTAAACCGGTTTCGTAATAGATTTACAACTTCGGGTGACACCAGGACCCTTGAAGATATGACTACTTTGCGAAACCGGTCGTTTTTTATAATGAAACTATGGAATAGCAGTCTCGCACAAGAGTTGCATCGTCCGATGACACCAGTACACTGAAGATTTAACTGCGCTCCGAAACTAGTCGTTTTTTCGTAATAAAACTGTGGGATTCCGAATTATTTTTTTTCATTGCTACAGAATGAAAGAGTTTCACAAAACAGAGCCTGAGACGGTGTCTTGTTTCTTGTGTCAGACGGTGTTGAGAAGATGAAATCCCCTCTGCCGTCTAACCCCTTGACAATGGATGCATGAAATATAAAAAAATAATATGTTTGTTGTTTAATATGTTGGGTGAGTAAAGGAAACTTCTGAAGGGGATTAGGAGGATGTAGAGCATGTGGTTGGAAGAGGTAATGAGGGGCGAAGGGTTGCTTAAGGCTGTGATAGAGGGGAGGATGTTGGGTAAGCGAGGAAAGGGAAGAAAGAGAATATGTTTTATGGACGTGATGAAAATGGGTAAGACGTACGCTGAGATGAGGAAGGAAATGTTGTGGTAATTTGAGTTTTGTAGTTTCTGAACTAGTAAATACTAGAGGAGAGATTTTTACTCACTTCCAGTAGAAAACCTACATTAATTACCTCAATTGCCTCAATAAAATAACTAACAACTGAAGAGATAAGATGGATAGGTGTCTATACCTCATTAAATTAAATTCTCACGGAATATTTGCTTCTTATAAACAATTATCACGAGCCAGAGCCACCTGAAGCAAGAAATGAAATGTCATCTCTTCTATACATAATATTTATTTTATACCGTGGCTAGTCCCGGTTTCCTCAAGATTTATTTAAAACACAGCCGTGGATTAAAATGGCATTTGAGACATTTTACGTGGAAATCTCTTCTATGCTTTTTTCCATCTTATTCTCGAGGGAGCTTCTTCCCCCTCCACGCCGCTTCTGAAACCTCCCAGCTTCCCTCCGCGGGTCCATTTCCCAATCCTTGATCCCACGCTCCGCGGATTGCAGCGCTGTCCCCGTCCAACCCCGGATGAGAATCGACCTTGCTCGCTGAGCTTCCCTTCGTCGAACCTTTCACGTTTTATATATCCGTGGCCGGGCAGTCATTGAACCCGGTTACGGATTCGTCCAGGTGGTGATACTTTTATTTTTTTTTTTTGCTCCTGAGGCATTCTGCTGCGTCGAGAGGTTTCGCTTGTCGCAATGACACGAGTTTATATACGAACTGTACGTGTTTTATTAGGAAATAGGAAATCTTCCTCATTATCTTCGTGTCTATTTCTGTCATTTTTTTTATGGCATTCCGAAAAACATTTTTTCAGTGTATTAATTTTTGAAAATATTTGGAAAATTTTTTTTTCCATAGATAGAGAAAATTACTAATTATTTTTTTTAATAAAGCGATAATATTAGTTTTTAAGAAATATAGATGATATATATAAAAAAAATTAATAGATATATTGTGTTATAAGGTTTGCCTACATATTATGTTTATAATCCGTGGATCATCAACGGCCGAAGTTGTTATAAATTCTTTCTCCTTCCCTTTCATTAGATTTCATATTACATTTACGTATTTTTTATATTAAATTTATGTAAATAATTAGAATATTTATGCTGGTGAAAAACGTAACTTGTAAGCCTGTTATGTCGGTAACACATAGTAATGCTCTGCTTTTTCTCATTTTTCAGGTAAGTTCTCCATCATCTTCACTGCAGTAGTTTTGCTTGGTCTGAGGTAATTTGGGATAAGATTGATGAGGGTGAGTTGATAAATTAATGAAAATACCTAATAATAATTAGACTCTGAAAGTCTATAACTATCTATCTTGACTCCAACTTGAGGTTCAGGTTTTCCTTTGGAGTAAAGAGCGCCTCAATGCATTTAGGCATCTTAAACTATTCTCACTTCAGCTCCTTGGAATAAAACCTTTTTTTTTCATGGTGCCAACAATATGTTTGCTTTACAAGGTTTGCTAATGTATCTCCAGCGTAGTATTTATGACCCCTCCCTTATCATTTTCACATATTTTCTTAATTTTTTCCTTCTCCTTAGAATACCCTCTGCAATTATATTTTTTCGCCGTATCTTTATGAAGCCGCCGTCTGAATACGCAAAAATATTATAAATTGTATAAAAATGATGTGATCACCTTAAGATGGTCGTTTTACCAAGAGAAATCGCATCTTGAACCTGCTGTCCTTTCACCCCCTGGCGCACGGCTATGGTGAGTCGCACAGCCATAAGACCGAAATATTAATGTTTGTACCAAATTGATCATTTTTTGTGTGCGAATTCCAATGTCACTCGGATTTTGAAAAAACTGCACCGCCCCTAGTGTATGTGCATTAGCGAGTGTCGCATGAATGGTTAATTAAATACGCTCTGGTATATCTAGTGGCTCCTTTGCACAAACCAAGCATTAACTGCTCCTACTAAACTTATTTTGATAATACATCTTTGTGCTTCCGAGGTCAAGTGGGGAAGGAGGCTGCCATCACGTGATTTACGAAGAGCCAATGAGAAATGAGTGGGCGGACCTAAACCTTCGAAACTTTTAGTCGCCCTCAAGTCTCAGACGTGTTCTTTTCGTGCTCATATGCGCTTTGTTGCCAAACTTCATCACTACCATTTGCTCGACCCGTCGGAATCAACGTGCTTCTCACTCTTCCACGCCTACCCTTACCCCCGCAAACCACAATTCGGCAACGTCTGCTAGAGACCCCACCCTATCCTTGCGTCCTCCCCAATCCCAAGGGAGCGTAGGTGCACGGACATTCGCGAGGCCGCCCGAACATGAAGCGCGAAGATATTTGAAATGAAGTTTAGGAATTTTACTGCGTCTTTGCATCTTCTACGAGTAGTATCTCTTTCCTCTATTCTATTTGCTTGAAATTCCGGTCCTTATCGTCGCTCTTCCGCTATTTCCCAGCGTTCTACCTCCAAAAAAGGTCGTCAAAAATCGCACTCTCTATAATTACTTCTCAATTCCACCTCCTCTGTCTCTTTCTAATATTCACCGGCAGATCCCTTTCTTCCAACGATGCTTTTTCTTTTTCTTCAAGCCCAATAGTTCACCCTTCTCTGCGCACCTACATCCCAAAAAAACTTCTGTCAATTCTCATTCTCCATGTTTCGTTGCCAAATTGCTTTAACTTTACGCTGCTGAGTGATTTCTCACGCGAGTGAGTATTATTCCATCTCTTCTCGAAGTGCCCAAAAAGTATCAGAAAGCTTTTTATTCTTGCTGATAATGTTGTTTAAGTTCTGGTGTTGTGGGTCTTACACATTGATGAAAGAAGAACTTTTAGAAGTTTCCCTCTGAGGAATATTTAAAGTGGCCGGTACATCATTGTTATACATCGAAACCATTATCATTTATCAGTGGAAAACTGCAGAGAGCTCTTCTTTCGTTTTATTATGCTTTTCTAATCTTCTATACCTATTACAAATATACGTTTTTTACACGATATGTTGAGCAGCAATTCTATTTATACTGCGAACTTAAATTTTAAATGATGAATTAAAATACTATCGTGCAATGTTAACCACGAGGCAATGCGAGGATTTATTCATATGCATTAGCAGAGCGATATAATGGTTTAACCGAAATTCGCAGCACCGACATCAAACTAACACTTTGCATGGTTTAAAAATGATTGAGAGAGCGACGTTTCCATTTTAGCATTAGGTTATACCCCATCCCTTTCTGTTAAATTAACGTTGATTATTTAGAATGGATTCTAGTGGATGGCATGTGTTTGGCGTTTCGTTTCATTCTCTTGGCACCTGAGTAAAATTCATAAGCTGTTTCGCCCAGTAATTCCTGCATTTAATCGCCATTATTTTACTTAAATCGGCTTCTCAATCATAAAGTAACTCCCAAATAGGGTGGGAAAGCCAGGAAAGCGAGAAGGTGTTAGCTAGAAAGGATTAGATGTGGAGATTATCTAGTTACCACAGTTGAGTCAATCTGTTGGTATCATAAAATAGAAAGTGGTTTTCGGAATAAGTCTTTGTGTACTATTAATAGAAGAGAGAAATAAACCTTAATGGAACAAGTTTCACTGATCGGAGTAGCCGACCGGAAAATGACTATTTGGATTTCGAATGTACGTTGTAATCTAGACTTCGGCTTTTATTGCCATGGCTTGCTCTGTAAAAGGTGAGGCGAATTGTGACAATTCTTTGGCAGGCGAGCATTGATCTCCTGGATGGATAGAACTATTAGAAACTTAAGCTCTACCAATAGTTATGGTCCAGACGAGACTTTTTGGTGATGAAAGTATGCAACAGATGTCAAGCTTCAACTCCCTCGCTCAAAATTCACTAGTCTCTGATGAAAGTTATTTTTGCAATCAGCTAATTTCGTCAAAATCAACCTGAATCCTGATTCGTCCCCTACGCTGTGTTACCCCCTATTTAATCAACCGTGGTTGAGCATGTAATTTGCCGATTGTAACTAGAGCCCTGCAAAACGGCCTCCATACTCTCCCACGTTCACTCTGTTGCCGGCTAAATCGAATGCACACACTCGAGTGCAGAGTCAACCGAGTCTCGGTTTTACTTTACTCGGCCGATCACTCGCTCCGGGTCTACGTACAACCGACGAGTATAAACACGCTCGGCGGCAGCGAGGGGGAAGTGGGCGCTTTGTACGCCAAGGTGAAAATGTTATCGGGTGATAAGAGAGGGCAAACGATACAAAAGGTTAAGGACAAAACAGGGAAGATATTAATCGAACAGGAAGATATCCAGGAAAGAAGGGGAGAATACGCAGGGGAGCTATATTACAGCGAGAATAGACACTTGAGCCTAGATCTAGAGGATGAAGGATCAATAGATAAGGATAAAATCGGACCAGAGTTACTTGGCAGCGAAATAGAGAGGGCATTAAGAGAGATGAAGGGTAGAAAAGCCGTGGGAACCGATAACCTACCTTTGGAGCTACTGAAGAAGCTAGGCAGCAAGGGGAAAAAATCGTTTTTCGAACTTATTCGCAGGATCTAAGAGGAAGGAGTATGGCCAGAGGATTTCGTGAACTCAGTGTTAATACCTATCCCGAAGAAGGAGAAAGCGTCAGAATGCGAGGAGTATAGAACAATCAGTGTAATTTCGCACGCAGCAAAAGTCTTGCTTAGAATACTAAATAGATGGTTGGAGAGCAGAGCAAACTGCTATTTAGGCGATGACCAATTTGGGTTCAGGAAGGGTAGGGCCACCAGAGACGCGATTGCGGTAATTAGGACACTTATAGAAAGAAACATAGAGTATGATCAGGTTGTTTTCACTAGCTTTGTGGATTTCGAAAAGGCGTTTGACAGAGTAAACCGGGAGAAACTAATGCAGATATTGGGGAAAATAGGAATAGATTGGCGTGATAGGAGACTCATCCGAAATTTATACATGGAGCAGAGGGCTCAGGTGAGGGTAGCTGAGGGTGAATCAAGGTGGGCAGTTATAGGTTGCGGGGTGCGGCAAGGGTGCCTGTTGTCGCCTTTGCTTTTTAACATCTATGCTGAGGAAATGGTAAGAGAGGCATGGGATGAGCTAGATGTGGGAATGAAAGTAGGAGGCCAGCGGATAAAGTCGGTTAGATTCGAAGACGATCAGGCGTTGGTCAGTTGGTCATCGAAAGGATTGCAAACTTTAGTAGATGCATTGGAAATGCAGTGCGAGAAATACGGGATGAAGATTAATAATAAGAAAACAAAAGTAATGAGATTCTCTAGGACAAAGAAAGCGAGGCTGGTGATAAGAGTAGAAAGTCACAAACTGGAGCAAGTAGAAAAATGTAATTACTTTCGTAGTACCCTAGAAGAAACCGGACATAGCAGCAAAGACATTAGGAGGAGAATAGCGCTAGCGAAGGAAGCGTTCAGTAATAGAAGGGAGCTGATGACGGGGACCTTAAGTAAGGATGTAAAACAGAGGCTGGTGAAGAGCTTGATATGGAGTGTGGCGTTCTATGGGGCAGAAACGTGGACCTTGAGAAAGGAAGACGAAAATAGGCTGAAGGCTTTCGAGATGTGGGTGTGGAGGAGGATGTAGAAACGGAAAGAAAGATAAATGAGGAAGTGCATGACATGGTGGGCGAGGAGAGGAAACTTATATATGAGATTAGGGGAATACAGGGTAAGTGGCTGGAAGTGGTAATGAGGGACGATGGTTTGCTGAAGGCCGTGATAGAGGGAAGGATGAAGGGTAGGTGGGGAAGAGGAAGAAAGTGATTGGGTTTTATGGAAGGGATGAAGAAAGGTGGGACTTATGCTGAGATGAAGAAAGAAATAGTAAAGGTGGAAGGGGCACGGCACGTGTTAGAGTCCGTTGGATATTCTCTGACTTTCATGACAACCTACCTCTAACCGGTAGATTACTCTAATGATAGAATGAATCGCCCTTCGCATTCATCCACTAAAAAACTTTGTCCCTAAACATTCCATAGTTCACCGATTTGGAATAAGATTTCGTCCTGTAAGAAATTCTGAACTAAGTAATTGGCTCTAATTGTTTGGATACATTCCATAGATTCATCTGCCTGAGGGAAAAATATTATTGTCGAAATAGAGGGAAATCAAAAAAGAGTACTAATACTGCGAGCGACTTCCCAGTTGCAAAGGCGAGGAGCGATTACTAGCGGCGGCCGGCCGGGTATGAATCCACTCGGCGACATCGAGTATAGCCGTACCCGGGCTCAGATTTCCGAATACTCCGCCAGGGTGTGGGCTCTACATCTGTTTCTCAGTCCAAAACGTAGCTGAGGAGGTGACTCATTACCAGCCGACCGATTATAGCAGAGTACAGAGGCCGTTTTGCAGGGCTATACTTGTAACCAGCGTATCTAAATTGATAACGGTAGCTGTAATTCACTTGGTAAATATGTAGTTACTGAATACATTATTGGAATCTTAGGAAAATTCAGTAGTTATGCCTGTTTCAATATGTGAACATTGTTGCAGAATATTAAGCGAGCAAAAACTGAAGGACTTGTAGAAAAATTGCCAATTTAGGAGCAATTTTTTCATCTATTAATAGTAATTTGGAGAATGTTAATGCTTATAATTAGGTAAGTTTCTGTCATTGAAGTCTATGATTTGTTCATCAGGGTGTAACTATCTGTCCTCGGCGGGGAAATAAGCCGCTATAAGGATCATGTCCTTATTCCAAAGTAATCCTCTGAAAGTTGGAATCAAACTGATTGAGTTTGCTATGTGCGATCTGAAATCTGGTTCATGCTCCTATGAGTTAAACGGCAGTTTAGGCCATCTGTCACTGTTAGTCTCAAGTGAAGGTAGCTCATGATATTTCTTAAAATCTAGCTGAAGGCAAAATCACGGATGGAGTGACTTTAATAGAGCAATGCTATTTCTCTCAGGTTAGGCCAAATCTAGAATATTCCACGAACATGATGGCTCCCAGTAAAGAAAGAATTAATTCACGAAATAAACAAAATAAAATAAAATGAATGCGGCACGCTTCGTCAAAAACTGCGACAGCCGAACAGAGAATGTAAAACAGCTGATGGAAGGATTATGCTTTAGGTGGATTCTTCACTGCCAAGTTTACTGCGCAAATTACATGTGGCAAGCGAATTTCGACGAAAATTGCAAGTGTGAAAGGCTCCGCAAGTCCGCGTGCAGAACTTTTGTTTCCGAACAATGTTTCGGAAAGTTGCTAGCAGAATCGTATTGTTGGCAGTGTGAACAGCAACCAATCTGGCTCTGCACTAACTGGCGAAACATATTTAGTCAGAGTGAGATCCCCCGCAAGGTCTTGGTGGAGAAACTTGCGGAAGTATTTGGCCAGTGTAAAATCACCTTTAGGTTATTTGAAAAATGTAGATCAGGCGAGTTTCATTGTGGCTCGCAGGATTTTATTTTGATCCCCTGCTATACCTTTAGGACTGATAGAAGGGACCAAATACGAGAGATACACTGCCGAACTGATAGGCACAAAAATTCCTTCTTTCCGCGCACCACTAGTTATTATAACAAATGCAGAGTTGCGTTGACGTAAGACACATCGCTAACACGCAATTCACCCCTTTCCCCTCCCCCCTCCTTTTCCCTATTCCCTCCTCTTTCCGTCGCTGGTGTCCTAACACCCTCTGCCACACGCCTCTGCGGCGACCCACGGGGCATATATAGGTCTAAAGAAGGAGTCCGAAAAAATACGAAACCATATTCTCCTATCTACGAGTGAGGCGGACGAATGAAAGATCAACAGACGCAAAATCTATTTGCTCGGGCAGGGAGTTTTCAAATGGGTGGCGTCTTGCGTTATAAAGGACTCTATTGGAAGGGAAGAGTTGCGAGGGGAAAGTGAAAGTGGATGACGTAGGTATTTGAGTATATTGGAACCAGTAGACGACGGAGGAAACTGAAGTGGAGTGTATAAATACTGAGATGCATGGAAAATACGTCGTTTTTCGACTTCCCCGAGTAGATAACTAATTTGATCAGATTCGCTTTGTTTAGCACACTACGCATTTTTTTAGAACTTAGTTGGAGTTGATGAAATCGATTTTTATAATTCTTAACCATTTCGATTTGATTTAATATTCTGATAGTGAAGGAAGCGTTATTATTTCTTGTTATCCATGTTTATTGTAACATAGGCATATTATGTTTGTAGCAATCTCCTCTGTGGTGTGGTGGTGTGAGTGAGACAGGATAAACTGAGTCCTCTAGATAGCGACTTCTCAACTACCAAGTCGAGTCATCGCATTGGGATACATGCATCCGCCATTTTCTGGCTAAAATCTCCGATTGCTTTCAGGGATAAATGGCTGGAGCCGTGCTTGTTACGAGAATTAAATGGGATGTGAATGGCCAAAATTAATGGTGACAATCGACTTTATTACCCTTTTCGAGATCGAGGTATTTATCCCACTGCGAAGGAATTATTTTCCCTTCGATTACGCTATCGTTATCTATACAAGTGTGTTATTCTATGAGTATGAAAGTCAACTTTGTAGTTCAGTAACCGTTATGTGGAGGGCTCCGTAGTTAAATGTCGATTATATGTGAATGAGAATAGATAAATTTTTAAATTCTAAAACAGACCAAGTTTCCGAGCCATGTAACGTAACACGCTAATTAGAGTTTTAACCAATCATTTCTTTGCTCAAGAGTTCTCCTCGTCCATTCTCAACCGAATGTGTTTTTTAAATGCCGAAGAAATGCTGTTGCATCGTTGCGTGACGGTCCCTGCTCGCGAATTGTGGCATAAACCGTCGGAGTGCGTCCATTCATTAAAGGGGAGGAATGGAGAGGGGAAGAGGATAAGCGGAGAAAGGGGGCGTGGTCGCTTGCAAAGGGATAACGGCCCCGGTTTAGCAAACAAGCAGGCGGCGGTTGGGGAATAGAATCTAGAGAGCAACGGGTTATGTACACCACGCCGTCCTGTGTGGGATTCTATCTTTGTTTCCCTTTAATTTATGCTTTCTCCTTTTCACCTCCATTCCCACCTTCCTGTCTTCCTGACTGCTCAAACGGCGTGCACACCACCTCCTTAAGGTAAATTGAGCGAGATTTTTCCCTTGTCTAATTATTGACCATATTCGATTTTTATTTTGTTAAATTTCAGCAGCAGTGAGAAGAAGCATGACGCACATATTGCAAATAATTAATGGAGCAAAAATATTTCCTTTACATGACTGAAAGTCTCAGTAATAAACTAAATATGCATACGTGAGTCATTAACTTGACTAAAATATATTTCGCGTTGTACGGTGAAGACATTTTCAAATCCAATGATATTGTTGCGATTCTGTAAAAATTACTGCGGCGAGTAGTTGATTTATTAGCAAAAATATTGATAATTAATTAAAACTACGCACTTAAATTTCTGACGAGATCTATGCGTTGGAAATTCTCATGTTTTAAGTATTTTGTCTCTGGAATACCCGTACCATTTCCCATGTACAATGGCTGGTATTTTTAGGAAAACAACCCAAAAAGTCTGATGGTAAGTGGCTGATATTTTGTTATCGTGGGAAATATGATATACTTTTCTTTATAATAAGGCTAAATTAATCGTATTTTATGGGAAGTGATATCTCGCTCAAACTACCTTAAGCACTCACCTCACCAATCGACATGCGTTTACGCTTCTTGGGCCATGCCATCGTAATTACATGATGCCTTGTCCGGATTCACTTTGATCAAGTAAGGCTCAAGTAGCTAATTGGCGTAACCCTGTGGAATATTTTCATAATGATGAAAAAAATCTCAATAAAGCTCCAGAGGTTTTTGAAAAGAGAGTTTTTTTTAAAGAAGGCGTACAAATGCAATGCAAAGGCGTACAAATGGATTTGAAACGATTTGCAATAGATATTATGTTGAATAGCTCATGTCACTCTTTGATATCACTGTATCAGTTAGCGCACTACCATTGTCCACTTTTTGGACTGAATTTTCATACTAATTTATCTTTTTTCGTCCCCTTCCCCATCAGTTGCTCTTGCTCTTTTAGAAGTAGATTTCAAAATATTTTTTCCGTTCACGAATTTCCTTCTCCCAAAAGTCCCCAAACGAAATGATTTCAATCGGATGTAGCCCTCCTAATTTATCATATCGAATGTCCCACATCGATTGTGGGATATCGAATGCTGTACAAAATATATCCAATGTTTAGCGGCGATTATACTCAGGAGTTGTCTCCTATACGAGTCCACTTGGAAGGTAAACTTGGACATGCATCATAACTACGCCTATAGGAGTTCGCCATCGATAGTGGCGGAATTCGATACTTGGACGGAGTAGCCGCCATTCTAGTTATGGTTCAAAGTGGAGTCGACACGATATAAATCGATCAGATAGGAGTCAACTCCTGTGTGTAATCGCCGCTTTACGTATTGGGTGCCGGTTGTCGATTGTTGATAATCGAATGTCGCAGACAGAATTTCGCATTACGAATTTCGTTTGCCGAATTTCGCATAAGGAATTTCGTATGTCGAATTTTGCATAATTAACGTCACATATGGAATACCGTTTATCGAATATCGTATGTCGAATGTAGTATATCGAATGTAGTTCATCGAGTGTACATTGTGCAAAAGGGACATTCGCTTCCTCTCTGGTTCCCCTAGCCTCACATAAGCTTATCTCTTTACTCCGCCTTATTCTCTTCTCCTCCCCGAACGAAATTGCTCTTCTCTCTCTCTCTTTCCGAGATGTTCTTCCCCCCAGCGACCACGACGACGACTGAAATGTCATCGACCCCTCGTGTGTCTGTGTCTGTGGAGAGAGGGAAAGTCACCTCTCTACGGAGCGGAAAAGGAAGGAAGTGGGAGGGGGGGGCGAGGTGGGGTAGGGCGAAAGAGGGGTTTTGAGGAGGGGGGAAAGGGAAGGAGGAAGTAAGTAAGGGAGAAGGGGCCAAAGCAGAGAGAGAGAGGGACAAACGGGAGAACGGAGCGTTCGTGACGTCACAGTCCTTTTTGACCTTGCCCTTGACATTGAAAGAGCTGAGCGGGGCGTGGGGAGGGGGGGATAGGAGGAAGTGAGTTGCTGGAATATTCTGCGGATGAATGGGCGGGGAGGGAATAGGGAGAGCCTATGTGCTGCTACTAGTCGTGTGAGAGAGAATTAAGGTCCGTTAACATTGAACCTGTGAACATCACTCCAGAGCGTGACTTTAGGTGGTTGGAGGGATTTTTGGTTATGCACAGATTTTCGTGAAATTTTGCATTCGCATTCTCATCAGTGATATCTTTAGATATAAGTGAGAAAAATTGAATCATACCGATTTGATTTTTTTTGGCAATTCAATGCTATTTTAACGCCTAACCTTATGGCACATGATTTATAATTCGTAATAATTCGATTATACATGTACGGAATTTTCTCTAAACGCGAAATAATAAAGTTGTTATTATTATAATTGTTGCTAATAAACTAGGTGTCATGCGAATTCCAATATTCGGCAACTACATATTTCAATATGATTTCGTCTAAATTTCGAATGCTGCGGCGAAAATTCTAGTCAACATGCTATAATTAAGGCAAAAAATTTAATTTTTGCTTGTATAAGGAGTTCGAATGCTCAGCCAGATGCACTTATAAGTGTAATGTGGTCCAAACATTTTCGACTTACTTGAAAAATTATTAAAACGTGCACTCCATGACCCACGATTAACGTTCCAGCCACCTTATGAGAAGAGCGATGTGGTCTAATAGGGATCGCTCAAATTAGCGAAGATATATTACGTTCATCTCTAAAGTTATGTCGTGAAGTTGCAAGACGTCTTAAGAGGAATGGTTTCATAAGTTAACCAATCAAGCCTTGGTGGTTGCAAATGTGCTACCAGCGTTGAGAAAATGTATAGGAGAAGTAAACGCAATTTATGTAAATTGAAGTCGCTTCACTATGAAATATTCCGCGAGAGTTTCGCGGATCTCTACTTAAAAAAAATCCGCATAAAATGGATGATGAAAGCCGATTGATGGCGTGGAATGGGATCCATTTTCTGACATTATAGAAGAGAAAATCCCATTGATCCAAACAAGGAAGAAAATCAGTACTTCCATTGGTTGATTTGAAGACATTTACGATTAATTCCTGAGCCTAGGTAACGTCTTCTTTAGTTATGCTGTCTTGTTCAAGTTATGCCGTAAGTCTCTTTTTCTTATTCGTTAACCCACAGCTCCTTGAAAGACTGCTGAATATATTTGGGCAAACGAAAGCATTACGAGTTTACCAATATATAAAAGTTCACCAAGGTTTTTTTTCATAAGAGACCAACAAACTATTGAATCCCATGGTAAAATGAAGACGAGGAATGCATTGCAGTTTCCTAGTATCCTTGGGAAATAAAAGCTTTAAAATTTTGTTGATGTTTCTCAATGGTGTATTTAATAAACTTTTTAATGTGGTTGCTGTGTAAATAAATCACGATTGCTAAATGCACGTGCATTTCATTCTCACAATCATTCTTTGAAAATTCGTGATTTTTTTTATAATTGGCAACAATGTGCTTAATACATTTTATTCAATTGTATTGGAGGTAGAGCTCCGTAAAAGACAACAGAAAAAACTTTGCTGAATATTTTTTTAAATATTTAGTTTTACATTTAATGATTTTGACAATGAAACATGATTACTCTTTGCTATTTGCGTATACTGCTATCCCGTTTATTATTTGAAAATTCAACATTATCTGTCATATTATTTGGCAACACTGTGCTCTATACGACTAAAAACTTCGCTAGAAATATATGAGAGACGTGGAACGAGCTATTTTCTCGATTTGTTTCTCTTACTCGAAATCTACTCCAATATTGTCTGGCATATAACTTGGCAACACTGCGCTCAATACGGCGAAAACCTCTGCTAGACTTTCATCTGTATCTACATAATACTCTGCAAGTCACCACAAGGGTGTGTGGCAGGGGGTTAGTTATCACCAACATGCACTACTCCATACCCTAATAAGGTTTATGAAACTACCACTGTTAATTCATTAGCAAAAACCTGCAAATTCTGGTTAGGAGGTGATATTTCACCCACATGCACTACATCATAGGTGTGATACCAATTTTAAGGAAACTATTTATAATACTGTATAAGGAAACTAAATAAATGCACATAATTACAAGTTAAATCAAAGATTAATCCAAATTGTCAATAGAAGCAGAGGAAATAGACTAGCAATTTACAGAATTACATTTAATTACAGAAATACAAGATTTACACAGGAAAAATGCATGAGGTTCTGTTTATACTACGTGGTATATTAAGAAACAGGCATAAGGGAGAAAATCAACTAGTAGCTACACTATTTTTGGACATATAGTTAAAAGTCTAATTGCCAGAAATTATAGTCTCTTATCGTTCGCGGGAAAAATTACATTGTAATCCTGTCCGTTCTGCTGTCCATTTATCTAATTTTATTCTCATTATCTTATCTACCGTAGTACGCCGGGCTTCATAAAATGTTATTGACGTCCTAAGAAAATAGTCCGGCTTGGAACTTAAGATAAAAGAATCCTCTGGAATAGCCAAACATTTATGTGACGAAAACCATTGGTGTGATTTTGAAACTCGGATTTTACATTGTATTGACAAGGGGCGTAAAATGGACTTCTTAGAACAGTTTGAAATTGTGAATTGCCCCACTAAACTTTGTAATGACCATATGTTCCCCTCCCAGTCACCTTTACTTAACGCCACACTACCACCCCTCCACAACTCTCAACCTTAATTTCCTCTTGCTTTTAAACCTTTTTGGGGGTCTATTTCTTCATCCCCCCCTTCTTTTGTTGTTTTCTTACGCAAGCAATCCCCCCCCCCTCATTCACAAACAGCCTTGTCCGTTACCTATGCTCCCCTGTTTTCATATCCCCCCCTCCAACCACGGATACCTATATATGTGTAAGCCACCCAACTAATTGTACCTGAAGATGGTATGAGATGCTGAAACCTGGGTCGATTCCTTAAAATGAAGTGTGGAATAACAATCTAGTACTTTTTTATTATTAAAAAGATTAAGTCTTAAATAAAAGATTAAGATGAATTTTAACCGATAGTCTTAAAGTGATTCCCATCCCAGTTGTAGCAGAAGGCTAGTAGCACTAACGAAGAAGTTATCATAACGGCCTTTCTACGTGTCTTGCCTTCACTTTCTTGAGATGAGTGGCACGTACTATAGTCCTGTTTTATTTCTCTTCCTCGGAATTGAACTTCTCTGTTGGCTCTGCGTGGATTAATCGCGGATTTTGGCGTTGCGGAGCAAAGGAAGGCTGAAAGAGGGTCTCCTTGGCAACCGAGTCATGTAGGGGGGGGGGGACCTTGGCTGTCTTCGCGAGGAGCCAAATTTAGATGTTTGTCGTCAGGGTCCCGCCCACCACCTCCCCTCCACTCTCCCTGCATCTCTCAGGGGACGGGGCGTGGAAAAAATCCTGGTTCCAGTGGGACGACACCAACACACCCCGCTAATGGAGATTACACAAAACTGATATTGATTTCATAGTGTGGCGGTGGAGTTGGCCGCGATGAAAGTGAATAATAGGGGCTGACCCAACGGTCTGAAAGGGTACTTTGCGAGCGTCTTAACCCTTTTTTTGCCACGAAGTTCGTATGGATCCAAACGAATATCTAAATCCACTTACTGCGGAGTTGCAGCTAAAATGATTTTTTTTAAATTATTCAACAATGTCATTTCGATGTCACTAGACGAATTCGAAATTTTGCAGCCAGCAACAAAAAATTAACGAAGAAAGTCATTTTAAGGTTCCCTCGTAAAAGAGCATAAATGTCATTTAAGTCACAATCTGGATACATACGAAAAAAACGCATCCTCTATCTGAAATGCGCAATAAAATTTTATCTTTCTGCGCTATTTTTCTCGTATATCGAACTTGAAATTACATGGTGTTAAATGTGACAATGGGAGAAACACTGGGAAAAATAGTATTTTCCGTCAATAATAAACGCCATTTTCGCGGAACACTGTTTGTAAAAAGCAGAAATTATTTATTAAAAATAAAATAGATACATTACTGCCTTATTTTTTTATTTATTTGCTAATTACTGCGATAGTTGTAGCAAAAATGAGGTAATTTCAATAAAATGTCGCTGCAGTCGGCGACTATGGCTATGGCGTCTTCATTAAAAATATATATGTTGAATAACCTGAATATTTTATACCTTATTTTGGTTCTCATTATCTTACGCGTCTTAAGGGAAAGGAGAATTTTTTGAACTAATTAAAAAAGTTGGAAATTAGTATTTGTTTTGACTCTCACAGTCGCGATGGAACTTAAAATGCTTTATTGCCTTTATTCTTTACCTGAAAATTTTAATATAAAATTTTGCAAAAATAAATTTTTCAACTTTTAAGTCGTGCTATTATGGTTTTTACATGCATTTTAGTTTTTTCAACCATGAAAAAATGCAAATATGCTCAGCGTTCTGTGAAATAAATTGATTTTAAGGCTCAGTAGCCACCGCGACTGCTTGAGTCAAAAGAAATTCATACTAATTTCCATATTCTCGTTTTATTATTTAAAAAAATCTGATTTCACAGATGACGTCCCTTAGCTATTAGAAAACGATATTATGGTTCAAAATATGGTGATAAGTCATGGAATACATGGAATGTACTTCGATGAAGACTTTATTCTGCCATAAGAGACGAATACAGCACATTTTGATTGAGGTACTCTATTTTGGCTTCGACTGTTGCATTAATTTTCTAATCACTAATTGAAGAAGATGGTTAGTTGCTCAACTTTTAACTTTTATTCAATTTCATGAGTGTTTTCTCATCCTAGAAATAGTTTTTAGCTGAAATGGAATTTCTATTAAATTGAAAAATAGTATATACCTTCATATTTCACCCATTCTTGCGTTCAAAAACGTAATTTCAAGTTCAATGTGAGGAAATCATAACTTAATAAAGGTCTGGATTAGGATTGATTGATATTATAAAGAAGACACATTTTTCTTAAATTAAGTGGCCAGGGTGTCCATTAATTGACATTTATGTCATTTTATGGATTAGCCACCATAATTTGAATTATTTTAATAGGAAAGCCGTTCTCTCTTTTAGTTTCCTCCATGGAATGCGTTTGATAAAAACCTTTGCGGTAATTTTTATCAAATTTCATTTTCCTCTTATTCTGCCTGTTACTCGAACTCAGATCTGTTTGCTGTATTGTTTTACAACATTTTGACCCTTAAGCATTACCAAACAGTAAATATTTATACATAAGGAAAATCCCGAGTATTTTTAAAGATATATAACGCTTTATTTGTAGCAATGACTATTCTATATTACTTTAAAAATCCGTCATTCTTCTTGACTTTAAAACGCAAGCTCATAAGGCGGATGTAAAATACAATGTAATACTATAAGCATTTAAATAAAACAAAGTATATGCCCAAATGTCCTGGTCCTCCAAAGCCAAGGTCTTGTCTGAAGGTGCCAAGTTAGTATAACTTTTAAGTTGAAAATTTACGCCTTGCTTAAGCATAAGATATATTATACCGTAGAAGTATAAATTTTGTAGATGGATAGAAAAATATGTGTATACTTATACACTAATGTTTATTTGAGTTCCTTTTTTTCAGAAAATGATCAGTAATTATGGTGAGAATTATAGAAGTGTTTCATCAATTGCTGTTACCAGCCATTGTTTGGCCTTACGATTAACCTTTAGACAAGGTTTTAAAATATTTAATCAAGGTTTTCATTTAACCGGAAACATCCTAATACGAACGTTGCGACTTCATCTCTCAAGTTCCTTTCTAGGAATGCTTCCCAATCTCATGAGAATCACGCTAGTCTCCATGAACTCGGAATTATTTGTTTTCCCACTTCTCCGGAAAGCGATTTTGCCACGAAATGTTTGGCACATGTTTCGGACGGAAAATATATTTATCCTCCGTCAGCGCGGTTTAGTCTCTTGACTTGCTGTGGGAGTCACTTTCATTTTCGCCGTGCCGAGGGGGATCAATATGGCCAGGACGTGGCTGCGTTATGTTTTCGGGGTGAGTGGCTATGGCAGTTATTCACCCGTCGCCGATCTCCGGGGAATGTCCCTCTGTCAGGAGTATTTCTGCATTCCGTGATCTTCGTGTACTAGTATCCAGTAAAGAGTAGTTTTGCACGATACACTATGATATTGTGCATTCGTCATTCTTATCTTGTGAATGAGGAGCTCATTCATTTAAGAACCTCACATTTTTATTCGAATATCATTATAACTCTAGCTATAGCTACTAACTCTCCGAATAACTCTTATTTTACATCTTAAAATTTCTTTATTCATTTTTTTTACTCCTTAAAGATCTGTATAACGCCTTCGGATAATCCAAATTCGACTAGGTTTAATGATGAATAATTATTAACCAAGTAATGTTTTCACACTTTATTTATCTTCTGACAAAGGTTATAAATCTTTGTGACATGAAGGTGTGTGACGCTTAAGTTTCAAAACCTTAATTAAAATAGGTCGGTCAATAAAAAGTGTGAAAATAGTGCCGGCCGGTAGTAATCATCGTGAACATTAGATATTTTGACAGAGTGACGCCTCAAGATATTTCTCATAGAAATAGAATAAAATAAGCTCGAGTTATGGAGCCAATTATCAGTAGCCTTTCCAATTAGTGCTTTACAGTAGTCTTCTAGATTGTGCGTTCATCATCCTTATTCTGTGAATGAAGAGCCCATTTTCGGATTGGAGAAATTGCCGTTTTTCTTTAAATATCATTATAACTCCCATCATAGGTAGGTACTACCACTCAGAATTACTGCTATTTTGTCATCTTAAAAGTTTTCCCATATTTCTTCCTTTCCATTTCTCCTTCCATCATTACTTCCAAGAGGCTGTTACGAAAGTTCCACCATGACTGTGGGAGTGAAAACAAATACTTCAATACCAAATTTTCACTTTTACTGCGAAAAAAATGTTGCTGTTACTGTAGGCAGTCCGTAGATATTAGGAAACAAGATGAAAATACTTAATAGGTTGATTATCAAGCAAATACATTTTTAATGAAAACTTTTTATTGGAAATATAAGCCTACTCCAGCGCCATTTGTATCGCATTATGTCCTCAGTTCCTGTAGTTATTTGATATTAACACAAAAAAACAGGTGGATTGGTTTTTTTATTTCATTACGTTTCACCTATCTAGGATTAATTGCTTCTCTTCAATTTTTGTTCGCGATAATGGCATTTATCATATCTCTAAAACTAAAATTATACTTGTTTTAACGCTACAGACTTCAAAACCCCTTGAAGAATACGAAAAAAATTGAGTACTTGTTCTCCTTGGAATCTAGTAGGATTAATAGGCCCCAGGCCAGGCCCCCTATGTGTGCCTTTTTTATCCTATTTTTACTTCCATAAGAACAGCTTTGGATTCGGTGCTGAGATTTATTATTTTTTTAATTTTTTATTACTTGATTTCATGATATAGGTTGGCTTTGAATTGTTAGTAACGGTTGACTGAAAAAACGAAGGTTTTACTTATTTCAATCGATTTCCATGTACGCTTCGATTATTTCTTAAAATGTGAGTTTTTGGCTCTTAAACTGTAAATTTTTGCACTACTTAAACAATTTATTTTTTATTTATGTACTTGGAAAGCACAGCATTGGCTTGGAATGAGAACTTATGCTCGATTTACTTACGCCTTTTTACGTTGAAAATCATTGTAAAACAACTACAGTGAAATTTTAGCAGGGATATTCATCTCTCTCCATGCATAAGCATTTATAATGTCACATTGGGAGGATTCTTTTATTCTTAGGCTACAATTTTATTTTTTCCTTCTCCCAGCTGTAACTCGACAGGCATAATCATCTAGTATCATACAGGAAAACACCATGTTTCTCCCATTTTCGCATTCAACACCATGTAATTTCAAGTTCAATTTGCAAATAAAATAGCAAGGAAGAATTTTTTTATTCATATCAAACAGAGGACACGCTTTTTCTGTGATTACCCAGGGTATATACCAGAATATCAAGTGACAATTGAGTCCATAAACCTTTTGCCCCGTTTACACGATAGCCGTACGTACCGACGTACCTACGCCTGTAAGCCCAAAACGTCGTGGAAACGCAAATCCGTACAGCTGTAACGCGTAGTTCCCAACGCTGCCGACCTTACGTTGGTCGGTGCTGGCGTTGTGGGGGAGGAACCGTAAATATGAATCGTGATACTCGCAATCAGAAAAGGAACACAAAATGGATAATGGCGTGATGTAACTGTGTTTGATAAACAGGGAAGAGTTTCATTTGCTCTTTTAATAATTACGAATATTGCAAAAGGCGTCATGAATGCTTGAAATCGAATTTCGTTTGTAATTAACTGCTTGCGTTTCACTTGTTCGAGGCAATTCCTGGAGAGGGCAGCGCAGAGTTACAGCTGTACGATGTCGAGCGTGAATTGTTTCTCCGTCGATACGTACGGCTGTTGTGTAAATGGGGCATCAACGTAGTTAGCGAGATATTTCCCAAGTCGTAATAGAGACCATATAATAATTTAATTCTCAGGTATAAGCGAGTGTAAGAAGCATGAAATAAGTATCGTAACATTAGTGACGCAAACATTTTGTTTTATATGACTGAAATTCTCTGCAGTTGACTAATCGCTCTTAAGATTTCAACTTGCCTCTTTTTTTTCACGCCGTACGCCGGCCTCGGTGGCGGCGGGGTAAAGTCCTCGCCTGCCAAGCAAAAGGTCGAGGGTGCGAGTCCCGCCTAGGTGGGTTATATTCCACTCAGGGCTCCATGAGTGTTAGCGTGTGAGGGTTAAATGGAAGAGAGGGGCCGCACGGCCCTAATTTCGCCCTGAACAAAGTCGCCATTATTACTATTACGCTGAAAACGCCTTCACAACCGAAGACTATTTCGCGATCCTGAAAAAAATACTGCGGTGAGTGTTTGATTCGTTAAAAAAAATGGGAGAAAAATCATACAAAATACACAATGTTACACTTCTTACGAGATCTACGCGTTATAAATTCCTCATTTTTTAAATGAAGTCTCTCTACAGTGCATACCCGTACCTTATCTCATAGAAAACGGCTTCCATATTTTGGCAAATATATCGACAAGTGTTATGGTTAGTGGCTGATATTTTGTTTTGATTGGAAATATGACATTTTTTTTCTTTATAACGGGGCCGAACTTATCGAATTTCATGCTAAGTTTTATCTCGCTCAAACCATCACAATGAAAATGAAAAGCTAATCGATGTTCGTGCAATTTACTTATGGCGGAGAAATTGCGTGAGACTGGGTTTCGTTGGATGTTGTGACGATTATGGGACTGGAGCGAGCTTAAGAGGAGAACCAGATATCGGATTTAGCTCCCTGCTAATGAGAGGTGACAAGTGGACGCCAGTGTTACGTCCCGTCCGTCGAATGGACGTGTCTTAATGATTGAAATGGCACCCACTTTCATATCGCAAAAAGGGACAAGAATAGCAGAGAAAGTACGCACATCCAAGCATTGACTTCCAGCTCTTGTTTTGGTAGGCCAATGAACTACTCCACGAAATAATACGATCATGATTCTTTGAAAATTAAACGTCATATCTTCAGTCTTCACGATCGTAGTTTTCAATGTGACCGACGAGTAACATTCATGCGAAACATTTCACATATTTCCTTTTTATGGATATTTGGGTTTTAGCAATGCATTTTCTCAAGAAAGACTTTATATTAATTTTTGTCTTATTTGCTGGTTGCCTCTACTTAGATGGTAAACGACGCTCATTCACGTGCATTAAATGACGTGGTAAGTCTGGATTTGAGGCTGAGAATTAATATTTTGTTGTTATTAAGGTTATCCACCGGTTATGGGTAGGTTAAATGGAAGTGTGTAAAAATCATATAGCTCTTCACATGTGCAGGGGCCTATCTGCCAATTATATTTCTTTCTCCATCTCAGCGTACATCGTCCCCGTATTCAACCCGTCCATAAAACCTATTCTTTTTCTTCCCCTTCCCCGCTTACCCTACATCCTCCCCTCTATCACAGCCTTTAGCAACCCTTGCGCCTAATTATCTCCTCCAACCTTCAAAGTTACCACTTCCTAATATCATCCAGAAGTTTCGTTTCCTCACCCTGCACACCGAGCTATTGATAATGTATTCATTTATCTGCGTAATATGAAATTATAGGGTTAACAGGTTGTAATGGGCGGATAATGAGGGCGTGCCCGGGATGTTGGGTGAATACGTGAAACTTATGGAGGACATTAGGAGGCATAGTAGGTGGTTGGAAGAGGCAATGAGGGGCTGAAGGCCGTGATAGAGGGAAGGATGCTGGGTAAGCGGAGAAGGGGAGCAAAAGGGTTTATGGTCGGGATGAAGAGAGGTAGAACCTATTCTAAGATGGAGAAAGATATCGGGTGAGGAGACCGGCCTGTAAAAATCCAGTAAGGAGTTTTTCTCACTCCCATTTAAGCATATATCTACGAAATAGTGTACGAGCCGTCTTCAGGGTGTGTTGCACGGGGTGATTCCACACAAGGCATGCACTATTGGTTCCAGTTCAAAAGCGTACCTCGCATGCTTCCCCGGCCGATAAGCGAGGACCAGAAAGCAGTGAGGATATCAATGCAAGGCAAACCAAAAACCAAGGGAAGTGCTACGTTGACTAGCCTGCTAACACACATCAGATACTCTGGTTTACATACTGCTACTGATTAAGATTAGTAATACTGAATGATTGTGCTTCAGGGCAAATTTGGTGGAACTTATTTATCGTAAATGAAAGAATCCTTGCAGTTTTTCACCAAAATAAAGTGGAAAACTGCAAGAATTCTTTCCTTCGCGATCACTAATTTTATTACTTCATGGATACTGCGAGATACTTATTCGTGCATAAAATAAAATCACGCGAGAAATTGAAAAGAGAGAGGGGATGATAGGAACAATTGTAAGTTTTAAAAATACTAGTACTAAATGTAGTCTACCAAGCAACATCCAGTCTCGTATTCTTACGTCTACAGACATGCTGACCTTCGCGAAATTTTTGCAAAACGTTAAGGTGGTTCCACCAGAAAATGACTTAAATGGCATTTCATTCATATTCTGGCCATTTACAGAAAAACCCGACCACTATTTGATATGGACAGAAAAATGATTCCTTTCCATATTGCTTTCCTTGCAAATTAAACTTGAAATTACGTGGTGTTTAATGGGAGAAACACTGAGGAAAAATTGTATTTTTCAATTTAATATAAATACCATTCACGCGAAAAACTGTGTTTAAGATAGAAAAACTCCCAAGAAAACGAATTAATATAAAATATGCATGGAAACCTAACCACGTTTTATTTTTACTAACTCGGTGGCGGCGGGGTAATGTCCTCGACTGCTATCCCAAAGGTCGCGGGTTCGAGTCCCGCCCGGGGCGGATTTTTCACCATCCAGGGCATGGTTGTGTGTGTTCTTCCACTGTTGAATGTTAATACCCCAATGTAAAGGCCAATGAGAGCTGTTTTCGGTGGTAAATAAATAAATAAATAAAATAAAATAAATTAGCGAATTGCTGCCGTCATTGAATTCAAAATGCGGTAATTCCATACAAATGGCGCTGCAGTCGGCTCCTATGGCTGGAAAAAAGTGCTCATTTAAAATATACTCGAGGAATAAACTGCATATTTTGCACCTTAACTTAGGTTTCCAAAAGGCAACGCAAGTCACCACCGAAAGCAGCAATTTTTAAACCAAATAAACTAAAATGTGGAATTTAGTATTTGTTTTGACTCACACAGTCGCGGCGGAACCTCTTCAACGGGTTGATTTCCGTAATGATAATCGTAGTTCTCTTTTTTTAACGAATTTGGAGTCTTTAGATCCACCTCACTTTTGTTTATTGCGTCACGTGAGCGTGGAACATTCTCAATTCGTTCCGTCGCATGATTCATTTCTCCCGATCATCCACCGCACTTCCGTCTTGCTGGTGTAAGCGAATGGGTTTTTGGGAATAAATTCGTTTCTCCTGCTCCCTCGTGGAACTGTCCGATCCCTTTTCCAGGCGAACCCTTTCGCTTTCAGTGCACGTACAACAACTCCGAAAGCCTCTCTCCAGCTCTCTTCTTGACATTGCTGCGGAATATTTATTTCACCCCCACACACACTTGTTTTCTGCTCGCACGCATTTCCTATGCGATTCACAATGTATTTTGTTCAAATCTCTTCCAAGCAACTCAATTTTGCATCCCCACATGTTGATGGTTACCCGAATATTTTACGAGATGAATTACCGTAATTGACGGAAAATAATACTCATCCCCATTTCACTGTGGCATATTGAAGATAAAAAAAAGATGTTTACAGTCCACGCAAGAGCGCGTCACTGTAAAAATGGCAGTGGAGTAATTTGGGTCTATTTCAAAAAATGGTTTTACTCGAGAAAAAAAAATTCATAGTACCCTTTTTTGTGTACAGCTATTACAATGTGTCATAATCAGTATCGGAATAGTATGCCTTGCATTTGAAGAGTGTTTTATTTGTTTCGCCGTTTTTTTTACTAGTTAAGGACATGGCTTTCCAAAGTCTTATATGGCGACAATATGACGTCCGATATACTGCTCTTTTACATCACATAAGCCTAGAGTACACATCGTAGCAATAAAACCGGTAATAGCAGCTTTGCTTAAGCAAAAATGATATTTTGGTGAAGGGCATGGTTGTGCTGAACATCTTGGGTCAAATCTGTCTGCAAAATGAAGAGCGTCGGAGATCATTTAAGTCTATGCAAGGACTCGCCTTCACATGTAAAATCCGGGGATTTTTCAAGCGATTATTTTCAAAAAATAAAGAGAGAAAGAATTTTTTTATCTCTTATGCGCCGTCAAACATGGTACAATAAGGGGATACAAGGCTTTTTTGTTTTATTTATTAGATGAAAATACGGCATTGATAAAGAAGCACCAGCTTCTTACAAGTGATTATTGATAGCAGTTTAATTCACGCCTTCACGAGGGGGAAGTTTTGCTAAAGAAAAATTCAGGAGTTAAATGGCAGAGGGGATGTCATAGTCTTTACCTTGACTCATTAAAGCTTCTGGTTCTGAGGGGCAAAAGACATTTTTGAAGGCCATGATAGAGGGCAAGGCGTGTGGGAAGCGGGGATGGGTAAGAAAGAGAGTAGGTTTTATCTACGTGATGAAGGGAGGTAGGACATATGCTGAGACGAGGAAAGAAATTGTGCTCGTAGATAGAGGGCTGCGTCTGTAAAAATCTAGAGAATCTTTACTCACTTTCATTTGAACTTACCTTAACGGGTAGATAGATCACTCTGATAAACAAATACTATGTTTTGGACGGTATCAAATACAGTTGTTGGCATTTTTTCTAAGTAGCTGAGAGTGATGGATGTTCACAGAAAGTAGTTGACTGGTTGACTCTGGGATGAACGAAGGAAACAGCAGGCAAGCAGACATGTCGACGGAAAGAAAACTTAAGCGATATATGTTTTCACGCAATTTATTAAAATACTAAACCCTACCGGTTTTGACACTCTCGTGTCATTCTCAAGGGTACTCTGGAGTAAAATACATAGTACAAATACAAGGGTAAAATACATCGTTTAAGTTTTCTTTCAGCATGTCACTTTTTCACAAAGCATCGCCGGACTCGATTCAATTTACAAGCAGACATGTCCTTCGCTCCTTCCGTTGGGAAGCTCCGGGTTGACTCCGGGGCACGTTGGCGCCTCCGGCTAGCCGGAGTTCCCCGCGCAAATAAAAAAAAGGGGAAGAGGGAACTGTCTTCTTGCGCGGAGTGAACTTGTGCTGCTGGGCAACCTCAAACGGCGGAAGGTTACAGGCGCGAAAAGCGGCGAGGAAGTCCTCTCGTCCGTCCTTTCTCCCTTTGACGTCGATCGATAAGGTTGTGCTTGGCGAATCCGGTAATGGGGCTCGATAGTGCTCTCCTGTTTGTCTTTGGCGATTCCCTCTCAAGCATTTAATTTTTTTTCTCTCTCCCCTCAATTCTGAGTGAATTTATTATGAAGATGGCGACGGATCTAAAAGCAGCGGGGAAGAAGAAAAATGTGTTCGAGAAATCTGGAAGGAAGAGACTTTTTTTCTACAAAAGTTCCCAGTCTTTCCACAGGTTAATAAGTTATTTTTGGTGTTCAGTCGTAATACTTTTAATAGCGTCGATGCATTTTAATGATTTTTTAAAACTTTTTGGAGTGTACACTGAAGAGCGTTAACAGAACTTGTAATAAAATCAGTGAATTTTCCTTATTCTATCAGTATTCATTAACAGTTACACTTTAGGTCTGTCAAAATTGTGAATAAAATCAAAGGAATTTTGACCCCTATGCTTGCATTTCGGTCATTCGGTGGCCATCGACAGGGAAATCTCTTCAACACGTGCCTGTTGCCCGAGGTGCAAAGTCCAAGTGTGTCGTAGGAGAAGCGGACATTTTGCATGCTCTTTATTTTCGTATTCTTATGTTTATTTTATATATTTTAACAAGCAAAATTTATGGTATTTTAATAAAAGAAAGCACACTTAATATTTCCCTGCAATTTATTGTTGTAGAAGTTTGAATAATTGTACCTGAAATGTAAGCTCTATCCTTTAACAGTCCGTATCTCCCTAAATGACCGTATTGTCGTAACACTTAATTTTTGTTGGTTGATAGAAGATGTTATACCTGATTGCAGAATGTACGCTTTTAAATCGTGAAAGGTTTTCTTTATGTTATAATTAGAGAAGGAAGTCATTTTTAATTATTAGAGAAGGAAGGAAGGAGCATTGGGTGATAAATCATCGTAAGTTGCTGTTTCTGTCAAATAATTAAGGATCTATTTAAGTATTAGTGTCAATTATGTATTTGCTATTAAAAAGTGTTTTATCATTAGCTATTCACTTCTCTTCCTTATAAAGAGTGGCATTAGGGTCCCAGATAATTCTTATTCACCAGAAATGCCTGGTATATTTTCTAATATGGGGGTTAAAAAAAGGAATTGGTGGAGTTTTGTTCAGTTATTGGTAGACAGTAAATGCTAATTAATTTGTCCTTTCAATATGAATCTCTTGCTCCATTCTTACTCTTTAAAATACTCCATAGTATTAGCTTAATCCATTTCTCTTTAATGCTATTCTCCTGTTATATAGGGACACGAATCCGTCACCCTATGTATACAGTCTTCCGTCTTTGAAATATAAGGTCCCTTGACAATTAGTGTGAATAACAAGCCACATTTCGTCACTCATTAACAAAGTTTGAATTGTGAAATTTCCCTCATTGTTTAATTCAGTGATATATGCCCATACTCCTTAGGAAAATAAGAGAAGTACTTTCGGATAAGCTACTAAATGGTGTATGATTTAAAATGGACGGTTATACTATCAAAGTACTGTACAAGAGCTGTGAAGAATCATTTATCTCTGAATGCATCACATTCGGGTGGAATGAAAGATATATCATGATTAAACCGACACTATCGGCAATAAAAGTAGCTTATCGCGTTCACGGTCAGAAATTTGTTCAAGAAAAATCAGCTAATTAAATGAATGTAGGAGAGTTGTAGGGAAAAACCTCGGGAGGCGGACCTTATGCGTCCCAAGAAAAGCCACTCAGTCGTAACAGCTCCGGCGGAGAGTGGGATAATAATAACTGGGAAGTCTCTAAATAGTTTTTCGGAGAAAACTACGATAAATGTGACAACATTTGCCTCCAAATAAAAAATATATATCTGCTCAAAAGTCCCGGCATCGCCAACCAATCGTCGATCGACGATATGTTGATTGGGCGTTTATTTACTGATTTGAGACAAAATCCTGCTTCTGTTTCACCTACAATTAACCGTCAGTCAAGAACACGAATGAAATGATCGTCTATCGGGTTATGTAAATGTTTTAATATTTTTTAAGGTGCATTCTCGATGGTGTTCACCATCACGTGACCACGGTGCGCTTGGTCATCACAGTGCATTGCGACTGTCAGATTTTAAAATGTCTGCTGCGCGTTTGACTGATAGCTATAGTTCCATATCATCCTCAAAGTTTTCAAACGAGATTTTTCAAAGAGCGAAATTTTTAGCCTCTTTTACTTAAAATAACCAAAAGACCGGCAAAGATTTGAAGAACATCCACAGGAAATACCGTGAAAACCTGGTTGATTGTTAGCATTAAATTAATGTATCCAAGTGAGAGGGGGTAAAACGGAGTCGGCCATGCTGGCAGTGTCTCTATTTGATCGCCCCATATCAACAATCAATCTGAAAAAGGATTTCGATCCTGTATCATTATTTATTGTCACAGGTGAAACACTTTCATCGGTATAATCAAGTTATCATCCGCGATCAAGCGTTAACTGCCGCAGGTGAGACTGGTTTTATGGTCATGTTTCATCAACGTTCCAATGATTCCCTGTCGCTTGATCACCAATCATTTGTGTTTTTCAAATACTCATTGATTACAATGAGTCATTATCAGCTACGGTATTCATTTAATTAAGGTTTAATGATCATTTGCTGTGTATTGAATTTACGAGAAAGTAACTGATTGCTCGTACTTTTCCTTTGTAGAATGTAAACAATGGACAAATCAATAACTGATCGACAGTTAAATTGGTAAAGCATTTGCTGAGATTAAGAATCAACTCGTGTTAGTAGAATAGAATACTACGCCTGTAAATATCTGGAGAATTTTCACTCTCTTCCACTTAAACTTAGCCTCAACCGGTAGATTACCCTAATATATGGTAAAGGCATGGTGAAGTACTGTTAAAAACTAGGTCTCTGACAGACTTTAATTAAATGTCGACAGTGTGTTTCGATGTTCGCTCGAAGTTTCCCGGCCATTGGTTTTTGGGATGAGCGGAGTTTCTTGGTGGATGGTTCGTATTTCCGTCACGGGAATGCTTTAGGGTGCTGTTAATCTCCTTTTAAGGATCGATCCCCGTGCGTTCGACTTTGGCTCCAAACCGTTTTATTTATTGCGCTCCCACGGGTACGGTTGTTTTGCTTGTAGTGTGTGTGTGTGCAAGGAAACTCGATTTCGGCGTCAAACTTCCTCAGGGCTTCGAGACGAGTGTAGTGAAGTTGTTTAATTTTATTTCGATTTCCTCGTCTCCGATCGACTTTCAATGGAACCAGGACCTATGGTCTAAACACCGGTTCGTGACAAGTTGAAGTAGTATGTGCAAGATTTTTCCCTAATTGTGATAAGCGTGTGATATCAGAATTTTATTTTATGAATAAGTCTGTTCTAAAGAAGCATGAGGTAGATACAATGGGAGTCAGTGAAAATACTCAGGGTTTTTACATGTGCAGGGTCCTATAGTATGAAACGAATATACTCATTTATGAATTACTAAAATTATCAGCAATTTATTTTTTATTGAAGTAATCGACCGGTTACAGGTAGTTTTTAATGTGTGTCAATGAAAATACTCAGGATTTTACATGTACAGGGTCCTATCTACATTTAATATTTCTTTCTTCATCCCATTGTACGTCCTACCCTTCTTCATCTCGACCATAAAACCTATTCTATTTCTTCCCCATCCCCTCATACCCAACATCCTTCCCACTATTACATCCTTATGCTACCTATCGCCCCTCATTACCTCTTCCAACCACCTACCTTGCCTCCTCCTGATCTCATTCAGAAGTATCCTTTTTTCAGCGGTCTTCCTTTCCGTCTACCGTACCATTCTCCATCCTCCTCCACACTCACATCTCAAACGCCTGCAGCCAATTCTCGTTCTCCTTTCTCAAAGTCCACGTTTCTGCCCCATAAAACGCCATACTCCTTATCAAGCTCTTTACCAGCCTCTTCTTTATACCCTTACCCGTCGTCAGTTCTCTTCTATCTATTACTGAACGCTTTCTTCGCTAGCGCTATTCTCCTAATTTATTTGTTACTATGCCCATTTTCTTGAGCCTACTATAACCCAAGTAATTAAAGTAATATAAAATTAAAATAATAAATTAAAGTATACATCCAAGTAATTAAATTGCTCAACTTGCTCCAGTTTATGCCCTCCTATTCTTATGGCCAGCTTATTACCTTTGTTTTCTTATGATTTATCCTCATTCGTATTTTCCGCACTGCTTTCCTAATGCATCTGCCAAAGCTTGCAATCCCTTCGATGATCGACTGATCAACGCCAGGTCGTCCACGAATTTAACCGCCTTTATCAGTTGGCCTCCTACGTTGATTCCCACATCTAGCTCTTCCCATGGCTCACATACCATTTCCTCAGCATAAATGTTAAGAAGGAAAGGCGACAGCGGATAACCTTGCCTTACCCCGCGACCTTCAACTGCTAACCCTGATTCGCGGTCAGCCACCCTCACCTGGTCCTTCTGGGACTTATTCAATGTTCGCATGAGTCTCATATCTCGCCAATCTAATCCTATTTTCATCATTATCTGCGTTTGTTTTTCCCAATTTACTCTGTCATACGCCTTTTCGAAATCCACAAACCAAGCAAAAACATCCTGATTATCCTCTGTGTTTCTATCTATAAGTGTCCTCATCACCGCAATCGTATCCCGAGTTGCCCTCCCCTTCCTGTACTCGCACTGGTTTTCTAATGCATCTACTAAAGATTCAAATCCCTCCGACAATCTAATAACCAACGCCGGATCGTCCGCGAATCTAACTGACTTTATCAGATGGCCTTTTAATATAATTCTCACATCGTTAAAATATACACATTTGAGGCTTTAACTTGACTTATATTTCACGTCACGCTGAAAATGCTAGGTACGCTGAAACGTCTTGATATCTCGGTGGTCTTAGCATCTAACGCGACTTTGGAAGGTAAGTGGTTGATTTTCCGGTTCAGTCCAATGTTTTTCGCTTGTAGTCAGCCATCATTCCGTCATCGTGCTACTGTCCGTGAATTTTATGTGTTTCCTATCTCTTTCTTTTTCCTTTTATATGAAAAAATAAAAACAAATATGTACACATATTTCTTCCCCGCACTGTATAATATACTTGAATTTTTAGGTGGATTTTATCCAAGGTACCATATGCCCGAGTTGAACCACCACATAATAAGAAAGAAAAAAAGCATTTCAATGAAAAATTAGAAAAATGCATAATGATAAACAGATTTAAAAAATATATAGAAGCTACAAAATACAACAATATGAAAAGATACGTTTTTATGAATTTGCAGAATTTTTACGTTGCAGAATACCAGTGAAAAAATATTTCCGTCATTGAAACGTGACTAGAATTGAAGCAGCTTGGAGTTAATCACAGCTCAACTTACTCTTTTTTCTAGTCAATAGCCTATTTGATATATTACGATGTCATGAATGAAATTCCATGCGTGCCAACATTATGTGATGTTTTCTGAGCGCAAATCAGGCTTGTTCCTTCTCTTGCTTTGTCTAGCTTGAGTAAGTTATTTTTATGTCCTGTTAAATGGCTCACTTACAAAAACGTCTATAAATGTGGCTATATTTTATATTAATTAAGGATGGATATCAATGAATAGCAATAGAGTTGTCTCATCGACAGGCCTTAATTATGTCGAAGTAATGCGTACCTGTAATTCTGGTTGTCAATTTTTCGGAGTCGTTTTTAGATTTCACCGTAGGGAGGTAATTGATTGAATACCCCCAGTTAAGGGATTGGCCAAATTGCCACTGACTCATCATCAAGTGATTACGTAATTCTTCCGGCATCCTCATAGCTTAGTGATTAATTTCCATCGGCAGTTAAGTCACTTGCTTACGACATCGTCCTTTTTATCATCATTTGTCGATGAATGGTGACATCTGTTTTCCCACCATTTCTATGAATCTACGGATTGGCTACCATTTTTCTATTCTGACCCTTCCCTTTGATACGCAAAATCTCGAATAAGCTGCCGGGTCTTCAACATGGATACCTTTCTCTTGTCAATTTGACCCTCTCCTACCTGCATATTTATTTCGGCATTCAGAAGACTAGAAGACATATATATTTCGGCATCAACGAAGAAGTTAGTGCAATGCGGGGCTAGAGTTGAACATGTTTCGAATGAAATTGAAGGAATTCAGAGAAAAAGGACGAGGCAAGAAGCTTTATACAATAGGGATGTTGAGAGCCTTGGTATAAGGGAGGATGATGAGTCAGCAAGGAATAAAAATTTCGATATTTTGGATGGCTAGGGTGGCTTCCAAAACTGTGTTGGAGATATTATAACAACTCTCGTGTTTCATTCATAGCCTATTGTTGTGTGGTAGGCATCCTCTCATGAATGAATTATTCATACAGAATGATGAATTCCTACCTTGATGACATTTTCAAATTTATTATTACTCATCAGGATCCATCACGTGGTTGTGGAAAAATTCATAATGGCCGTTCGCACCGTTAATGGGACGTATACATGCACCAGCATTACAATAATATGCACTTAAATTACAATAAAATATCCATATCATCCATCAGTCAAAAATAACTATTGTCTAACCCCCCTGCTAAGGATATATTTCCTCTCGTCCCTCTAAGCGTTCATAGGTTTGTGTTATACACATAAAAATATGAAAAGTTAACTAATGGCATTTCAGCCATAGCTACTGGATCTTCAAAGTTGTAATTGGGAAGTGTTATATGTTTATATAAGTAATTTATAAAAGGATTTTAAATGCGTGTAACCGGCGATTTTTGAATTTTTTTAAATCATGACATTCAGGATGACGGGGTGCCGAAATCGTTTTTAAATTGGAGTATTTGCGGGGTAAAACTACCGCAAGTAACAATGATATTGTAGAAGCTTATAATCAGGATATTACAGAGAAATCACGATGTTACAGAGCTTATAGAGAAACTGAAAACTCTGCACCTAGAGATGATCTCCGGCTTAATTAACGCCATTTTGTCATGATCTCCAATTATATTCATTATTGGTCATTCAACTTGAATATTGGACGAATTCGACATGCAAAAAATTCAAGCGATGCCTACTTAAAAAATACAAGAGAAATAAAATACAAGCGGTGTGAATTTGGAAACTCAGAGAAGTTATTAAATACAGCTGCAGTAATCAAGGTTACTTTACTCTTCAGTTTCTGTCGCATTTAATAAGTCCGGGTTCATAGTTAGTCGTGGAAAAATATGTTGTCTATGATAATTTACGACGTCTAGGATCTGTAGCAGAATGGCGATATTTTATGAGAGAGACTAAATAGCGCCACATTCTGTATTTGGATTTGAGACAGGAGTGTGGTTGACGGGTGATTTTTTTCCTACGCCGGATTCGGCGGTGACTCACTCCCAGACCCACTCCCCCGCAACTCACCGGCTTTCTTTCCCCTTTCCACATCTCTGCAGGCTCCCCCTCACAGTCCCAACCTCTCTGGCAGATGCCTCCGATGTGCGATACGCTTGAGATATCGCGTCACGATTTTAATCCTACGGGCTATTCGTTACGCCACCTGGCGCATGGTACCACCAATACAAGGTAGGACGTTCTTTAGACCAAATGAGTCCGTTCTGCGCATGATGTCATCTGGATCACACGAAAATCAGGCGACTCGCGCATTAGAATGGGAATAATGGCTGAAAGAGGCGATAATTTAGTTTTTAGCAAAGACAGAATGAAGTCGAGTAGATATTTGCATCCTTGAGTACTGATTTACAATATATTTGACCGGTTATAATTAGTAAATGTGTAGTTTGAGAATGCAGTATTTCTTACAGCGGAAATAACCCTTGAAACAAGTTATTCACAAATGATAGTTGAAACTCTTACCATTTTCAACATTAAAGTTGACTTGCCTTCGGCAAAATTGAACCCACTTCAATGGGCTCTCTGAAAAAATTCACTTCCCTCATACTTTTCCTCGCATTACTGTTGCGTCTAAGTGCAACACAAGTACCAAATACACAATGCACTCCATACCTAGCTAGCGCATGATGGGTGATTTCCAATTACCGACGCAAGTCGACGTGAGTTGACTCCGAGCGACTTTTCTGCTGTCCAACTATTCCGTGTCGCTGGGAGTCGCTGACGCGAGTTGACTCAAAGCGACTCGCTGAAAGAGGAGAGTTTGCTATTGTCGTGGTTCAAAGTAGAGTAGATTCCGGTCATTTAGGACACATTGGGCCGGCACACTTCGCCCCAATTAAACGGTTGCGCCAGTAATGCGAAACATAACGTAAATATATTAATGTACACGTGCTAATTTTAATTAAGAAAAACCTAGTTTGGTTTTTCTGAACACATATTTATTCAAATATATGTATATCGAAAAGTACTATGACGAAAGTAATAACCGAACTGGCTTAAAATGACTAACAGAAGTTAAGGACTTCTGAAGGATGAACTGCAATTATCTCTGTAATAATGAAGTTCATCTTGGTGACCATTGCATAGAAATTTAAAGATTAATGTGCCAACCTTTAATTATCGTTAATAAATCACTGGTGAAGTTTATATCTACAGTTGAGACACCTTTCCAAAGAAAACGAACCGATTAACTTTTTCTTATACTTGATCGTCCCGTTTCAAACAATAAATACTGCGCATTGAATCCTGCGCATGGGTGTGCTTTCCAATTAGCCGGAGTGGAAGTCGACTCAAGTCGCCTCCAAGCGACGCATAAGTCACTGGGAGTCACTAAATTGGAAAGCACCCGATATAATCCTAACTACGTCACAGCGTTCGACCCAAACGATACGAAACGACGTACCTTGTATGAGTAGTACTATGATTTGACGATGCTGTACTATATAAGCACGATTGGTATCGTGATGCATGCGATCTGGAATAAAGAGAAACAATAAGAAATATGATGAAACCATACCAGAAAAACAATTCGTAGAAACATATTGAAACAGACAAGTTGAGCCTGCAGTTAGAACAGTTGAATCAATCTATTTTATTTGGGTCTCTTCATCAGTCATCTGCGTTAAAGCAGCGGGTATGGGGCATTTGAGAAGTGATTGCGGCAAAAGTAGACTTATAAATGAAAGGGTGATCAATGTATGTGGGCTGAATGCTCCAGTATTTGACATGTATGAAACAAGGCAAGGAGTGCGCTTTGATGGTTTGACCATGTTGAGAGAATGGACGAGATTCGAATTTTGAAGTAAATATCTTATAACGGAATGAAAGTTGTGAGAGGAATGGGTAGGCCAAGAAATTATGGGTGAATGTGGTGGAAAAGACTCTATAGGAGAAGAAATCATAAGAATAGGAGAGCGTGCATGAAACAAAGCATGGATGTGTTAGAAGCAAAATAACATGCATGCATTAGATCATTATTTAGGAAATTATTAAAGCCAATTTTCTAATCCTTACAGGAATAACTAAGTTCTTGGCCTACCCCGTAAGAGAATGGCGTGATAGCGTATGCATGTATTTCTTTGGGAGTATTTTTACAAAAACAAACGCTGTACATAGAAAAACAAGGATATTATTATGAAGTCTATTTTAAGGGGGAGTGCATTAACTATAGCTGTGTTTATAAATGGGAGAGAGCTCATGAGAGGAAGCCTGGGTGAAGATTCTGGGAATGGGTTGTTGAGGACTGCGGAGCCTACTATATAGTACCGAAGTATTTTTTTAATGCGATAAATGGGAAAAATTGTGAGGTAGGTGAAGCCGCGGGTAAAAGGAAGTTATTATATAACTCTGGGCCCCATTATACCAATTCTGAAATTAAGACTCTCTTGTTAGTATCAAATCCTTCTCCCAATCGTGATGTAAAGAAACAGCCTGCGAATAGCCTAAGGGATTGAGATTTTGTAATGAACATGGAGAATTCAAAACAATTAATCCATTATGGACTTGTGCCTAGGAAACGGTTGTAAACCAAGTTTTAACAGTTTCTTCAGCGGTACTAGTTGACTCTTTTCTTAAAAATAAGTAAATTGTTATTCCAAAAAAAAAGTGAATGCGATAAACTTAATGAATTCAGTCAAACAAAGTGTACAATGCAAATGCATTCAGACATAATTACCGATTATAATTCTTGTGTCACCAACATTTGGTTTTCTAGAGCACTAGGTTAAATTATTTAAATAGATTTTTAAATGAAGTATTTGTTCATTTCACCAAACTGTTCCTTATGTATAAGAAAAAATTATTAAGAGACAGAAACCGTCAACAAGTGACTGGAAAAACCAAAGAAGAAGAGGGGGCACTTTGAAATGATTTTGCTTGTCTCCACTTGGTTACAGCCTAGAATATTGATGTTTCATCATCAGTAGTCCCCAATCCGAAGATTGGTTTGCAGTAACTCTCCACTCCACTCTCCGCTCTAAAAACATCTTCATTCCTTCATAATTATTCACCTTGACTTTTTCATGATTTTTTATGTATTCCAGTCTAGGTCTTCCTCTGTATTTCTTCCCATTCATTTCTCCTTCCAATATTGTTTTCAGTAGGCTACTGTGACACAAAATTTGTACAATAAGTTTGTAAGTGACACAAAATGCGTCCAATTAGTTTGTCTCTCCTTTGCAGAGTTTACATTACACTTATTTTCCTTCTAACTCTTCGTAGGACTTCTTCTTTGGTGATTCTCTCCGTATATTTGATCTTCATTCTTCGATATACCACATCTCCATTGCCTCCAATCTCTTCTACTCTGCAGCTATATTTCCTGGACAAAAAAATAGTAAAAATAAATTTCTGCCACATTATCACGTTACATGCATCCTAGTTCTGCTATGAATGGAAAATTTGAATGATTTTCCATTTAAACGATTCTGTCCCTAATGGGTTAACGGAATCCGACCAAAAAATACGAGAAGAAGTGCAAAGTGAGTTTGTGAAAGTGAAGAGCTGTTGGTGATGGTGTGGGGGAGGATTGGGAAGGATGAAGAGGGTGAGCAGATATGAAGAAGGAGTGAGAGATAGGCGCCACGACAGGGGTCAAGGAACTCGCATCCCCCTCAAATCCTCCCCCTCTCCTTCCTCCTGCCTCCTCGCCCCCCCCTAACCTCCTCGTCAACCCCACCCTTCCTCCCCCTATTCCTCTCACTCTAGCCCTTCGTCTACCCCTTCCTCAGACACTTACCCCCCCCCCCCCAAATCCCGCTCAGCCTTCTACTCCCCCGCCCAAGTCCCCAGTCACGGGCATACAACCTGTGCGATAGCTATTCTAATTTCAAAAAAATTGCATTGCAAAATGTATTTTGCATCGGAAACGACACGATCATGAATATACATATGGATCGAAATCTTCGGCACCACTGTGCGAGCAGTAGAGTTACCTAGCTTTCCGCAAAAGTTAGGTCGGCGCTGAAATCGGTATGGTTCGCATGTGTGTGTGTCAAAGATGGCCGGTGTTAATAGGCCACTTCCGGTACCTTTATTTTCGGTATCTCCATTTGAATCACGGCCCTTCCATCGGGATGGTTCGCTTGAGTGTGTCAAAAATGGCCGGTGCTAATAGGAAGGCCAATTTCGGTACTTTTATATCCAGTATCTCGATATGAATCACGGCCTTTCCTTATTAGAACCACCTTCTCCAGAGTGGCGGCGCTACAATCTGCTTGTCCCTGATTTTTCGGTGCATGCGGAATGTTTGGAAACACCCACTGGGAACAAGTTAAGGAGCCATATGTATATTCATAGACACGATGCATTGGATACCCTATTTAATCGCATGACGTGATATCATATGACATTGCATGCTACGTAAAATGATATTACAAATCTATTAACGTGAGAAAAAAGGACGTCAAGTCACGTCCTTGCCCACCATAATAGATGGATGTGGACGTCAATTGCCGTCAAGGTTTTATATGCCGCTAATATAATTTGTCACTTTCACGCAAGTTAATATGCACATGAGCGTCAAAATGGACCATTGCCTACGCCTTCCTCAAACCCTAACCGCCCCCCAAATCCCACTTAGTCCTCTGTTAGTCCCCAGCCTTAGTCCCCAGTAACCGGTGTACACCATTTGGGATGTCTATTCTAATTTCAAAATTACATTGCAAGACGAATTTTTAGAATCGGAAACGACATAATGTATAACATACCCTATTTTATTGCGTGCCATGGGGTTGCATTCTGAATTGTATCGTATCACAAATCAATTTAAGTGCGAAAAATTAAGACGTCTATTGACGTCATTTACGACATTAATCGGTGGCGTCGGACGTAATTTGATGTCAAAGCTTTTTATACCGCGTATACATATTTAGCTACCGTAACGCAGGTTTATATTTGCATGGACGTGGAAAGGGACAGCTCATTCTATTGCTTTGCCTTAAGTCCCCATCTCTCGTTAATCCCCCAATCCCGTTTCCTCACACTCTCTTCCAAATCCTACTGCTCCCAAAATCCCCTTTAGTCCTTTCCATACCTGGCCAACGTTCGCCGACCACCGGAGCACACACTTTCGCTTAGAAGTTGTGTGATATCCAAATTTCAATATCGCCCTGTGAGATGCATTCTGCATCACGATTGGCACAATATGATTCACATTGCATCTCATGATGTCGATTCGCATGACATCGAATGCACATTTCGAAACTTATTCGATGGATGCAGACGTCAGGTGACGACTAAGATATTTTTCATTCAGCAAAAAATAGTTTAAGCCGTCAGTACGAATGTTCATTTTTTCGTCATCAGTGCGCATGTCACAATTTTTGACGCAGTACCCCTTTAAAACAATAATGGAAGAGGAAATCGACGCGAATAATTTTGGAGTTAGGGTGGGTTTACACTGGCAAGTTATATCCGCAAGTTTCTTCTGCGAGAGCTTGCGGGGGATATTACTCAGACGAAATATTTTTCGAGAGCTAGAGCAGAGTCAGATTGATTGATGTTTACACTTGAAACAACATGCTTCTGCTTAGCTACTTGCCGAAACTTTGAAAAGTTCTGCAAGCGGACTTACATAGCCGTTTACGCCTACAACTTACGCCGAAAGCTGCTTGCTGCGAGTAACTTGCACCACAAACCTCCCAATGTAAACCCACCTTTAGAGATGGACGAGTTGAAAAAAGCGGACAAAGGAAAGATTTTTTCAACAAAAAATACTTTGCTGCTAGAAGTAGAGTGAAAAAATATCTGGCAAATCACGAAAGACGACAAAGTGAAGGAATACGTAGGAATAAGGCGGTTTGCTGAGAGGAAATCTGTTGTGGCAGAACGCGCTAGCTTTACGCAGGTGTAGATGTACCTTCCGTACTGGTGTAATTTGGCTTCCGAGCTTAGAAGCTTCGTGCTGGTCTTGTTTCCGCCCCCTGAAGGCCAGTCCGGATGAGTCATTACGTAAGTTGCCAAACTGGCAGTGATGTATTGCAAGGATGGACTTCCAGGAAAATAGCTCTGTTAGGAGAGAGAACTTTGTCTCGTAGTATTTTCGACCGCAACGAAATGAAACTAACGACGTTACGCTGTAAGATCTTTGCGAGTTGCTTAGGGGGTCTTTTCCCCCATGAAAGGGGGGGGGAGATGAATGAATCATTTTTAAGCAATCGTTTACTTTTAACCGGACATGTGTGGCGTGATTTATTTTCCGCTGGAGGCGTTTGAGGAGTCAGGGGTGTGATTAGTACACATCTCATATTCTATATCGACGTGATAACATTCAAGCCACCTCATGGATGTGTGGCAGGGGGTGACCCTTCAAAAGTTTAGTGCTAACCATCTAACACACTATCGCAATGCTATGAGCAATTTTTCTAAGTATACTATTGAGAAACGTATGCGTCAAGAAATTTGACATGAAATACGGTTTCTAACTATTATTTTACCCATGCGGGATGACCAGTGTACTTATAAATCACGGGGACCATTAGGTAAGAGTTCATTCATGCTCACATGTAAAACGTTTACAAAATTAAAATGCTGATATTTGTAATCATGATTAAATATTAATCTCATGTTAGTACTTTTCTACAAAATTTGTATTGTACGACGCCTTTCACAGATTTACGGCATCGTCAGGTACCTGACAATGCCGTAATCAGTGAAACGCGTCGTACAATACATATTTTGTAGAAAAGTACTTAGTATTATCTTTAATCATGAGTAGGTACTAATATAATACACTTCTAAGAAGTGAAGTCTGCCACCATAAAGTTTATGCTGATATTTACTTTCATCCTACTTACATACCCATCATGCCATTCCCTTTCAGGGTAGGCAAATTCCAAGAATTTAATTACAGCCGTTAGCCCTATAAACTGGCTCCCTTTTTATAATTTCCTCGATAACGCCCCATCCTTAAAAACCGCTTTCGCTTATATTACACTCATGCATTGCTTTATACACACTGTCCTATTCGCAGGGCTTCTACTATTTCTCCTACCACATTCACCCATGAACAACAACATTTTCGAAAAACAAAATTCAAACGAATAAACGTGCTTAATTTATCATGAATCTTCGTTATTTAAAAAAATCGCAATTATTTGCACAAATAAGAAAATTGATCTTCTTTCGTGGGATGAAACTACGACTTTCGCAAGTGGAAATCAGGAGATAAAAAGTTTCAAAAATAAGTTTATATCAGGAAACTGTCACGAATGCTTCAAATAAATTCACCCTCTCATTATGATTCCTTCTCTCTTTCGTCATTAAATAACTCTCCCAGAGAAATAAATTGAAACACAATGTATCTATGAGTATTAAAGTATTCTGATTCGCTATAAAATTTTATTTTAAAATACGCATTTTAGTTATTACAGGAAATAGTTTTAGTACTTCTAACCTAAAATTTTTAAAAAATCAGCCAAACTCTTGATCAAGACCTAATAAACCAAGAAGTCTTCATGGCAGTCTGAATGCACCAACGCTAACTCAGACTCCTAATATTTTTCCTCCTTTGAGTCTCTTCAGCTCCCTCCCTCTAGCTGGCCCCTATCCCCTTACAAGAGTTATTTGTTCATCTCAGCATACGTCCTGTCTTCACACCGTCCGTAAAACCTATTCCCTTTTTTCCCTGCCTCGCTCAACCAACATTCTCCCCTCAATCACGGCCTAAGTAACCCTTAGCCCATAATTGCCACACCGTCTACCTCACCTTCCCCTAATCTGCTCTAGAATTTCCCTCCCCTCACACACCGTACCTAGCATTTCTTCGTTAGTCTGCTTTTCCATCCATCGTTTTTTCTTCATTCTCTTTCACACCCACGTCCCAATAGCATGCTTTTTGCTCTCAGATATTTACTGTGAGGTTAATAGGTATATTGTCATATTAACCACCCTGAAACTCGCTTGATATAATTTTTTACAGTAATTTTAGCCTTATTTACTCGTAGAATTGTGGACGCAAATACTCTGTTTGGCAGGAGTTTGTCCTCTCCAACGTTTAAACCAGTGTTTTTCAATACCTAAACATTCATTCTTTAATATATTCCCTGAAAGTTTGAGTGATAAAGAAAAATTTCACTATCACGTGATGTTCTCTTCGACGCTAATGGCAACATTATCATGCGTAACTGTGGATGAAAATTTGAGCTGTAATTATATTTTGACGTCAAACAACGTCAGCGGCCAACGATTAAGGTCGGCGGGGACGTCAATTGACGTCCTGTTTCTCGCCGGTGGTGATGTTCTCTTCGAAACTAATGGCAACATTATCATGCGTAACTGTGGATGAAAATGTGAGCTGTAATTATATTTCGACGTCAAAAAACGTCCGCGGCCAACGATTAAGGTCGGCGGGGACGTCAATTGACGTCCTGTTTCTCGCCGGAAGTGATGAGTGATACCATATCTTGCAGCAGGCAACATTATACCATATTTTTTATGTGTTTCGAGTCAATTTTTCATGAGTGGCTTGAGTCCGCGTCGCGTAGGGTTGACGAAGAAACGCAGGGACGCTGGAGTGAATGACCGGGGATAGACGTGGAGTGGAGAGAGATCGGAAGCGGTGGAAGGCCGTTGAAAGCACTTTTAATGATGATGATGATGCTGGGTTGCCTACGTGCCCGATTTCACGAATGAAATCCTGACTCCGCGAAACAAACGTTGACTCTCAAGTAGTTTTATAAGCGTTGCTGTATTAGCGGCTGTTTCTCTGAACGTATCGCATCTTTGCCCTACATGGAAGGATCAAATCATATCAGCTCGTTGTCTTCCACGACGGAAATAAATACGATTATTTTCATCTTATATGATTTAATCATTTAAACTTCACATGAAAACCTGTCAGATTACTGGCAGAAATAACGATACGTGACGTCATACGCCACTTATTCCCGATGACGTTGTGTTTTGAAGTCGCGGAACAAGCTTAATTCTTTAGAAGATACATTTTTATAAAAAAGCGTTGTTTGTTGAATAAATATTGGTCCTTTGCATTAAAACTATGAACTCCATGTACAAGTAATAATAATTCATCTTCCTCATTCTGAAAGGTTTAGTTTTGCCCTCAGGTTGGAACCTGTGATAGACACACATTATACATAATGTCATAAGAATTAAACATTTTTGCGTATCATACATCATAGTAGGCATGTAATTAATGTTGCTTCAATAATTAATGGCATTCACATTTTTTAAACATGTTCATGTCCTACTTGGCCGCTAGTCATGAATTGGACGACTGTAAATATCTGTCTCAAATTTTTACACTGTTTGTTTCTTTGGGTAGCATGTTAAAAATCTTTAGACCCCTATAAAGGAACGAAAATCTAAGGACTGTTAATTTTGGTGTTGTTAAATGTGGATTCCTTCTTCTAAAATTGTAATTAAATACACTATCAGAGATAGTTGGCGTATAACCTTTTTCAGCATTGAAAATGTGAGTTCCTTAAACATATACTGGTGTTGTAATAGAAGTAATTTCAGATTTACTAATGAAATGTTTTTGCGCCCCCCCCCCCCCCCCCCCCCCCCCCCCAATAACCTTGAACACCTCGAAAGTGTGAGTAGAAAAATATTCGAAGAGTTTGAAAAGCATTTCATTGGATAAATAAAGAGGCACAATGAGAAATAAAGCTTTACATTTCCAATACGATAATTCACTTTATTTCGATATTTTAGCAATATTTAATGCAAATTGTTTGTTGTATTTTTAACATAAATGGAAATTCTCCGAGCCGAGCTCACCAAAACACGTGTAACCTTTTCGATAGCCAACATTAAAGTAAACTACTAATAACGGCTGCATCACCAAGTTGATTAGTTTGATCCCCATACCCATGTATTAGGATTCCATACTGCATCAAATTCGTGGGTTTTATCATACTACTTTCATACTTAATTCTTATATTTTAGATTAGAAAAAAATTCAGAGAAGACTACCAACTTTGAGGGAGTTATTAGCTAGAAAATCCAAGGACCTATTATTCATTTTCTGCAATGATATCGATGGTCGTCTATAGGTGTTGTAGGAACTCTTTTATTGCGAAATATATTAAGATAATATTCACTGATTCTTTGAAATGTCTTTATTTACATGTATGATTTATGGCTGATTTGTGGAAACACTACACATGTAATCATGTATGTATAATGAGAACTTCAAGTTCAAAAGAAGTCAAGAAATTCGCCCGACATGCGTCGCAGAAACATTCGATGAATTTAGTAGTTTCATAAATGGTGTGATAACTTCTTTGGTTTGGTAGAAACGAGTATACTACTTATAATTTCCGTAAGCAATCATGATGATGAATGCGCGATGTATCCTTTGGAAACTTAATCACTCGTTAAAAAGGGTTATTATGGGGTAAATGATGAGTTTATTTATTCAGGAAGACTATAAATAATGTGCATAAGTATTTTTATATACATAAGATAAACGTAAAAAAATTATTAAGCGGGATGATAGCTGACCATGCATCCGAAATAATGTTTACTGGGAGGTAAGTTGTGAAAATATAGATCTTGCAACCCGAATATAGTGATGAGGCCCATAACTTTAAGGATTTCATAAGCAATTAATTTAATAGCTAAATATTTCTGCAATTGGCCATTAGAGATTTATTCTATTCATTTACTTGACATTTGAATACCCGCTTTTCCTCACTAATTGGTCGTTCAATCCTAAAAGTGGTTAACTGCAGCTCTCCAACCTTCCCTATCAAATGCTAGTTCTCTTACTCCCTGGTAGTTCTTCTTATGAACTTTCATCATTATTTGGTCTAGTTATATATCTCTTGGGGTTTTTCCTCTATATTTCCTTAAATTATAATCTTAACAAACCCATTGTGCCTCAGAGCGTGCCCAGTGCATCTGATTCTTCTTTTTTGTGTATTGTTCAATATGGTCCTCTCCTCTACAACTCTTCTGTTTCTCCGTTTACACTATATCTACAAAATATCAGGAATAGACATTTTATAAAAAAGGGATAATATTTTCTTTGGAATTTTGAAAGAAAGTTTCGTTTTGAATACCCAACTATCCTCTCCCGGTATATCTTTTTTATAATTTAGACATTAATTCTTGAAATAGTGAATGGAGACGTGGAGCTCTAGCTGTAAAATATTATGATAGTTGTTCTTAACTCTATATGTCTGACTTTATTGGTAGATCACCCCTCATGTTTATAATAATTTTTCATGCAGCCCACCTTTTCTCCAAACTCACTGCCTCTCGTGTAATTGCAATTATTGTTTAGCGGACAGTATTACTTTCCTTAAATTTTGCCGGCGATCGTGAATCAGGTAACAACCGGGCAACATTATTTTTTTTAAGCTCGCCGAAGATCGTGAAACAGCTCCACGACCGGGCGCACCAAAAATAGACGCCGCGCCGTTTTATTTTAAACGTCTTCCGCGTGTTTATACTGCTTCTCTCTCTCTCTCTATCTCTCACTCCCTCCCCTCATTTCCGTATCTCTCCCCCCTCTCCTTTCCGCCGCTATTCCCTTCCCCTCCATCCGCTCACAGTCCGTTCCACCCTGGCCGGCTACGGCGATCGATATGTATTGCTGAAGGAGTCATCCACCCCGAGCGAGGGATACAGATGAAGGGACAGAGAGAGATGCAGGCAGCGGTGAGAGTGAGGGGGAGGCATAGGGTGGAGGGCGTAGTAAAGAGGGCTGGAGGGGTGGTATGACGTAGAGTGGGATGGGTGTAGGGGCGGGCGTGATATAACATAGCGGATCCTTTTTGCTCGAGTTTTTTTTTTACATTCCGTTCTTCCAAAATGATCGGTATTTTGGGAGCCACATTTTCTGAGCTCGGGTAGTGCTAAAAGTAAGCTACATAATATACGATTTAATAATTGATACCGTATTTCTGATCGTTTGAGATAAGCATGAGAGTATGCTCCTTCGTGTTTAAGAAGAAATGGAATAAATTCTTTTCTACCTGCCGGTTGCACGAATATTTATCAATGGGATCGATTGTTATGAAATCCATAAACCTATGGATCTCATTACTAGATTGGGGTTAGGGGAGCTATCCCTTTCGTTGCTTGCCTACCAGTAGCCATTGCTTCGGATATTGGATCAACTCTCATTTCGCTCAATAAAATATACATGCATGTTTATCTTATGTATATAAATTACTTGTGCAGATTACTATTTTTCTCCCTGAGTTATTTAACTCGTCATTCGTCGCATAATAACTCATTTATCGAGTAATTAAGTTTCCTATTGGTATATCGCGCATCCGCCACCTTGGTTACTTATGATACCCAATAAGTGTTAAACTTCATTCTATCAATTCAAATAAGTTATGAGACCATTTATCAAATCAATAAATTCATCAAATGTTTCTGCAACGCAAATTGCGCGAATTTCATGACTTATGGATCTCATAACACTATTGATTACTTATATATTGTTTCTGCAGCCGGCCATGAGAATCAAAAATTGGAGTTAAAAAAAGTGAAGGTACTCCTTCCCACTTTATTGTATGGTAGCATAAGTTGGATATACCAGTATCAGCATTTTAGTAGGCTAAATACAGTGAGTATGATGTACTTAAGAAATGTTTACACATACTTATCTTCCTGAATATTCGGTAGATCAAGAACCTCCTTTTTCGATATGGAGTGGCGATAAATGTGAGATACACGATCGACGATATCGCTATTAATATAGAATTTCTGATCGTTTGATACAAGCGTAGGATTAGGTATGCAGAATGCAGTGGATCTGATGTATCTGAGAGTTGTTTTAGATGCCAATGAATGAATGTTTTTCTAATTGTATAATGTAATTCTAAGTCTAATGGGAGCAAAAATTGCAGATTGCAAAAATGTTCTCCTTCTCATCTAAAAGTACGACATCAAAACTTGGCTATACCAGGATAAGCACTTTGTAGGCTAAATGTAGTGCGTATAGTGTATCAGAGAAGTGTTTTTTTATTCCGTTCTTCCAAAATTTTCGGTATTACTTCGGGAAACTTCTTTTTTCAATAAGTGTCACCAAGCGTGAGACACACGATTGACGATATTAAAATTGATATCTTATTTTTTCTAATCGTTTGAAATTTGCTAAGTGAATGGTTGTGGAGTACCTATGTTACACGATAGTGTATCTAGAATTCTTTCGAGAAAATTTAATTTAGATAGCGTTCACTTTTTTGTGAACATTTTACATCTATCTGAAGATCATTCGCAAGAAGAACTTTTCTTGTGTTTGGTTCACATTTGCTGAGGAATGAGTTGAAAATGGTCTAAAGAAATGTACTTGGCAACCTCTTGTGTGTATTGTCGGGTTATGCGTGAGGATTTTTTGGAGAATTTGGCGTCATGAGTTTAACTTCTCAATCCTTTTAATGTGGAGTTTGGGTAGCCAAATACCATAATTATCAAAGATGGATATCTTTATATCGCTGTCGAAGACACTTGTACCTTCTCCTGTTCTTCTAGGAAATTATTGTATTCGTTTCAATTTATTCCTGTAAATTTGTTTAAATGAAAGCAGGGAAGTTTATGTATTCGTCGGGGGGCACCAAGCCGTTTCGGTGAGGGCCTGGGAACTAATAAGCACAGGGATAGCTTGTTTATATCTAATGGATGTTGGTAACATTGGAATGTAATCAATTTTTACATAAACGTTTCTGGCCTTGGTGGTGACGCGGTTACATTACTCGCTGCTATTTTCTCGCTTTCGATTCCCGCGTGAATAAGTTTTTCTCCGCCGAGTCCTTGGGTGTTTGCTAGTATAAATTGTTATTTACGGATTAAACGTATTGAATTGTAATTCATCGGGGTTCCATCTGTGCGCTATAAAAAAAATATTATCTTTATGTATGAAGTAATGAAAGTAATTAATGCTGTAATTTACAAAACGCAATAAAAACCAGGATTTACGGATAGGTTTAATCTTGAGCCAGTACTGTTTTACAATCGATTTTGTGTTACGCCTATAGAAAATTTTTACCGTGAAGTTTAGCATTCGGGCGTCGCATAATGCGGTAATTTTCTTGCGTAAGGGGATTACATTAGCGTTTTTGACCGAACACACGTATCTTGATACCTTTTGAGCCCGGCGCGAGACTCAGGATGGACCTTAGTGTCTCCGAATAGACGTCAAAGGATCAGTTCCTGGGAAATTAATACGGTAAGGCAGGAGCAGGAGTTTGATGTTATCCCTGGTCGGTTATCCTGATGGATAGAGCGTAGGCCATTAACGGCATATCATGGGTTAGGGACCTGTCTGAGGCCTTGGTGTTATGTCACAAGGTAGCTCTATTACTTTGACAATGTTAGCTTTGCCGTATGATCTAACGCTTCCTGGGTTCTTGTCTGGATACCTTAACCAAAATAATCATATCATTATCTTTTCTCCTCTTGTGAGTTCTTTGTTTGATGACTGCAGTAATAGTGTAATTTACCCCAAATGTATATATGGTTAAGTTATATATCAGGTCAAAGATGAGATGAATTGCTCTCGGGAGTTAGCAAATACCTTCTTGTGATAAAATACGTTCTGACTGAAAGTGATTGCTGGGTGATGAGAGTATTGGTGCCTGAAAATACCAAGAGAAAAAGTGTTCCTTTTGATGAACGTATGAGCTATCCAAGTTTATGGTCCATTTAACTGTTGGGACCTTTGCTTCAGGTATACCAAGTCTTCCACTCTGAAGGCGGATTTTTTGCTTTTATCATAACAAAGTGCTAATAGTGGATTCCTTTTTAGTTTTTTTCATGTTTTGCTGTCTAATTTAAAGAATATAATTTCGTATCCTACCTATTTTGTTGATAAAAGAATCATCGCATAATTCAAATCATTCTAGAAAACTGAAGCCGATCCTAAAATGAGTCTCGCATACGATTTCGTAAGAGAAACCGTGCGATTTATGTGTCGCACGATTCAATATTTAATACAGGCCATCGTAAGAAAGAAACTCTTAGGTCCAGTTTTATAATATCTGGTTGAATATTAAGAGTTACGTCTACTAAACGACAGTCTGATGTAATATTATCAGGATTTTTACAGACCTGGAAAATCAGGAATACCTGGAAGTCATGTAACTGAAAATGGGCCTGGAAAATCACCGGAATGTCATGGAAATTGAAAATGAGCCCGGAAAACCATAGAAAAGTCACGGGAATTGAAAAAAGCATGGAAAACCTGGGAAAGTAATAGCATTAATATAATGGGCCTGGAGGATCTGGAAATGACGCGGTTATTTAAAGTCATGGAATTGAAAATAGGCCTAGAAAACCTGGGAAAGTCATGGATATTGAAAAAGGGCTTGGAAAGCCTAGAAAAGTCATGGGAATTATATGTTAGGTCTGGAGAACCTGGGAAAGTCATGGAAATTGAATAATGGGCCTGGAGATGGAGAACCAAGAAAAGTAATTGAAATTGAAAATGAGCCTGGAAAACCTGTTAAAGTCATGAGAAATGAGAAATCAGCCAGGAAATTTTCTTTTTTGAGTCAAAATCTGATTGTTTTCCATACGTCAGGAGAACCATTTATCTCGTGGCGGAGACCTAAGAATAAATTCCCATCAAAAAGGTAGCCAATTTCCCCCGGAGCGATAGAGGTAGCGCTCCGTCTTTTGGGAAACTTTATTCCCCATTAAGACATGTACTGATGTGTGGTGCTCCTATTCTTGTACCTTTAAAAAAAGACTCGCCCCAATGAACTGATATTTTCACCTAGAAAAATGAAAACTTTGTCCTGGAAAACCTGGAAAAGTGCTGGGTAACCTCTGATCTGTAGAAACGGTGATTATACACAACGCGGACTATAATTTAACATCAATTTGACGTGGTGGATAATAAATCTTTCTGTTAACGTCAACCAGGCAGTATATAGCCGGGCCTTAGATGAACTCTAGCTGTGGGACATGGGAACAAGCATCCCTAAATTCTTCCTCGACGTTCCCTAAGCGGAGGAATAAAATCCTCGGATTTGCAGCTTTCTCGGAATGCTCTTGAGTTACAAACACAATCGACTCATCGTCCATCCATTCTCCGCTCGACCGTAGTCTTTTTCGGAGTTCGCGTCATAAATCTCTATAGTCGACGTGACGGCTTGTACACTCTCTGGGGCTGCGCGAGTTTGTGTCCAACCTCTCCTTCTGCCTATTTCCCTGCTCTCCCCACCCCTCCCCCCCCTTCAGGTGAACAGAATCCTCCGAATGAAATTTGTGCCCAGGCAAGAGAGAAGCCGGTGAAGCGTGGAGTCTTGGAGAATCGGGTATTGGAAACATTTTTGCGGCATTGCATTTTAAGCCATTAGGGATTTAACTGATTTTACTGTAAAAAAAACCTTCATAATCTTCTGTTAAAAATAGAACAAATACGCATGCGATGAATTTATGCGAAGGAAAATTATTATTGCTGTCATAATTTTATAAATTTATTTTTATGTTGTTATCTTACGGTGGCGGACGAAATCATTTCAGTATCCGCCTCTTCTTTCTCAGTGTTTGTTTTTATTTGTGAATTCTCTTTCTTGATATTGTTTCTATTATCATGACAACGGTTTCGTAAAAATGAACGTATACTCATTTCAATAGATGCATAGAAATATCACAGAGCTCCAGAAAACTATATTTGACAATACAATGGGTATAGGTAATAATTCGGGCAAGGGGGTGAAGGAGATAGGTGAAAAGGGAGGGGGGATGGGTCAGCTGGTCGGAGATTAATCTACACCTAAGGAATACCGTGCTAGCCAACTCCAGGGTGTGTGGCACGGAGTGATCCTACATCGGGTATGCAGTGCTCGTACCAGTTCAAATCAGAACATCGGACGCTCCCTAGGCCGATAGGCGAGGACCAGAAAGCAGTCAGGAGAACAATGCAAGGCCAACCCTGTAACCAAGAGAGTGCTGAGTTGACAATCATGCTAATATGCAGTACACGGGTGAACATACTACTACTGATTTGTATTATTTTTAATGTTTTAAATTCATGGATACTAGAAGATATTAGTTCGTGCAGAAAATAAAATCATGATTGGCATTTCAAGCGAGATCAGGCGATAGCAATAGTGGTAAGTTAATAAAAGAAAGTACAAATCGAACCCACCAAGTCTTCGCCTTCATACCTCGACGGTCATGCTGACAGGCGAACATTTTTACAAGATGACGGAAACATAAAATGATTTAGCGTTCTTGGGAATGCCATCGCTGGAGTTTGAATTGGATTCGCAAGGCTTTCTTTGAATTTCGCGGATCGTGGAGCGAAGGGAGTGGGGAGGTGGGAGGGAGGGAGGTTGTAGGGGAATCTCTTCTGCTCTTGCAGCTCGGCTGTGGTCATTAACCTCCGCGTGGTGCCCCGGTTTCCCGGCGACGAGCTTTTGTCATACGAGGAGGATTTGAGTGAGGAGGGGAACGGGAACTACAGCGGGGGTCGCAGGGGAGAGGTGAGGTAATGTGGTTGAATTCTTTGCTCAGATGCAGCTAGGACTTCATGGCACGGCGTCGAATATGGTAGGTAGAAAAGAATTCTCAATTTACAGGCGTTCTTTTCTTCTTCATCTCTAGAATTTGGCCTTCTAAGGACAACGATCAAAATAACCCAATTACGTAATTTTCGCTTTTTATTTACCACTTCCTTTCTTGCTCTCCAACAATTTTTCATCCTTTCGCTTTGCTTTCTCCTTCTCTCATTCGTTCAGGTGTTATTTCCTTCCTCCTTTTCCTTCTTCCGGAAACTCTAGAAGTTCCGTATTAATCTTGTATATTTATGTTGAAAAAAACAACTTTGTTATTTCCACAAACTTTCCAAAAAGTTTTTGGAAATAACAAAGTTGGTTTTACTCAACATGGATATCCATAATTTCTACGAGGTCAGGCCTGATATCTTCCGTTTTACTTGTTTATTTGGTTTTATCCTGTATCATTTCTTCCGTTATCCCCATCTCTTCCATGTCCTTCTTTATCCTTTGGACTCACTGGTTGTCCTTCTAACTCTTATAAAGATGATTGAAAATTAGTTTCTTAAGTCTTCTGTCGTTCATCTTCTTTACGTGGCCAAAGAACGCAACTCTCCTTTCCCTATCGTCGTCTGACATTTTTTTGCATTCTTCATTTCTGTAGGCGTTCTTTTATTGTTTCATATATACTTACATAACACCCCAATGGTCAAAGGTTTTGTCATCAGCAATTACAAAACGGGTTTAAGCAGTGACGGATTAAAACACTTGGGGGCCTGTAGGCAGTACAAACAAAAAAGCCCACGTTTATAAACAAGTCGCAAGAGAAGAAAGGAGAAACCGCGGGACTCATAAGCAACTGCCTTCTTTGCCTTATTGGTAATCCGGCTCTGGGTTGCAGTAGATTTTGAAAAGTTTTTCTAGAGTTGAAGAAAATGTAGTTTGGTTCCAGGTTGTCAATCAATCAAGGAAACTCGTGGAATGAAGATAAGTTTTCTTCGAATTATTTTTGCCACAAGGTACTGAAAACAGTTTGGCGAAATTTTTGTCAAAATATTCGATCGAAATATCGACTCGGTATGCGAACCAATACAATTTCGAAAATTCGTGCCGGTACAATGTAATATATCTCTGTGCGGTCACCTACATAATTACGCAGTGTGGCTATCCGTTTTAATTTGAAGTATATAACGAACTATAGCGTAGAAAATAACGACGTGAAAGTCAAAACCCGCAGTAATTATATTAAATTCCTGCTGTACTAGCCCTAGAATTCCTAGGTGCCGATTTTGAAAATGGTTGTTGAAGAATTTTCATGAAAATTGGCCTGCATGACTTATTAGTCTCATGTTTAACCCACCACGCTGTCTGCCACTGTTATTTTATCGAATTCCCTATCACGTTGTCCCTCTGCTGTTGAATGCCCTCTAAGGTAGGCCCCTGTAATGCCATGTTATGCCGTCAAAAATGTAGGGTGAAGACCTTTTAATTGACAGACTTGACTTTTATGGATTCACATCCCACATCTGTCGTTATGTTTCTCTATTCTATCGATGAATTCCTGCTCAGGCGTTCCTTGAAAGTAATGGTGCAGCGATCCGTATAATAGCTGAAGAAATTAGGTGGTGTGGGTTATATTTGTGCAGGTAGTATTACTATACTTTCCCCTCAATCCAGCGCAAGTTCAGGGAAGCTCACTAATATGATAAATTTACCATATCGTGTTTTTAATGGACCAGCGTGCAAGCTAACGAGTATAATCGCTACCTTATTCGCTGAACTACTTGATTTAATAACTGAAGCTGTACTAGTTTGCTACTCGTTCCCAATTAGGACCTTGCTGCCGACGACCAAGTATGTTAGTTTTTACAGTCGCTGTGCGATCTTCACTTATGGAAATCAGCGCCACCTAGACCTCTTTGCGGCGATCATTAATTTTTCAGCCATGAAATAAACAGTGAGTAAAAATTTCTTGACAATTTTTATGGTCACCTGCGGTCACAGAATGGTTAATTTAAAATTTTAGAAGGCAAACATAACGATATGAATAGAAATTCCGCTTCCCTACCAGTACAAGTTCATGGATATGTTAATTTCCTTAATTGCATTTAAAGTCAGGTCCTTCTAAGCCACATGGCTTGTCAGAAGGGTCCAATTGTTTCATACAAGCGGCATGTTATTACACAGTACACACAGTAGAAAAATAACATAAATATTAATAAATATAAAAAATAACATAATACCATTTGCATAACAGATTCATAAATATAGTGCCCAATTATAAGGGATTACAAATTTTTAATTTCGTTAATTAACCATTCTTTGACATTTTTCTTAATTTATGCCATTCCTTTTAAATTGCGCAATTGATTAGGCATACAATTAAAGGTATTTGGTATAATATATTTAGCCAACCTTTTGCCATATAAATTATAGTAATCATAGGTTATTAACATCGGAGTATTTCTTTTAGGCATACAGTGCGTATTCTTACAGTGAACTTTGTATTATTTCTTAAAATAATTTTCCACTATGATTAACCATTTAAACAATTTATCTACAGTTAAAACATTATATTTTACGCAAAGTGATTTCAGGTCAGTGTTACTACAATATGATCGTGTGTAACCTTCTAGAAGTGCAGCTATTACACTGGACTCCGTCCTCAATATCAAGGTTGCCGTATCAAGTATCATGAGGAACAGGCTTTGACCTCCTCAGTTTACTTACATCTACCGTCATTCAATAACTTCTTAATTTGTATACTCCACACTTTTTTATCACAGATCTTGATTTCGACATGAAATGTCATTATCAAGGTTATTTCGACATTTCATGTCAATTTCATGGTCGGTATCAAAGTGCGGAAGACACAAAATGCGAATTTATCGAGCGATGAACACGACTTTCTTAAACTTTTGCCGGAAACTTTCGCTTGTATGAAATGTACGGTATTATATCATATTTCCTTAGTTCCTTTTTGTGGCGCATGCCAATTCGAAACCTATTTGCATACGATTTTACATTTTCCGCTTCCAAATATATAATCACTTGTGTATCAGGAGCCTGTTGTTGGTATTTCATCAAATTCAAAGCCATAGAACGCGAAGGACTTTATTGCTGTGGTAAATAATGGTGGGGCACCATCAAATTCTTACTTGGGAAATTTAATATGGTGCTCTTTGTAATTATTCGATGAAAGTAGGACCTGTGCTTTGGAGTACTATGTCTATGAGACAGAGTCGGCGGTAACTAGGTTACATATCTCAAAATGATAATGATATTGATTTAAAATGATTTTCCTTTATTCATAATATATATTATACGAAAAAAGAGTTTTCTTGAAAATGAAGTATTTTATTGGCATTTATATGTACCTCGTATTGATTTTACAGATTGATGGAGACGCGTTTTTCTTATATGCAAAAACCTGGGCGTGTTATCGGAAGTATTTGTAATAGAGATTTTACCTAAAGTGCTCTGCGTTATGGTATATTTTTCTATTTCTCCTGCAGGGCTGCTCCATCCTGCATTTTTCGGCACAGCCGACCATTTAATTCGTTCCTGGATAAGGAGCCAGAATGAAAATCAGTGACTGGAATATTATCACCGAAATCAGCGTGAATCCAAATCCACTTTTTTCGTAAACTATTAATATTGTGCTGTCGAGGGACGCTGCAGGAGCTTAGGTCATTAACGTCCCTGGATTTGAAGGCATTAAAAGAGAACTGAGCCGGCTGAAAAAATCGAAGATGGAGGAAACGCACTGCGCCGACACCAAACGTGCTTTCGTAAAAGAGACGAGTTCTTCTGCATGGCTCTGTATTCATCCACGGGGTGCAATGAACTTGATGTAGCAGGCATGCAAAAATTACGGTGAGCATGACGCTCTTGAAGACTTACAGCTGCCGGAAATCGAGCCCTCTTTCTCTTCGTTGCGTTTCTTAGCCGCTGTAATTTTCAGCCCAGAGGTCTTATCTTCGGAGTGGAATTTTTAATCGTCCGAATGTGTACGTATTCGATAATTTTGCAATGTTGAGGGAATGAATGTGAGTCAATAAGCAGAAAAAAATTGGCTGTGTTCGAAGTGGCCAATAAGGTATGGGTCAATCATTTGAAGCATTTTCTCAACATGCACTTTTGTTACTCTAAATGCATTGGGTAGGGGGTATATGAGAAGTATTTGCTGCAAAAGCTGAAAGGAGAGGATTAGGACGATGAAACAGTTCGGAAAAGGTTGCTCCGGTAACGGACTTGTATGAAATTGGCGTGCTTCGTTGGTTTGACCTAGTCGAAAGGATGGATGACTATCGAATAACAAAACAAATATACGATAGTAGCGTGAATGGTGTAAAAGACACTTTACTACTTTGAAGAATTCATGAGTAAATCTGGTGAAAGATAGTGTTAGGAGGAGTATTAGGAGTCTTAAGTACAAGAGAGCGTGTATGAAGCAACATATGAATGTAACAGAAGCGAAAGGGGTATGCAAGGATAGGGAATTATGGAGGAAATAATTTATTAACAAGTAAGTATGTTCTTTGAATTTGACTGACTCACCCCAGACGGGAATGGCGTTATGGATATGCATGTTATGCATGTATTCGTTAGTTGGCCATATTGAGAGAATGTGTGAGAGTCTAAATAAAAGCAGATTTTTGATAGGGGAGTAAATGGTATGAGAGGAAGGGGTAGCCCATGAAAGTCATGGGTGAATGTGGTGGAAGGTTCTCATAAGATAAGGGGTATTAAGAGTCTTGAAGTCATACGTGATTGTAACTGATACAAAAGAGGTATGCAAGGTTAGGAAAGTAAGGAGGACATTATTAAAGAAGAGTTTGCTTTACAGTCCTATCAACGAGAATGGAATCTTATTCACATTGTCAGGTGCCTACCCCGGGTAATGGCGCGATGGGTATGTATATATAGCAAATGTCAGGTACGATAATGTCTGATAGGCGTTTGTATTCCTAAATGACTTTCATATGTATTTTTTCGCTTTGGAGAATATCCACGTGACGCTCATCCAATGCAAAAGTAGCTCTTCTTGCATATTCATATAAGGTGTGGATATGTTAATGAGAATGGGATGGGATAGAATTGGTTTAATAAACGGAATGAGGACAGATTGGGCGTATGCTTAGCTAAAGAAAGAAATTGAGTGGGTAGATACTAGGCGCCTGAAAAAATCTAGAGGATTTTTACTCTCTTCCATTCAAACCATATCGTAACTGATAGATTACCCTAATGATAATTTCACAAAAGGGTTCTTCTTCATTTCTCCAAAATTCCTGCGGAACATTATCTTACCAATTCAATGATCAATTTTGAGGATACCGGGACTAGCCACGGTAGATACCTTTACGGAGTCACCCGCAAGTGCACATAAGTGCGATATTCCACAGAGGAAAAATCATTCGCCTTGACCGGGATTCGAACCCAGATCCCTCGATTTCGCGCCGAGTGCTTTAACCAGTTAAGCTTCCGAGGCGTCCTTCTCCCCTGTGGAAAATTCCTTAGCCGGTAGATTACCTATCACCGCCTTCTCGTGTCGGTTTCGTCGATGATGTGCGGTGGTGATATGGTCGTTTTTCGGCGCAAAGGAGTGAAGGCGCCCACGCCACTCCTCCCCCGTCTTCGCGTTCAACCACTTCCGGGGTCTCTGACTCTTCTTTCTCCTAGAACTCTCAGCATTCGTTTCAAGGCGTTAGGACCCCCCCCCTCCTTCGTCTTATTCTTCATCACATCTCACGTTTAGGCCCCTAGCTCAGTGAAATACTAAGGCCGCTATTTTTTTTAGAAAATAAAACTAGAAACCACGTGATGTTTAATCAAAAATGGGTGAAGCATTGAGAAGAACAATATTTTATATCTGACATAAATACTATGATTGTGAAAAGCTGCGTATAAGGGAATAATTCTCTCGGTGAATGTTTATTTATTGATGTAATCTACCGGTCAAACTAGGTTTAAATGGAAGTTTGTAAAAATCCTCTATATATATTCTAATACAAAGCCCTATCTAACCTATAGTCTGTGATGTTGTTGTTGAAAAAGGATTTAATTAGATTACGACCGCGGAGACCTTGCCTCCCACCCTGCCGGGCACGACACCCGCCCTAGAGGGCGGCGCGGCGTCCCGAAGTTGCCAGGATTCAATTCTCTGTGATTGACTTCCATTTTCCTGGAAATGATTTTTGGGGAGGGAGGGTATGATTTCCATTGCCCTGCCAAACAGTATTTTTAACGTAGCATGCTGAGGTGAAGAAAGAATTGTGTAGGTAGATGAAGCGCTGCGCGTGTTGAAAGCTTGAGGATTTTTACTCACTCCCATTTAAACCTACCTTAACTGGTAGATTACCCTATTAATAGACCAAAAGATTGAATTTAGTATTTTTTTTTTTTGACTCGTACAGTCATGAAGGAATTCATTAACTGATGTCATTAACTAACGGTGTCGCCACATCCCTTTCCCGGAACTAATCATCGCAAGGAGTCGAGCGCGGACCGTGGCCTTTGTCGGCGCCGCAGCTGTCTCGTGTTAGTGTGCATCTCCGGGTGGGAGGCCGGCGATCCACAAGTGGCCACTGCAACTACTATCTGTGTGGTGACGGTCTGGAGACCCCGTCTGCGTCTGAGGACACTTGATGTGAGGCTCGCAAGTTAACCGCGCTGCGCGGACGCCGGCCGTTGCCCCTAGACTAATAACTTTATTCCCATTCTACTGTGCGCATATGTACTTATAGGTGCACTCCCCACCTCTTGTCGTAACTTCAACCGCCCTACCTGCCGTCATAATCTTCCAATTATTTCCTACTTACCCCCCTCTCCACCCCTCCTCCGAGCTAAACCTCCTCCGCAGGTCAAATCCTCCAAATGTCTACCACGTAATGTAGCGTTGGTTCAAGATTTTGACGTTTGCGCAGATCTGAACACGTCAGCGCACTCGAGCGCACACAGAAGACGTTGAATCAGGGTTTACACAGGCCTGGAACGCTTGAGATACCTGGAAAAAAAAGTGGAAATCGAACGCGGGCCTGGAAAACCTGGATGAGTCACGTAAAATGAGAAATTAGTATGGAAATTTTCTTTTCAAAGTCAAATATGATTTTTTTCAATTAGTTAGTGGTACCGTTTAGGCTCTGTCTATTGGTTTGTGGATATAAGAGTTTTAGTGCCTTGCCTGAATGCGGCATTGGAAATCTTATCAGGTGTTTAACAATTAATTATTATGCCCCTAAAATATAATTTCAAGTCAAATTCTTAGTAGAGATAAAATGTAAAAAAACAATTTTAAAAACAATATATGACAAACAACTGAAATGGTACGGACATCTAAGACGGTTGAAGGAGGAAAGAATACCATAAATGGTTTGGAAATGGACTCCAGTGGAAATAAATAAAAGAGGAAGATCTAGGAAAAAATGAAAAGAAAATGTTGAGTTGGAAATGAGAAGAAGATTAAATAAAAAACAAATAAGTAGTTTCAGGCAAACTTATGGAACTCTTTCATTGTGAAAGAAAGAAGAAACTTCAGATAATGTTAATCCACACTTTTATTCACAATACCGACCCAGGTGTCAACGGATAACCGCCATTTTCAACGAATTCGAGAATTTCAGAAAAACCTTGATAATGACGGTTTTATATGTATATCTTTATTTATAATATGTATCAAGAAATCTACCTTAAGAAAGCAAGCCGATTTTCTCCCAGAGTGACAGTGGCGATACTCTGTTTGTTGGAAAAGTTAAATCCCTCACAGTTCATGCGTTTATGTGTTGTATCTTATTCTTAATCCTTCTTTGAGATATACTCGGAAGATTAAAATTTGCAACCGGAAAATTTTTTGTTTTAGCCTGGAAAATCTAGAAAAGTCCTGGAAGTCTATAATCTCTGGTCTGTAACGACTCTGATGAATTGGAACGACGTGCGCTGGCGAGTCGTTCGTTAACTTGCCGATAGGTAGCATTCAGAAGGTACACAATAGTCACGACTGGTCATTTTGTTAAAAATTCTCGAATTCGATCAAAGTCCATATTTGCAAAGTTGAGCATTTTACCCGATGGTTTATTTTTAAAAAAACTTTACTTTATCAATGTTTGACGGATTCTCTGAAAACGAACACATAAACGGCAATCGCGGATGCAATTATCGACGTTCGTTTGTTGTTCAGCGCTCATCAACTCTGCTCCCGATCTGTATTGAAGTGAACTGCCTGGTGCGCAGGTTCTGAAACGAATGAAAAGCATTTTCGTGTTTTTTTCGAAGTGAGCATGGAGTTAGAGCGCATGGAATGCGACAAAAGATTACAAGCTAGTGTCCTAACACCCCGTACTACACACGCCGGTGGCTTGCACGGTAGTATGCAGTTATAGATATGACTCCCTCTCATCGATCAGTGCTCCCCAGCCTGAGAGTAATTGAAACCGCGGCAGAGACGACGAAATAAAAGACCACGATTTGAACGGACGATGATTTCCATAATTGGGGGAATCCGTCATGGGGATGCCAAAAGGAGAATGAGCCAAACCAATCACGGCACGACAACAAGTTAATGGTTGTGCGCCGATGGGGAGGGGAGCGAATTTTCCGGTTAATTACTGCGGCGGTTGCTCCTCATCCGGACGGAATAATGGGTGTGTGCGCCTCGGACTTACTGAGGTGGCAGACGGGGAAGGAGGAGGCTTGCGTGGGAGGAGATGAGGTGGAGACGGCAGGGGCGGATTTAGGGAGAGCAGACACATGGGGCCCTGCGAATCTGTGAGACCACGTATCGAGCCGGAGGAAGGCTGGAAGATGATCAAATTTAACCGTTCTCTTCCCGATAATTGTTAATATTAGGTTGTGTCTTCCGGTTGTTATTATTAATTATGAAGGTGATCTACCGTTTAGGGTAGGTTTAAATGGAAGTGACTAAAATCCTGTAGATTTTTAAATGCACAGGACCCTATCAACCTACAAAATTTCTTTCTTCCTAAAAGAAACTCTCCAAAAAATAATTTTAGAATAATTATATTTAAAAGAAGATATGAACATTCTACCCCATCGTTTCTATAAATTAAGCTCCTTAAAGTGTTGCGTTCTTCTTATGCCCATGGGCACCCATGCAGTATTTTCCAGGGGGGGGCCGAGACATAGGTTTAAGAAGGGGGGTCCAAGGAGCCCCCTCCCCGAAAGTTTAGTAAATTTGAGGTCTCATGAGTACATTTTTGGAACATCTTAGGTGAATGACAATTTTCTAAATTTGTTGCTAAAAAAATAATTTAATCCTGCAAAAACAATAAATAAATAAAATTTTCCCCTCCCTTGTTTATTTTTCTCGGGAGAGCAAGGGGGGGGGGGCGCGGCCCCCCCCTTGCCCCCGTGAATGGGCGCCCATGCTTATGTCCACAGAGGTTATAAACCCGCCATTTATTCCCGCATGTCATGTTTATTTTATAAGGAACTGGTGGTATATATACTAGCCCAAACCCAATTTGTATGTATTTATAAGATCATTTTTGTATTCAGGGCTAAGTAATAATGAGTAGCACAGCCAACGAATCGTGCGGCATTTCATAAAAACATTCGGGCGTGACGATTTTGTATCTACAAGAGTGATAACAACCGGAAGGTTACCAAACGTTTCGCTCGGGCACATTAATGCCTTCTTCGTATACGCTCAAGTGCGCTGATGTGCTCCGATCTGCGATTACTTCAACACCTTAAATGGAAAGATCCCGTTGTCTGTCCCAATCGTGATCTTTTATTTCTTTGCCTTCGCTGCGGTTTCAGTTATTCTCAGGGGTCGTTCTCAAGCTAGTGAGCTCTGATCGATGAGGGCGAGCCATATCTGCATAATACCTTGCGAGCCACCGGTAAGTCGTATGGTAGGGGGTGTACGGACACCAGCCATGATCTAAAGAAAAATTCAAAAGTTCTTTCTTTATTCCCACTGTGACTGGATTTACACATTTTTTAAATTGTAAAAGGCCCTTTCCATTGAGGAGTCAGCTTAGCTATTCTTTAATTTAACTTGGAAATTACAGGGTTTGTCAAATACCCCACCCTGTGTAAGTATTTAGTATCAATACTAAATAATAAACGAGAATTTCCAAATTTTGTGGAAAAGTACAAAGTTTATTATTAAGTTGGGACACTCGCCTGATCTATTCATTTCTATATAGTCTCGGAATTACCGAGCATCGACAGTGACGAAATTTTGACGTCACAGATCCGAAAATTTCAAATACGCACTTACTAAAAGTTCAGATTTGTCGGGGGCTGTGACGTCATATCCACGGATTTTCCGAGGTTCGACCGTGTCGAGTCCTTACTGAATAAGGCTCCTGAATTGCTCAAATAATCTAAGCCTAGCGTGAAGCCTCCCGAGTCTCTAGCAGCTCCCAGCATAGTCCTTCCAATCAGCTATTTTACACTCCCTTTTAACTCGTGGCAGTTTTTAGTGAAGATTGCGGCTTTCCGTTTTATTTGCTTTGACTTCGCACGCTAGATCGTTCGGAGTAGGTCCCCAAATAGCCTCCCTTCCTCTCGTGGTCTCTCTCCTTCCATCAGCTGAGTGTATCTGTCCGTGCTCATTCAAATGAATAGAAATAAAAATTGTAGCAATTTGTTTTGTGCCTCATTGGGAGCTCTTAAAAGAGTCTGATTCCCTTTTTGGTGCACTTTGGCCTGAAAGTGCTGAGTGCGGAGTTGCTCTTCGACGCCATCTGCTAACGGATACACTTGCAATGTCCCACCTTAGTTCTTTGTGCTTTTACCAAAATTGGAAACTTGGTGATTGTCTTAATTCCCCTTAGGAGCTCTGGTAGGAAAGTACCTACCACTCTGTCATCCGATTGATCTTGATTCTGATCAGTGGAAAATTTTAGTGTCCTCTCCTGTTACACCCTTGTTCAATTATATGTTTTCATAGTTATCACGATTATCAATTAGAAGAAAAGGGAATGGAGAGGAAAAGTCTATTCTCTTCTGTTGATAAATGAGATACCGAAAGGAGAACTGCGAATCACACAATAGCACTGACGATATTTTTTCTGATCCAAGGAGTCGAGTTCGTTGTTAGGTACCGAAATGATAGAAAAATGAATTTTTCATATCAGTATTCAAGAAATGTAAAAATGGTTACTTGCCAATAAGGATTTAATTGTTTATTAGAATATTATTTTAGATTATTAGCAATTTATTTTTAATAAATGGGTGAAATTATGTTTAAGATACCAGTGTCTAGTTTCTTGTGTTATTTTGAAATTTTCATGAATATTTTAAATAATTATTGCTTTGATAATTGCAACCCTTTTGCACATTGCTATATTTTAACATTTTGATATGATATACCAAAATAAATGTTACAATGCATGCATAAAAGTCTAGATGCATATGTTTTTATATATCAACACAAGGGCTAGTTAACATTATTATTTTTGTTTGGGATCATAGGCCAAATTAATAGGGAAGTTCATAAGAAGAACTGCCCGGAAGTAAGGAACTATCATTCGATAGGGAACGATGCATTCGATAATGAGGGCTGCAGTAAACTAATCTTAAGATTAAACGACCAATCAATAAATTTTTTGTATCACTAGATGAGGGATTCGGTAGCCTCAAAACGGAGGTTCTCTAAAGGGGTGCTGTTATTCCCATTTGATTTTTTATCTTCGTACTTGTTACGTTTATTTTATATAGCATGTTGAGGAATTAATGCTTTATTATGATTAGATTTAAGTATGCAATTGGAAATATTTATAATAAAAAATACATGAATTTTCAGTAATATAAAGAAAATCGTCATCAAGTTTAAATTAAAGATTAATCCAAATTGTTAATTAAAACAGAGGAATTTAGGAACATTTAGACTCCTATGCATGCATTTCGGTTATCCAGGTGACCATCAACAAAGAGTGTTAAAGTTTCGTAAAAACATGCGTGTAGTACGAGATGAAAATACTCCCTGTCGATGGTCACCTGGATGACCAAAATGCATGCATATAAATCTAGAATACTCTGTTTTTATTGACAATCTGGATTAATCTTTAATTTAAATTTACTTGTCGATTTCTCTCTTCTTGGACGTTGTTAAGTTTATGCACTGTAAATTAAGCATGACACAAGACATTTTATGAGTGCGGCGAGATGTGTGCATAACAGTGAAATAATCGTAGTGGTTGTCGGAGGAGTGAATTCTCGTTTATGAACTTCGAGGGGAAACGTCATGCTATCCTGTTCGGACGTTATTGTCACCGGCAGGCGATCACGGGGGCGTCTCCCTCCGTAAGCTCTCATATCTTGCCGCTGGTTCAAGTGTGGGCTGATGGGGAAGGGACTCCACCCACACACCCACCCACTCAGTCGGCTTAACGCCCTCTCAATGTCTCAATGCATCACCGACACAATTTCCTCTGCGTCTACTTCTCTCTTCTCCATTGTCTGTCCCTTCTTCCTTCCTCCGTTGAGAGGGGTTCCACCGTGACTGCCTGAGTCAAAACGAATACTAAATTCCAACTTTTTGTGTCAATGGTTTAAAACATCCTGCTTTCGCTAATGGCATGCCCTAGCTATTGAAAACGAAAATCAAGGTACAAAATATGCAGACTATTCCACGAATATATTTGCAATTAACACTTTTTTATTGCCTTAGACGCCGACTACAGCGCCATTTCGATGGAATAACCACATTTCGACGTTAATTATCGCAGTAATTAGCTAATAACTCAAACATTAAGGCAATAATATGCATCTTTTTATTTTCAATCAATTTCCCGGGATTTTTTGCTTCGTAATAACCGTTTTTTTTCGGGAAAATAGCATTTATATTAGTTACAAAAATGCTATTTTTCCCCGTTTCTCTCCCATTGTCGCATTGAACGCTATGTAATTTCAAGTTTAATATGCGAGAAAAATTGCGTAGAAAGGTTAAATTTTATTGTTCAATACAGATAGAGGATGTGTTTTTCTATAACTATCCAAAATATGAATAAAATAACAAATATGTCCCTTAAGATGAAACCACCTTAAACAGCTCTAATTGCTCTGAAGCTCAGCTCAGCTTGCTTGTGTTTGCTTACTTAGCAGGTGACTTTGATAAAAAATTATAGAGGGTTCCGTTTCCGAAGTGTGTAACAACTTTATATCAATTATCAACACTCAATAATTCCAGAAGAGTATGGAACGATACTCCGGACCACATTATAGGCCCCAATGATGTAAATCAGTGTAAATTAAAAATGATTTCATGCCTGTATGAAAAACCCTATTGTTATTTAAAATAAGTTTCTCTGGAGAAGCTGCTGTAACATGTTATTAGTGTTAGGATACTATTCTATTTTTGTAATGATTCAATGTTTGCAATGGTTTTTAATTTCATAAGGTTTGTCCTTTGCAATGGTTTAATAATTTGTAAAGTTTATCATACCACGGATTCTCTTTTTCTGTATTTGTTCTATGTTCCATACTGTCCTCGAACAGGAAAATTTATATTAATTCATTCCTCTTGTCTTCTACCACCATACTCCGCACTCCCATCCCGTCTTTAGAACTTAATGGTGTGGTAGGTTAGAGTGCTGGCTTCCCATCCCAACGGTTCTGGTTCCAAGTACTCTGCCTATCAAATTCGTCGGCACTCAAAAACGTTCCTTTCGAAAAGTACCAACCACTTATAAAATTCTCGATTTGGAGTAGGCAAAAATTCTATTCTGTGTCGTTGGTTCAACTGTAACAGTCATAAGCGAACCAGGGATTGGAGCTAAGGGTGAATGCTTCAGAAACTCTTCGGGGAGAGTATGAGTTTTGATTGGGGAGCTCATTGGAATTGAATGAGAAGAAAGATGAAAGTTGTGAGCTACGTGAAGAGTAAAACCAGAGAGAAAGATGATTGGATCGGTGATGATGTGAAAGGACGAAAAAAACACGACGATTTTAAGAGGGATATGATTTCGGAAAAGAAGAATGTTTCTTGAGGAAATGTTTCGAGGGGCTGCTGGCCCGGTGGTATTATCGGCAGGACTCTTCAAGCTCTGCGCTTTAATCATGTCCATTGCCGTTTCTTGACTTGCTTTTTAAATATTTTTATTATTTCCACAAATTGGCAATGGGAAGTATTTTTGGTATTATTTCAGGGGGAGAAGAGATGAAATTAATTAAAAAATGCAGCCCCCCTGAATTCTTCCTGAGTTACTCATTATTTAAACACTACTGTTGCAGGCTTCACTTCTTAGAAGTCCTTAATATTAGTATTCATGATGAATCAAACTATTTATGTAGTACTTTTATACTATATTTGAATAACGACTAGTTTCACCGATTCACGGCATCGTCAGGTTAGAATATGTTTGTTTATTTTCGATTTATTGTTGTTGTAGTTACGGGAGGGACAAAGAAAAAATACAAAGTTTCGGGGAAGTTTGAGAACGGCGGGGCCAGTAGAAACGTAGATCAAGGGTTGGTGAGACGGGAAAGGTTATTATTAATCAAATTAATTTAGTCGAAAAGTAAGTGAGTGGCCAAGTAGAGAGGGCAGGAGAAAAATATCCTCATTATTCAATTGTGAAAAAATTGTTATATATTTTTGTAGGTATGCTTGATATTTGCGATCAACTGGCGTTTATTTGCGCTATCTCTTTCGCTCAAAGGATTTTTTCAAGTTTTCTTTCTCCTCTTCCTCGTTTACCCAATCGTCCACAGCCTCCCCAATCGAACGAAATCACCTCGTCACACCCTACCCCACCCTTGCAGACGAATCCTCCCCTCTACATCCCCCGCCAGTCACCGCCCGCCCCTTCCCTGAAATCCCCGCCGTGGAGTGCACGACCATTACAACACCGAGTGTCTAGCCTGGGTCGTGGACAGAAGTCTCCTCTCCACCGTCGCCACCCCGCGACCCAACCCAACCCGCCGTTAAGCTAGCTGCATCCCCCTTCCCCCAGCTGTCGCATAGCGATCAATACGGCATGCACCTCAAACCCAGCCCGATGCACCGCCCGAGTGCACGGCAGTACCCCTTCCCCCTGCGCCGTTGCACTTTTGCCCGCCCGACTCTCTGCCCGCTCTCTTTCCCGCCTCTGTAACTGTCTGTGAAAAAAAGAAGTCGAAGGTACCCGAGTTTCGAGATGCTCTATCTTCTAAAACCAGGAAACTAAATTTGATTCGGTAAAATGCACCTAAAACCTTGTTCAGTTCTACGCTTATTGATGTATATTTATAATCCTATCGTTGTTGTAAATATAATTTTAATTTAGTTACTTGCAAAAAGTCACGTTTGAAAATCTGATTGGCCATGTTTGAGTGTTGAATATTATTTTACTTTTAAGCCCATCAACTCTTCTAAATCAGGGAGTCATGGAATGGTATGTGATGCGGTAAAATGCACCTGAATTTTTATTCAATTCTACATTTTTTTATGTTGATTTATAATTTTATCGTTGGCTTTAGTGTACTTTTAATTAATTTTATTTGCAATATGTCACGTCTGAAAAACTGATCGGCCATATTTGAGCGCTGAGTGTTATTTTACTTTTCAATAGATCTACTCTTCTGAATCAGGAAACGGAACTTAATGCGAAAAAACGCACCTAAAAGCTTGTTTACTTCAACATTTATTGATTCATACTTATAATCCTATCGTTTCCATAAATGTGCTTTTAATTTATTATATTTGCAAAAGGTCACGTCTGAAACACTTAGCGGCTAGATTTAGCGGCTAGAGCGCTTAGTAATATGTTACTCTTCAACCTATTGGCTGTTCTAAACTAGGAAACGGAATTTAATGCGGTAAATTGCTCACGAAAGCTTGTTTATTTCTACGTTCATTGATGCATATTTAAAAATTTGGTGTCGCATTTGATCTAGTTCAACTTAATTTTATCTGCGAAAAGTCATGGCTCAGAAATTGATCACCCATGTGTGCTCATCACCCATGGCTCAGTGCTTGGTATTCTGTTAATTTTTAAACTGATTTACTTGTAATTTCAATGTGAGAAAGCAAGATTCATTTTTAACAGTTTATGCATATAACAGTTATGCATATAATTTGTTTGTATTACAAAAATTGCACTATATGTTGTAATAATTGTAAACCTCTGCTAACTTCGCAGCGAAAAGCTTGATTGAAACCAGAATGGGAGCGTTGTGTGGTAGCGTTACCATTGCACGGTTGCCAAAAAGTTACTGCGTAATAACTGATCGCCCATGTTTGAACGCTTCATATTCTGTTAATTTTCAATCTATTTACTTGCAACTTTGATGTAAAAAAGCTAAATTTATTCTTAACAGTTTGCTGAAAACAATTTGTTTGTTTCACAAATATTACACAATTCGTTGAAAAAATTGTAAAACTCTGCTGAATTCGATGCGCATTTGCGAATAGATCGGTTAAAACATGAGTGGGAGCTTTTTGTGTTGTAGCTTTGTCCTTTTACGACTGCCAAAAAGTCAGTGCATGATAATGGATGAATAGAAATGTTTGATGGGTCGGTATAATGTTAATTTTCAACCAATTAACTCACGATTTTGATCTGAGACACCAATGTTCATTCTCGAATGTTTGCTGAAAATGAATTTTTGTGTTACACAATTTGCAAAAATTGTTGTCAAATTGTAAAACTGTAATTGTAAATGCGAATTTGGAATGGCTAGATTGGAATATTAGTGAGAGAGTTTTGTGTGGTAGAGTTGCCATTTCTCGGCTGCCTAAATCTTCTCTTTCCTCCAAGTTTCCCTCTCCTCTAATAGAGTTAAATACGCAGTTCGGTGCAACCACGGTGAAGTCTGGGTTCCCTCCCCTACACCCTCACCGCAATCCTGTCGTCTGCCCGCCCTCTCCATCTCCATCACGCCCTAACTCGATTTTATCTTTTGACTTTGCCACCTCTCTCGTTATTCCATTATCGCCCTCGTATTCAAGGTGATTTGAGTGAGATTTTTCACTAGTCATAACGAAGACCATATTCGAATTTTATTTTATAATTTCTGCAGCTGTGAGAAGCATAAAGTAGATACTGTAATATTAATGGCGCAAGAATATTGTATTATATGACTGAAATTCTCGGTAATGAACTAAATATACAGGCATAAGTCTTAAACTTGACTAATTTTTTTCACGCCATGCGCTGGAAACGCCTTCATGACCGAATTTTTTTTTGCGATTCTGTAAAAATTGTTGCGGTGATTGAATTATTATTTTTACTAATTGAGAATTTGAAAAAACTAAACAGTATCAAAATTCCGACGATATCTATGCGTAAGAAACTAATCATGGTTTTTTCGTCACTACGCCAATCAACTATTTTACAATATTTAGAATGGGAGTTTAGTAATTATGCTTAAGTTTTCCGTGCCGTCAAAAATGAAGGCAACATTTTGAGGCAAATCATGTTGTTTTCGTTACTAATTTATTAAGTGGATGAACGTATGCCAAATGAGGCCTTCTACATCTGCATTGGTTAAATTGGGGACGGTTCATAATATACACAAGAAATTACGAAAAATCGATATGTATATTTTACATCAAAGTTTTCTCGATTTCGTCTAAACAAATATTCAATGATAAAAATAAAAATTTCTACTAAATTTTCTTTGAAATGGCATCTCTTCCGATTTCGTAAGACAATAATTTATGACTAAATTTAAAAAAGATATAAGGTCTGCAACGAAGCTGGAAATCAACTTTACGTGTATTTGTGACGGATTGATTACGAAGTCATTGATATCGGATAAATAAATAACGGCGGTTATCATTATGATAGATCTTTATTCCGCGACGAGTGTAGTGTTTTATGGTGGAGAAACTTGTATTGGATGAGAATGGGCTGTAGGCGTTTAAGATGTGGGTGTGATGAAAAGATGGACGAGGAAGTGCTTGATATGGTAGGTGAGGTGGGGAAACTAGGAAAAGACGGAGTAGGTGGTTGTAAAAGGTAATGAGGGGTACTACACCAATAAATGAAATTATGATATCTACTTTCATACGTTAAATAAGTGTCTAATGCATAATAATGATAGAATGGAATGCACTGCCAAGTGACTTGCGATTCACTTAATGATAAATTCATAGTGCCATAAGATTTTCGGAAGAAATCGTTTTCAAAAACGTTTTGTTACAGTTAAATCGAATAAAATAAATGATCGTATTCCATGGCAATGTATTTTATTTATGGTCTAAATTAAAATTGGATTTTGGAAATTTTTAAGTACGTATTAGAATGTGCGGCAAAATCTCAACCTCGCCTAGAAATGTGTTTGAACAGGAGTTATAGTGAAAAGATTTATCACTTTGTTATTTCCTCAATTATTTTATTTTTTACCGATCATGGTTTTGACTTATAGTGTAATTAATAGCTTTTATTTTGACATTTTATGCCGTAGTCATGATGGGGAAGATAAACAAGTGCGGACTTTGCGAAGGGATAAATTATTTCACGTTATTCATTCCTCTCGTCTCTTCTGGAATAATGACATTACTGTCCAAAGCCTTAATTCACCACATAATGTTAGAATTACCTACTCTTACGGGTCATAATTACAGCGGAACATCTGCTGTTAGTTTGTCGGTCGCGACCAAATCTCTTTATTTCCCTTTTCCGGGAATTGAGAAAGAATAATGTCCCTTTCGCAATTAATGGCTCGGCTTAAGATCCAATCGGGTGATTTCTCCTTTTGTCTCTCTTGCCTTCCTGCCCATTGTTTCCGGATTTTCCGCAGTAGCTACGCTCTCTTTCTCACCCAATTGATCTCCTGCCGTTACTCGCGATCGTGAAGGCGATAAAACAATGAGTAGGGATGCCAACGTTTCACTCAGTAATCGATTACCTGTAATCGATTATAATCGGAAGTTCATTGATCGATTGCAGCTACTAATCGGAGGCTAAATAATCTATTAACGCACTATTTACGCCGTTTGTTTGTGCGAGTTTTCTAACGCACTGTTTCACAATTTAATTTTAAGCTCTCATTGAAGGTTATCAGAGTTATTTTCATGGTAGCTCTTCATCCTCTTCAAGGTACCCATTGAAAGTGTATCTTGCACTTGTGTCAGACAACTAAGTTTAAGTATAAAATGTTGAACTGAACAGCGTCTCTGTAAGTCATTTCCAACAATAAAACTTTCTTTCCAAAATATTCAATCAAGATTGCTAACATCTCTATTGTTATAATATTTGTTGTCCGAACTATTCAGGAAATAGTTCAGAAATTAAAAACAGTGGTTAGCAAACACTCGCAATTATATTACTAACGTAACAAACTACCCACGGAAAAGCTGGTGCTGTGAACAAGACGTAAGATGTAGTTTATATAGTCTAATAAATAGTCTCTAAAATGTACATTAAATAGTATTATGATTTTTACATGAAAAGTAACTCCTCATAATCAGGATCTCAATCACTTATAAAATCGTTTTCTTATGATGGAAGATCTGGTGCTTTTATTGGTGGAGATTGGGACAACCTGAGAAATCGGCAGTGACTGAGCATGGCATTACATGCAATCGTCATGGTTGCGTGTAACCATTACATGCAACCGTCATGACATCAACTTTGATGGAGTCAAGTTGCTGTGCGGCTCCTCAAATTTTTGAGACCGTCTGACGAAGGAGGCTATTGAGATCCGGATGGAAAGAAATAATTTCAATCGTGACGCAGGATTCTCCCTGGGCAACACATGGCTGCCTATCCTAAGAGAAGTGAAGACCAATAGGGAGAATTGGCACCAAAATGACGACTACTCTGAAGACACCTGAGTAACTATATATTGCGGACATCCTGTGGCATCACCATCAGCATCCCTGATGACTAGGGCCGTGTCGGACCTCGAAACGTTGGAGGCTATGGACCATCTCACCCGGCTGGAAACCCTAGAAGCCCTAATTCAATCGTTTTCTTGTCTTAAAAGATGGCAACCCGTGAAAAGTTGGTGACAATCGGTACCAACTAATCTATTACCGATTATAATTGGGCCGTCCATAATCGATTAATTATTTTTGAAGAATCGTATAATCGATTAATTTACTCGATTACTTGCATCTCTATTAATGAGTTCGAAAATAATCATTTTCGAGACTGGGAAAATCGTGGGTGGTGAGCGGTCGTGGGGGATTGAGTTGGTGTGGTGTCTAGAGCACTGGCTTCCTATTCCGAGAGCCCGAGTTCGAATCCTGGCTGTGGTGGATATTTTTCAGTGGATTCCCGATCCCTACTTGGATGCAATGTGGAGAGCACTTCAAGGAGAGTACTCCGTCCGTCGGATGGGACGTTAAACTGCGGTCCCCTTGGTGCCTCCCGTTAAGAGCAGGCTAATGCCGACACCGAGTTTCTTTCCTCCCTTCTCCCCTATGACCCTTCCCTCAGAAATCAACCCACCCATCCTCAGTGGCGCAAATGCCTCACCTCCGCGAATAATCATTCAATCAATCAATTGTGGCGGTCGTATTGGTCTTCTTCACCACCTCACCGCCTCCTCTGTTTTGATTCGAAACTTTGACCCTTCTTTTCTTTCCCTTCTTTATTCGTATGCATCTCCTTCATTATCCCTACAATTTCCCGTACCCTTGCCTTGCTGTTTCATCTCCTCTTCACCTTCTCATCCACTCCTACTCGTTTTGCCTTTGTTTTCTATTGGGTACTTTCCTATCTCTTATCTGCGATAAACTATTTTAATCTGTGTAGAGCGGAGCGTGTTCCAGTGACATTTTCGACGTCATCGACGGATTGTGTAGTTTATTTAACTGTTAATAGTCTAATATCTGGAGGTCGTTACTAATGATTACAAAATATAAGTAAGTATCTGTGCTAAAGGGCAACGTTTTTGGCGGTAGCTACGTGGTTGCTATGCAAATTTAACATGGGGCGTATGAGTTTGAGTAAACGCATGTTTATTTTTTTTCAATATACAATTTATTTGGATCTTAAATGGACATTTTGGGATTTTTACAGATATATGTGATGCTATATGAAAAAAATGACACCCAAACCAATTAAATCGGTTCAGCCGTTTTCTCCATCATAAGCATCGCCTCCCCCCTCCAAGACCTTGGCTTATATTAGTATAGATTAAAAGTATTTGGGCAGAAACTGGAGCTATTATAACATTTGAATTATGTGGGTAGCACGCAGGAGGAAAATGGGCTCATTAATAAATATATTAGAAGGAAAATAGCGCTGGAAAAGCAGGCACTCTAAAACATGAGAGAATCGACGACAGGTACCTTGTGTAAGAATGCAACGCAAATGCTGGCGAAGGGTCTTACATGGAGTGTAGCGTTTTATGATGCAATATCGTTTACTTTGAGGTGTGGGTGTGGAAGAGGGTGAAGAATGTGGGCGGAGGACAGAATGGGAGACGTACGTGGAAGTGCTTGACTTGGTGGATGAGCAAAGGAAACTTCTGGATGAGATAAGGAGGAGGCAGCGTAGGTGGTTGGAAGATATAATGAGGGGATAAGGGATGCTGAAGGCCGTGATAGAGGGAAAGATGTTGGGCAAGCGAGGAAGGGGAGGAAAGAGAAACGGCTTTATGGACGGGACGATGAGAGATTGGACGTGAGCCGAAATGAAGGAAGAAATCGTGAAAGGAGATACGGGCTTAGGCCTATAAAAATCTAGAGGGTTTTTATTCTCTCCCCTTTAAAACCACCTTTTTCTGTAAATTACCCTGGTGATAATCGTTATACGTTATCTGTGTCGTAGTTTGGTTTTCTGGATTTTCTCTCTCCTTTCGCTGGCTTTTTTTCGTCGACGATTTCATTCTTCTTCTGTTTTCCCTCACTTTTCTCCATTTTCCCCATCTTTCTCCCTTTTTAAAACTATTTTTGTGAAGCTTTTTATGCATTAAACAATTTATGAATTTATTGTGATAATCATAGAATCATTTAAATGTATGTAGAATTGACGAAGGGACTGTTCGATTGCCTGTTTATCCTTCCTCTGATGCCGAGTGTTTTTCGTCTATTTGCGCGAATTTTTTTAAGCGTGCGGTTAGTTTTTTATCGTGCCAAGTTCATTTCAACGCTTTCCCAGCCAAATCCCTACCTGAACTACCTTGACGTGTAAATCTGCCTTGATCCAGGTCCGAGAAATATTACCCGCGAGTAATTCCGTGCAAAAAATCACCCAGAAGGAAACAAAATTGAACTATCTTGGGTTACACCATTAGGTGCTTCATTGTTGCTTGGAAGCTATCTGGACAAATCCGTTTGGCATAGCGTCATTTTTTCCGGCGCTTGTGTAATTGTTATATTGCCAAAATAGCCAAAAAAATGTTTTTAATTTGAAAGGTGAATAGCCTACTCAATTTATAGGAATAGGGTACATTTTTACCATGCTCTATTTTACTTAATGAACGCTACTTGTTTGAAAAAGTTTCCATTCGAAAATTCAGTCATTATTTTAAAATATTATTGGCCTACACTGGTTATAGGAAGGGGCAACTTGAAAATTTTTCTGCTTTACTTAATAGACAATACTTCCTCGGTAAACATTTCGATCAGATAATAAGTTAATGGCGAATAATCACGCAATAATATACGTACAGTTCTGGGGATTCTTTTACCTGGACACACAACTACTTGCTTCGTCGTTCAGGAAGGATTGATAAAAAAAAGAAATATACCGTAATTCGATACATCAGTACAGATTTTCTTCTAATCGCGAAGTGACTAATTTTATATTATTGTAATGGTTGCTTACAAGTGTATAAGTGTCATATCAATCGGAAATTCCAAAAAAGTACTTAAACAAGTATAATTTTTACCTAAAGTTCTGATACCGCCTCGAAATTATCAATAGGCCTAGACTTAGGTAAAAATGTAAAACATAATTCTTGTATCATATCGATTACTGCATGTATGGTGAGTTCCAGTGCACAAACAGATGTCCTTAAGTAAAATGTGATCCTAGTATTTTTTTCGACTTACTTGATAAATTATTGAAATGGGCACTCAATCACCTACAGTTGCCGCTGTATTTCAACCTCACGAGTGGTGATTTCTTTGAAGTACCTTTTCCCTTGCGTTGAAATCCTTGACGGAACGATAGGGCATAACATCCCTTGAGTCCTCGAAATATTGCCGCGAGAATTTGGAAACCTGGGTAGCGTAGACGTCTGCGGATTAGCCATAGGTCCTAGGTTGTTTGACTCCCGGACTCTATGGTGGATTTTAGTAGGGTGGATACCGGTAGACTTTATCGTCGTATAAATTTTCGCCCAATTTACGATTTGAACTCTTTGCATGAAAATAATCAATTAAGTCCAAGAGATTAGGATGTCTAAGAAGTTACTTCGTGATTCTCCTTTCTAAATTCATTTATCCCTGCCCACATACACGCTTCTGGCCATGACCGGAATTAAACTTGGAAATCATTTGGCTTCTCTATGGACGGTGGAATCTTCTATCTCCCATAGAATTGCAATCTCAAATACGCCGTAGAATTTTTTGACATTATTTTGCGTTAATGTGTGCCCTTGTATTTTTCCCTCACGAATGTTACGGCATCGGGCAACTTAATTTAAGCTCTCATTGCCGTCAATTGTGATATTGTGTTGGCACCTAAACTATTAACTTTCTGCGTAACTGCCCATAATATTTTAGTGAGCGAAGAAGAATGCCACCGAATTGGTGTTATCTTGAAGTGCAAAAATTGTACTTCAACATACTATTTTCACATTTAAATGCAGCTGCCCTATATTATAAGGCATCTGCAATTAAATGTGAGCATAGATTTTGGTATAAACCTATTTGTCCCGTTCAGTATGAACTCGAACGGAATGTCATCATCACGAGTTGTAAAATAGAAGAAAAAAGGTAAAAATGAGAGAAAGAGAGATAAGTATCTGGGAACCGCAACTGCCTAGGAATAGATAGGTACCTATATTTAGACCACTTCAGTGGAAGTTTCCCTGCCCTGTGTACGCTACTCACGGGGAGGATAGCAATTTCCTATTTTAGTCCACCGTGAGTCAGAAAAATATAGCGCTCTCTCCATGTGCTTTGTTTTATGTCCTTCAATTATTTTTCAAAGCTTTTCTTTTCTTATTCATTGACTGTGATACCATCATCGTCATAATATGAATCTAAATTCAATCAAAAGAAAACTTAAGTTCTGACATTTTTCTTATATACAGAAAGTAAAGCTGACCGTAAACCGCACACACCCCTGAGGTGGCTTACAGGGTATTTTGTAGATGTAAATGTAGGGGGGTACAGACTGGAGCTGGCAGAACATTTTAATTACCTGGAAAGTGCGTGCGCTGGAGGAAAATCGGGCTTAGTAGTAAAGATATTAGAAGAAGAATAGTGTTCGCAAAGGAGGCCATCTGAAATAGGTGAGTATTAATGACGGGGATCTTATTTAAGAATGCAAAAGAAAGACAGGTGAAGAGAAACGTGGACTTTGAGAAAAGAGGACGAGCAAGGGGTACAGGCGTTTGAGATGTGGGTGTGGAGGAGAATGGAAAATGGTACGGTAGACGGAAAGGAAGGCGATCGAGGAAGTCCTTGGAGTCTTGGTTGAGGGGAGGAAGCTTCTGAATGAGAAAAGAGGGATGCAAAGTCGGTGCTTGGGCGAGGTAATGAGGGGTGAATGGATTCTTAAGGCCGTAATAGAGGGAAGAATGTTGGGTAAGGGGTAATGTCCATTAATCACGTGAGGGGTTTAGGGGGCGGGGGGGGGAGGGGGTCGACCAGAATCTCACCCAATCTCACGTGGGGGAGAGGGGGGGGGGTCTCGGCAATTATCACGTAATTTTTTTCCGCAATACACAGTGTAAAATTGCGATAAAACTGGGTTAAATTAAGTAAAACATGCGTAAACAAATCACATGGACATGTTGGTTCCAGTACTCACTCTTCAGACCACACATGAGTCCCCGTGGGCTGAATTGGAATGAGTATTCTTTCACGAATTTTAGTAGTTCCTATTTAAGTATTTTATTTTTCGATTTTCTCACTGTGATTCTAGATTGCGTTCTTAGTAAGTCTTAAATACTAGTCTTAAATAAAAATAATTAAGCAAATTATGTTTATTAAATAAATCCAACTCAATTAAGCACAGATTAACGTATTTACACTAAAAATACATATTTTTTAAATCTCACGTGAGATTAGAGGGGGTCAAGCCAAATCTCATGACATCTCACCAAGGGGGAGGGGGGGTCGAAAAATCGTCTCACGTAATAATTACGTAATTATTTATGGACCTAAGTGGGGAATGGAAAGTAAGAGAATTGGCTTCATGGATGGGATGAAGAGAGGCAGCACGTATGCCGCGCTGATAGATGAAGCAGTGTTTAGATACAAGGACCTTCGGCTGCAAAAGTTTTTGATATGCATTCCAACTTTCACCTAAATCTACCTGTGCCGGTGGATCATCTCTTGTGATAATTATCATAATTAGAATCCGCTTACAGGTTTGCTTCAGCTCTTCACTCCACTTACCGATCAGCTAAAGGTGTTTTTCATGCAAGAATCTGAGGACTTTTGACGACCGTTGTAATGATCTCCTGTGATGAAACTTAGACTGCAGTCAGGCTGTCAGTGTGTCTTCCAATGAGTATCCTTTCCAATAAATAAATACCCTCGTTATCTATTCATCTGGTACGATTTTGTAGCGCCAATCTATAATTCGGTTAAACGTTAAAATATTTTCAACCATTCTTTGAATCCAATGAATCAGGTTTTTGAGTTCCAAGGAAATTTATTTTTTATCCTTCTTTTAATATCAACGAAAATTCCGTTGACAAACGTAGCTCAGAAATATTTAAGATGAAATATATACAGTATGAAATATATACAGTAATAATATATTTACTAAATGGTATGACATACTTTCAAAAGCAAGTGACGCATGTCAAGCGTATGATTGGCTAATTAATTGAAAACCATAATCACTATTATGTATTTATTTATTCATTTTTATAACATTGAATTTGATTTTGTTTTTTATGGTTTATTTTAACATATTTTAATCATTTTTTAAAAATTGATTGTCATGGTGAATGAAAAATAAATTAGGACATTGTTAGGACTGGTTGAGAGAGGACATCTTGGAAAAAGATGGATGTGGTCATTAAATGAAATTTTATTGAACTGGTGAATAAAAATTGAATGTGAAAAACAAGAAAAAGTGCAAAGGAATATAACAACTTCTAATTTAATCGCTTTGGCACGACACAAGTTGTTTTTACTATAAAATCCTTAGCTGTCATAGTAAGTTTAGTTTAAAAGGGATGCAGAGCTATAATGTGCTACGGATAGATTGGAAGTCCTATACTCAGTGTACTGAGCAAAGATTAACCTCCCGATACTTTAATATAAAATGATGAATTCCAAATGACATCAATGTCTCAATTTTAATGGTAGTGAAACCTTGCCCTTGTTCGCGATTGTTTTGGAAAGTTCCGGGCCTCAAGTCTATGCTTAAATAAACACAAAGATCTATTAGGAGTTTCAAGCCTTCGACGGGGTTCGGTTTAAAAATCGGGGCGCTATAATTAGATATTTTTTCACTATACGTTATCGTGCTGAAGGTCAAGCCGCTAGTTAGCCGGTGGAGTTCTCTCTTGTTTTTTTTTTAGTCTGGCTTCTGTGCCGGTCCTTCGAAATCAATTTCTTTTAATAGAACAGGACGTTTAAATGCGCAGTTTTCGTAGAATATTTTATAATGCACTGTTTTCCTCAGTGGATGGCACTGGTTGGAGTGAAAATAAAGGATTTCGAAAATAAAAAAAAACAGTCTGACAGTTGGACCCGGATAATGGACCTTGAATCTCCGGGAAAGTGCTTTCGTTCACGCTCGAATGCTGAAGTCTGCTGAGATTTTCCGAAAGTTAATCATCGTCTCATAATTTTGGGAAGGTTGAGTTTTCTTTAACTCACCTCTTATGTCACGATAATCCTATTTCAGCGAGATTCCCTTTGGGTTCGGCAAATGAGTCTGCTACTTGCTTCAACACCTAATCACGCAAGACCATGAAATTCTCTGACACTCTTAGTACTGTCAATAAACCATATATACTACATAAGATAATCCACTTCTTCATCACAGCATCTTTCCTCCTCTTACAATGTTAGAATCTGCTAGAATGCCTTCTAAAAAGTGCACTTAGATTAATGGCACTGAGCAGCAAAAATTTCAAGTAACAATAATTGTTAAATTAAAATAATATGAAAATTTCTTTGGGTGATTGCAAATATATGTAACTTGAATAGTTCACTACCAACTTGTTTCCAAACATTTTAAAAATTTTATTACCACAAACAAAAACTTTTCCAACTTTAAATTTTTTAAAGTGTGCTATTCCTAGAGAAGAAGGCATGGACATTTTTCTACTATAATCACAAAAAAATAGTTATTTAACTTCCAAAATTGTCTTGTCTTGCAGGGACTAGCGTAGAATTAAAACAGAAAAATATCGGTGTAATTAATTTTTCAATGATTTTGGTACGTTTTTAATTAAAGCCTAAACTCGGGTATCCATGGCAAAAATCCGACAGTAATTAATGTTGTAAAGAAAAACAGGCGGGACATTTCAAGCGGGGTTAGGTTTCAGTTGTAATGATAAGTAAAAACAAAAAGATAAACACAAGCACTAATCAACTTTCCGAGAGTGGAAATTTCATAGATAATATCTATCGCAACTATTATGGTCCCTTACCCTCCCTCAATAAAAATACATTTCATGTCTCTCAGTTCTGCATTGTAATTCCTGTTTCGCATTTCGACACATTCGACCACAAGCATAGGATTATGCTTGTGGTCGAATGTGTCGAAATGCGTTGGCTTTCGCAAAACATGTTGAAAGTAAACTGGTATGAAAAGGTCCGACTCGAAAGTTTAAAACGTCTAAGAATGAAACTTTAATTGAGTTTTACGTCATGTCACCACTGATTACGCCTGTAACTAATGGTTGCGTGTCATTGGGCGAAAATTGGCGTACCCCATTTATACGTGTGCCAAATGAAGTGCGCAGTTGAGAGGTAGTAAAAATCCCCCGGATGTTTTGACTCAGCTTTGTTCCTTCTCGGACGGGCAGACCCGCCATTACGTCGCGAAGAAAGGCGCTCTCACCCCCGTCCGTTAAACATTTTCCTTCCCTTGCAGCAATGGAATATCCGTGTACGTTCTCTGTAACGAGGGTAGCATAAAGGAAGAGGAGGGTATGCCGGAAAGTTTTCCGCGGTGGTCTCTGGTTGCAGTTGTGTGAGGGTGAAAGAAGGAGCGGTCAGCAGAATAAGACTTCACCACCGTCGGAAGTTCTTGTAGAAAGAAGAAACTTTTCAGGACCTCACCATCTTTCCAACTCCCACTATAACTAAAACTCGAGAAGTTCCTCGTATTTTCATACCTGTTGCCATGGTTTCAGCGGTCACAGGCTGGTGAGTCGAAGAAGTTGCGTACCTTAAATCCGGGGCGAGGAAGTTTGAGAAAAATGGAGGCAGAGAATGGAATTGGACGAGCGAAGGAGAAGATGGCAATGAAAAGTCATAAGACTATGAAACTTCTACGCGGTACTCTACAACCTACCTCAAGGGTGTGTGGCAGGAGTTGATTCCGCGGAAGGCATGCACTAATGTCCCATTCACCTTACTAGGGTTGAATGGTGGCTAAAGGCCGTATTACACGATGCTTAGGTCAGCACTGAATTCAATACTGAAATCAGTGCCAAAAACTCAGAACCCAATCCGGGACTTAAATCGAATTCGATGCCTCGGAGACTGTGTTTACACGATGCTGATTTCAGTGCACAGTCCGTGTATCCCCTGAACTACGAAATGTAAATAAACTACGTCTACTTTTTTGGATTATGAACGCACAATCCTGGCATCGCAGAACAATTGTGCTGTTTTCAACAGTTCTGAACAATTCCTCGAGAGAGATTATTTAGACCTTGTTATTTTGTTGGATACCAGCGCTGTCATTGGTATTATCTCCAAACGCTCCACTCGCCTGCTTGCCTGTGATTGGTCGTTGGATCCAAGAATCGCGTGAGAAATAAGTATCGCACTTATTTCTCTTTTCATTTCAGCCAAAACTTCCGTTCGCACGCATTTCGAGTGCTGGTAACCTACATCAACCCGGGTAAAATCAGCGTGGTATATAAGTTTACTAGGGTTGACGCTAGCTTGGGTTAACTCGGCGAAATTCCTTCTACCATTCGAGTTACTAGCTTTAAAAATTAGAAATGAACGGGGCAAAACCGTCACACATACTGTCATAACGTTATTAGGCATTTTACGAAATATACCTTTATGATAAATTAAGTAACGTACTCAAGAGGGACTTCGCATACAATTGCGACCTCTAACCGTCATTCTACTCATGCGAGATAGACACTGCATTGCTCATGTATGACGAGGATAATTTGTACGAGTTTAGCTATGCTAACACGCAGAAACTATCGCAAAGTTACAGACGCTAAAATGATGAAATTAACTATAATACTTCCTTTTCTATACTTCGTCCAATATAATTGCACAGTTTGGCATTTAACTTTTTTCAGTCACTCTACGTCAAAGGCAGTCAATTATCTTTTTCTTTTCAACCATTACGAAATTTCATTAACACATTGTCCATTGTACATTTTAATTTGTAACTTTACAATGAAACATAGTTAATTCATCTTGAAGCAGTATTTGGAAGTATTTTGTGCATTTTTTGTTTTTTTATTGTAAATGCGGATTATTTATGTTTTATATATATGTTTTTATTACAAAATATGAAAAGGAACAGCTCTTTTTCTACCTTTTCGAACTCCTTTTCCAAAAATCTTTGAGCATGTAAACAATAGAGGGTGCCTGAGTTATCCTTGAAATGTATTCCTAGTTTGGCCAGAGCAAACTGGCACATGTGACGTCAGACATAGGTATTATCGCCGCCCTTACCTTTTCTGTCATCACACGCCTGGGTGTGTGGAGACAATGTGGAGACAACTTTCCTGGCCTGCAGCGTCTCAATAATATTTATTCTCGAAGGAAAATACGGATTAAGCCTTTGTCCCACGGAAAATGTTTTCGTAAATTTAATCATGAAAGATTTCATGAAAGAAATTTCATCAACGTTTACATCTCGGTGTCACACGAGTAGGAAAACTTAATGAATTTTGCTCTGATCTGCTGTCGACTTTAACAGAAGGAAATGCATGAACAGATACACTGGTTCGCGAAATTTCAACTAGAAATACCAAATTATTCCAATAAGTAAGCACCTGAAAAGTATTCCAAATACCAAAAGTCAAGGATTTTCTCGTTTCCTAATTTACAATCAGTCGTAATCCACCTCCAGATGTAAATGAACCAAAATGGCTGGGGACGAAGGAATGTGATGATCGGTATTAAAGTCCGTCCAAGACAATAATGCAATTGAGTTTCAGAAATGCAGCAGAAATCAGTAAACTCATTCAATACCGTCTGGGGAAGCTAATCACGTGATCGAATAATCCAAGATGGTGGCATTTGTTTGCATCATATGGTCGTGAAAAATTGTTAACTTTTCATTACTTTTTCAGCCAAATCAGTATATTTCACCGAATTATTGCATTTAAAATATTGTTTATTGTTGTCGTAAGTACGAGTAATTAGGCATATGTTTGCCGCCATGATGAGCTGCTTTAATGTTATTTATGTGCAGTACACTATGGTGGTGCTGGGATTTTAGCTCGGCTCTTCTAATTTACGTGTGACTTTTCATAAGCTAGTTAAGACAGTTTATAAATGTTTAATCATATAATAATTGACGCATAACATCGGATAACATGACATCGAAAGCATTCATTGAAAATGGCGTCAGCTGCTACTCATCCATGATGGCGTAGCGAATACGTCATGTCTGCCTCACCGCAAACTGGCACCCTATTGGTCGTAGTTTTGAATGCTCAACTGCGCAATCATTTTGGACGGGCTCTAGCCGTAACAAGAGAAGAAGTGGAAATGGTAGGATGAAGTCAGAGAGAAAGAGAGGAAAAGGGAAATGCGTTGAAGAGAAAGAAAAGAGACGGAGAGGGAGGTGAAGAAAGAGGAGGAGAGAAGAGAATGAAGAACGTGCCTCGTGACGTCACTTGCCCGGATGTTGGGGGATGGGGTAGGTGTACAGAAGCGTGGGAGAGGGCTGGTTCGACGTCCTCTGGCGCTTCGCGGGGGGCGGCGATGGAGGCGGAGGCGGATGGGGGGCCTTCTGGGGGCGGGGAAGGGCTGTGTCCCATCTCCTCAGCCCCCCACCCCCGAAACCATTCTTTTTTGGCCCCCATCCCGCGCACATCCACCGGCAGACTCCCTCTCTCGGCATTTCTCCCAATCATTTTCTCCTTCACGACTCCGACTCAAATAAACGTTACTGTTGCACTGTTGCTTCACTTCGTGGAAATTCTTAATGTTCGTATTCATAATAAACTAAAATACTAAGAAAGAAACTTGAGCGTGGCAGGGTTCACTTCGTAGAATTATGTTAGTACTCATGATTAAAGACAAACTTAGTACTTTTCTGCAAATTTTTTATAAATAATTTAAAAACTTCAACAGATAGAAATTATGTAAGACTATCCAATAACCTTTGTAACGAATTATTATTTCCGCATCCCTTTCCACTCCTTTCCGATAAAATTAACCTTCCCCACGTCACCAGCCCTTAATCAACGTGTTTTTTTCCTTCCTCAACCCTGCCCGAATATTTGTTTTTCCCCCTCCTCCCCCGTAACTACAACAAAAATTTACTTAAATAACAAACTTCTGTATACACCTGACGATGGCGTAAAGCGGTGAAACGCGTCGTACATTAAAAATGTTGTAGAAAAGTACTAACTTTGTCTTTAATCATGAGTACTAAAATACTAAGCACTATTCTACAATATCTCAATAGCACGGCGCGTTTCGCTGATTTACGGCATCGTCAGATACCTGACTCGGCGGCAAATAACGAAATCAGCTGATACGTGTGTCCCTTTGCGTGGCCATCCTGCCTCAATATCTCTCTCTCTCTCGTTGCCTCCCTCTCTTTTTTTAATAATAATAATAAAGTGTTTTATTAATTCATTACAGTAGGAACTTGATTACATACTGGAGTAACTTTAGGTAGCCATGAAGGAAAAGCTGTTTTATGGCTACCATCATTTACAAAAAAGTCATGCGCACATAGAAACGTTTTTAGACACAGCATTTGAATTTAATCCGGTAATGTATTGTACACTTTTGGGCCTATGAACAAGAAACATCGTTTATATAGTGTAAGGTTCGGTTTTGGTAAAGAAATACGGGCTCTTCGTAGGGTGGAGGAAGGGTGGTTGGACAATAATAACCCAGTATTTCCGCTTCTAATAAAAAATCGGCGTAAAACTTTATAAATGAAAAGATGTCTTAAAGGGAGCAAACCTATACTACAGGATAAAGGAAAGGAAAGGATCTTCCCCTCCGTCCTGTCCCCTGCACCCTCCACTTCTTCCTCCCCTTCTTGCCGCGCAAGTCTGCACTACGAAGTTTTACGCTAGTTATGCAAGAATTAGCCATATTAAGCATCTCCTTCTACTTCAATGCTTGTTGCCTGTCTACGGCGGCCAATGCTTCCTCGTTTTCCCCTTGCTGAATCCCGTCTCGGGTCCATCATGAATCCCAGCCCGGCTAATCCCTATGGATGCGAGCTTTCAGTGCAGCCGGTCGATTTGGTTTCCACCCCTCTCTTTACAGGAGGTCGAATTATTCAATCTGTTCAAGGAACCGATGCCAAATTTCTCTCCATGGTTCATTATATTCTCTTCTTGGTTGTAATGCGAGCTGCTGTCGCTCTTAACTCAGTTTTTGGTATGAGTACGTCGTCGTGTGGTTTTGACGTGAAGCATCTTACAAATCGGTAGAGATGTACCTATTCTTCGTATTGAGATAATTAACTCGGTATGATTCCATACTTTACTGCTCTAACCAGTCCAGGCTTTAGCATTATACGAACCTTGAAAATGGAATTATATGCCGAAACATGTGTCGGTTAGAGCTATAAAGTGTGGAATCACACCGAGTTACTTATTTCAATATGAATTTTATCAAAGATTTCGCCTTTCTTTCTCAAGCCCCACGAAACTACCATGAACCAAGATTTCCCAAGGGTAATGCCGGAGACAGTGTCTTAAATCGAGAGATATACCCGCGTGACTATGGCTAGCGGCTATGAAACAAAATTATGAATAATAAGCATTTCTTTTTGACTTGGGAATTATAGGAAATATCCGAGTGACAATCGAAGGACTTAGATCGGCAAAATGAAATCAATGGCCATTTTTAAATTTATGACGTTACTTTATTGATTGATCTTCACCTAAAAAATTATAAATATTTTAAACAATTTTGTTTGCATAATTATACCAGATAGATGTTCAGTAACTGAATAATACAGCTTGTTCAGCAAAAAGTTCTTCTGGTTACTTTTAAATACGTCATTGCGAGGAATCTGGCGCGTACCCCGTTTCTGTAGCATCCGAACCGATTGATTTTTAAGACTCGTACGGTTTCTTAGCACGTCCTCTCCGATCCTGCACATTATCCGTCGCGTATTCCATCTTCACTCTTTCCTTTTTCTTCCCATCAATCTCTTTCGCGTCTCTCTATCAATCTTCTCGTCTCTCTCTTCTACCGCTCGTTCTTCCTCACTCTTCGATGCTCCATTGTTCTCCCATCCTTCTCACGTCGTGCCTCTCTCATATCTCAAACGAATTATATCCCTTCCCTTCGACTCTTGTTCGATCTTTCATATTACTCCTCTTCCGCATCTTTATTCCCAACCACCCCCAGTGCTCAGCTTTCCATCAGTTCTCTTTTCTGCCCCGTCTATTCGCTACGTCGTTGGAGATTCAATTGGTTTATATTCACACGCCCACATCCTGTGCTTGAAATAACGTAGAAAACCAAGTGAAGCGAATGAAAATATAAATAGGGAAAAATGGAAACAATGGAAAAAGGCAAAAAAAAAGGAAAAGCAAAATAATAAATGAATAATTGGGTTGGTAACATAAACATGAAAAAAAGAAGAAAAATGTTCAATCACAATGAAATGAATGAGCTTAAAATACGGTTTAAGGCATTCCTACTTGATTTTGCTTTCTGCAGATGTCTACTTGGGCAGAAGTTGTTCCTGGTATTCGTTAAGAAAATAAAACACTCTTTGTAGAAGTGGCAATGGACTTGGGACGTAGAGGCACCAATACGTAGAGGCGATGCATCTTCCCCAATTGGAGATCGAACCCGTGACCTTCAGATGGCAAGGGTGGTAGCACGTCGGTCTGTTTGCCCAGGACGGCATAATGAATTATTTTGTTGCTTTTCTATGGGCTCATTAGCGTGCATTATGTATGTAGGTATCCGACATGATTAGCCAGCATGAAATCTTCTCGTTCAGGTAAACTCATGTATCATAATGATAACTTGCATGAGTGGTGTTTTATTCAAAGCCCTTTGCCTTGTTTACTGTTACCTTTTTTAAAAGCTGTTATCATTTTTCTATTAATTTATCTTCATCTGAATGGGATATTTTTACTCTAAATATCTTCCGATTAAAACATTTCTACTTGATAACACTCGAATGCTGTTCTTATTTCCTGGAAAGTGTGTTAGAGGATGGAGGGAATAGAACTTTTGGACCGCATGATGATAGGTAAAGGGGAATTTGATGGGAAAATCTAGGACTAGAAACGTATATGCATGTGTTTGGACGTATTAAAGATATCATTTAAATAAGGAGGCTGACTTAGGGACTGTTTAGGCCGCTAAGTTGGAACTGTTTCCTGATGGTTGAATAAGAAATAGAAGTTTTCAACTGAATAAGATATAACGTGCGAATAAATTTTATGCATGAAATTAATTTCAAATAGCCTACTTAAATTCAAAAGTCAAAATAAAACGGGAGTCACCCACCACGGAGATGAATGAGCATTCTTATTCACAATTAAAAAAAAAATCATTTGTCTGGTCCAGGATTCGAACCAAAACTCACAGAATTGCCGCCTCATTGATTTCGCCAATAAAAAAACAGGATTACACGGTGAAAGAGAACACCTGGCTAGCTTAATTGCTAAAAGAGTTTTATTGCGGATTATAAAGTGGGATTACCTACCCTAATATTTTAGAGCTGAATGCACTTGTCTCCATGCAGTATTTCTTTCTCTATCTCGGCATACGTACAACCTCTGATTATCCCATCCATGAAACCTTTTCTGTTTCTTCTCCTCCCCAGCCTACCCTACATCATGGGCGCCCATACACAGGCGCAGGGGGGGGGGCGCCTCCCGGGAAAAATAAAAGGGGAAGGGAAAACTTAATTTATTTATTGTTTTTGCACGATTAAATTAATATTTTTGCAACAAATTTAGAAAATTGTCATTCACCTAAGATGTTCCAATAATGTAGATACTCCTGAAACCTCAAATTTACTAAACATTCCGGGAGAGGGCTCCTCGGGTCCGCCCTTCTTAAACCTATCTAGCCCCTCCCCCCCTGTAAAATATTGTATGGGCGCCCAGGCCCTACATCCTCGCACCCATCACGGCGTTCAGCATCCCCTAGCCCCTCATCACCTGCTCCAATCACCTACTTTGCCTTCTCCAAAATTTATCAAGTAATTTTTCCCCTCACCCACCATGCTGTCCCGAAAAATATTTTGAGAAAATTTCCACTGTAAAATATTTTTTATATACTTTTCTCTTTGCTTCTTTCCGTGCTTTTCCTGCCGGGAGAATCCATTTTATGTATGCTTGCCCGAAAAATATGTTGAGAAATACCTGTTGGAAAACATTCGGATCCTTTTTCATATCCTTTCCGTTCATCATACATCTGGAGATGTGCATTAAAAGTGTTGAAGTTGGCGTAGATCGAAATACATCAGTGCACTACAACGAACACAAACGACGTTGAATGGATCGATGTCCGCTGGCAAAACGTTTGGTAACCTGCCGGTCGGTGGCATTCTGAGGGTGCGCAACATTCACGGCCGAATATTTTGAGTAAAGTTATCGAATTCATCCAATCTAATTATTTAAAAATGTAAAATTTTTGCCACAAAGTAATTATAAAATGGTGCAATATCCATGCATGACGCCTTCACGGAAAATCAACTCAAAAACAAGTATTAGCGATGCGATTATTGACATTCTTTTGTTGTTTTGCGCACATTTACTCATCTCCCGATCTGTTTTGAAAGCCGCTGTCTTGTGCGTGGGATCTGAAACATTGAGGCAGAGTGAGAGGGCGCTTGATATGGTGGCCTATGGTTGAAGCTGTATTATGGGCGCAGCCGATGCGCCATATTTGTTCTCCGGATGTACATTAGCACTTACAGGCTGAAGCACTGATTTTACAATTTAACGATATTTTCCATCGACAACTCTCTTGAAATCAGAATGCAGTTACTTATTGAAAATGCATTCTTCATATATATACTTTTTTTATTTTTAATTAATAATAATCTGTATTCCCAGCAAAATAAACTGCAAAATCGAGACGAATCAATTGCTTCAAGTAATTAATATATGTTTCAAGAGTGACAAGGTATAAAAATCTCCGCTAATGCATCCAATTGTCCGTTCAATCAAAAGGAGAGTAAAGAATGAACAGGTGGATGCAATATGGTGAATATTTCGGTTGTCAGGATACAGTTTGAAAGTGTAGTGCCCTCTCCATCTAACTCAGTGGTCTAAAGCGAATGGAAAGCAAGTGCGTTGTTGTGTTGCGGAGTGATTAGCGCACTAGAGCGAATGGAAAGCTCCCTTCGACTTCACTCGATGTCTTAAGTTTTGCACCTGGCCGACCGAAGTGAGGGAGGACGGCGACCAGATCAATTCTGGGAAGCATGAGCGGACAAAGCGGAGAAGATCGGGATAATATGAGTCCTTCCTTCTCAAGTCTTCCTTCCTTCCTTCCCTCTTCTCCCCCGTCTCCTCCTCTCTTCAATCCACGTGTCTCGAATCCTCTTTGCCCGCGGTCTTCCAAATTCCCATCCTCCTCTTCCTCCTCCTTTTGTCATCCTCGAACGCAAACCCTTTTCTCTCTCTCCCGTCTCCAATTCTTCCTTCCCTTTCACTTCCATCTCTTCTCTCTCCTACCATCATTCTTCCTTCCCCACACATCGCTCTCATTCCCCTTCAACGTGCTCCTGCATTCAGTGCTGCCAACACGTCCACGTCTACATAGTACCTCGCGAGCCACCACAGAGGCGTGGTGCGGCAGGTGTTGCTAGGACACCAGCCATGGAAGGGAACGTAGAATGGGGAAACGGAGGGGGGAGAGAGGACGGAGGCGAATTTGCATGCTAACGAAGTGTTTTATTTTATTGTCGCGCTGTTTTTTTTTTTTTAAATCAATAATGGTGCGTGGGAAGAAGGAATTTTTGTACCTATCAGTTCGGTACCGTACCGCTAAAAATTCAGTCGCTTCTATCGGTAAAAAATGAGCTCAAAGTGTTAAAAAAAGGGGTATCCCCACTCTCGTTTCCTCTCGTTGTGTCATAAGTGCGGATATAACAGAGCGATCCTTTAGTAGCGTCATGGCATAATCAGATGAACAAAAAAATCAGTATTATGTAAGAAGTAACGATATTTCTGTGCATAATTTTTTAACAGAAAATTCTATACGTCAGTAGCTGTTTCGTTAAATATATTTTTCCCTGAATAGTAGTTTGATTTGTCGCTAGGCACCAAAATTTTATTCTTCCATCGTTCTGGAATTTTGGTCAAAAGTGATTTTGGTCAAAGGCTCAGGATTTAGTTGGCAACGTTTCGCTTAAGTTTGTTCAAATTATCAGGGCTATGTTTCAACGGAATAACGAAATACAACAATATCATTTGGGAAGGATGCATTATGAACCCGATGGTCGTTTTCTAATCTCCTGTAAACTTCTTAATTTCTTATTTTATCCGTCCAAGTGATCTTCAGCATCCTCCTCCAATGCCAGATTTCTAAACTCATACATACTGATACATCAATTTTCGAAACCCGCAGGCAAATGCATCGATAGGAGAGTAGATGGAGTCATAATAAATATAAATAAGTAATTACGATTAGTACCTACACTATACTTTACATATCGTTGCAATATTTTCTTTTCTTCTGCAATATTAAATTACATTATTACCTTCCATTTGATCTTCAGCGTCCTCTTCCAACACAGGTTTTCGAATGTTTTTAATCTTTTCTGTGGTCAAGAAATAAACAAATTGCGTCCAAATTTTATACTTTGACGCCGAACGCTTGTGAAAGTCGCCAGGTTGGCAACACTTCATTCACCACCACTCCCTCCCTCGCCAAAATGCTCCATATTCCAATATCTCCTTCTCCCTCCTCTGGCCCGTCTCATATTCGCCGACAACGAGCATTACGGTGGCAGCAGACAGCATGGCTCCTGCTACGGCCAGACTCTTCCCCCCCCCGCCTCGTACCTCTCCAACCACCTCTTCAACCCCTCCTGCGCTTTTCCTTCCCCCTCCCTTCCCCTCCCCTCCTCTGTCTGCGCCCCTCTCCTCCCCCCAAAACCTTTCCACTCGCCTCTCAGAAGCACCATCGGTTTGGCCATTGGTCATTGAGATCGGAGACGCCTTCTGCGACTCAATTGTTTATGGCTCTGAGCTGAGATCGGTGTGTCTATTTGTCTGTCACGAAACTTTTTGATCGGTCCGTATCGAGCGATACGTGATCCATTGTTGCCACATGTCGCACCTCACGGACCACGGCTAAGGGGATATTGTCATTGATCGCGGTACAAAGTTGCAACATCATTCACTATATAACTAGGCAACTAACGCTTATAGAGTTCTATAATTACGTTAGATCGTGAGCATATAATTTGGGAAATAGTAGAACGGGCAGGTTTAAAATGTCATATTTCCCGCCAACGATTAGAGGCCATATTAGCTGCCTCTGACTGAGACTCAATATTTATGTTGTTCAACGGATAGTGTAGCTAATTATTTGATGTGCTGTCTGGATATTATTATAAATACAAAACACATAAATACTCACAGTTTATATGACGTTGGTAGCGTATAGTGTGCTGTATGTTGGTGAACTTTCATCTCTTGACAGGTATTGGCTGGCTTTTTCCGAAGCCCGTTTCACACCAGTCAATTTTCCTTGAACAAGAAACGTTGAACATTGAGCGTCAAACCGCATCAAAGACGATTCAAGACAGCTCTTCAAGGCGGCTTGATCAAGAATAATTGAAAGGACTTTCACACGATCAAAGACGAGGTTGAAAAAACAAGACAAACAAAATAGCAACGTAATACGACATTGCTCAAATTTTCGGTCGTGTGTGCTCAAACATTTCTTGAGTGAACAATATGGATGAAAACCAAGTTTATGATGCCAGGATAAGATTAGCCGAGGCCATTTAAGGCGTTGGTATTCAACTTCAGAGACAAAGGAAAAGGCGGAGGATGTGGACGAGAAAGTGAATTAGCTGTGATGAGCTTGCTGCACCAAGAATTAAGAATTAATACGTATGATGACCTATTATAAATAATGTCTCCTTCTTTTTTTTAGTTTTGGCCAAAAATTAAGGACGGAAGACCCGGAACATTTTAAAAACTAATTAAGAATGTAATTCAAGAAGAGAGCAATTGAAAAGTACATTAAAATTAAAGATTAATCAACATTATAAATAAAAGGCGAGGAATTTAGAATCCTATGCATGCCTTTCGGTCATCCAAGTGACCATCGATAGGGAGTGTTTACGAGATTTAAACGTTTATCTAGCCATTTTTCAAGTGCAGACCACTGTTGCCATATTTTCATGATATTATCCTGTGAGATCTTATTGCATGAGATATTGAGGAGCGAGATTTGGTAAATTTGCTGCAATTAACGTTGAAACGAACGGGTAGAAACTGTGATGAAATGATTCCCGGAGTTGATTCGAGTCTCTTTCGATTTTTCATTCTTGTGATCACAGTGATATAACTACGTCCGTCCTCTCACTATAGTTCTCTTTGTGTTTCACCTAGCTCCCGGTTCAACCCCTCCCTGAATCTAATTACTCTGCAGGAAACTTCGCACATTTCGGCCGACAGATGTTGTGGACAACATGGAACGCTTGCGACGAATTTAGTTTATGCCGCCGTATTGAGTGCGTGGAGCTCCGTGGCCGTAGATCATTAGGCTTTCGGTAAGGGTTAGACGTTAAACCCCTATCGTCTGGTGAATGGAGAAGACTGCTCACGATGAATGGAGGGAAATACTGGAGTTGGAGTAGGAACTTCAGACATGAATGGTTGGTTGGTGGTCAGAGAGAAGCTATAAGGAGGAGGAAACCCCAAGTCTATTGGCTGAGCACGTGGTATCTGGATTAATATTGCTATTTGATCATATACCGGTCAGGATAGGTTTAAACGAATCATTGATCCTCTTCTAGTGCCCTTTCTAGGTAGAGTTAACTTACTTCTTCACAATATCTCTCGCAGGACTTCAGCATATGTTAACGAGGAAGCCTGCAAGCCACATCTAGGGTGTCTGGCAGGGAGTGATTCCACACCAGGCATGCACTAATCATCAAACACTCATGCTGTTATAAGCTATTTTATTTTAAATACACTTTTAAGTCAAATTAACTGACGAACGGGGAAGGACTTCATATTCAGTACGGCTGCTAAACATCCTATTCATGAGAGATATACACTGCACTCAGATATGACGGGGACAATTTGTTGGGGTTCATTCTGAGACTCTTCAGCAGACCTCTTCCACACGAGTCTTCACCTTCTTAACGTCGGTGACTCCAGGCGAGTGGCACCAAGTTTCGCTACCATCATACCATGCGTTGCCGTCAAGCCGTTGCCGTGTATGCCGTTTTGGATCACGTAATTTTTTAATTTTATGCACTTTTCGGAACAAATGATGTTCACAGTTGACGCACATACGTATAGATTACATATTTAAGTTCTTATGGAAATTTTATTTCTTCACGCCAGGAAAATAATTCATAAATATTCCTTTATATACCGTCACTAATAGAAATGAATTTTATGATTGTTCCCATTGAATAATTATGAAATCTTTTGTAAAATATTGTCTAGGTATGTATCTAAAATACCTGTTTCTCTTTCTTTTCAGGTAAGTGTACCTACTCTCTTGGTCTCCTTAGAATGGCGGCAGATACTTGTTAACGCTCCTCGGACTGCAGTCGTATTCACATATTTTTTCTTATGTGGTTTAAATGCTGACGTAAGTACAATTTTACCAAAATTTCTTCTCTTCCTCCACTGCACCCAAATGGGATGTCTGGAGCCTTTTCTCGTCTTCTTTCCCCTGGGTCGAATGTTCGCTGCCATTCCAGCACCACGCACTGTATCGGGAGCGTGATCGCGGGTCTTTATAGCGTGGATGCTAACGTTATCGTAATTTGTTTTACTACTTCAATGAATGAAAAAAAAATGCGATGAACGCCCTTCAAACTGCGGCTGTACTTTAAAATCACTGTTCTCACATTTGTTGAGCGAGTCGCCAGAACTGTGACTGCAAACAGTTCGTAACAAATGACGTTCGCGTTTTAGATATCTATTGTGATTACGCACAGAAAAGATCCATGATTGAGACTCTGGATCCTTACTGTCTCAATCTGAAAATCTGTAACTAGGGTTTCTGACGTCAAAATCAAACAAACATGGCGGCGTGCCTTTTGCAGCACAGCGAGAAAATATGTCCCTCTATTGTGTTTAAGAGCTAACTTAGCGATTTAAATATACCCCTTACACTTTACAAAACTATCCTTATTATATCGAAATGGTGTAAATTGATAAAAATTTAGCACTTATCGGAAGTATTCGTCCTGTTTGAATGGATTTTTGGGCAGTTTTACCCCGTTTGATGTGATTTTATGCTTATTCCATGCGCAAGTTATGGAATTACAACCTGTTAGGTCTTTCCTCTCTATGTTAAATGACGCTAAAATGAATAGTCAAAAAGATTGTGAATTCAAGCAATATTTACTCCCTCCGAAGCCTGTAAATCATTATTGAGGTTACATATTTGCGGAATTTTACTCTTTAAAAAATTCTTACCTTTGTCTTTCAGCGTTCACTATTAAATAGTGTCCAAAAATGTTCATACTGCTCTCAGAATTCTTGAGACCACGTGACATTGCTTTAATCGCATTAATAATAAAGGAACTGGGGGGTTATTCTGTAATTCCACTTCCGAAATAGCTCTTTCGGAAGAGCACCAACTCAAATAAACGATTCATTTGAGCTATTCCGCTCTCTAAGTACTCATTTGGAAGCTCAACTCCACGTTCAAAAGAACTGGAAATTAACCATTCTCGGCCGGAATGAACGATTCGATTGTCTCGCCGTCTGGCTGGCACGGTTTACAACTCCACTTTCGGTAATATTCACCATATAAGGAGCGATCCGTGGTGTCATGTTCAGTGAGGTGAAATTGCAGAATAATCCCCCTGGGAGGGTCACATGTGGGTTACTCTGAAATCCAACGTTTAAAGATAATACCGAAGAAGCATATTTTCCTGACTTAGAAAGGATCGTTTTCTTTCCGAAGTTTTTAATCCATTTTCACAGCCAGTCACGTTGGCCCCACAGACTTTTTTTTGCTAGATAGTGCGGCAGTTGACGTTCAAATGCGTCAACTGACGTCAGGCGCATTCTTAGGAAGTTTTATATCACGTCAAATGACGGGATTCGCGAGTGTTGAGCATGGATATAATTATTGGCACTCATTCGGGAAGGCTTGAGTGGGATGGAGTCAAGAGAATCCATTTGTAGGGTTTGATTTTCTCTCGGCGGATAGCTGAAGTAAATTGTTCACGGGTTTCCGTCCGGGTAAGTGGCTCCATCTGCTCCTCTGCCTGATACTAACCCGGACGGAAACCCGTGAACAATTTACTTCAGAATCCATTTCATTTGGAGGCGGTAGAAAAAAAAACATCTCACGCCATGCAAACGAAACAAAGCAACCAATGGAAATTTCTTAGCCTCCGTGGGGGTCATGCTTATTTAATTTCTCCTATTCTCCTGGAAAGTCACAAACTGGAGCAAGTAGAACAATTTAATTACTTGGGCAGTACGCTAGAGGAAACAGGAAATAGAAGCAAAGACATTAGGAGGAGAATAGCGCTAGCGAACGAAGCGTTCAATAAAAGAAGGGAGCTGATGACGGGAATTTTAAGTAAGGATGTAAAAAGGTTGGTGTCCCTAAGACCACACGGGAGAACTTTAAACTTATATGGCGATATTCTGATAAATATAATATATAAAAATTATTATGGAAAGTATTTTGGGTGTAAAATAAATACATACAGCATCAGCACTGCGCGCTATTCCGCGCTCTGCTATAGCTAATACACATATGCGTACCTACTATTACTATATATAGCCGACCGTGACGTGAGAAAAAAAAGCGTGACGTTCAGGAGCTTGACGCCCAGAATCCGATTTACCGCCTGCAGAATTTTATGTGCGTGGTGCGCCTATAGAAGTTTACATTTCAAAAAAGAGGCTGGTGAAGAGCTAGATATGGAGTGTGGCGTTGTATGGGGCAGAAACGTGGACCTTGAGAAAGGAAGACGAAAATAGGCTGAAGGCTTTTGAGATGTGGGTGTGGAGGAGGATGGAGAAGGTGCGTTGGACGGAAAGGAAGACAAATGAGGAAGTGCTTGACATGGTGGGTGAGGAGAGAAAACTTATGGATGAGATTAGGGGAAGGCAGGGTAGGTGGCTGGAAGGGGTAATGAGGGGCGATGGTTCGCTGAAGGTCGTGAAAGAGGGAAGGATGTTGGGTAAGCGGGGAAGGGGAAGAAAGAGAATAGGTTTTATGGACGGGATGAAGAAAGGTAGGACTTATGCTGAGATGAAGAAAGAAGTACAAGAGGTAGAAAGGGCACAGCACGTGTAGGAGTCCGTTGGATGTTCTATTATTTTCATCATAACCTACCTCTAACCGGTAGATTACTCTAATGAATGAATGAATTGTCCTGGAGGTCCATTCTCCTCCCTGCAGACACAGTACCTTGAATTCCGTGACTGAATATATGAATGCGATCTTATCTTGAAATTGAACGAACACCGTTTTCGCTCTCGAATGAGTTGATAAATAGGTATGCTAATTTTTACCACCATCGTGTGCTGTTTCCCTTCTTAATTCGTGTTCTCCTGCTGATTCACCAGGAACGACTATAATTATAAACATTTTTGTTCCGTAAAACTTACATTACTTGCGCTTTCCATGCCCTTGTATCTTTTAACTAGATTCCATTAGTCATATACCGTTTCTTTCCTGCTATGTATGATGAATATTCGATTTTCATTTTCAAATCCAAACTAAAGCTCTAGCTTGAAGCAAATGCAGTAAGTGAACAATGGCAAGTTTATTGCGCAAATTACTAGCATCAAGCGACCTTTGATATACGTGTAAGTGGCTCTACAAGTACGCTTGCAGAACTTTTAAAAGTTTCGGCAAGAAGCTTGCAGAAGCGTATTGTTGCCAATGTGAACGGTAACCAATCTATCTCTGCACTAACTTGTGAACAAGTTTTTGTCATAGTTCAATTCCCCGGGAGCTCTTACAAAAAAGAATTGAGAAAGTAACTTGCCAGAGTAAAACCAACCCGTATGCTACGTAACTTCTCACTAATTAACTAAATATACACGTTTAAGGCTTTTACTTGACCTATGTATCTCACTCCGCAAAATGCAATTACAATCAATGACCTTTTGTTGCGATTTAAAATGAAGATATTACGGTAAGCAACAAAATTGATTTTTTTAATAATTGAGAAAACTTATGAACTGTTAGCCCTTAACCTTTCTCACGCGATCTGTGTGACAGAACTTCCTCTTTTGTTTTAAATAATGTCACCATGTTGCATGCAGCCCTACAAAAACCCTAGGAGAATGGCTTATTATTCGTTGGCGACCCTTGATGCAGTAGGTGACATGTATTTGAATTCCATTAGAAAGATCTCATTACGAATATTAACTATTAATTTATTTAAAAAAATAGAGTTGTGCACCTGAGCGTTCTTTTTTTTCTTAATGATTCTCTGAAGCGCAATGCCGTACCATGTCCAATGCAAAAATCCTTCCATTGTCTTGCAAATATCTAGATAGGTGAGTAGTATGGTGAGTGACTGGTGTTTTGACGTCATTAAGAAATTTTCTGTTTTTTTTTTTCTTTTAAGTGAAGTCATTTTCATTGAATTGTATGTGAAGTAATATCTCTTAAGGATGTTCAACACTTCGCCTGAAAATGCGAACGTATTTTGACGTCACTAAGAAATTTTGTTTTTTTTTTTTAAATGAAGTCATTTTCATTGAACTGTATGTGAAGTAATATCCCTTAAGGATGTTCAACACTTCGCCTGAAAACGCCGTTGCAGCCACTTTTACCAATCATGCTTCCGCAAGTGACCTGAGAGATACTTCGTTGTTATTTTAACCATAGAGTAGAACATAGATGAAATTCTGTTTACATCAGGCAAATGTTTTCTCTGGGGGCTTCATTGATTGTAGAATCGCACGTAAAACTTGACGAATTTTGGATTATTTCGACGCCAGTTGCAGCAGCGCCCGAACTTATACGGAAAATTTACCCGATCAATGCGTTACTCTAGCGAATGACTTAACGTGAGAATACGCTTTGTGAATTCTGTATTACAAAATATCGGCACTCGTCTACGGGAGCAGTTTCGCGTCAATTACAGTGAGGGGGGGGGGGAGACAAGTGAAAGGATGATGTTGGACTCGGGGAAAGGAGGTGGAGTGGGGGGTGGCTGCTGTAAGGGGTTGTGAGGAGGGGATAGGGAGGATGGAGTAAGGGGCTGTCGGCGCCAGAAAGAGGGGAGGAAGGGGGGGGGGCAGGAGGAGAGAGTACAAATGTAGGGGGGGGGGGGGGTTCTAGTCGTGTGCAGCGCGGAAATAGTAGCGCTGCGTACTATTACTACGGTCGTCCGCCCGCGACTCAGGGAGTCCAGCTTCCTCAGCGGGATCGTTAATTCGTCGACCTTTGACCCCGAGCACGGCTCGGGATGCGGAAGTGACAACTCCCCGCGGCCTACTCGCCTCGCCGCTTAAGAGGTAGGTAATGGGGGTGGGTTGGAAAAGGGAATTGCCCTCGCCGCCCAAGTCAACACTTTCCTTCGAAGGCGGGCGATAAGGATATCGCGTCGGCGTCCCATTATAATTCCATCACTTTCTTTATTTTATCCATAAATACCTGAGGCCGCGAATGTTTCTCTTTCCTCGTAGTCTACTCATAATTGATATTATTTTGTATTTTTTTCAGGAGGCTTCAAAGGGAAACATGCATTATTAAAAAAAATAGATTCTAATCGAAATGGGTATTCAAAAATATAAAGGGCATGCATTTTATACTTTTAGCATAAAAATATACAATGTTATATCATTGAAATAAGTCTTCTTGAATATTACGCGCGCGTTGCGGCATGGAAACGATAGTACGTCATCGGGAACCCGGGTGATGACGCCACGGAAAGGTATCTCCCACAGAAATACGACGTATTTCATTTCGAATTTAGTTTTTTGCGAATTTTGACGAAGTTATCATTTCAATTTCCTTTTCCAAAGGCAATTTACTAGTATAACGTGATCTTTTGCGTTGAAAAACATGAAAGATAAGAATAGCGATACCGTGCGATGACGTCAAACCCCTCGAGATGCCGTTTTGGATCACGTGACTTACTCCAAATTTCATTTTGCTTTTGAAATGCAATTATTAATGCTTACGATTATCGCACGTACTTATGGACTATATTTGAGTTCTTCAGCACATTTTCTGCCATATACACAACTGAAATGCTAGAAATAAATTTTATAAACTCCTACGAAAAAATGAGTCCGAATTTATTCCGCCCTATCTTCGATTTTAACGGACAGATTGGTACAAATGAAACATTTATTAGCAGTGAAGTTAAACTTGTTTTTTTCCTTATCGTAGTGGAAAATTGATCCTCGTAACTAAAAGAATTTGCAAATGAAGTTTTTTGGACGGCGTTGTAAGTTAAAATTGAGTATGGGCGAACAGATATATTTCACTCAATTGACTCATGTAATTTCAAACAGAAATACGCATACTCGGTTAAGAATTAGAATTTTGTGAGTCAATGACTATTTGTTCTAGACCGATGGAAGATATAGTTTATTTGCAATCAAATAATGTGCCAACATTTGTTTATGCTAGTGGTTTTTTGTATAAGCAATATTTTTCAAAATCTTTTTACCACGGAAGTGATGAGTAATTGTTTATGTATTGCTTTAAATTGTTGGTGAGGTTACCGGGTCTTTGAATACTATTATGCCTACGATAAAAAGTATTCTCGATTGTGAGAAGTTTTTTTCTTTTGGAGCTCCTAACAACCGAAGCATTAGATATTCTTTTGGTATTATCGCCAAGTTTTTTTCCCATCGAAAATCGGAAGCGGCGTATTGCTTCTCGCACAGCTAACATTTCTTTGGATGACGGTGTTATTGGCTTTAATGACTAGACTGTCTGGCAGGTATCCCCGATCAAATATACTTTCTGTCGCCGTGTGATTCTATTCTAGAGCGTAACCCCGGCTTGAATTGAAGGATGACTGTATTCGGAATAGTAAAATTCATGAATAATTCTCATTTCTTCTCGTCCACTTCGGGAAAGATATCCGTGAATTGTAGAGACGCGGACCATCTGGTCTGCGTATTGATTTTGTTGCCGTCTTGCTGTCAATATATTTTGAATTTTTTTCCTCGTTTCAACGATTGCATTTCTTCTGTTTGAGGATCCATCTGTTAGAGTCGTATCGCTGTCCGCTCTGTGATATGGGGGCTATTTTGTAATCTAGCCTTTTTACTGACTCTTCGCGGGAGACCCGTTTAACTCTCATAATGATCGGCTCACGATCGGCCAAGGTCCGATGGTGGCTCCATTTCACGTTCCTTACGACATGTGGGATGGAATAAATGATAGGCAGACAATTTAGGGTGTCCCTCAAGTGTGGACGCAGGCAAAACCAATTTTTCGTGTTAAAATAAAAAATTAATTTCAATTATAATAATTAAACCAATTTTTAGGATACCGGGACTAGCCACGGTATTTCCTTCACGGATTCACCCGCAAGTGCTCGTAGGTGCGAAGTTCCACAGAGGAAAAATCATTCACCTTCACTGGGACTCGAACCCGGCCTCGGTAGCTTAACTGGCTAAAGCACGCGGCGCGATAAGGAGGGTTCAAGTCTTATTAATTATCAATAAATTAATAATTTTATTAAAAACAATATATTGATATAGATTCCATTAATAATATAAGATATTAATTAATACTAAATTGTGCGGGGAAGGTAACATTTAGGTAATGAGTTTCCTTGTGAATCAAGATTATAGAGACACCCTATATGGGCATAGCGAAACGTGGTGGCACTTGTCAGCGGAGGGTTTGAGGTCTGGGCGAATTCAGCGTTGACGAGCGGGCAGAGGCACCGAAGGGCTCAGATGGGGACCTCCAGAGAGAAACTTAGCATCTTCATCCCCCTTCTCAAGCATTCTCTCCTCCCTCAACGTCATTCTCAGTACGAACGAGTGTCATCAAGTTTTGCTACACCTATGTAACATACAGGGTGTCCCTATAGTCTGGACGTAAAATCAAATTGTGCATTTCTCTTCTTAGAGCTTCTTGAAGAGAGATAAGTAGTATTTCCTCTCAGAAATGACGTGTTTATCATTCAAATACCTCTTGCCAGTGGAGGACTTGCTCAAATATCTCGTGTCTTGGCAGGCTGCTTTCGTTACCTTGACGCGTTGTTCATCATTCGGCGTTGTTTTGAAGAGGTAGAAAGCGTAGAGCAGCGCTGGGAGGTCGTTGTTGACCTTTCGCGAATGCGTCCCCGTGCTATGATGGTTGTTTAAATGTCACCTCTTTGAGTGCGCCACGCGTTTCTCTCTGCTTGCACTTACTCTTGTCCTGGTGAACTGGGCGTACGTGCATAAGATGTGAATGCCTACATGGCGAGTGTGAGAAAGTGAAGAGAGAAGTGAACGTTGGTGACGTGTGAGGACGAACCGTTGTTGAACAGTTGAGAGGAGTTTTTCCGTGATTAAAACTATCTATACTATTTTTAAAAATATCTATATCTACGTCTACAAAACACTCTGCAAGCCTCCTCAAGGGTGTGTGGCAGGGGGTGAGTAGTCACCAACATGCATTACACTATACCCTGTTAAAGTTAGTGTACCTACAACTATTGATGCATTTTCATAAACCGCTAATGCTTGTCAGGAGGCGAAGCCTCACAAGCATGCACCACACTTTAGGTTTGCTACCTATGTTAGAGGGACCGTTAGTATTAATTCATTTTGCAACTACATAAATGGACAGAGATACAAGACTTACACTGAAAACATGCTCGGTGTGCTGTAAGTACTTGATAGCAAATAAGCATACTTGTATTAAGGACTAAATCAACTAACTAGATACACTACCTATTGACTAACCGAGTTAAAAGTCGCTTTGGCAGTTGAATATATGTATATGTGTAGGTATTTAGTCACCTTGAAGTTTTCGCATGCTTAGACCAAATTCACTTTGCTTGCGTGTACTTGATTATAGCTAGGAAAATATATTTTTAAACTAAGTTTCTTATAATCAAATTTTAATTACGCTACACGCCTTTTCTGCATATTAATTTTGTTACTCTCCTCTAAAGTAAACTGATCATAGTGTATTGTTTTCCTTGATGGACATACATGATAGGTGTATGCTTCATAATATTTTTCCTTGTTGAGAGAATGTATGGGAGTCTAATATCGAAACAGATATGTGATAGCAGAGGCATTGGTGTGAGAGGAAGGGGGTAAGATCGAGAAATATTAGAAGTCTTAAAAAAAGGAGGGCGAGGGAAATTATTACAAGAGAATCAGTTTTCTAGGCCTTACAGCGATAACTAAGTTCTTTGATAAATGTTTTTAATAATAAAACTTTGTACTTTTCCACACTTTATTTCAAACTTCGACCGGATTCACCTTGATTAGGTATCTTTTGTCAAATTCTAAAGCTTCAATCATTCTATATATATACAGAGAGTAATTAGTTAAAAAAATGGGGGTGTTGGTTTGAGATGGGGAGGGGAGCAGGTCGGTAAGGGCGTGGCAGAGTTATAAAAAAACTGAGGGAGGAAGAGAATTTTAAAACACCTAGCAGGGTTATGGGCGAGGACTATTGGGGGTTGGTGAAAGATTTGAAAGTACACCGACCCAATCTTTTCGTACAGGATGTGGGGGGTTAATAGGGAAAAGAGGAAGGAAAGGGAATCAGGGAAGGGCAGTTGGGAGGAGTAAAAGGTCACCAAGATACAATGTTATCTATTTTTAATGGGAGGAGTGCATGGCAAAAGTGATTGAAGAAGAGAATAATGTTTTTTTATATTATTTTAGACGGAGTTAGTAATTGCGGTATTTTAATTCAACCATCCACTTGTTTCCTCTATTCGCCTATGTTGTGTGCCTCTGAAATTGGCTCAGGGAAATACTCTGCTTGTAAATGTAATTTTCATATCACGCACATAACTTATCATTATAGTTTTTAAAGTTTAATCCCTTTTATCACGTGACATTTTACTTTTTCCCTCTTGAGAAAGATCATGCTTAATTATTGAAAACTTTTAATTTAAAAAAATTGCGAGTGTCCTTTTCCACGTATCATATGAAGCCTTTTACGAGACGTTTATTACCAAATGAAATGTAAATAAAATATAACTCAATAAAAAGCAATATTAATTTGAAAAAAATCAAAGTTTAAACGAAAGAACTTTAGTATCAGGCGATATATTTGCATGATGAGTGTTTTAAGACGAACTAAGTAAGGCGATATATAACCTTGAGCGTTTGCTGTCTGTTATAGAAGTTTAGTTCATCGAGTTAATGTGGTTATATCTTCAAGTCGAGTCAACCGATTTTATTGAAATAAAATGCATCTGATTGAACGTTCATTTAAATGCGTTCAGATTTTTTCCCAGCGTTGTTGTTCTTTCACTCTATTTTGTTTTAAAAATGGTCACCGTTTTTTGGTGCTTAAAAATCGATGACCCAACATTTAACTGCCATCCATTTCAAATGAAAAACAGTTGTAGCTTTCCACACTCAAAATATTTTAACTAGTTAAGTATATTTTAACAAGTTAACCGACCATGGTTTCAGCACCTATAGCCATTATCAAGGTGCTGAAACCATGGTCGGTTAACTTATTAAAATATACTTAACTTGTAAAAATATATTGAGTGTTGTAATTACTATTGTTTTTCATTTGAAATAGATGTCAAGTATTTCCACTAAGTTCAACCTGATACGCTTTATATGTTTTAACTGCCATTCAATAAATTTTAATACAAATATTTTTGCGATTCGGATGTATGCTAGCCAAAAATGTTTCCAACGTTTTACAGTAAACAAGTATGTGAGGCTTAAAATTGAGTTTGCAGTAATAATAATTAAATTTAACATCAGCATTTCCTCTGTCTCGTCTATGTTCCAGAAAGTTATTTGGTCATCTTACTTGGTCATCATGTACAACGTGCACAAAAAAATCATATTTTAAAATGAATCATGGCAACAATTACTTGCAAAATGTATTTATTTTTTATTATTACAAACAGAAACCATTAGGCATTCGCCTGGTGGTGACGTGTACGCTCTGCATAGTCTGAAAATCCCTTAAAAAACATACGATTGTAAAAACAACTCAAAATCAAGAAAATATACAAATTCTACAAAAAATACAAATTCCAACATACCTGCAACAAATCCTTGGTGGACTGTCAATGCAGTGTGATTGGTCGGATGCGTGACATGAGCACCCCCACTTTATTTTTTTATTTTTTTTCAAACTTGAACGTTATTTCCTTTTAAATTCTTTGCATGATTTGATGAAAAGGGTTTAAGTTTCAGGAAGTGAGTTCCTCTCATCTACAGCCCCGTTTAAAAAAGAGTTCTTATGCTGCATCTGTTCTTACACAGTTCATAAAATGTTCATACTTGTGTTACCCAAGTATGAACATTTTTTTCTGATCGCTCTTTCCCTTTTCGTCTGAGAGAACTGGCACCGGAAGTAATCCGTGCGATTGGTATCGCTAGGGAGACAATACCAAAATTTTCAAAAGCAGGACATTTGAAGGAAAAAAGCAGGTCATGTTGGAAAAAATCCTGACAACACATTAAATCCCTTTTCATTTGCTTTTCACTCGTATATCATGCGGCCAAAATGTCAATAGAGACGATGAGTAAACAAAAATGCATCGATCTGAAAATCAGAAAATGCTGCATTTTTTTATGTCCTCCATGAAACATTTTGTAACTTTGTAACTTCAAGTTCAACATATTTTGTAAGCCAAACATTTTTTTTCGTCCAACAGTGTCTAATTACGTTTCTTTGAATTATTTTGTAATGCCTGTCTAATTGCAGTCCTTCCTTTGGTCTTTTCCCCGCCCCGCGTGTTCTCGCGTAACAAAAAAAGCGCGTGCAATCGCGGGTTAAAACAATGATACGTAAACTAAAGCAGGAAGCGGAAATTGATCTCAATGAACGTTATAAACGTTCTGTGATCTGCATGAACGTTAAAAACAGCCAAATTCTGTTGCGAGCGTTGTGGTTGTTACCCGGAAGCAGGACCGAAACTCGTCTTTTTACAAACAACAAAATTCCCTTTAAAATGCATATGTTTCATATAAAGACAGAAACAAAATAATACTGTTGCCCCCAGATATTATCTTGCATGCTGTATTTCTGCATTTGGTACATAATGTTTTCGAAAGGCAGAAAGCCGGAAAACCTGGCTTTATCGAAAAAAGCCGGCCGGACGCTCACATATTAATCAAAAAGCAGGACATGTCCGGCGAAAACTGGATCACCCTAGGTATCGCAAACCACGTCAAACCCTGGCATTTACCTTCGCACAGTTAATGTCCATTGCACTAGCGCTATCCCCTCTTGTGTTATAATAGTGGACTCGGCCACCTTCTATGCCCGCCACTCCATTCCCCACCGCTGCATTCCACCCTTGCAGCGACGTCAAGGGAAGGAGGTGACGCTGTGGAGGGGGAAGAAGTGCAGTAATGCAGTGGGAGGGGAGGGTAAAGAAGATTATTTTTTCGCCGAGGGAGGGGTGTTGCAGGCGGAGAGGGAGACGGTCGAGCAAGCGAGGAGAGGAGGGAAAACCCTTGTTGTTTACATCCTAGGGCATTGAACTCTCGCGCGGCGGTTCGCCTCCTCGGCCACGCCCCCCACACCTTCCCTCGAGCACGTCGTCACGGCAACGGCCTTCGACCCGGCCAATTAGAAGCGAGGGCTGCGGGGAAGTGGTGGGGGAGCCTGGGAGTCGGGTGGTGAGGGTAAAAAGGCTGTCGGTTTGAGCAGCGGAGGGGAGAATGGTGCAACTGCTGGAGGAAAGTCGTCAGAACGACATGGAGGGGGTAGTTCTAGGGTTTCCCACCGCCACCTGTTGCTCGCAGCATCCCTTCCGCCCACCCAAACCATTCCAAAGCTCCTTCTGTCTCCCCCATACTCCCGCTACAGAACGTCGCGAGGGATTCTATAGAGGAAAATACTTTTTAAAATAGAATACATATATTGCTCTCGTAAAAGTACCTGGCGCTGCGCAGTGGACCATTGTGGGACATGGGCTACGGAACTTTCACAATCCTGCGAAATGGGGGTGGAAGGTTGGTTAATTTCATATTTTATTTATTTATTGAAAAAAGGTCTTTACAATTGGGCAATTGGCCTGGTAGCAACGGTCAAGAATATAACATAAGAAATGAAGTGAATACAATCAAAACAATATAGGTACTCATTGTGAAACTCACAATGCACAAAAGTTCTTAGTATGCACCCTGGAGTGATTTAACTCTTATTACCTTTCAAAATTTTTTTTATGTGAAGGGTATGTCAGAAACAATTTCTAATTGCTGCCAATAGAAGCGCATCGAGAGATGTGATGTCTCACCACTTCCTGCCGTCCCGTTTCGACTCGTCTTATACCGAGACCTCATTATAGGGTCCCTCGCAAAGTCATAGCGATGGATGATTTCAACCACTTGCCTTCCGTGTGTGTGCCTCGTGCCTTTTCGCGAAGTAGTTTGGTTCCCCTGCCTCACTCTCTCTCCCTCTCTTTGCCTCCCTCTCTATGCCTCCCTCACTTCCCCTCCGTCCTTTTCCTTCACCCGCTCCACTTCTACCTACCTTGCTGTGCAGGTCTGCGCCAGGAACTTTTGCGAGAGATAAACCGTAGATTGTTGGTACCTTGCATTGCTGTTCAGAGTTTTTTAATTTAGAAATCGATATAACAAATACACGTGGGGTAATACAAGGCTGCCCGTAGTCACCATAGTTTTTTAGAAAGCGTGGATCGTTATTCCGCCTTCAACAAACGTGGCATTACGAAGCGATTGTGTTTAACATTTATGCCGAGGAAATAGTGGGAGAGGCATGGCAGGAGCAAGATGTAGGAATAAAAGCGGGAGGCCAGTTGATAAAGTCATTCAGATTCATGGAAGACCATGCGTTCGTGAATCGATCATCGAAGAGATTGCAAGCTATAGAAGATCAGTGTGGCAAATACAGAATGAAAATAAATTATAAGAAAACAATGTAATGACATTCTCTCAGATAAAGAAAGCGAGGCTGGTCATAAAAGCAGGAGGATACAAATCCGAGGAGAGAATTTTAGTGACGTGGGTAGTACGTTAAAGGTAAATGGGAATAGTAGCAAAAACATAGGAAGGAAAATAGTGCTAATAAAAGAAGCGTTTAGCAACAGGCGGGAGATGACGAGGACTTAGTGTAAGGATGTAACGAAAAGACTGGCAGAGTGTTCAATATGAAGTGTAGTGTTGTATGATGCAGAAACGTGAGCTGGCAAAGAGTTCAAAGAGATCAATAGAGAAAGATACATTTTATTGCCTACATAATTTATTTGCACTGTTTTGTATTGCATTTGTCCTTTCAGACCGATGTTCCCCTCCTAGTAGTCCCCGCCTGGAGACCCGATTGGGGGACTATTTTGCCTCCGGAGTATTTTACTGGGAGGAATGCCATCACGTCATATATTGCTGAATGCAAGCCTGCACCTTTTAGGGAGACTAATGTTGTGGTACCTATACCTTTGCCTTTCATATCGCAGTACTCCTGCCGATTCCGCGAACTTAACTCTCCCCCGAAGCTGTGGCTGTTGATACCGGACCAATCTTCTTCATCTGTGCCATCAGTGCCCTCTGTTGAGACTTCTCAGCAGTGAGGCCGGGTAGTTTGGGTAGCATGTAGAAAATTCACGTTGTCTCGTTTCAGAAAAAATGTGCAATTTTTTTCATTAATATATCTTTCCAAAATCAGGAACATATTTGCGGCCTCTGGGTCTCGAACATTCGACCCACAGATTGGGAGTCGAAAATGCTGCCCCCCCCCCCCCTGCCTCTTGCTAAACTTTTATTTTGCGAGTTAATTCTGGAATATGAAGGGTAAACTGTATTGGCCACCCTACAGTTATTGGCCACATTGTATTTTGAAGAGCATAAGAGTACATGCAGTTAGACAAAATTTACAATAACCACTATTGTAAATTTTGCAATCATTATTGTATTTTTTTCCAACTGTACTCTTAATATGCTCTTCAAAATACCCTGTGCCCGATAACTGTACGGTTTACCCTACTTCACATATTAATAGTTTTAAAAACCCTTCAAGCTCCCCGTTGGCGATTCTGAATGCTACGGTCCTCTCAGAATTCGCACTGTCCTTCCTCGTTGCCTCAGGACCCGAAGTCCTTGGCAATAGATCTCGCTCGGTCTATGTTGCACCTGAACTCTCTGACCCCCTAATGTCCGTCGATCAGTTCAGAACCGCGTACCGAAACCTTCGACTGAGCACACCGCTTATTCATCGCATTGTTATACTTCCCCTAACGTTCCTAGTGATACTCCGTGTCCAACTACGCTACTGCACCTCCCCCTTCCACCATCGCCTCCTCTTCCTCCTCCCCCACAATTCCATTTACGATATTCCAGGCACGCGCTCGAACGATTAATTCCTTACGCGCCCGTAGCTGAACTGCCGCCGATGTGCGCGGGGGACTTGCAGGAGGAGGAGGGTGGGGGGAGGGACATACCTGCGCTCGCCTTTGCTCTTGGTCGTTGTCGGAAAGCGATTAACGAGGTCGACGACACGACTGCCTCCCGGGTTTATTAATAATCGTGTTCATACAACATGTCCGAGTCGAACGTTATACGAATCGTGTGGTAATGCGAGCTGGTGATTTCCTCACGTCCACTTTCCGTCGCTTTGCAATCTAATGCCATGCGGTGCTCTTGTCTTTGCGATCGCCAGCAAGTGTCACCCGCAACATTTTCGAATTACGTTGCCTCGGCCTAAATCGTACGTTAGGACGTCGAAGGAAAACAAATGGCAAGCATAATATCTTGTCAGTTATAGTCATTGAGGTGGACGGAGAGGGCAAGACGTCATCAAACTGTATCCTGACAGCCGAAATATCCACCATATTGCTTCCTCCTGTTCTTAACTTGCTTGCCTTTTGATTGTATGGACGAGTGGACGCATTAGCCGTCATAAAGGAAGGATATCTACATTCTATTGAAAGTTTAAGGTACGTAACTCTTGAAATAAATATCTATTAGTTACTTGGAGCAATTGATTCTTCTCGATTTTAAAATGGTGTTTCGCTGTGAATTTGGATTTTATATTTATTTAATTTATTAAAAATGCATTTTTAAGAAGTAAATGTATGCTGATTACAAGTGAGTTATCGATGTAAAACAGGGTAAAATTGCAAAATTAGTGCATTAGCGCTAAGGTAAAATCGGGGAGAACAAAGATGGCGTACTGGCAACGCCCACATTGCAGCTTCAAGAATCGTCCACCATAACAAGCGCCCTCTTCAGTTTCCTCAATGGTAATCGTACTTTAAGCCACCTAGCTATCAACTAAAATCGTACGCTGGTACTTATAAATAAGCTCCGTAATAGACACTCAGAGCGTCGACTTCACCCAAGTTATGCGACTTCACGCAGACGAATTCCTCTTCTATCGCTCAAGTATTTATACTTCAATATGATGTTAATCGTATGATACTTGCTCCTTAAGATTGCTATGAAGGGAGTAGGCGCAGAATTGCAACGAAGTCCGAGGAGTGAACATGAGCTGGTGAATCTCGGCCGGCCACGAATGAGAACGGCAGTTGTGACATCACGTGTCTTAATTTCAACATGGCGCGCGCTACTCGCCTTTTCAAAAGCTACTGAGTTTTTATTTAACTATGGTAAAATAAATGTCGGTCATTTATAAAAAAAACTGAAAGCATTTTCACGAAAGTTGTTTTTAGCAATGTATGAGATCCAGATAGATAGACGGCTGTAGCAAATGTTGGAGAGTTCCTCAATCCTCCCCCTCTTATCAGGCCCGAGCTGTTATTGTCATCCTTTGAATCCTAATATAGATGAGGAGAACAGCAGACTTGCGAACGCTGGATCGAAAGTAGTGCATTTATAATCGCTGCTTTACTTAGTATACTGTTAAGGTGGCTGGTCTAAAAAACCAAAGTGAACAGATTTTCTTAAAAATTTCCAAATATGTTCCTTTTTGGATATTCTATAGAATATCGAAGAAAAAACGGGGGATCATCGACATACTTTTTGCGATATTTTAGATTCTTTTAACATGGAGCCTTATGGCGCTCTCCACTCCAATAGGGTAATTTACGCACTTTCTCCATTCCTACTGAACAGATTTTAACCAAAAACTGATATAATGTAGCTATAATAAAGTAAAATCTATTCTGAAAAAATCATTTAATACTATCGACTGAAATTTTTCGTAAATACTATTAAAAAATATGTATGCGAGAATTTCAAATGTCGCGCGCGGCTATGTGGTGTAAAGTTGGCAACGTGGTACACGAAAGTACGGGACATGCTAAGCAGAGACACGTGCTGCAGAATGGACGCTGTTGCCGGATTAAAAACGAAAGATTAAATAATTGATAGAAACATATTTTAATACTAGTTCGCATTCGAGTGACAATACATCTTCATTAAAATACTTATTTTGAATTCTATGGCCACGGGTGTGACTGTTTTCGGAAAATTAATTTTTGCAAGAATGACTTAAGAAATGAATCAAGTCTGCATTTTAGCAAATTTTTATGGCAATGTGTAAATTTAAAGGACAATATTTCAGAATGTACCTAAGACAGAAGTCATTCCTACTGAATATAGTATAGTAAAATTTAAGTAACTAAATTTCTCAATGACTAACGATTACCCGACCAGCCACCTTAAGTAACCCCTGTGTTAGGAGATTTCACATGCAATATAGCTTCTAACTATCACTTCACTAATGTGGGATGAAAACTGTATCTACTCATGTATCAAGGAGGCCAGTATTGAAAGTTATTTCATTCTTACCAGAAAACAAGCAAAAACATTATAAAATTACTGTGCTGCCAAGTACAATCGTGATAACATGCAAAAAACCTTTTTAATCCAATACCTACGAAGTACCGTGCAAGCCACCACTAGTTTGTGGGACACGGAGTTATTCCACACCAATCATGCAGAACTCCTCCCAGTTCAAATTACTGGCGCCTAAAGCATATTATTTATAACTTTTCCACGAAGAAGTTGAAAATTGAAGAAAAATAAAATAAAAAGAGCGTATACATTTAATTGTTTCAGGCTTGACTTCGTGGAAGTGATAGATATCCATTTTTAATAAAAAAAACTTTGTACTTTTCCAAACTTTATTTCAAAACTGCGACCAGTTTCACCATAATATGGCATCTTCTGGCGCATTCTGAAGCTTAGCCCCAATTGCCCTGCTCCTCTCTCCCCCATATCAAACCCCCACCATTTTTAACTTTCTCTGGGTATATATTGTATGACCTAAGCTTCAGAATGTGCCAGAAGATGCCATATTATGGTGAAACCGGTCGCAGTTATGAAATAAAGTGTGGAAAAGTACAAAGTTTTGAATTAAAAATGGATAAAAAGAGTGTTTTAGCAGCGCTACGAAACGTTTCGTATCCACTTTTCGTTTAACATAGGTGGCTCTCTCCTATGTTCATTTGGCACTCTTTATCTTCCACGTCCTCCACTACTACGGTTCTGACCGATCCGCCGCGTCACAGACCACGCCCTCGCTGACAAGAGAATTAAGTTCAAATTTTACGCAAATTTTTCGGATTGATCACTGCCTCCGATGATTAGATGATCCGCTAAGATATGTACGTCATCCGTGAACTACCCTTGCTTGTAATTTCATCCGCGTAGCTATCGTCGGGAAGGGTCAGTGAGCTCGTTAAGCAAATTACCTACCAGTAAGGACGCATCCCGTACCCTTTTCGCGCGAGAGTGATTCCCAGGGCGCCCTTCCTTAATGCCGCCCTCACCGCGTAAACCCTTTCCCCCTTGGAACTCACTCAGGAGGCCTTTTTCAATCCTTCGTATCCCTCCCTACTTCCCTTCAACCCTTCATATAGTTGGAGCGAGAATTTCTCTAGTAATATAAAGACACCGTATTCAAATTGTATTTTAATGTAAACAACTGCATGATGTAAAAATTGTAGCATCAATGACGCAAAAAATTTTTTTTAGATAACTGAAACTCTCAGTAATTAAATAAATATACTTGTATAAGGTGTACTTGATCGATTTCTTTTTCTCCCGTACTCTGAAAGTGCCTTCAAAACTGAAGTTTTCTTGCAATTCTGTAAAAATTATTGTCCTGAGTACTTAGTTTATGTTTTAAAATATTTGAGAAATAATAATAACTACGATATGTTAAATTTTTGACGACATATATGCGTTATAAATTCCTGATTTGTGAAATAAAGTCTATCTGGAGTGCATAAGCATAGCATTTCCTATCGAATTTTTTCCCTTTGCTCCGTAAAGGAGTTGAAGATTTTAGGATTAGTATTTACAAGGAGATGACAGTCGAAATTCGGGTGTTCTGGGGGGTTATTTTGTAATATCACCTTTTTAATGACTCTTTGCGGGAAGGCGGGAGATCCGTTTCGCTCTGTTAATGATCGGCTCACGATCGGCCAAGGACCGATGGTGGCTCCATTTCACGTTCTTAACTACAGGTGAGATGGAACTAATGAAATGCGGAGCCAAATGAAACGGATCAAGAGTCGAAAGAGCGGATGAATCAAATAAATAGACCGGCAGTTCACCAATTGAGAGCCGAAGATGGTCACGCCGCCTGGGTGGTGGAGTTGAACTACGAAAAATTACGTAATTTTCCACCTTTTATGACGCATTATCACTTAAGTGAGATTACAAAATACGCGGTATGGTCATTGTCGCGGTTTTATTTGACCTAGAGACTGCCGGCAATGGGCTTTTGATGATGAAGTTTGATGTCATGGTGTCAGTTACGGAGCTTCCGCCGCGACTTCGAAAGTCAAAACAAATATTGAATTCCACCTTTTCGTCAAAATCGTTCGAAAAATTCTGCTTTCACTGAAGAGAGTCAGTTCATAGCCATTCGGAAACAAGATCAAGATATAAATTACGCAGATTATTCGAAGTTTTAGTTATAACACTAAAGCTAGATAATGAATGAAACACCATTCAGTCAATTAATGATGGAACAACCGCAATTGAGTTGAAAAAAACTATTTTTGTAATGCGCACCTAGTTTACTATAGATTTATCCGTTGGGAGTGTCATTTTAACTAATTGTAGTGGATACAACGTATGGCAAAAATATGAGCCAACAATTCTTTTTCGTGGAAGATTTGTTAAAATTAGTGTGGAAATGACACAACAGTTAAGGTTTTATTGTTCATTATGAACGGTAATAGGTATTATTATCTCACATTTCCCCAGTTTTTCTTATGACAAGAAGTAATGCTTGAATGATGTTGTAATATATTTCCCGAGAGGTGGCAATGCATTGCAATCTCCATGGAAAACGTGAATATCCTCGTGTAAAACCTGGAGTAAACATTGATTTTGAGGTAGAAACTCAGTGCGAGCACCCTGAATGAGAGCTTGGAAAATTGTTTCCAGGGAATTCCCTCGCTAGGGGTTGATGTCCTCTCTACTTCATCCCCCGGCTTGCATTTTCCCCTCCGTTGCCCCTTCACTCACCCCCTCTCCACTGCTGTTGCCAACTCTCCCGGATTCTCCGGGTGAGATTCCCGGAACTGGATCAGAAAATTTTAGGTAATCGTGCCGTATTTAGTCTGCAGCCGGAATAAAGATTTCGCATGTGGTCTAAGTGAAAATCTAATCTCTTAATGTCAATGGAGGCAGGCGATACTTTGTGGAATTTAGTTGCACTGAACATGTTAAATAAAAGACTTTGTACTATTCCACAATATGATGTATATTTTTTCCCAATCGATTTCGACGTCTTAGCGTCATTGTCAAGGTATACATACATCTGCCACAGTTCGGGTTCTTTATATACTCCGGGAGAGGAGGTGGGGTGAGTGCTAAGACTTACGCGGGTGGGGGGGTGGGAGTCGGGTTTTGTTATTGGGATTGGATTGGGCCGTTTGCAGGAGGGGAGGGAGGGGGGTTGGGATAGTTGACAGGTGGTGGTGAATGTGGAGTCCGGGTTTTGTGGTCTTTTCGGTTAGATTTGAACAAGGTTAAACACTTTGTAAGCAGATAGCAACATTTGAATTCCGTTACTTCATTTAGCATTTGAACATTTGGTAGCATTTTATGTCTCATTTTTTCAAGAGTATCTAGTTTCCAACTTTTGTCATGTACATGTAACACTTCTAGGTTAAAATCACTCTTATGGCCCGTTTCTATCAGGTGTTTGGCAAAGAAGACATGTACATGTACATGACAAAAGTTGGAAACTAGATACTCTTGAAAAATTTGAAAAAATGAGACATAAAATGCTACCAAATGTTCAAATGCTAAATGAAGTAACGGAATTCAAATGTTGCCATCTGCTTACAAAGTGTTTAACCTTGTTCAAATCTAACCTAAAAGACCACAAAACCCGGACTCCACATTCATCACCACCTGTCAACTATCCCAACCCCCCTCCCTCCCCTCCTGCAAACGGCCCAATCCAATCCCAATACCAAAACCCGACTCCCACCCCCCCACCCGCGTAAGTCTTAGCACTCACCCCACCTCCTCTCCCGGAGTATATAAAGAACCCGAACTGTGGCAGATGTATGTATACCTTGAAAATGACGCTAAGACGTCGAAATCGATTGGGAAAAATATACATCATATTGTGGAATAGTACAAAGTCTTTTATTTAACTAATCTCTTAAGGTAGTATGAGGGAGATAGTTCCCTAGTCATAATGGAGACCATATTCGAATTTAATTTTTGTATTACTGCGTCCGTAAGAAGTATGAAATCAATATTGTAGTATTAATGGTGCAAAAATATAGTTATATATGACCAAAATTCTGAGTAATTAAATGAATACATCTGCATAAGTCTCCAATTTGACTCATTATTTCACGCCGTACGGCTAAAAAGCCTTCAAAATAGCAGGTTTTCTGCGATTATGTAAAAATTACTGCGGTAAGTAATAGATTAATTTTTATAAATAGTTGAGAAAACATACAAACTAAACACCGTTAGTTTTTGACGAAATTTAGGGTGCTAAAAGTTCCTAATTTTTTCACTATTCTCCCTCTGGAGCGCACAGCCGTAATCTACCCTACGCAAAACAGCTTACCTTTTTAGGCATATTGCTCGAAACATAGTTCGGCAAGGGGTTGATATTTTGATATAATTGTAAAGATGCGAGTTTTGTCTTTCAAATGAAGTCAAATTCTAGGTGAAGTGATTTTTTGCTCAAACTACCTTAAATAAAACGCATTACGAGTGTATTTTCTCGCTGTTAATAGATAAGTGCGCGATTTATTGTTGTGCTGTTAATGGAAATATGTGTGTATTGTTGCGTTGTTTTCATAGGGAGGCTTTCCATTCAACGTGTAAAAGTTAGCGCACATCGGAACACATCAGCGCAGTTCAGTGCACAAAAGCGACGTTGAATGGAAAGTCTCTTTTTTAAACAACGATGGATTGACAGAGAGAGTTTTTATCTCGTGAACATGTGCGTGTTTACAATATTTGAACTCTCCTTTTCGATGATAACCTGAATGACCGAAATACATGCACAGGAGTCAAAATTTCTATGCTTTTTGTTTTAGCAATTTAGATTAATCTTTAATTTAAATGTACTTGTCAATATCTCTCTTCTTGAATCCTCATTTTTAATAAGTTTGTGGAAAATCATGACTGAGGCTCATTGATCATGTGATGAATTTCCACTACGTCTCACCTGAAGACGTCAATTTTATTCACGAAGTAAGAACTTGAGATTGCGAAAGAAATTTTTTCAATGGTGTTTAATTACTGGGGAACACTAGGCCGCATTTCTTCGTGGAGATCCATCACTTCGTTGCTCTTGAATGTGAAGTCGCCGCGCTCTTCATTGCCCAAATCGTGTATTTCCTTTTTCTGTGGCTGGAGGCAATAACCTCAGACAAAGGACGGAGGCCTGCAACAGGAAAGACGGAACACGACCGACCAGAATACCAGTTGTGGCGCATCACTAATGGAGGTTCCAGATCGTAATTATGGATTGTAACGAGTGACGGTGAAATGCTGAGCTTGAGTACATATACGTGCTTTAAATGCAAATGACACGAGGACCTGTATGTAACCTATATTGTAATACTGGTTGCTAAGTAATATGATATACTTATTGCACTGGCATCTAACAGTAAAGAGTACAATGCTCTTTGAAAATCATGTCTTGCAACGTTTCCAACTCAATACGCAGAATTCTAAACAATTTGATATACTTTCCTAAGTTGCTGGAAGTAATGCTTATCAGAATTCTCAACGCCGTTGCTCGAAATAGGGAACTCTTTAACTGGAATTTATATGAAACTAATTATGTGTAACAACATCCTTATGCTCAGGATTGTCAGAGAAGCTAATTGCCCAACTTTTGAGATTGACTTTATTTAAAATGGTTGACCATACGTTTCATCATTATACTCTTTGTCATTTTAAATTAGTTTATGCTACAATTTTCACATTAGGGGTAACATATTATATTTTTCCATCTATAATTGCTGTGTTTACTTTTATACTCTTATTTTTAATTGTCTTAAAGTGGCCTCTTTTCCCATAGACCTTTTCTGTTTCTTTTAATTGTATTTGTGTTTTTCTACTCTTATGCTTCTAATTTTAATTGTCCCTCTCGGCATTGATATGTTTAGCAATTGCGTTTCCTCCCGTGTTTGTGCAGATGTCTCAGGCATTTTGGGCAATGAAATAAGACAAGTTGAAATACAAGATTTCTCGATGGTGATGAGTGATGGGGAAATGTGAAGGAGGATTCTATATGTTCTGAAGCAAAAAATCTCGGGTGAAAAAAAATGAAACAAAGGAAGGTTTCCATTCAATGTGTTGAAGTTTGTGCATATCGGAACACATCAGCGCATACGAACGACAATGAATGAAACGATGTGCGCAGAGACAACGTTTCGTAATCTGCCGGTTGGTAGGATTCTTTAGTTTCACATTAGCCACGGCTGTATTTTTTTCAGTATAGTTTTCGAATTCGTTCAAAAATATTATTATAATTAGTTGATCTACCAGTTAAGGTAGGCTTAAATGGAAGTGAGTAAAATTTCACTAAATTTTGTCATGTGCTGGGCTCTCTCTACCTATATTTCTCTTTTCATCTCAGCACACTTCCTGCCCTTCTTCATCCCGTCCATAAAATCTATTCTATTTCTTCCCCTTCCCCGCTTGCCCAACATCCTCCCCTCTATCACATCCTTAAGTAACCCTTAGCCCCTCATAACCCCCTCTAACCACCTACATTGTCTCTTCCTAATCTCATCCAGAGGTGTCTTTCCCACACCCACCATACCAAGCACTTCCTCGTTTGCCTTCCTTTCCGTCCACCGCGCCTTCTCCATCCTCCTCCTCACCCACATCTCGAACGCCTGCAGCATATTCTCGTCCTCTTTTTATCATTCAAAATACGTATTTAAAAACGAAAAATGCTTACCAGTGAGTAATTACAAACTTTCATTGCCCATGTCTGATGCCAAAAAAACAATATCAGATGCGATTATCGAAGTTCCTTTATTGCTTAGCTCACGTGAACTCTGCTCTCAACCTGTTTTCAAGTGCGCTGCCTTGTGGGCAGGGTCTGAAACGAATTGGAAAGCAAATGCGCTGTTGTACTTGCTGCTCTTAGTTAGTGATTGAGGATAATTGTTTCACCCTGGTTCCTCATTTCTTACCCAAACTTGGAAAGAGTCTTCTGTTCTAGGAAGGCCTAATCAAAAATTGAACACCTTCTCCCGTAAAGGTGGGTTTACACTAGCAACTTCATTGCCCAAGTTACTTGCAGCAAGCGACTTTCGACGTAACTTGCAGGTAAATGGCTATGTAAAGTCCACTCGTAGAACTCTTTAAAAGTTTCCGAAAGTCGCTATCAGAATCTTATTGTTGCCAGTGTAAGCGGCATCCAATCTCAGTCTCTGCGATAACTAATGAAAAATATTTCGTCAGAGTAAAATCACCCGCAACCTCTTGCGGAAGTACCTTACGAAATTAACTTGCCAGAGTAAACTCACCTTAACACTTCACCATGAAAATGCACCAGGTTCAACTAAATTGCTGGCCACAAAAATATTCTTTCGCTTCTTCCCAGTGGAACATTGGCGCAGCCACTGTGCCTTCTGCGTAAGCACTACAGGCTACAGCAATGACCTGATTGGTTCCCTTTTCCTTTTATTAATGCTAAATTGCGAAATAAACTACGTGGCACCCTTGCTAAAATTTCAAAGGAAAGACTTTCTCAGAGTTTCACGCTCTACTCGATTGTCGCTTTTATGGCCGAAATGCATGCATACATAAGTGTCAAAATTCCATAGCATTTAATGACAGTTTTGATTTATCTTTATTTTGATTTACGTAGAGGTACTACATGTATAAAAATGCACCCTGTACATGCCATATCAATGTCAAGTTTAGTAGCTAGTACCTACTGTCAATTTACTAAAACTACATAAAATTCGTCAGGCTTTATCTCATCAGCTAAATCATAGTGTCATCAAAGTAATGCGATTATTGAAGCTCTTTTACTCTTGCGCATCAACTCTGCTCGCGACCTGTTTCGAAGTGCGCAAGGTCTGAAAAGAATGGAAAGCAAGTACGCTGTCGTGTTGAGGTGAGCAACACACAGGAGCGAATGGAAAGCTCTCATCTTCGTCCACCTAATCACCTTTTATAATCCCAACATAGTTTAGGGGAATGTGAAATTCCCCCTTGATTCTGAATCACACCCTCATTCATTACCCTGGGAGCCACGTCCGAAAATCACGCGGTCAAACCCGAGGATGTGGTGGACCCTAAACGCGAGTCGAGGTATATGAGAAATTTCGCAAAGGATGGGGGCGTAGATATGTAAGGGGTTTGGAGTAAGGACCCTTCCGGGATGTGGTGGATTGGTGCGCGGGTAGAGGAGAAGGGTTTCAAGGGAAGGACTGGGCATTGTGCTCGTGATGGACATTAAAAGGGTCGGGAGAGTTACTGGTGGGAAGGCAGCGGAAGGAGGTACGTTGGTGGAAACATCGGGTAGGTGGCCCGGACAAAGAAGGGGCCGTGATTGATGATAGATCTTTCGGACGGGAGGGATGTCCGAGCGGTTTTGGCCGTCTTCTGCGGTCGAGTTCCACGAGGAATAGCGGATGGTTATTGAGAACGCAGACAGCGGCCATATTTGCGTCCAAGCCTAAACCCAACTCTGCCATCTGCAATCCAAACTTCCTACCCATCTCCTCATTTACCACTTGGAATAATACGAGTCTTGTAAATTTATTAATTAATTAAGGGAATTAACCTGTTAAGGTAGATTTATATCAGTGTTTCCCTAACTTTATCGAGCCTCCTTGTTAACATAAACCTATACCCAACGCCCAGTAACCTTTAAAATCATATACTACATGACAAAATCAAGAAGACTTTAAAAATTAAAAAACTATTATGATTACTTTAATTTTTATATAAAATAAATTAGATCGATAGTTTATTGTCTCTATGTATGTATAGGAAAAGTCACGTATCACATTTAAATAAAAGGGAACACTTGGGCGTTTAATAATTTCATGAAAATGAATAATCAAAAGAAATTATTTTAAGAAATAAATTACTATGAACACTTTATATATTTACTTTACAATGTGAAGTAAGACGTGTGGAGAATATTTTAAAGTTTAAATTGTAAAAGAATTTCGCTAGTTTTGGCCCACGTATCCATCGGGATTTTTGATTATGTTGATATACCGGTTAATGTAGGTTTTAATTGGACTTAAGTAGAAGTTCTCTAGGTTTTTACATGCACGGGCCCCATATCTCCTAACATGATTTCATTCTTCATGTCAGCGTATTTCCTACCTTTTACATTCCGTCCATAAAACCTATTCTCTTCCTTCCCAACTTACTCAACACCCTTCCCTCTATCGCGGCTTAGAGCCTTCGCCCCTCATCACAACCTGTTCCAACCACCTACTTTGTATCCACATGATTTCCTCCAAAAGGTTTCTGCTCCTCACCCACCATTCCAAGAACTTTCTCGTTTGTCTTCCATTCCGTTCACCGCACTTTCTATACTCTCCTCCACACCCATATCACCGCTCTATTGTAAACTACGCTGAATGCTGTGCAGTGAATTACATTTTTGACGACCACCCCAACAGTATCATCTGTTATTTTTTAAACTCATAGGCTTCGTGAATAAAATATAAACCATTTTGGAATGAAATTTATCGGGTGAATCATGAGAGAATTAAAAACGAGGGCGTGCGAAGGAGAATAAGGGGTTAGTTGGTGAAGTGCTTGGTGGGCACTTCCTTGTTCGTATTCCTTTCCGTCTACCGCACTTTTTTCCATTCTTCCATTCAAACGCTTGCAGCTTATTTTTGTCCTCATGTCTCGGAAGAAATTGGAAAAATTCACTGAAAATACCGGGACATCACATTTAATTATTTTGATTCCAAATGGTGGACACTCATGTTCCATGAGGATGTCGCAGTTTTACATCCGCGGTCGATTACCTCGCGTCGAAGAACGATAAAATCCCGTATTCGAGCTCAGCCATATGCTTAACCCGGAAAACGCTCAGGTCGTACGTCATTCCGGCATCGGGCGTGAGTTGCAGTCGGAATTGGTGTTTTCGCTCTAACGTGACGTCCATGAGATTTTTATTTTTAGGAAATTCCGCTCGTAAATCTATTCCGCGGGAGCGTGTAGTCCCTCTTCCAAATAGTATCGTAATTATTGTCGCATTAAAATAGAAATGTGGGAATTCGGTAGGATTTATTTCCAAGTATTCCCTGCGGCTTACATGCTCTCCCGACCACTCTTCGATTATCGACCGTGACATTCGATTGGATGACTCGATAGTTTCCGTAAGGTCAATGGCTCCCACCGGTTTATTCGGATTCACCTATCCCCTCATAGATATTTAGGATATCTACATCTACATAGTATCCTGTAAGCCTCCACAAGGATGCGTGGCAGGGGATGAATTTTCACTAGCGTGCACTACACAATATCCCAGTATATTCATTAGATGTAAAAATGTTAATGAAATACAGTCATTTATCTAAAATACACCTTTGCCTCTGTTTCTTTTCAGGTAAGTGTTTATGCCGTGTATTCCTTACAATTGTTGCTGAAATTGTAGCAAGTGCGTCCGAAAGGCAGTTATATTGCAAATAATTTTTAATCTGGATCTCTACGCATGAATATGCTCCGAGGTGACTTTTTGCTGACGTAAGTACAATTTTAGCGAGTTTCTCAATTCTATACCTAGTGAATGAAATAATTGGCGGTACAATAGTAGATGGTATCGACTGGGTGCGTGTGATTAATTTCATTTTCTGACACCTACCCCCATCTTTGTACCTCACCACGTTTGGCTTATATTCGTTTTACGGCAATTTCGTCCTGTTTCTCATTAATTAGTCATTAATTTCCGTGCCTGGTATTCAGCGAAACGTTTCTCCACTTGGGAGCGCTACGTAATTCAGCAAACCTCTGCATTTAACACTTTAAAACTAATATCTATGCAGAAAAGGCTATAAAGTACGTCTATATTCGAAACATCTTGTTCCATTTTAAAAAACTGTCTCATTTTTTTGAAAAATCGAAAATTTGTTATGTCACTGCTTTTGGAATGTGTTTAGAATATGCCATTTTAAAATTCATGTGCAACTCAAGTTTCATGTGATGTATTTACTTTAATTTAACCAAGAAAAAAGTAAGAATTCTCAACTTTATCCTGGTTTCACTACATCCATGGATCGGTGCATTAAATCGGAACTTCCCGTACAAAGTCAGGTACTGTGGCTAGTTATAGATAAAGTACTCCACTTCTGGCATGGAAAAGTTTGATTTCGAAAATTCACTCGCATTCATAGACCAAGTTTCCAGCCTGTCCTACTTGCCATTGCTGCATGATCCTCTAGTCCCTTGGTCGATTCCGCGTTGGCAAGGGCGGTGAAGAGCGGCGACGGTTATGTTTACCTTTTGTTTGAACGAGCGACGGGCGTTAATCAGGATATGGCGGCGGAGCGCACGTTCCAAATCCTCTACCGACCCCTTCTTGCCCCGTAGGGTCACGACCACACACCGCTGGTCGTCCGGTATATGATCGTGGCTGTACACGATCGTCTTTAGGGTTCGCTCGGAATAGAGTACTTATCTACATCTGCTAACTACCCTGCGAGCCGCCGCAGAGGCGTGTGGCAGTGGGGTGTTAGGACACCAACCATGGAAATGGGGAGAAAAGGGAAAAGGAGAGTGGAGAGGACAGAGGTGAATTGTGTGTTGACGAGGTGTCTTAAGATATTGTCGCGCTGTTTTTGTTATCACCACTCATGTTGCGAGGAAAGAAGGAATTTCAGTATCCATCAGCTCGGCACTGTTATCTCTCTCATTGTGTCACCTCTAACAGTTTTAAATATATAGCGCGGGGCTAAAATAATATCCTCCGTGTCTTACTGAAACTCGCCTGATCGTAGTTTTTCAAGTAATCGAAGCCAAGCGTGTAGCCTCCGAGTCTCTATCGGCTCCCAACCTAGTCTTTCATTTTCCATACGCTCGTTAGAGTTTTTATCAAAGATTGCGACTTTCCTTTGTATTTTTTTTACTTTGCGAATTAAATCTTTCTGTGCACGGTTCCAAATATCTTTCTTCTGATGTGTCATCCTATTTTGTATGTTATCAAGTAGCTTATGACGTGTAGGATCTGAGTCTTTCCCGGCGAATGCTTAAAATGATGAGCTCTCGGGTTTCCAACCGGGTGATTGTGTTGAACTGCATCGACGTTTCGATGGAGTAGTCTGCCATCGTCTATGGCAGAGTACGCCATCGAAACATCGGTTCAGTTCAACACCATAACCCGGTTGGAAACTCCAGAGCTCTTCATATCTTCAGACGTGACCGTCTTTTTTCATGTTTGGTCCATCAAATTACAATGTTTGCCTTGAGAAACATAAACGGAAGAAAAAAAGTATTTGCGTTCTGGTGGAACTTAGAAATATTAGAATAACAACGAGTTCCTGCTGTCAGTCGAATGTCGTTGCCCAAAGGAAGCCCAATGCTCAGATCGGATCCCTCATCAACCATGGTACGAGAGAATCAATGAACACTTCTTGGTTAGTTAATGATGCTTAATTATCAGTTATGACAATTTTACTGGCTTAAATTGGAACTAGTGGTGACTGGCTCAGGGTTCAGATGAGATCTTCCGTGAAGATCAGTGATGCTTTATAGCTGCTAGTTAACTAGAACTGTTCCCACGGACTGGCGGCTACTGATGAAATAATATTTAACTGTGACTGTTCTGCGAATACTCTCTAATTTTACGTCAAATGGCATGCATGATTTATATGCGTGAAATCCTTATCTCGAATACAGGGCAGAGAAAGCGAGAGTAAAACTTTTTTTGATTGATCCCAAGTACAGGTCTCTAGGTACAAAGAGGGTACCCTCGTTTAACGGCACCTACTTTTTCTGGCTTTTGTTTCCAACTTTAGCGCCATTTCTGTTGAAATAACGTATTTAGCCCAAGATTATTGAATTCGTCTCGTAATATGTGTTAAAGCCATCATTTTAATCATATTGTAAAATTTCTTATATTAGTTTGTCACTAAAATTACACTAGAGTACGTCAATGCTTGTTTCTTTATTTGTTGTCTTCCCCTCCGTTCCTCCGTTTTCCTTCTTATTATTTGTGTAATTAACCGGTTTAGTAAGGTTAGGCAAGGTAAGGGAGAGCTCCAGAAATCTTGACATTCAAGAATATTCCTCGTAATCATCCGAGTTAAATACTGCAAATTTACTATATGCGATGCGTTCGCTAAATGTCATAGCCGCAGGGTAGAGAGATTTCTCTGAAAATATATTGAAAATAAACTCAAATAAAACTATCGCTGATATAATAATCGAAGTTATTGTATTGTTATCGAACATGAATTATGCTACCGATCTGTTTTGAACTGCGCTCCTAAGTTGCAAAATAAACAAATTCACTGCACCTTTGCCAAAAATTCAAAGGAAAGATTTACTCGGGAGTTTTACGCTCAATTCAATGGTACGTGTCGAGATATGTGGCTATTTTGTTGACATCCTGCTCATATCATAACATAATGAAGGTTTTGTAGTTAATTCTTTCAATTTGCTGGAACGACGAATAATTTGTCAGACCTTATTTCATCAAGTGAATCAATGTGATATCAAAGTAATGCGATTATTGAAATTCTTTTACTGTTATAGCGCACATCAACTCTGCCCCCGATCTTTTTTGAATCTCGCTGCGTTTGAAGTGCGCAACCTCTGAAATTAAGGTAGTTTGAGCGAGTTATTTCCGTAGTCAAGATGGAGACTATATTCGCGTTTTCTTTTTTTATTTCAGCGCCTGTAAGAAGTATGATGTAAATATTGTAATTTTAATGGCGCAAATAAGTAGTCATATCTGATAAAAATTCTCTGTAATTCAATAAATACAACTACATAAGCCTCTAAATTGAATCATTTTTTTCACGCCGTACGGTGAAAACGCTTTCTCAATAGTTTTTTGCGGTTTTGTAAAATAAATACTGCGGTAATTGATTACTTTTTATAAATAGTTGATAAAACGAACGAACTACTCACCGTTAGATTGAATGACGGAATCTAGATTTTAGAAATTCCTAATTTTTTCAATATTCTCCCTCGAGCGCACAGCCATAATCTATCCCATGTAAAACAGCTTATATTTTTAGGCACTCACGCACTCAGTGATTCAACCCGAAGTTTGGTTTGGATAGTTGAGGGTAGAGCTCACCCCGGACTAAGCCACAGGCGTGTGAATATCACACAATCAGGGTAGGGGGCCAGTTCCTTTCCCTGAGCCACATCGCACTCAGAGGATTTTTTCTGTTCAGGGTCGTCCAAAGGCTTGGATTTGAACCCGGGACCCTTCGATCAGTAGCCAAGCGCTCTACCCACTGGACCACCACGCTCCCTTACTTTCAGGGAAATTGCTCGAATAGTTGTTTGGCAAGGGGTTAATATTTTGATATAATTGGAAAGATGGGAGTTTTTTCTTTAAAATCAGGTCAAATACATCAAATTCTAGGTGAAGTGATATGTCACTCAATATTTATTATGGGGAAGCAAAAGCGCTTGCCGGACAAGAAGAGGTGCCTGCAGGATGGAAGCTGGTCAGGAAGATGTATCGAAATCATTCAGTTTGAATCATCGGGTCGTTGCATATCCCAATGAGCCATTGTCATTTGGGGACAAAGGGGGGAGAGGAGACGTAGTCGGCGGTTGGACGACGATATTACTCTCAAATCGGACCCGGAAGTTGGAGAGCTACGTTTATGCACTGTAGTCTCGACGAATGGGGATCGTCGCTCGGGGATGATCTTCCTTTCAAAGGAGCAATTTGAATGATTTGGGATGCTTCCTTTTGGGCTGGCTGCTCTCATTATACCTATCTAGACCGTGGGGATCTGGGGGCCTTAATCAGGAAGGACTTGGAATATTCGAACCTCAATAGTGACGACATTCTGACGTCGCGACCTCGAGTAATCCCCACTGTTGCATTGTTGCTGTTAAGATGGTTTTAAAAATGATAGATATTTATGTGGCAGTGGTCATAGGAGTCTCTTGCAAGTGGCACTTCGATGTGTTACTTAGATGACGGTTGGGGTCACGACTGCGGGTCGCACTTGTGCGGAAAAATATAATAGAAGAGAAAAAAACATTTATTGTCCTAGGAGCAATAGCTCCTATGAGGCAGAATTTTATATTAAAACATATTTTGTTTGTAAAAGAAAAATACATAGTAGACAACATAAAGAAATTATAAAATTGTCTCAGTTTTACATATAATAAATAAGTTCCATTAAAGGTGATTATAAAGTGAGAGCATATTTAGCAAATTTAGAGAAACTTCAAAACGCGATATAAGTCCAACGAATATTACAAATCATAACTTAAACCTATCATAGCACACATCAAGACAAATATCCAAATGATTTACAATATTAATTCGTTATTAAGAACCAATTCCAATTTTCAATAGTCAATTTATTTTACATAATACCAGAAATGATGGTTAATTATATCTGATTCCTATTCTATGTATTCATTTTCTTTCACGTAATTAAACAGTAGGTTTTTAAATGCATTAATTGAGGTTGTATTTTTTATGTTTTCCGGTAATTGATTCCAAAATTGACACGAACAAAATAGACTGATCGTTCGCGTTGACAATTGACAGAACAAAATAGCGTTCTGCAATAAAATCGCATTGCATTTGGTGACCGCCTGATCTCATTACTGCGAAGGGGATTAAAAATGTGTAAAACGTATAAATTAGCAGAGTGAGGACTCATTGTTGCATATGTAAGCATTTATTTTTACCAGGAAATATTTTCAATGCTAGACATTACTTAAAGGTGGAAGCTATGACTGCTATAGTATTGAGAATTAGCCTTAATAATAGGATAAGGAGAGGTAGGAGGCATGCTGAAATGAAGAATGTAATAGTGTAAGGAGTTAGGGGGTTCGCCTGTAAAAGTCTTGAGGATTTTACTCTCTTCTACTTTATCCTTACTTCATTCAAGTATTCTACAGGCTGATTGGTAGGTTCATGGACACTTCCCATTCTGCATCCCAACTTCATCGACATTGTATCGCTTTCCCTCCTAAGGATGGCCCTCTATTAGATCCCTCTTCAATTCTTCATATCTTCTACCTCCTCTTATTTCGTCCAGAACTCCTATCCTCTTCCTTCCTCTTTCACGCTTCCCCTGTGTTCTGCCCTCTATCACTCTCTTCAACATGCTCTCTCCTCTCAAAACCTCCTCCATCCATCTCTTCTGCCTTCTCCGGACCTCTGCTAAAGACTCCGTCTCCTCTCCGACCATATCCAATACCTCCTCGTTCGTCATCCTAGCCATCCAGCTCACCTTCTCCATCCTTCTCCAAACCCACATCTCAAACGCCTCAAGTCTACGCACATCCTCCCTTCGCAATGACCAAGTTTCCGACCCATATAGCGCCACGCTCCACATCAAAGTTTTCTCAAGCCTCTTCTTTACGTCTCTTCTCAGACTCCCCCTTATCAATTCCATTCTCTTCGAAAATGCTTCTTTAGCCACGGCAATTCTGCATCTGATGTCCCTACCACAAAAACCATTCTCCTCCAAAATACTACCCAGATACGTAAACTGCTCGACCTGCTCTATCTTCTGCCCCCTCACCCTTATATTCAGCCCCGCCTTCTTGCTTCTAGAAAATCTCATTACTTTCGTTTTCTTGTGATGGATCTTCATCCCATACTTTTCGCACTGCCCCTGTTATGCATTCACCATTGACTGTAACCCCTTGGCCGACTGACTAACTAATGCTTGATCATCTGCAAATTTCACTGATTTTATCAGCTCCCCTCCTACCTTTATTCCTACCTCCTCCTTCCCCCATGCCTCCCTTACCATTTCTTCTGAATACACGTTAAAAAGCAGTGGCGATATTGGGCACCCTTGCCGCACTCCCCGTCCTATCGTGGCCCATCCCGATTCTCCATTGGCTACCCTAACCTGCGCCGTCTGGTTCATATACAAATTCCGAATCAGACGCCTGTCCCTCCAATCGACCCCTAATTTCTTCAACACTCCCATTAATTTCGTCCATTCCACCCGATCAAACGCCTTCTCGAAATCTATGAAGCATGCAAAAGCATCCTGCCCATACTCTAGGTTTCTTTCTACTAGCGTCCTCATCACCGCTATGGCGTCTCGCGTTCCCGTCCCTCTCCTAAACCCGAACTGGTCGTCACCCAGGTATTCATTTGCCTTCTTCTCTGGCCTTCTGTTTAGAATCCTCAGAACTACTTTGGCCGCGTGGGATATTAAGCTTATTGTCCTATAGTCTTCGCACGTTTTGGCCTTACTCTTCTTTGGTATAGGAATTAGTACAGTCTTCGCGAAGTCTTCCGGCCACACTCCATCCTCATAAATCCTACGAATAAGCGCAAAAAGTTTTCCTCTTCCGTTCTTCCCCATGCTCTTTAAAAATTCTGCAGGTATGTCATCTATTCCCACCGCCTTATTCCTTTTCATGTCTCTTAGAGCTCTTTCGATTTCGCTATCTAGGATACTTGGTCCGATGCCATCTCTGTCGATATCGTCTTCCCTTTCTATATCTAACCTATTGGGGCTTATTTCTTTACCATACAGCTCTTCAACATACTCCTTCCACCTCTCCTGGATCTCTCTCGGTTCTATGATTACCTTTCCCGTCTTGTCTGTTATCGTTGTAATTCCCCTTCCCTTATTACCACCTGTCAGTTCCTTTACTTTCCTATATAATGAATCTGCTCTTCCCTCTTTTTGGTGTTTCTCTAACGAGTCGATCTGTTCTCTCCACCTCGCCTCCCTTGCTTTCTTTGTTTCTCTTCTAAGCCTGTTATTTATTTCTCGGTATTTTCTCTTACCTAGCTCTGAGTTTACGCTCTTCCATTTCCTTCTCTCCTACATCTCCCTTATCATCTCCTTCGTGATCCACGGTTTTCTATTTTTAGTTGCACTCAATACGCCTACCGTTGCTTTAGCCGCTTCTACAATTCCATTTTTCAGACTTCCCCATTCATTTTCCACTGATCTAACTCCATGATCCTCACCCATTATCTCATCCACCTTCTCTCGATACTTCTTCTTCATTGCCCCAGTTAATGCCTCCGTATTCCACTTTCGTACCCTCCTTCCCATTCTTATCTTTTTCAGTTTTACCCGACATTTCATGACTAATAAGTTGTGGTCGGTGTCTGCATCAGCTCCAGGATAAGTATGCGAGTTTTTAACACTATTCCTGTATCTGTGAAGAACCATTATATAATCTATCTGGAACCTATCTGTGTCTCCCGGCTTCTTCCAAGTGTACCTACGTCGAGGATGATGTCAGAACCATGTATTTGTAATTACTTGGTTATTTCTACTGCAAAACTCCACAGCTTTCTCGCCGCGGTCGTTTCTCCTTCCTAGCATGTAATCGCCCACCTCCCGCCCATCTCTTCCTTCGCCCACCACCGCGTTCAAATCCCCCATTACTACTAGGTGCTTACTCCCAGGTATCCTACCAATTATTTCCTCTAGCTGATCGTACACTCCATCTACTCTTTATGATTAGAGATAGGCATATAAACCTGGATTATAACTAAATTCGTTGGATCTGCCTTTAGTTCCACGACTATTATCTTATCACTCACCTATTCTGCATACACTACTTTTTTACCTAGTTTCCTATTCATTACGAATGCAACCCCGCGCTGACTTTCATTCCTTCCACTATAAATTACTCTATAGTCATGGCTCCAGTAGTCCCCGTCATCCTTCCATCTTACTTCACCCAGACCCATGATGTCTACACCTACCCTCTCCATTTCTTGCTTTATATTCTCTAGCTTCCCTGCCCTCAGCATAGTCCTATCATTCCACGTGCCTATTCTGATAGTTTCGTTCCTCTTCTTTATCTTCTTTTCCTCTGCTGCTACTACGTCTGAGCAAGGATTTCGTGTGATGACGACCGCAGGGGCCTTGCTCCCACCGCTGCCGGGCATGACACCCGGCCCTCTGGGCCGAGTCCCGTAGTTGCCAGGATTCATTTGAGAACTGTCCATAATATCAAGGTTTTTGTTTCACTTGAGATATTATTCCGTGGCCTTACTCAATAGTGTTTTTTACGTGCCACCGTCACTTCAGAGGCTGCCCCACTGGGGTCAGACGTCTTGCAGCCGCCTCACTGAGGTACAAACGCTGCGCGGACTACCATTCGTCTGCCTTCTAACCTTCGACCAATCTAGCGTGGGTGACCCTACCAGGAGCATTGCTCCCGTCAGTACAGCTCTAGGGGCCATCGGAGCACGCAAGCCCTTCCACCACGACAAGGTTGTAGTCCAAGGAACCTTACTTAGCCCGTTATTATCTAGTGTCACTATATGGTAGCGGTTGTAAGCCAATTTTTAACATTTTCTCGAGCAATATTATTTGCATTTATTTTAACTGGGCATATTTTATTTGAAAAAAATATGAATAAGTGCAAGAAACTTAATGAATTTAGTAAAAAATACAAAGTTGCTGATTTATACCCTATGTAATTCGTGTGTTGCCAAATTTTGGTTTTTCCGGAGAACTTTATTACTTCATGTTGTTTAATGAAGCATTTGTTCATATTCACAAAACTGTTCCTTATTAGTAAAAGTATTATTTAGAGACAGAAACTGCTGTAAACGAAAACAATAATCAATAATGAAGGGGGTACTAAAATGATTTAATTTTTATCTCCACATGGTTACAGCATAGAAAAAAAATATATTTACTGGACTAACAGTCGTAAAAATAAATTTATTTCACGTTAAGATAGTACATGCATCCCAGTTCCATTATGAGAAGAAAATTTTTACGATTTGGCTATATAAAAATATTTTAGTCCCTAACAGATTAAACCAGTAATTAACCCTAATGATAATTATCTCTACTTAAACACTATCCCTCTCACCTTGCACGCTCCGTAGCCTGTATTTGCTTTCTTAGAATTATCGCTGACGACTTCCTCGTTTCCCAATGAAACGCCATTCGGTGTGTTTGTGTCCGAAGGGTTATTTTCACTTTCACCGAACGTTTGAATTAAGTCACGTGCCCCGCGGTCCGCAGGCCAGCTGTTGTTCGCGGTGGCGCGTGAGCCGGAATTAATTACTCCCGAGTATTCTATCCGTCCTTCCATGGAATTCGTATGACGTGTCCATCGGTGGCATGATCGGATCAGTAGCGGTGAAACAGAACCATCACGCAGAGGTGTAGACATGAAGTCTCCTGCCACGGGCGCGTATTGCCCGGTTTGTTATGCCATTTCATTTTCAGTCAATGTGGAAATGTCATTTTTCTCGCGAATGATAAGAGACGGTAACAGCTGCCTTTGGGACTTTGAGTTGACTGGAGCAGTAATCGTGGGTCATTCAGTACACATTTTAATAATTTTTTAAGTAAGTCGAATTAAAATCCTTGGGCCACATCTCACTTATACGCATCTGTTTATGAGTTGGAACTCACCATATAGGCAGTAATGGTAATGATACAAGAATTATATTTTAAATTATTTTTATTACTTAAAGCATGTTATGACTAGAGTTTTCGGCGCGGTATTCGAAATTTAGACGAAATTATATTCAAATAGGTTGCTTTCGAATACTGAACTCAGAATTACTCCTTGATATTTGTTAGCCACTAACATAACACGAGAGACTGGGTGCTCTTCACTAATGCCTCGTCTGCACTACAAGTGTACTTAAGTTGGGTGTAATTAAGTGTAGCATTTAAATGCAGGTGAGCGTCTACACACAGATATTATATGTACCTCAGCGCTACTTAGTGATGATGGAAAGAAATTTGCATCGTGCAAAAATTATGTGCCCGAGAAGTGATATAAGATCTTTTCTAGACTCTTATAACTCTATACATAAATGTAAAAGAAGGATAACAGTTTGAGAATTACTTAACTCCTCATATAAATTATATAAACACATGTATGATTATCGAAACTCCTAGACCTATCGATGACGAGACTTCGACCACCTCGACCACTATCGATATCACCCAAGTCCACTTAAAAGGGGGTCCTCGGGTCCACTTAATTGGACCCGTTACTTAAGTGGTGAGAGGGGGTCTACACGGTGTACTCAAGTGAAAAATATACTTAAGTGCATACTTAAGTGCATTCTTAAGTGGTCAGTGTAGACGCGGCATAAGGCCACCAACCTCCGAAATAACCGCGTCTGGGAGTCGATTCTGCACGCACTTACATACGGCTGGACAGGCAATATGGCTGACCTAGGCATACAAAGCGGGGAGTACGGTCCGATTAGGACGGTCAGCGAGGTAGGAAGCCGTAGGAACGAACGTCCAGGACACAGTTCGTGTCGACATCCCAAATACGAAATTCCATTAGAAATTTATTATTCCACGTTTAGAAGAAATTCTGTACACATAAAATCGAATTATTACGAAACAAGTGCAATGTGCCATGAGGCTACGTGTTAAAATGGCATTGAAATTTCAAAAAACTTAATCGTAATATTACAACTTTTTCTCTTTCATCTATAGATATCACTAATGAGAAAGCGGATGCTAATTTTCAGTCGAATCTGTACATAAACAAAAATCGCTGCTACCAGCTTAAAGTTTTCGTTAGGTGGTGGAACTAATTATTTGATTTGCTCTCTAACGATTTGGTCTGACTTTGCTGGAAGTAAGTTCTAACAGCTCGTCTCGCATGCTTCCTGTGTAACTCTTGTATCTCTGTGTATGTATTTCGTTGTAAAAATATATAAATATTCATAGTTTCTATAATATTGGTAGCGTATAATGTAGTCCATGTTAGTGAAATTTCGTCTCCTGACATGTTTTTCAAATGCATCGACAATCATGGTTCCATTAACTTTAGCAGAATGTAGGGTGCTGCATGTTAATGAAAACTCAACCTTTCCCATACACGCTTGAGGTAGGTTGCAGGCTACTATTTTAGATTTAGACGAAGATGAGTGGCATATGTTAATTATTGTTCATTGCAACGTGGTGGTGGTTGCGACATATAGTGATTGGAATGTTAATTTTACTCGTACTCTGTCCACTTATAGAAGAACATGTTCTTTGTTTGAATTGAAAAACAAAATCATCCCCTTACACGATAATTTTTCATACATAAGTGTACCTACAGGGCATAAATTCTATCGGAAAAAACTGTAATTTGATGAAAATATTTCTTCTTGTGGTGGTTGTACTGCGAAGTGACTTTAATGTCATTCAATTAAAGTAATTGAAAATAGCTACATGGACTGAATTCAAACTGAATCAGTTCAATTTTATTTAGTTCAGGTCCTTATTTCCTCTCCTCAAGCACCGTACCAAGCACCTAAATGCACATTTATTTCTTACACCTACATCTACGTAATACCCTGCTAGCCAACTCAAGGGTGTGTGGCATTTGTCACCAACATTTACCACACTGTACCCCAATAAAGTTAATTAATCTACCAACATTAGTGCATTATAAAAATAATAATAATAAAGGTGTCTTTCTATGAAGCGAAATTAGGACTATCTAGTCGTATATTACATTTAACTCTTTTTAACTGACAAATACACACAGCCATGCCCTGGGAGTTGAAAATTCTACTCGGGCGGGAACCCGCGACCCCGCCGCCACCGGGGCTAGCAATTTATACTGGAAACATGGACAAAGTGCTGTCAGTAGGTACTGGGTAGCAGATAAGGATAGAAGCATTAGGGAGTAATTCAAAGAACTAGCTACACTACCTATCGATGAACCTAGTTAATTATCATTGGCAGCTGTTATAGTCTCTTATCGTTCGCGAGAAAAATGGCATCTCAAACCTGTCCGTTCTCTAGTTCCCTATTTTTTATTCTCATGGTCCTACCTTCGCATTGGAGAAGTCACGCGAAAGCAAGGCTGATACCGTGAGTTTGCTCCCCATATTTCGGCTGATCTGCTTCCATCGCTCGCACCTGCCGTTTTTCTAGGAATCCCAAGACATCACGTAATATCCCTCAAGACCCTTCAAAGCTCCCTGAAGGGCGGAATTATTACAGTTTAGGGCAGCTGCGTGATCCCCCCCGCCCCACTGAATTACCCTCCGCACCCTCAGAACGTTGATGCATTACTCTTGGGGGTGGAAATTATCGGAAACCTCTTTCGGAAAATATGAGGTCATCGACCCTGCAAATGAATGCTTGGCCGAGTACACTTGAATGAGCCCATCAAACCATTTGGTTCCGATCCAATGAATGCGGTGGTGGGTGAAGCCAAAGTCTTGCGACTTTGTTCGGATCGCGATCGGCAATTTTGCAAGTTAATATCACTCCAGAGATGTTTCTAGCCCTGTAGCAGGTTAATTTTATTACGAAACTTTTAAAAATAAATTTGTTTTTCATCGCAAAACAAATTCATATTTTCTTATTCTAGTAGATGTACCTACACTTATTTTACAAATACTGAGAATTGGCGAAATTAATTAGTATATTTACTGCAAAATAATAGGATAATAGGAGTGGGCAGGGAACTGTATACGCATGGAGACGTATATACTTCTCCAAGCGTATACGCGGTTAATTATTATTTTTTTAACATAAATTTTATTACAAGGTAGAAGTAAGAGGCCGTAGAGCTCACGTTCCCTAGTTATAAATTTTATTATTTTTTTTATTAAAATTAATTTTATTAACATTAATATGCTATAATTATTATTATATAATGATTATCGCATATTAATGTTAATACGCGATAAAATTGCTTAATTATCGGGCATCCCGCGTGAATCGCGGATGCGCCGATAATTAAGCAATTTTTAGTTTAAATTTTCACGCTTATCTACGTTATAATTCTGCGTGCATTTATTAGAAGGCATCCTACCGGAAGAAGTGTCAACTAGCAGCCGGCATATTAGGCGTGGAAGTAAAGAAGCACCAGGAGAGCTTGGAAGGTTCGACCTTGAACAGGGATAAACATTCCTTGACTGCTCTCGAATCACCCCGTACCACACACCATGGAAGTGGTTTTCACGGCGCTCCGTAGATGTAGTTATTGGCGTTATTGTTTCCTTGAATTAAGTAATGCATGCCAAAAAGAGACGCGCAGTGGTTCGGCATTCGGGCATCTTGCCGCTGAGTATTTTCGGCAAAGTGCATTGCTCCCTCAAGTCTTTCTTTTCACATTCCCGCCGTTTTAGACCGAGCCGCTATAAACATATTTCTCAATTTCCCCTTCGAGGAGCTCGCTTAATTAATTCAGCGGGCTGCTGCGGCTACTCGGCCGCGCCGAAGTAAAAGCAGCCCCTCGCGACTCCATTAAGTTCGGACTTTTTTAATGAGCCGTTTTAAGAAAGATTGAGTGCGCCCGCACCCGCTTGAAATAACGAGGGTCTCGTGTTTAAACCCATAATTTCTATACGATTAAATTAAACAACCACACGTTTACCCGGCGCGAACAAGTTGTTGTTTTCAAATTAGCCGCGAAGATATATATATATATATTTCAAGAAAGAAATTTCTCTCGCCTCGCTAACAAAATGGTCTCTATGCCCCTGAGACTTCGCTCACAATTCATTAGAATAAAAGAAACCGATGCTGGCGCCTTCCAGAAATATTCATCGTTAGTTTAATTATTCTACGAAGTATGTGGGATAAGGTCCATGGAAAGTTCTGCCTTTAACTTCACCGACCTCGGAGATATTCCTATGAAGTTTTCTTCGTCAAACTTTCTATTCCCCAATGCTAACGCTTTTGTAAGCTATGCGTCTAGCTCCCGCAGAAGTTAGTGGCGCAGATCTGCGTGGCAAAAAGGAGGGGAGGTAGAAGTGGATGGGGGTGAAGGGAAATGACGGAGGGGAAGAGAGAGAGGCATAGAGAGAGAGAGAGACAGAGGGCGAGGCAGGAGAACCAAACTACTTCATGGAAAAAGCCCGAGACATAGACACACACAAGACTAGTACCTAAAATCACCCATCACTATGACTTTACCTGTAACCCCGTCATGAGGTCTCTGCGTGAATCGAGTCTAAATGGGACGTCAGGTAGTAGTGAGTCATCCCACTTTTCGAAGAGCTTGTGCTTGCAGCCATTGGGAAGGTATTATGAAATTGGTTAAATCAACCATCGCTTTGTCTTTACCAGGAACGATATATTGAGGTCTCATTGTGATACCTGTCGAAACGGGACAGCAGTTGTTGGCGAGTCATCCAACTTCTCGAAGCACTGGTGTTGGCAGCGTTTAGGAAGGTTTTCTGAGATTGGTTAAATCACCCATCGCTAGGACTTTACCAGGAACCCTATGTTGAGGTCTCTGTGTGGAACCAGTCGAAAAGAGACGGCAGGTATTGGCGAGTCATCCCACTTCTCACAGTGCTTGTGTCGTCGCAATGACTTTGCCAGGGCGATATCTTGAGGTCTCATTGCGAGACCTGTCGAAACAGGGCGGCAGGGAGTGGTGAGTCATCCCAGTCCTGGAAGAGCTTATGTTTGCAGCAATTAGAAAGAATTTATGACTCACCGTCCACCCTAAAAAAAACTTTCCTCCCCAATTTAGATGGGGTTTGAAAGTTTATGGTAGTCTTTCTAAATACTAAGGTCAGTGATATAGTTATGAAATGTAAACGTGATTTCTCATCGCCTACGTATTTTCCATTGAAGAAAACCTTCGGTGTTACTTCCTGAGTGGAATTAGTCATACTAGCAGACCAATTCATTGCCGTTGAAATGTCGCTGGGCTGACGTAATAAGTTTGTTTCAGTTATTTCTGGACAAAACTCATCCCGTCACATGATTTCTTGTTCCTCCTACGTTCGAGTAACCGAAGGCTCCGAGCTAGCTGAAGGCATTATTTGAGAAAGCTTGGTTATCCTTCGCTGTTATCTTAACTAATGTGGATCGCAGTCAAAAGAGGCATCATCGAAGCAATGGACCGGCATAGGTCGTACATAAAATTTGGAATTGATTGAATGCTGCGGAAAATTAATTTTTTCATCCTTTTCCGTCAAAAATATTATATTGTTATTAGTATTATAATCAATAATGTGATTTTCTAGTAATGACATGATTACTTACCTCCTAATTACATTCCATTGACGAATAGCTTAGTTCTTCCTCTGCGGAAATTGTCTTACTAATTACGAGCAAAGTGATTCGTTACCATTGAAATACCGCCGGGCTAACGTAATGAGTTTGTTCCGGGTATTTCTGGACCAAACTCATCCCAGCTCATGGTTTTATTGTTCTTGCTTCGTGAGTAATCGAAGGCTCTGAGCCAGCTGAAAGCCGTTATTTGAGTGTGCTCGGATGCCTAATTCAGTTGTCTATCATACGTGAGTTGCAACCTAAGAGGCGTAATCGGAGTAATCGAAGGTCGTGCATGAACCTTCAAATTAATTGAAGGTGGAGGAAGCTGGGATTTATGGCCGAGTGTTACATTTATCTTTGGTGGGTAGCAATATTGAGAAAGTCAGGGTTGTTTGATATTTTACATTGTTGAAGCTCCTCTTAGAATATCCAGTAAGTGTTTGGGACTCACCAATGAAAAAATTGATAAAGAACAAAATTAAGTTAGAAGTAGATCTCCCAAATTAAAAAAATATATATGAGTCAATGCACTGCAATTGAGATGCTGGATGAGCTGGGATGTAAAACAAGAATATTGCAAATGAATGAAAGACTCATAGAATGGTAAAGGGTAGCCGAGTTTACTTATAATATCAACGAGATTTTTCCACCCTCGCTTCATCAGTAAACTCAATTTCCCAGCTAAAATAAGATAATATTTAACATACTCTTTTTCTCCTCGCTCATATTTTGAACTAAGCAAAACCTTGTGTAGTGATTAGGTTTTGCTTTAGTGAAACATATTATGCTTTCGGTTATATTAGGTTAGTGAAACATATTATGCTTTCGTAGCATAATATGTTTCGAACTGTCTGCCATTTGCAGACAGGGGCAGTTGCATCTGGAACACTAATTTGGACCTGGTTTTAACACGTCTGGTTAACGCTAACCACAAGATGCCCGTAACCTTTACGTTGACTGGATGTTAACTGCGAGTTCTAGTTTTGTGTAGAACAGAGTGTTGGTTGATTGACTTGAGGGTTATCGTTTTCTTATGAGAATACCTATTAACATCGGTGTTCATGTCGAGATAATATTTTACGATTATAATGAAAGGTGAAACAGAAACACGGCAATTTCCACTCTGTATTTCATGGCCATGTTTCGTTGCTAAGCAACATCATCATCTGCTGATATTGCTTTGCAACGTAATAAATCGCCAACAGGTGGCGATGTTGCTTTGCAAAGAAAAAATGGTGGTGGAAAAAATACAGTTTGGAATTTGCAGTGATAGTCTTTCACCTTTAATGCCGACCATGAAAGATTTCCATATCGTCAAGCCCATGACAATGAGGTGTACCAAAACTACGAGTATACCAAAATATTTAAGAGGAGAATGTCGCTGGCGAAAGAAGCGTTGAGTTATTGGGGGGAGCTAATGATGGGGACCTTTGGTAAGGATATTAAGTAGAGGGTGGAGAGGATTTTAGTAAGGGGTGAAGCGTTCTATGGGGTACTATACTCTGAGAAAAGAGGACGAGAATAGGTTGCAGGCGTGCGAGATCCGGATGTGGAGGATGGATGGAGAAGGTGCGACGGACGGAAATGAAGACAAACGAGGAAGTGCTTGGTATGGTGGGAGAGGAGTAAAAACTTCTGGAGGAGACTTGGAGGCAAGGTAGGTGATTGGAGGGTGTAATGAGGGGCGAGAGGTTACTTAAGGATGTAATAGAGGGGAGGACGCTGGGTAAGCGGGAAGGGAAAGAAAGGGAATAGATTTTATAGACGATATGAATAAGGGTAGGACGTACACTGAGATAAATATTATAGGTAGATAGGAGGACCCTGTACAGGTAAAAATCTAGAGGATATTTATACTCACTTCCGTTTAAAAAAACTACCTTAACTTGTAGATTGCCTAAATAATAATATAACCAGGCCTCAGTTTGATGGATTCAATAGTTCGCTTTTTCCGTCAAATTTGCAGGAAAGCTCTCGAATGAGCAAATAGAACATGGTTGCATTAATGGAACGTTTTTCCTTTCAGATGTTGTAAAAACTGGCAGGTTTCCAACCACCATCTTTCTCACTCGCCCTTGTGGATGTTCTCAGGGCGTGGACCATTGAATGTTTCATCTCGTCGGAGAACGTACCGAGGTTCTTTCCGTTCTTCGTTTTGCGATAAAGTTTTCGAAAACGTAGCCACGACGTTCCCTCCTCCCAACTCCCCCGCATTCCACGTGCGAAGAGAAATTCTTAAAAGAAAATCGGGAGTTCATTCACACCGCGTTGGTTACGGAATCGGTGGACTTCTTTTGTTTCCCATCTTCCCGAGGGGCGGTTAACCCTCTTGGGGTGTGACTAGCGTCTTGAAAGTTTAGTGCGCGGTTTTACGCCCTCTGTAATGTTCGACGCTGAGGTCAATGATTCAAAATCGTGAATGCCTAGCGAACGAGGTAGTTCAAGGGCCGCCGCACAGTGGGCTGAAATCAGAAAAAGCTGGCCAAAAAATCATATCATCCACATTTTTAAAATTAGAACCATTATTTCTTCGCAGTTGTATAATTTTAGACTCCTAATATAAACTCCGAAATATTGACCCAATTGATCGCACCGAGACCTAGTTTTAAACAAAATGGCGGAGATGGTAAAATTTGAAAATCGATTATCTGAACCGTTACGGTATCAAAAGTTAATTTAACTTACAGGGTAGTAATTCTAAAGCAGGATTGGTTTAAAAACAATTAATTTAATTTTTAAATATGTAAAATATAAAATTAAATACAAAAATAATTATAAATGATAGGTATGAATGCACTAAAGTATTAATTATATTCATCCGAGTCGCGTCACTATTCTCATCGGAACTGGCGGGCAGTTCCATCAGGAGGCCCCAAGCTTCTTTTGTTGTATTTTTATTTTTTTTGGTATATTATATACTGATATAAACGGATCTGAAGTAAGGAGGGGGCTTCGAAAAAGATCCTCGAATTCAGCAGATAGCGAAATTTTTCGCGTATGAAGCGCCCGGTATCTTCGTGTGTCCTTGTGCCTCGATTCTAGGGCTTCCTCTGATAGCTGGCCTATCGGGAGCACTACCGCATTTGCAATAGTCGCTTTATGAAGGAGCACTTTGTGGACAGTAGGTGGCATATGATATCTTGGGTACAACTTTACATAATGAGAAGCAGTGCTGGAGCAGTAGTCAGAGAACGCGGTATGATTTATTTGAAGCCCAGATGATAGGGTTTCAAAATTGTGGAAAATATTAAAATAATTTCCTCATCAATACTTAGAATTGGAACAGAAATATTGGTGATTATTTGGTAATCTACAAGTAATATTGATCAAAGAGCTTCAATTTTGGGAATATTCTTAAAGCAATAAATTTCTAACATACCGCAAATTTCTGACGAAACCTTAGGATTGGAAAAAAGCGTCGGGTAATGTTTCCATCACTAGTTGTTCCTTGACCAGGTTTTGGTATGTCTATTAAAAGTTCCATTCTTTTTTTAAATTCCTCTTGGATTTCTTTCTACCTCTTTTCCAATGCATTTTTCCTCTTATTGGTAGCTTTGATCTAAGAGATATCACGAAATTCAGGTGAAAATGTGGCTAATTATAGATATAGTAGAATAATAAATGGGGCATTATAAGAATAGATTATACTAAGTACCTACATCAAACTTTTCACTTACCCTCCATTTCATAATTTTCAAGGGATAAGAAATTCGGAGAAGACACTCAAAGAATCGTATGTAACAATGTTAATCCAAATTATTTTTTTTTATTCATCCACCACCAATGAATTCATCCTCTCCAGCTCATACATCTCAGAAATGTTTGTGCCACACACTTAGTCGTTTAGAAAGTCTTAGAAACGGTTATTATTTAAAGCATTAGATCAAAAATATGTTCGATTTTTGTTTACCAGATGCTGAGTCCAACATTTGCAGAGGCACGAGAGAGGTGGCGAAAAAGCTGTCATCTTTCAAATCTGATTTCTGCCACATTTGTTTGTAGCGAGAGTGACCAGAGCTTCCATCGAAACCCCACTTACATATCAATTTACACGTTGTAGAAAAAATGTCCTTGCCTAATCCTTCAATGCAATAAATAATTCTTGCAGCCCTATGATAAAGCAGAGTCTGTAATTCTACTTCACACTTTTCTTCTGAAATGATTATCCCTTCCGGATAAGCCATCTTTTTTACTGCATTTACCCTATCATAATTTGTATAGATATCGTGCCCATGAAATTTCGCCGTTTCCCGAATGAGGAGATATTGGCTCTTCGTCAATTGCGCCGTCACAATCAGAGAAACAGCTTCCTCTTCCGAGAGCTCTCTTTTTGGAGCGTCTTTAGTCCTTCATTTAGAAAGCATTCGCTTTCCTCTTGTTGGGGTTGTAGTTGGCACATCTTTCACCACCTTCGCTGCTGCATTGTCTCCGCAGCGCATAATTCCATGGAAGTCGCTACACTTAACTTCTCAATTTCACTACTTTTCTATGCTTAGACCTAGCACTTGCACTATCAAAATCCACTGACGGCTTTCCACGAGGTGTGCTTTTTGTTAAGCCTATAACAATAATAAATAAAGAAAGATATAAAAATATTTCTTAACATAAGAAAACAAGGAATGAAATATTCAGCTAGTTGCTTACGTCTTATCATTTTCCGCTAACGTTAGCTCTCACCTGAGGCAGATGCACATGGGAGATATTTTAACACAGCGGCAGGAAATCTTATCGGCTGTTTTAACCAAATTCTATTTTTCTTCAAAAATCGGGAGCACTCAGCCCACTTTCGGAAATACTGATGGAAAAAAACTTTTTGAGTGAAGGTCGCAAGCAAAGTTTGTGATTTCCCGTCTCCTTCCAAATTAAGTTTCTTGTGTAAAAACTCTAGCACGAACGATTTCTCCTGATCCATGGACACTTCTCTTTTTTCCAAGAGCACACTATGTAAATCTTGGCGAGTCACTTTCGTTGAATCCATAGCTGGGCAATGACACTGTGAACGTCCTTCAGCACAAAGCTCGACTACGAATACTGAAGGAAGACTGATGTCAAGCACTCTGCCACAAATGAACGGAACACTCTAGCCAATCGCATAGGGGGTATATTTTGGAAAAACACAGTTTGCAGAATGGTAACATGCACATGTTGAAAGTGAAAGAACAAATTTGGGAGCATAAGGGAGTAGCCGCCTCGGACAAAGGGCATGGGGAGCGCGCGGACCGTTACGTTAATTGCCGCCCGCACGCTGCTGCGGGATTAGACCCAAGGGTAAAAACATTAGAAGATAGTGTATGCCATGAAGGCAGCGCAAAGAATAAGTGGTAAGTACAGTGCACTCAAAATTTAGGGAAAATCCAGCCTCTCAAACAGTCTACTACGCATTTAACGCTAAGTTTAAAAGAAAGTTTCAATTTTATTTACCAACTGGTCTATTAATTAAAATAGTTAAGACCAAACTCAGTATTTTTTATTTTTATCACCCTTTTCAAGACAATACAAACAAAACGTAACAGGAATATAGTGTTTGTTTTGACTTACGTGCAGTCACGATGGAGCCTACTTACTTTGCTAATGCTATTCTTTGAAGCCAAAATGAGATATTTCAATAAAAATGGTGCTGCTGGAAAAGGTATATAAAAAATATATTCGTCGACTTATCTACAATTTTGTACTGAAACTTTGTTTTTAAATAGCTAAATTATGTTCTAAGTCAGAGAAGTGTTTTTAAGCAAAAACAATTTAAATAGTTGGGAATATAGTATTTGTTTTCACCAACACAGCCGCGATGGAATCCCCTTCATTTCTCATTGAAATTTTCCTCTTCACTCCCCTCCGTTTCCTAATCAATTACTTCGCTAATCCCAAACTCCTCTTTATGTCCCTACTGCTACAAATTTTCACGCTTCGTCGAACGAATTCAATCGTTGTGAAGAGGTATCTCGATGCAAGTGTATGAAAGCGTGGGCGGGAGCCTTAAATCCCGGGAACGCGCAATAGAAACTCTCAATGCTTGGCCTCGATTCCGGACACAAAAACATGAGCCTCTCCTTTCCGAAAGGTCGTTAACCTCATTATGAATCCGGAGATAACAGCGTATCAGGACATGAGCTGCCTTTTCAGCCGATGAGTACCCAACCCAGAACAGATATCTCGCGTTATCGAACACTCGGCTGTGGAAGGTGTCGTCGATTTTTTCCGTCTGCGTCACGGTTTTCGGTCTCGATATGGGTTTCTTTCCTGTAATTTGCTAATCGAAAAGACAGCGTTTCTTTCGGTGGCTGGAGCGGTAATCATGGGTCATACAGTGCAATTTTCAATATTTTTTCATTAAAGTCGAAAAAATACTAGGACCAATTTTAATTAAAGTAGGTACATTTGCTTATGTGGTGAAACCCACCATGGAAGCGGTAATGGAAAAGATGCTAGAATTAGATTTTCCATTTTTGCCATGTTATGGCTTGAGCAATTCGGTGTTTATGTTAGTTTTATTATATTGATTCAATTAGTTTTCGGCGCTGTATTCGAAATTTAGGTGAATATTACTTTTAAATATCTTTTACAAATCTTTGACTCGGCGTGACACCTTGATATTTGTTTTCAACCATTATAATAATATAACTATTATTTTTCGTTTGGAATAAAATCTGCACATTTGTAATCGACTTATAACAAAATATATGTCATGGTTAAAATCCATTTTATTCACCAAAATCAATAGATATCACTAATAAGAACACGAATGCAAAAGTTCACGCTAATGTGTACATAGGCAAAAATCATTATAATTACCTTAGCTTGCCTAAAGAAGTCTTTCAAGCCTTATATCATGGATATTCATCATGAGTGAGACACAGTTGCTCTCCCTGTTCTACTTCCATTTTCACGGATTTTGACTCAATTATTACAATTGTTTTGGTTTTTTAAAAGCAGTGATAAATATGCTAGCATTAGGCATCATTATCATCATCAGTTTTTCAGTACTAGGTTCATCTACATAATACCCTGCAGACCGATTCAGGGATGGAAGGCATGGAGTGAGTTGTCACCAAACATGCACTACACTATAATCTACAAAATGTAATGAAACTACGACTGTCAATGTATTTGAAAAACCTGCTATTACCCATCAGGGGGTTAAATTTCACCAACGTGCACTACCCTATAGGTATGTGTACCAATGATATGGAAACTATGTGTACAATTGTATTTTGCAACTACATAAATGCGCAGAGATACAATAGTTATACGGTAAACATTCGAGGTGTGCTGTTAGTCTGTACTACGAATCAGATTAAGAAGCAAGCATTGGGGAGCAAATCAACTAATTAGCTACAGAACCTATAGAAAAAAACTATTTAAAAGTGGTTAAGATTTTGGTTCGGGTCACTAAGACTGTTCATTGTTAATAAAAAACTTTAGTTGGTAAAAAAATTGTCTGATCATGAAGCCGGTAAGTCGAAAATATATTCTGTTAAGTGATGAGATGATACAATATTATCTGCTAACACCTCCATAATTTATTTTCATTGCTTGGGATTCATGGTGTACCTCAGTTCAAACACCAGCCGGTTTAGTTTAGTTTAAGAAACTGTGCGATTCTCACAGCATGCATTATTCTGCCCAACCTATTGAAAAATAGCAGATTATTATGAATGTAATGCACTATGAGACCCAGTGAGGGCAATGAAACGTTTAATTCAATCCGGCTCTAAGTTTCTCCTTAGAAATAAGGAAAACGCAAGTACAATGTCTTGTCTGCTGAGCGAAATTGTCTTGTCTCATGGATTGCTTCATACACACTCTCCTATTGTGAAGACTACAAGTATTCCTCATCTTCAGAGTCCCTTCAACCAAATTCACCCATGACTTTCACGGTCTACCCCTTCTTCTCACACAATTCACTCCACTACTATGTATCTGTTTCGTAATTCAATTCTTATTCATTCTCTCGACATGGCCAAACCAACGAAGCCCACTCATTTCATCTATGTCCGTTACTGGAGCATCCAATTCTTTCAACACCCACTACACCCCATTCCTAACCTATTCCATCCTACTTTTGCCGCAATCACGTCTCAGGTACGCCATTTACGTACCTCTACATTTCGCCTTCTCTTATGGTTATCCTGACATACCCAGGTTTTGCTGCCATATAAGAACGTCGGTTGGAGAACACTTTTGTACCCTGAGATGTTCGCTTCCCTAGACAAACACTCATTCCTAGATACGCTCCGCATACTACCAACAACTTTCCTACCGGAATACGCACGCATTTTAATTTCTTCATCTATCATTCCATCTTTCGCAAACATTCGGCCAAGATACTCAAAATCATTGACTTGTTCAATTGCTTCATCATTTACCCTCATCATGCAATTATTCTTACCACTCTCCCTATCAAAAAAGCCATTAATTTGGGTGACTCCGTTTTCTGTTTGCATCCGGAAATAGCAATTTCCCTGATTCGTCAAATCGCCCTCTTACTGAAGTTGACGCAGCGGTATTTTTATCTCCGTGTGTTTATTTCTTCGGCGAGAGTTCATTGGGCAACGAAACTACCTTTTTTCGATTGTCAAGATTAGTTTTGTCTCTCCTCATTCCATTTCTGTTTTGTTTTTGAAGGTCGTTGCTCCTTGCTTGGCCTTAAAAGATTATCTCATTTCTCATCTTGGGGATACACTTCGCACCAATCTGGATGAGAGTTCAACTTCGAAATGCGTCGCCAAGCGATCTTCACGGATTTACCTCTTTTTTTGTCAAATGCTTGAACTTAAAAATTAGTGATAATTAAACAAATTATGATTTATTCCGTAGAAAGTGTTGTTTTGCGGGAGTATAAATGTATCAAAGTAATAAATGCCAGTGCAAGGTACTACGAATATATGTTCAAAGTCGCTGGCTGCTCTTGAATATGATGGAGGTTATCGTATTGCTAGATAATTTTAGTTTCAAGAAAACATAAGTGCCAGTGTGTCTGCTCTAATGTTATGTGTTTTGGCTGAATCTAATGATTGAAATAATACCATAAAGTTTTCGAGGAATCTGCGAACTAACCACGGAATAGCATATATGGCGTCATCTATAATAAGTGCGATAATACCGAGGCTAGTTCGTGGTATCCTCATTAATTACAAAAAAAGTGAACACCGTATAGTGTTATAAGTTTAGCTTAAAGGGGTTTGGACCGATTTTTGTTTATGTTTTACGGATTTGAGCGAAACTTTGCATAAGTGTTCTTATCATTGATATCTATGGATTGAAGTGATTTGAAGTGATGACCTATTTGCTTTTTTTAATTCAATGCTATTTTAACACGTAGCCTGATGGCACGATATATATTTCGTAATAATTAGATCACATATGTACAGAATTTCTTCTTAACGCGAAATGATACATTTATTCATTAGTATTATGATTCTTGCTAACAAATACCAATGAGTGACGCTGAGTCCAATATTCGAAAAAAACATTCATTATGATTTCGTCTAAATCTCCAATACCGCATAAATTCGACAGTATCTGGCGTTAAACGGTGGAACAGCATTTTAGTACTTAGATAAAACTGCAGTAGTTGTACTGTCCACTAAAATTTTAATGTAAAATATTACACAACACGTGTTTCGACACTTAGGGCGTCATCATCAGGTCTTAAGGTTTTAAGGGCAATTGACCTGATGATGACGCCCTAATCGTCAAAGCACGTGTAGTGTAATATTTTACATTAAAATTTTAGTGGACAGTACAACTACTGCAGTTTTATTTAAGTACTCCAATACCACGCCGAAAACTCTAGCCATAACATGCTTCAATTAAGGAAAAAGTGCAAAATATATTATTCTTGTATCATTTCTATCACTGCATGTACGGTGAGTTCCAACGCATAAACAGATGTAATAAAATGATTTGGTCCAAGGATTTATTTTTGACGTAAATAATTATTAAAATGTGCACTCAGTGACCCAAGATTACCGCTCGCCACGCGCAAGCTTTGGTTGCTTCATGTTTCGTGCAAGTGCGATACGCGGACAATTACTACACTACTATCGACCGCTAAATGTACTGCCATAGGTCCGTGCTTACGCATCGAAGTAAAAATTGCAAGCGAGTTGTAAGGCTACTCTCATGGGATTATTTTCCATTTGCTGGGACTATTTTCCATTGATCGAACCGCCTTAGCTTTGAGAGTGCGATCATTTCGTCCCCAGGAGTTAGGTCAAAAGGTAGGAATCAATAGTATGAGGAACACTCATTGTCAGAGGAAAGATTTCTACGAAATTCCATTTAGTTCATGAATAACTGCCGAATGTTTATGTTAAAATTTCGTCGTAATAATGTCCTTGAGTGAAGTATGATCCGATGCTTTCCCGGCGTATGATGTCGGTGAAGTCCATTCGAGTTCTCAACCGGGTCACACTCTGCATTTATGCCGACGTTTCGATGTACGAGTCATCGATGGCGATGGTCGACTCGTACGTTGAAACGTCGGCAGAAATGCAGAGTGTGACCCGGTGGAGAATTCGAATAGACTTCTTCTTGTCCTTGAGTGTTTCTCATTCTCTTCTTTTCTCGATTTATACCTTTCGACCAAACTTCCTGTGGCGAAATGATTGTTCACTGAAAGTTACGTTCCCGAAATAGCAGGGTACGAACTGTCGGGGTTCGAGTTCTTTTTGTTGGAATCAGTGTTTGTCTAGAGGAGTAAAAATCGCAGTGTACAAAAGTGTTGTCCTCTCGGCGTTATTATATGGCAGCGAAACCTGGGTAAGTTAGGATTACCATAATAGTAGGCTGAATGCAGTAGAAAGGGGTACCTGAAAAGTGTTTGCGGGGAAAAGTAGGATGGATAGGTTTAGGAAGGAGTAGGTAATGAAATAATGTACGTTGGATGCTCCAGTAATGGACATACACGAAAGGAGTGTGCTTCGTTGGTTTGGCCATGTCGAGAGAATGAATAAGAATTGAACAACGAAACAGATAGATGATAGTGGAGTGATTGATGTGAGAGGAAGAGGTGGACCGCGAAAGTCATGGGTGAATATGGTCGAAGAGACTCTGAAGATGAGGAATATTTTAAGTCTTCAGAATAGGAGAGGGTGTATGTAGCAATGAATTAGTTTAATTCAAGGGAAAGTGGTGGTTTGAAAAGATAGGGCATTGTCGAGGAAATTATTAAAATGAGGGCCAGTTTTCTAGGGCTAACACTAGGCCTAACTAATTACTTTGTTTGCTGGTATTCATAATTAAGTCAAATACTTTATACTTAAATGATCTAAGATTTTCCCGGTGAATCTAATTTAAAAATGTTTCACCGGAATTCCACCAGGTAATAGTCTTCATATCTGCCGACGTTTCGAACAACGACTTGTTCCTCATCATCAGGGCTTCTGAATCAAAATAGTTTCAAAGGCCCTGATAATGAGGAACAAGTCGTTCTTCGAAACGTCGGTAGAGATGAAAACTATTACCTGGTGGAATACCCGTGAAACATTTCTGCATAGTACTTTTCTACAATATTTTTATAGCTCGACGCATATTAATTAATTAACATATTAAATATGAATACGAACGTTCACAACTTCTAAGAATTGAAGCCTGGAACAGAAAATCTGGCAAGTTCGTTGACTTTACTACCCCCGTATTTTTTTGTAATCTTATTATTGTACTGTAAACATTATCATTGTGCTGTGTTCGCTTTTTCTGCTGAAAGGGAGGGAAACTCCTAGAGCAATAAAGATTATTATTATTATTATGGGAATTGCGTTATTGGGTATGTTTTTACGAAGTGTCCGTTTGTACGAATTTTCCGTGTACAAGTTGCCAGGTGCGAAATAGTTGGGTCCGAATCGACGTGACACCCAGCATTTCCATCTTTTGTAAGCGGGCCTTCCTGAGAACCTCGACAACGAGGACTCAAGAAGGCCTTGACAACAGCTCGTTATCGCGGAGCCAGTATCAGACGCCTCTTTTGCTTCCATGTTTCAAATATTCGGGGGAGTGCTTTTTTTTAAAATTAGACCGGGGCGGGGGTGGAAGGAGGCTGCAGGCGGGAGATAAAGCGACATATCTCCGGCTTCAGGGGGTGACTAATCTCTCTCTGGGATGCGTAGTCATCCTCCCACTCCTTCGCGGTCGCCTGCCCGCATTCGTGATTCGCAACTGTTTTTTCGCCTCGAACTTGCCCTCCAGAAATGCTTAACCACGGTCATTGCTACGAGGGCCGAAATATTTTGGCTGCGCTTCCAATAATCCGACATTGCATGGCGTTACCGCGGCGCCACTTGCTGGGAGTTGCATAAAGTTAGGGACAAATGACTGCTCGAGAGTATAGCATTTTGCTAAGGAAAAGTAAATTTTCACTGTATTTTTTCACTCCATTTATTTTTCCTCTACCGGTGCAACTTTTCCATGCCATTTTCAATCCGGTTGAAACCGGTAGAGGAATAAATAAATGGGGTGGAAAATTACGAAGTGAGTATTTTCTCTTACTATGGATACTTTCCACAAGGTTTTATCGTCGAATATTAATTTTATATATCCATCGTAGGTTTCCGCGGCGTTCAGATGAACTATTCTGCATTTTCGGGTTTCCACCGCGTAGGTTGCATGCATGGAAGAGGATTGGGCGGGAGAAAAATGACCAATCACAGAGCATGGAGGGAAACAGAAGGCGGCCATAAACGCGGCCGAAATGATGCCGTGGTACTTCGACCTGAAGATGCCCGTTGGAACACGGACGAAACTGTTGTCCTAAAAAGCAACCTACGCGGTGGAAACCCGAAAATGCAGAATAATTCACAAATTTTATTTAGACTTTTAGTAGACTTTTTCCTGGTTACCTTAAATTTAGATGGATACCCTGGCATTGTCCTTCGTGTCCTTGATGCATGAATCATGGTCATTTCTACGTGTTTTACACAACATCCTTCTTCTTCGGAGACTTACCCATGTTGAATGAGGCTGGATATTTTAGATTCCTTTTGCTTAACTCTCTTTCGGCGCCTGAAGGTTTTACATATGTTCCAAAAATTTGCCTATCAACTGTCCAGAAAAAAAAAAACAAAATAATAATTCATTTGTCACAAATGCTTTTTTGATTCCATATTTAGAATATTATTTAATATCAACAAAGAAAAATCAATGATATTTATCCATTATTAATAGCATGGATTTAATAATCGAATACGATCAGCAAAATCGAATAATCGACTGCTAGAACGACCTTGGAATATCATCGCACTGTTTATTTATGAACAAACAATAGTTGTTGTCATTGTTAGTTAAGTAGGCTGCTTGCACGAGTGAGATAACATAAATACGCCGTTGTTATTAAACCAAAAACTTAGAACAATTCTACCTCGAGTGTCAATTTTAAAGGTTTATAACTGATTCGAGCGTAGGGTTTTCCATTTGGTCGGTGCCGTGGACGACTCTATGAATTTTCCTCTCAGCACCTCTCTCGTGTTAAGATTTGGCAGTGACCCATGAGAAAGTGATTAGCTTTCTCCCAAGATTCCCTGCGGTGAGAGCCGTAATGAGAACCACTTTGAAATGGATTTCCTTTCCCTTCACGGATGATTGAGCTCAAGGTATTGGTGTAGACAACAACTGCTTTTCCCCATCACTAGTAGAAACGAACCTATAGGCCTAGGCTAATTTCCATGCCGATTACAGCCTAGACCACACTTTCATTTTATTCTCCATGATGCTCTTATCTCCCAATCAGAGGCGTGATCACGGGCATTTATAGCGCGTGCGCTCGCGTTATCGCAATTTTGTTACACTTCTAATGAATGAGAAAAATTTAATGAACGCTCTTTAAACTGCACCTCTTCTTTAAAATCACTGTTCTCGCATGTGTGGAGCGAGTTGCAAGAACTGTGACTGCGAGCTATTCGCAGAAATGGACGTTCGCGTTTTGCATCTCAATAGCCGACAACGCTCCGGAAATATTCATGATCGCGCCTCCGATTGCATCGACGTAGTAAAGGCTTCCTGTACAATATTTTCACGTCAACTTTCAAATGTATTGCTAACATCTGAAAAATCTTTCATGTCAACTTCGCGTGGTCCGTGATGGGTCCGAGTCGTGGAACAGGCAGAACTTCCCACGTTTATTTTTGCTGTTGACTGTACATATACTCACAGTTGAATGCGACCATTTTTTACTATTTTATCCCTCCATTTTTCCTCACGGCAGCCATTTTTTCAATATGGCGCATGTTAATTTTTAAGAATTTTCATGGTCACTCAATCCTTAATATCTCGAGAACTACTTGTGATAGAAGATGGATACAGAAATTATACTATTGTACACAGCATGGTAATCATTGCTCTTAATTTTTATTTTTTTCCTTTTACGTTCCTTTATTGTCGGGATTGAACTCGAAGTCAACATTTTCTTCCATCATAAAACTGGCTTTCAACACGAAAAAATTCGGCGAAGGAGAAAAGACGCATATTTAAGAGAGTTTATACTTAATGTAATGCAGTAGAAGAATAATTTCAAAAGGTTACACGTATCACTTTTACCTTTTCTTCTAGAATCAAACAAAAATGGCTTGTGCTCAAAATCAGCCATTTTGTTGTCTTCATTTTCTCCCTAGGGTCTACGATTACACCTAACAGGACAAGAAGTAAAGCTTCCGTATTATTCCGCATTCCTTCTTCATTCAACTTTCAATTGATGTTGAAATGATTAAAATTTCTATTGTAAATTTCCTTTTTTGTATAATAGTTGTTTTCACCTTCCAGGATATTTGTAAAGTGTAAACTTACTATTTAAATTTGTAATTTGAAAGCGAAACTGGGATTTTAAATTTACTGTGGTGTTAATTTCTAAGGTTTCATGTGTTGTAATAAAACGAACTAATTTTGACGCCACCAATCCATTTTACCCAAGTTAATTTCCCCAGGTGCTATTGGTTACTTCTGCTTAACTATGTTATCCCTATTTTCGAGGTACTTGATCTAACTAGTTACCAGGCGCTCCATAGGGAAAGAAGCTGTCCACACATTTGGCTGCCATGCCCTCGGCGATCGAAATGTCCACCAGGTTCAAGGATTCATGTTTTATTCAACTATGTTAAGGACATTTCGTCAATTCAACCTGAGAGAATAGAATTGGTGAACAGGGCTGTACAAACACTTGACCCGAAGATCTATAATCGTGTTCCGATATTAGTCGCCAAACTGTATATACTTTTCTATTTCCGTTTATTTTCTCTGTAATTAGATTGTAGGTAATGAATGGATATCGGGCATCGTTTCCCAATAGGCGCCAAATAATCGTGAATTCAAATTTTGTTGAGATCATGGCGATTTTCTTCGTACAAACATGTGTTAAAATAAACATATGCTCCCATGGAGTTTTTTTTACATAAATGAATGCCAATCACACCTTTCCCTTTCGGGGTAGGCTCATTCAAAAAAGATTAATCATTTGTGAAATAGGCTGTGGCCTCTGGCTTAGTGATTTTGTCCCTATACATCCTGAAACCGACCAATATGCTAGTAGAGTGCCCAAATAAGAATTAGTTTATAAATAGCTAATGCATATAAACATTTTTAACTGAGCCACTGAGAGCAAAAGTGGTGTAAGTCGGTTTTATGCCATATTTTCGTTTGGTTTGTATTCTACCTGTATTCTGTTTTGCTTATGAGTAGTGTGAGTCTGGCTTCTGTTTGTTTCTGAGTTTGGTACCTTTTTATTTTATTTCATCCTCATTTTCCAAAACGTTGCTATTTTTACTTACGCCATTCCTGCTCTCAATGCCTCAATCGTTACTCAAAGCAATACGATTGCATTTAACAAGTCCAACGAATTTCAGTTGTCTTTTCCTTGATCGACGTGAAAAATAATGTCCGTTATTTATACTATGCAAGAGAGAGCGAGTTATAACCAAATTTATTGGGACATATCCTTAGTTTTTAGTGTGCACGTTAGCAACCTTGGGAATTCATGTGGATCCGTCTTTGGCACGAATGGACCAACTTCTGTCCCTATAACTCAACATCTTTCTCGCGTCATTAAGTAAGGAGACCCTCCTCCACGCATTGGAGCCATTTCCTGCTTCGTTCGCGCGCTTTTCGTCAGTCCTATCTTTTCGCCCTTCTTTTTTTTATTTCCTGTCCTTTGCTCGCATCTGTCCAATCTTAATTCCCTCCCGGCGTCCTATCTTATCCCTTCATCTTCTTCCTCGCAGGCAGCCTCGCTTCCAACACGTTTTGCTATCCATACCGCCGCATTCCGTTCCACTCCACGCGCGCGGAAAAGCATTCAGTTGTTGGAGCTATTTTCGTGTAATTACAGACTTGCGTGAAACTTTGCTTACCTGTTCTCATTACTGATTGATATCTATTGATAAATGTGAAAAAAAATGCATTCTACCGATTTGGTTTTTTTGCCAATTCAATGCTACATTAACACGTAGTCAAATTCAACATGACGCATATTTCGTAATAATTCGATTATAAAATTAAATATTTTCTTCTAAACTCGTATTAAAATATTTCATATCGTTGTAACGGTTGTTAACTGATATCAAGGTGTAACGCCGAGTCTTAGATTAGAAAACAAAACATTGAAATATAATTTTTGCTTAAGTTTTGAAAAAAAACATTAAAATGTAATTTTCGCCTAAGTTTCGAATATCGCGCCGAAAACTCACGTCATAACATGTTTCAATGTAAAAATGTAAAATGTAGTTCTTGTATCTGCGTGTATGGTGCATGTATGGTTAGTTTCACCGCATAAAGAGATGTACTTAATGAGATGTGGTACACATTTTTTGTCGACTTAATGGAGAAATTATAAAAGTATATCTCAAGTGAAAGCATATAAACCAGAGTGTATTTATCGCCGGAGTGTAAATGTGGGCATGTTGAAAATAGCAAATCTATATATATGCTTGAAATTTAAAAGTACATTACAATGAAAGAAAAACATTGCTATGATCAACGTCATTAACAGTCACTTGGAATTTGTCAAAAGGTACTGGGCAAGTGCGACGATAAAGTTTGCTACATCTCCCTTATTATACCTTACTTGAAATAGGCTGCCAGTCGTTGGGATCCTTTTCGTAATTAAATCTACATCTACGCGATACCATACCATAATCCACCTCAAGGGTTTGTGGTAGGGTTGAATTAATTGCCAGATATGCACTAACTGTCGAAGATACTATCTTAACGCTGTTCATTATTTTACTAAACATACTGTTAAGTAACGCACGTGTGAGAGGATATTTCACATGAAATGCATTGTGTAAGTATCATTTTACTCATGCAGGTTGACCAGTTCATTCATATTCACGGGGACTATTACTTAGAGGTTCATTACCATCAACACTACTGGCGAAATTTATTGTGGTCCCTAATCACACTCGTAAATTAAAGGAGGAGAAATGTTTTTACGTACACACCCTCAAAACGCTATTCCCTTTTGAGATGGGCACAGTCAAAAGGGTCAGTCCTCTAGGATGAGCACATAAATATGTCTCAACTTTAATTATTTCCACCATATTGCCCTATATTTTGCATACCTCCCTTGCTTCAATTATTGTCGTACATTGTTTCATACACGCCTCAAGACTTCTAATGCCTATTTCTTCTCTTTAGAGTAGGTATCATCCACTACGTACAGCCATGACTTTTTTGTGAACGTTATTTCGCATTCCCGCTATGAAAAGAAATTGATATTTTCCCATCATCACGGGAATTAATTTTACTACAGAAAACGTTTTTTTTTGTCTATGCTAATTCAAACTCCCGCTTGGAAAAGAAAGAGGTATTTTCCCACAATCACCGTAACAGGTAATTTTCTTATACTAATCGAATAAGTTTTGAATCGAAGCCAGATATGTTTACGCATGCACAATTTCGCAGATTTGAGGCACTTAATGAATGCATTCCCGGAAATGGAGCATTTATTTCACGTACTTTCGTCACCCACTCATTTTTAACCCTATCAATTCTGCTTTAACCGCAAGCGCTCCTCAGGTAGCACATAACCACTGCACTTCGTTCTCTCGCCTGTTTCTAAATCGGCTACGTAGTATTAACAGGACCTCTTGTATTTTTTTCTGAATTACTCTTGTATTTCTGTGCACTAATGTAGTTGCTAAATACATTTATAAAAATAGTTTCTCTAACATTGGTAGTATACCAATGGTGTATCGCATATTGATAAAATATCACCTCCTGACAAGAATTTGCAGGTTTTTGCTAATGCAGTCATAGTTTCACTAACCTTGTTAGGGTATTGTGTAGTGCATGTTGGTGATAACTCACCCCCTGCCACACACCCTTGAGGTGGCTTGTAGGGCATTGTGTAGATGTAGATGTACTCTTGTGCACATAAAGTTTTTTTTTATAAATAATATAAAAACGTGTTTTGCTAACGTTATTTCAAATTCCCGCTTTGAAATTAAAAAAAGTGTTTACCCATCACCACCACAGATGTCGCCTCTTCCTATCTGTCTTTCTCTTTTCGCGTCTACTCTTTATTTGCATCCGTATCTCTCTCTCTTCCTCGAACACAGCGACGTCCACAGGGGTGAACGACCGTACTTGGGCCTCCCCTCCACTCCCCATTCCACCCCCGCCCTTCCACATCCCCCTCCTTTCCCCTCCAATCCTTCACTCCCCCACACACTCTCACAACGTATTGATTGCAGCGACGCGGCGTTGCCAAGTTTCAGAGGACAACGACCTCTGCAGGCGAAAGAGGGAACGAACGTCCTTTATTCCACATCGGTTGGGTGATTTCCCCCACTCCATATGTGTATAAATTTATATGCATATATGTACACATTCTTTTCCCTCTGCCCTTTTTTTTCTCAGTCGTTCACCTTATTTCTCTTCATCTTCTTCCCAGTATCTCCATCTTCCGGTGTTTCCTATCCCTCTATCCATTCCGCCCGCACATTCTGGCACAGAAAACTTCACGCTCCTTCTGGCCGATAGCGTAAGCCTCCCTCTCTTCTGGAGTTGTGTAGGTGAGCGCTTCTATTTTGGTAACAGCCTTGTTGCTATTTTTGAAATGCCGTAGAATGGAGGTGCATTGCGTCGCTTTTATAGATGTTTTTATTAATTTATTTTTTGAGAAGGATCCTTTAGGGAAAAAACTACCGATCTAAGTAGGTGTATGTAGTGATCATACAAAAATATCAAAATCACTATACATAGTTCTATGGTTATTTGAAACAATAACTTTGGAAGTTTATTTAGCTATTGATCGTAGAACAATATAAGTGATTATATAGCAATTCCTACAGTTATTATTATGATGTGTTCGTTGTGATTACTTCACTATAGCACTGCACTTTAGTGATTATTTAGTGATTTAGTGACTATAGTAATTCCTACAGTGATTATGATGCTGAGACCAATATTCTCTTAAAGTATTTCCTTCTATGGGGTCCCTATGGAAAAAATAGTGTAGGACCATAATTAGTAATTAAGTATAGAGATTTTTCTAAATACTTACCTATTAATAGTTCTGAAGTTATTTTGAATAATTACTCTAGAGCTATCGTTGTGATTAAAGGACTACGTCCAGCAATTATGGCAATTATTATGATTATGATACTCTATGGCCACAGTGATTATTGAACTAAGTATAGGACTACGGGTAATGTGATTATGGCAATTCCTATAGTGATGAGAAATGTTGTTAACACTTTAGAAATTGCTATAATCACTTTATCCATAGTGTTACAGTTGAACATTCATAGCGGCCATTGTCTCATAATCTTAATAATTGCCAGAATCACTATAAATAGTCCTATAAGTATTCTTAGTGTTATACCAATGAACGGGCAATCATTTTGGAATTAATCATACTTGCAGAAATACTTGAATATTACCAAATTATAATTATTAGATAATTTTTGGTTGAAATATCGTCATAAATTGGATAAAGCCCTCTCGAGTGTGGCACCGGGTTAGGCTTTCCATATCCTACACTGGGAAAAACTAAGTCACTCAATTTTACCCTGAGGAAGATGAGTGAGTTTCTCGTCGAAACGTCGGCTATGAAAAGCCTAACCCGGTGCTACACCCCAGAAAACTTTATCCATATCGTCCACCGGGAAAGCCTACGGTCTTTCATCATCATAAATTGCATGACCGTATTTTATTAGGGAAGCTAATTATCTCTTGCTTCGGGTAACTTTGCGTCACGCTTTCCTTCTCTACGATATTCCATGGATTAGATGAGTTGAATCTGAGAGATCCCATTACGCCTCCATTAATGTTCCAAGTATATCAGGTACTTCATTAACTAGGATGGGAATCGCTTTCATACTGTAGGTTTAACATTTAAACCTAATATATTTAGTAAGTTCCAAGCTAGAATATTTTTTGACGAGGCTTAAAAAAATATTTTTCGAATCACGGCGAACTACGTTATATTAGATGATGAGAATAAAATTTGGGAAATAGACTTCAGAACGAACGGGTTTAAAAGATCATTTATTCCAAGATCGATTACAGACCATTATAGCTGCCTTGAAGACCTTTTTAATTAAAACTTTCGACAGGTAGCGTTGATAACTATTTTATTTGCTTCCTTATTATTGCTTGGCCACGTAGTACTAGCTAATGTTTCGCATGCTTCCTGTAAAACTCTTGAATCTCTGTGGAGTTCTCTATTTGCAATACACACTAATGCAAATAGTTTTAGTAACATTGTTTGCATATAGAGTAGTAGGTGTTGGTTAAACTTTCACATCCTGACGTGTATTTGCAGGAGTTTGCTAACGCATCAATAGTCGTAGTTTCACTGACTATCGTAGGATGTAATGTTAAGCGTGTATGTGAAAACTCATCCCTATCACACACCCTTGAAGTGGCTTGTAGTGTGCTTCTATGTAGATTTAATTTTCACTCTATTGTGCTTATGGTGTACTTTGGTGCTGCAAGTGAGCCAGATGGCGGTGCGATTCTCATAATGAACAGTATTTCGCTGCATCTATTGAAACACTATCCGACCAACCGAGGGAAGTAACACTTCAAAAAAAAAATAAATGCATAGAATTTCCTCAAGGTGCACATTGCTTCCATCTTACGGTATGAGTTTGAATCCTCTTGAAGAGTACAAGAGAAGATGGGTAGGAATTGTGAGGAAGATGTACAAAAATAAAATAAAAATGACCCTTATGCATTTCGGAATCTCGTTGACGGGTATGGGCATTCCATTTTTTTCTTCTTTCGGAATTGCAATGCTTTCGCTTCTTCCAACCGACGTTGTGCATCGGGTGCCCCAGGATGTTTTTTTTCCGTGAAATTGACTCTGGTTAGCTGAAGCTTGCTCCTTCGACTATTTTTCCAACGAGGCCTGATGCTTGAATTGTCTATGCATTATTTAAAACTCCTCGCCCATTCAAAAACGATGAACGCCATATTTGCACGGATGGGTCTATTTTTCTCTGACGCTCTAAACCTAGAACTTTTTAAGGCATCAGACACGACATATTATATCGTTTGTTGATTCTTAATCCATTTGTCAATAATTGCTTACTTGGATGACTAAGGAAAATAGTTCTGGCGACTAGAAGAATTTCATTGTTTGTGCGATCCTGAGCATTTCAATCAAAACACATACTGCGATAGCGGATTCTTTCATCTGGTTTAGCCCAGACAGCTGATTCATGTCTTTCGTGGGCCGAACTTTTATCTCTTGCCGATAATGTGTGCTTAATCACCGATTCGTTCTCTCAAATCTCTTTGGTGACAACTGCGTCTTTTTCTGAAGATCTCCACACTTCGAGTTACATTAGAGAGACGAGAATGTTCCACACACACCTCGTCGCTGTAAGCTCAGTTTTAACGTAATAGGGAAGTTTCTTTTACCTATCTTTTTAAGCGGCAGCTAACCCTGTTGCGTAACCTTCGAGATGTACAGGCCTGAGGCTCCGAGTTCCGACCGTCGTCTGTTTAAAAATAGTAGTCCTCAAATTTTCAATTCCCTTAAGGAGCTAAGGGAAAAATATTCGAATAGAAGGTTATTTTGGCATCTAAAACTTGGTTAGTACTGTAAATTTTCTTCGTTTAAGATGGAGAATCGTCGCTGATAGCTGCAGGAGTTCTCAGACCGCTGGAATGCGCTATTATTGCAATATAAGCTTACGAAAACTGAGGACGGCTATTCCTGGTGAAAATATTTCTCTTAACCTAACGTATCATGAAAGCCATAGTCGTTTGTGTAGCGGTGGGAATCGCTTAAATAGGTATATAGCAATTTGACAAATAGTTAGCTAATTGACTCGTACTGTTTTCAACCGAGAACTTCTACCTCCTCTTATACTGCCCTTATATCTCATGACAATGAGAAGCCAATGTGTCTTTATCATCTCTTTTATTGTATTGTGTCAAATACTGTATTTTATTAAATCCAATCCGGACGTATTTATCGATAAAGAAAGTGATGGACATGTTATGATGGGTTACTAATTTATTTAAACATTTTTCTTATAATTACCTAAATGCCTCGCTATAATAGTGCTAATGCACATATATTGTTTATAAAGATATGGTAACCCTTAAAATGCGGGATATGATTCGTAATAGTAGGGGAATATCATTTGAATGCTTTTTCGATATTACCGTTGAAATCAAATTTGCAAAGATTTTCATATTGGTTTACGAAGTTCCTTCAACAAATTAAGGCCTAATAACAAAATAACTAATCGTAGAAAGTTGCATTTTTTCTGTTTCCGCAAAACGACCTCTGACGTCATTTCATTAATCGATCAAAGGCCCGGAGTTCGATTCCCGGTGAAGACTGATATTTTTTCAAAGTATTTTCTAAATTTATATTCTGTTATATTTCCGGCAGAAGTGGATATCTTCACAAAAGCCTTTTTAAGGCATCTTTTAGAATGTATCGGGAAGAAGCGATGGATGAAATGACGTCACGCCCGTTATGGGAAGGCTGCCCGTCCACTCAACAAGAGCATCGAATTTTGAGCAATTCAAGAGCAGCAAGAGCAATTCAAGAGCATCGAATTCTGAATGTGAGAAACCAAGGCCAAGATCCACTAATGGTCCAGAAAATTACGGTAGCGAAGGAAACTAAATTCGTCTGCCGAATCGAAAAACAAATCCCTCCGTCAATCCTAACCGAAAGGTTAAGGTGGACGGGGGAAAATAAATGGCCTTATTGGAATCTATGACGTCATCGTATGATAGTAATGTCCAAGGGTCTGACGGAATTGCGATATCTCGTATGGATTACTACTAGCGCCAATTGTTTCAGGCGCAAATGGAAAAATACGTATGCGTGAAAAAGATAAAGATTGTTTTTGGCATAAATATTTTATTTATTGTGAAAAAATGCAGTAATTAATCCTATTGTTCTTAGAAGTTTATCAGCGTCCATTTAAATACGCCTGGAACCACACGAGACATCGCCATCGCAACCGTAAGTAAACAAAGAAGATGGCCGAGAAAGTACATTGCGAAAACACCAAGGGAAGGACTGGACGGCATTATTGCGTTGCAATCTGGTTCCAGAATTTTTCAGGATGCATAATTGATTGAACAGTTATCTTTTTAAGTTTCCCCTGAGAACGAAATAGGTAATTTCCCACTTAAATCTGCAAGAAATTCAATTAAAGAGTTACATGTCGCGCTGTTGCGCTGATAGTTAGCGCCTGACCGCTAGAGTGCTCTGGGTGAAATGTATAACCATTGGAGGAATGTGAGTGTCAGACCCTTGGTAATGTCCACCAAGTATGGATATATAATACGTGGCAGCGTGATAATTTTGAAACTAGACGAAAAATTGCGCTACGAGTTAGCGAGTGAATTTATTTGAAAGTGTTTAGACCATTCTAACAACAATAGAAAAACTATGGAATAAATTGAATTAATAAAGGTTAAAAACAATTGAATCGCGAATTTCGAAAAGGGACTCTTCCGGAAATAATTGAAAATCGACTTTCTCCCCCTTGTTTCATGCATATGTATAGACCGATGTTTTATGAGCGAGAAGGGCTCATATCTGCTTCTCTTAAAGCTTTCAGCGGGAGTTTCAGAAAAATATACTACGCTATTACTTTAAATGGGTTGGACAGAAATTCAGTTGTTATTATGTCTCCTGAAAATTTTCAAAAATCCAAGATGAGTCCTTTTCGAAATCCGTGGTTCAATTACTTTAGGACAGTTTGTTCATTTGCGGTTAAATTACTAAATACCTCCAAAATAAGTATGTGAATGTGTTTTGGTATGAAAGAGCATCGACTTTTGAATCTAAGAAGGAGCCAAGACTCAGCTACAGATCGATTTTCGGAGGCGGCTGAAACTAAAAGCGACATTCGAGTCAGAGCTTGCTGCAATCATTACAAGTGTGCAAGCAATGGATGCTGACGTCGATGGTGGCGCTTTGTTCATTTCAACAATGCACACCCCAAAGTCTCCAGAACACGTTTCAAGAAATGAACACCGTACGGTATCGTCGCGAACAATCCCTGCTAGTTTTTGTTCCCTCCTTAATAATACGCTTTCCTTGCTGTACGGAAGTGACGGAGCGTGGCGACCAATTGGTCAATCGACTCCTTCGTTCGGCCCGATCAAGCAGTTTAGTCGTTCACTCTTTCCGCACGGTTTGCTCTGGACCCGCCCGGAGATTAATCCGGGCGTGACGGAGTTAAATCACCTCCGCCGGGCCTCGGGACTCTTTTAAGCAGACATAAATATGTAACGTCTCTTTTGCGCTTGAGCCAGCCCTTCATTTGGAGAGGCGTGTGTTAGAGGTTGATTGGTGGCAGATGTATTTATGAGGCACTAATGGTTGCGGATACTGCCGATTTATGAACAGGGATATGTGGTATATTGTACATGTATCGATATACCGGTACATCGGGTATATTTTGACGTGAAGCGCCTGATCCTCATCTACATAATATTAATTGTTTTATGGAGAATTGGTCCTTTAAAAAAATCACTTTTCTCCTCTTGCCAACGTTTCAAAACTTTATTGTTTCATCTTCAGGGCTTGAGGTGGAAAACTTAGATAATCAATTCAGATATTTAACATAAAAACTGTCTGAATTGGTTATTTAAGTGTTCCATCTCAAACCCTGAAGATGAAACAATTAAGTTTTGAAACGTTGGCAAGAGGAGAAAAGTGATTTTTTTAATGACCAATTCTCCATAAAACAATTAATATAAAAGAGTGGTCAATAACAACTCGCATTATCTACATAATGCACTGCAAGCCACCTCAAGGGTGTGTGGCAGGGGGTGATTAAACTTGAACATGCACTACACTTCATCCTAATAAAGTTAATGAAACTACGACAATTGATGCATTTTGCAAAAACTTGCCTGTCGAGACGTACCTGTCGGGAGGCAAACTTTCACCACGGAGCATTACAATCGTATTGCCGCTGTTAAAATGGAATAGACCTGGAATTTGACGTGTTCCACATTAACACTGAGCATGGGATATATTATGATCGTTGTGAAGATAAGTCATTTGTCTTTAAAATTAAATGTATCTTGGTGCGATGTCATTCACCTGCTCGATGTGAGTCATTATAAATGAAATCAAAACACAGTAAACTCGCCAAACTTCACGAGTTGGTCATGTTTACAATACTCTGGAACAACAATGGTGAATTACAGTGGAGCCAAACGTTTATCACAAATAAATCAATTAAATCAATCAAAATTACAATCATAAAGCCGTCTACATCCTTTCAAGGTCCGTCCTCCTTTGATTAATTCTTTATACGCGTTCAAATAAAGTATCGACCGGAGTCTACAATTTTTGTCCGGTAAGGTTGCAATATAAATTAAGTCACTATTTTATAGTTTAGAAAAAAATAAGCGAGAGCGATTTTTTCTAAGTTAAATGGAAAGGGAGATATGAAGAGGCTCTTTTGATGTTCTACTCAGCTGCTACTCGGCTGCTCTAACAATGTTATAGAAACGAGTATTAAAGTATTTATCAGTAACATAAGCATATCATATTGATATAAGAGTCATATAGGAAGCATACAAGACGTGCTGTTATTACTATGTCGCAGATTAAGAAAGAAGCATTAGAGAGAAAATCAAGTAATAAGCTACTCTACCTTTTTGATTGTAAAATTACACCATAATAGTTGCCTCTAAAATTATAAAATCTTAGAGGCAGCTATTATGGTCCCTTATTGTTCGTGGAATAAATGATATTGTAAAACCTGTCCATTTGGCAGTTTATGTCAAAGTCTCCAATTTTATTTTAAATTGTCATTTGACTCGACCGGGATCCTAACCCGGATATCACATTTGCCGGTCAGGTACGATAGACAGTTTTACCACCAATTCATCTAAAAAAGGAATAATTAATTAGAAATAATGATCTACCCTGCAGCTCGCTCGATGATGGCAGAGTGTCATGGCCTGCTAGTAAGGAGGGCGCGGGTTCCATTCCCGAATGGATGTTTCTCACTAATTTATAGATTTTGTAGGCATAACTTGTTTTAAGTGTTAGGACACAATTTGAAAAAAAATTGCTATTAATTTCGGTAAAAAGAACAACTCTCCCCATTACACCTACTGCATACAAAAAAGCGAATTAGAGCAGAATCCATACCTTCTAGTTGAACTGTCTTTATATCTATCATGGGATAAACATATTCGGGAAATAACCAATCAAGCTAATCGTGAAGTTGACTTTGTTTAAAAAAATACGAGGCTAGTGCGACGATAAAATTAGAAAACTAGCTACTTATCCTTTGGTAGACCTAATTTGGAACACGCTGCCAGTATTTGGTATCCTCATGAGGTAGGCATAAATATTGAGTTAGAACGCGCAAAACAGCGAAGATCGGCTAGAAATGCTTAAGATCGTTGCGATATTTTCTTTAGCGTTACAAGCCTTCTGCAACGACTAGGATGGGAATCTTCTCTGGCACTCGATCCTAGCTGGACGACGTTTGAGTCCCGTCCCACTCAAGCCAGGTGGGGACCTTTAGATATTTGGAGCGGCGTTGCCAAATTTATTCCCATTCATCCCCTTCCGCGTTCTGATGCTCGCCCACAGCCGGGTCACAGCACGGCGCGTCGACTCCATGAGTAAAAGGTTCGCATATGTTTAGCTGAGATGTGAAACTCAACCGTGAGAGACCACTAGCAACCCTATAGATGCCCCCCCGAAACAGTCGAGGTTTCAGCATTGGAGCGTAGGTAGTTCAGTCTCCGTTAGGTGTCACTACTTGTACTTTTCATAATTCTTTCTTCTCTATACTATTAATCTATTCCTTCAGTTCAACTTTTCAAACTTCGGCGCGAAGGAAAGCATTCCGGAATAGGAAAAAAGAAAAATTAGGTCATTAATGCAACATTTCAAGCACAATTAGCTGATTTCGCATGCACACGGGTAGATATGAAATGGCTAGCCACTAAAGTCACCCAATCCTCGCGGTAAATGAGGTTTGCACAACTTCCTATTCCAAGAATGCTTTACTTTACACTCCATATTTATGCATAACCTTCTTGCAGTCAATCGCCGTCGTAATCAGCCATTTATGAAGCTGCTCTAACTCTGAAAATGAATTGATAGGAATGTAAACTCAAAGGAAAGGTAGATATATGAGCACATGAATCTTTTATTTGGCTGTAACTGCCAAATGGAGATTACAATTACAGTAGTGGATCTTCTTTTTTCATTGAAAATACCATTGATTTAACATTAAAATTCGAAATTGAACCACCTCTAGTTAACACGTGACAAACCAAAACGTTTACACCCTGGTGAAATTAAAGAGTGCCAAAACTATGTCCACATACTTTCTGCGCACTCCTCTTACATTTGCCAAATCCCACTTTTCGCACACTTTCTTCACACTTTTCATGTTCCAAATTGCACTTTTGTCACACACTGTCAGATTTCCTGCACATTTTTATCACACTTAATTGCAAACTTTATTTTCATCAGGGTAGTTGTCTATTACAAAATACTGATTTGTAAATAACTATTCACCGGACAAAACTGATTATCATTATTGAAACCTGTACAAGCCTCACACATCAACAATGCAGCAAATAGCAGTGACAATATAGCATTACATAATGACAAACAATGAATGATAGCCATATGTGAGACATTTAAATGTATGTAATGCATAATTGCTGAATTCTAGGAAGATTTATCATCACAATACATTTTTTTTAATTATCATTGATAGTAATGACAAACATTTTACAGAAATATGGAGAGGCATGATGAATTTTCACTTTTTGCCACACTTCTTATTTTCAATCATTTCATGTATCAAGGTGTAATGCAAATTTTCAAACAGTCCAATAAAACTATAGTCCCTCACAAAAGACTTCAGAATAGCCCACTGATACACATAACCAATACTATATGCCTCCAAACTACATATTATGCAAACAACCATTAAACCCACAAATAATTGGCACATCATATCGATCTGTCCAGAATTCACTGCCCTGTAACATGTCAATTTTTGGTATCTCTCATAAATGAGAATACCAACATTGATTCACACACTAATATGTATTCCAAAGCTCAATGAATATGTCCTTAACACCATTAGGGCAATATATTTACAAAAAAATAGGTAAATGGCTATTAATCCAGGAAAAACTTCCACAGGATTGATGATGAAGGCATTGAAGGCCTTGCAACTTTGTACACTCCAGTACAGATGCACACACACAGGTAGAGGTTGACCGCACAATGGAAATGCCATTAATGTCATTAGGAGAATAGGTTTAAGTGGTACATAGCTTTGAATGATCAAACACTTTACAGCTTCAGTAAACAAGCACACCGCAATCAGTGGAGTGGGTTTGTGAAGCAGTGATTCTCCAACATCAGAATAGGCAACAAGCCCAAGTTGGGGTCATAATTACAAAAAAAAAAACATTTTATAAGAGCATTCAACACTGGTTTGAAATATGCAGTGTAAAAATCAAGTACACTATAAAATTTCTCATTTCAGCACAACATTGCTATGGTATAATGTCCATGATATTAATACATAATAAATAATAAATGTACCACCGACACTATGGATGATTTTAAGGCAACAGAAGCCAGTACCAAGCCATTAATGAGCAGAGGCACATATATGCTCACCATAGAATGTATAATGAGAGCATTTAATAAAGTGACATGAGTGACTTCAGTAAAGTACACTACTTGTAAACAACAGACACAAATTAGGACCTCACACACAGGTTTAAGATCAAGGCCAAATATTGTTCTCCAAACTAGGATCAGAGAAGCAAGTTCAAGCAAAAGTAAAGCTCTTAATTAGCAGTAAGCAGCAGAGGCACACATATAAAATTATTTCATTCACAACAACATTAATGCATACATACATTGAGGCACATCAGTAACATAAACAGGGTTAAAGGAAAAAGTAATTGGAAACAGGGAATAGACACTTGTGAAATGCATTAGCCCAAGCCCAGGTCAGGAAACAGATTATTATTCAACTTTTAAAAATGTATTTTTAAAAAGACCAGTGCATACAATTTACAATCTATCATGCAACAGGGACCTGGACAAACTATTTAACTTAACAAAATTGACCGAAATCATGGACAGGAAAACCAAATTAACAGAAAATAATTTCTCTCTAACGGTTAAAAATATAAACAGTCAAAAGTACACAATACTCAGAAAAGTATGTACATTCTCACTACAACATAGATGGATTAATACACCACCACCATTTATGACAAAATAACAAAATTGGCAATAAATCATATCTTAAAGTTAAGTAGTGGAAGATTTTAGAAGCAAAGGAAGTGAATCCTCCCTCAAAAAATGGTTGGCTAGCTACCATCAAAGCATTTTCAATACTTTGGAGAGAGTTGAGGGACAAGGGGTTTTGGCATCTCAATGGAAGAAATTTAAATCAGGACCCTTTGGAAAATTTCTTTAATGTCGTTCGGCAGAACTGTGGATCAAAGTTAACAGCAGGCAATTCATTCAGGCTTCCAAGACTGCGGTGATGAATGGCTTGCTCTCTAATGACAGTAAAGGCAACTGCATGAATGATATTTGTGAATTACTGACTAATCTAGAGTCATTCTTTCAAGGAGGATCAATCTCAGTGAATCAGCCAGGTTGTAGCACTAATACTAACACACAAGCCATGGAATCATGTACCTACTAGAAACTTAATGTGGCATGAGTTGAAGATTAGGAATAGGAAACTACCCTCCATGTTGTATGTAAGCCACTACATAGTGAAAAATGCTTTGAATGAGAGTGACTGTCATCTCTGCCACAAGTCTCTCATCAGGGGAAATGAGACAGTGGAAGATTCCTTGTTTTCCGTAGACATAAATGACAAATATTACCCAGTACAGGAGTTAGTCATTCAAACAGGCAAAGGCATTACAGCAGTTGTTGAAAAATTATAAAATAGCCTCCTAGTTGTGTAAACAGGTGGGCCGTGCATTCACAAACTTTCACGAACTGCGTTAACTACGTTTAGAATAACTGATCCAAAATAATAGTATCTAATAATAAAGAAGTGAAGAAACTCACCAGTCGATGTCAAAATAGTTGTCCAACAAATCCTCCCAAGGTATAAAAACTACTGCAAACACAACAGAGTCACTTCAATCACAACGGTCTGCACTTTCAAAACACGATGTGCGCTTGGCGATGACTGGTGTTTTGAATCCGTACGCTCGCGCAGAAAACGGAAAAGTTAAAAAAATATAAAAATAGTACCTACGGGCATGTTGAGATGGCGCAGCAAACTCAGTCGAAAATCGCCCCGCCCCGCTGTTCTGGCATGGGTCACAGTTTCTGGAACGACGTACGAAAGACAAAAAGGGAAGGAAAAAACATTTGGATGAGGCGTGGGGGGCCATTGTTCTCGTTGAGGTTCCACCCTGCCCTCCTACGTGTACCTCGAGAAACATATTTCGTCCATGTCTCCCGGCTGTGAAGTCACTCAAGCTCACGGGCTGAAGCACTGAGTATGTACTGAGAGGTCAAATTTGTTGCTCTATGTGCTATTCAGGATATGCAGAACATGGCCAAAGCGCAAGGCTGGTGGCTTCGCTATCTTCTTGTTGGGCTACCCCTGTGGTTAAATGGGCACTAGGTATGTAAGTGGAAACATTTAGCTTCCTCTCACTTGTTAGACCTTATTTGGAACTCTCTGCCAATATTTAGGATCTTTATGAGGTGGGCGTATACTCGTACTTATACTTATGAGGTGGGCGTATTATGAGGTTGTTACAAATGATTTCATTAGTGTTACAAGGCTTCTGCAACAACTAGGATGGGAATCCCTATCAGACCTTCGGTAAAAATGTTTACTTTATTTTTAACATTTGTTCAAAGTCGCATTATTTTCATGCGATGTCAAAAACATTTATCGAAACCCGGAAGAAAACGGTGTTTTAGGTCATGAGAATTGAATTAGGAAAATAAACTGCAGAACGTTCAGCTTTTAAATGCCATTTTTACCGCTAACTTTAATAAACCATAGTAATGACCATTGAGACTTTATAATTAGATTTTACGATATGTAGTGTAGCTAATAACTTTGTTTTAATGTACTACGTAGAACTCACAGCACGTCGCGCGTGTTTCCTACTTCCACAGCTTTATAATACCCTTAGAGCCACCTCAAGGGTGTGTGGCAGGGGAAGAGCTATCACCAACATGCATTAAACTATACCCTTTTAAGGTTAATGTAACTGCGGATACAGTTGCATTAGTAAAATTGTGCTGAAACTTGTCAGGAGGCGAAATTTCACAAATATGCGCTACACTATTGGCATGCTACCAATGTTAGTCTTTGTATTAATGCTTTTAACAACTTTCTATTTAAGTCTCTGTTGATTCATGTAGTTGCAAAATACATAAAAAATAATAGTTTCTATAAAATTGGTAGCTTATAGCGTAATCCACGATGGTGAAAATTCACCCCTTGTCACATTTCTGCAGGTTTGTTTTCTAATTTATCAACAGTCGTAGCTCGTAGCTTCATTGCTCTTCATAGGATATAGCGTACAAAATGTTGGTGAAAACTCCTCCTGCCGTATACTACCGAGGTGGCATCCAGGGTGCTATTGTAGATGTGCATGAGAAATCCAAATCGTAAGGTGATCGGTTACGCAAGATTCCTCCGAGTTCACCCCTAGACTCGACGTGACGGCGAGGTTGGCTTGGGAGGTACGCCGCGTTTGTCAATGAACAATCAGGAAGTCTTTGGAATCGATGGAGAAGTTTGGAGAGGGAAGGGAAGATTGAGAAGACAGCGAGTCGTCTCTCCGTTCTTACGAGGCCCGTCTCGTGCCTTCTTCGGACTCAGTTCCCTGTTTTACCTGATTTGGGAGAACTTTCTTATTTGATGTTTAAAATGACCTGGGCCATTTTAAATTTGTATAATCATCGTTATTTTGGCATTGCACCAATTGATAATTTGTTTTCTCCCAACTTAATTTCTTACTTGTTCCCCCGTAAATAGATCTTGGTTGTATTTCAATATGCCTTAGGTATATAAATGTGCAGAGTCCGACTTTTTGGAATCAAATATTTGGCAAAAAATTGGGAGTCAAAATATGTCCAAGAAATAAATTTGAATTATTTGATTTTGTTGAACAAAAAAGGGGCTGGTCATGAAAGTGGGAGGGCACAATTTGAGCAATGTAATTCCTTGGGTTGTACGCTAGAAGAAAATAGACATAGTAGCAAAGATATCCGAAGGACAATATCGCTAGCGGAAGAAGCGTTCAGCAATAGGAGGGAGCTGATGACGGGCTCCTTGGATAAGGATATAAAGAAGATGCAGGTGAAGAGCTTGATATGGAGTGTAGCGTTGTATGGGGCAGAAACGTTGACTCTGAGAAAGGAAGACGAAAATAGGCTAAAGGCTTTCGAGATGTAGGTGAGGAGGAGGATGGAGAAGGTGTGGTGGAGGGGAAGGAGGACAAACGAGGAAGTGCTTGATACGGTGGGCGAGGAAAGAAAATTTCTGGATGGGATTAGGACGCAAAATAGGTGGTTGGAGGAGGCAGTGAGGGGCGAAGGGTAACTTAAGGCTGTGATAGGGGTGATTATGTTGATTAAGTGGGGAAGGGGAAGAAAGAGAATAGGTTATATGGACGGTATGAAAAAGGGTAGGACGCATGCTGAGGTGATAAATAAATATTACTGGTAGATAGGGCCCTGCTCTTGTAAAATTATAGAGGATTTTTGCTCACTTCCATTTACTCCTTAGCCGGTAGATTGCCAAATAATAATGAATCTTAGCTCGAAAAATATTGTATTAAATCCTTATCAGGGTTCGCGCCTACACCTATATGGAATATCCCCGTTTCCCAGCCCGCCGAAGACACACACGGGCCAAAAGAAGAACACGCGTTGCGTGTAATATAACCATTTTATTGATACATATGCGCAATTTATATTCCATACTTTCCGGCTTATAAGATGGGCTGTTTTTCCCGTGAAGCTGCGTCGAAAATGGCCAATTTCAAGAACAGATTTTGCCTGAAGACCTCCGGCAATGGGCTTTCAGTGACGCGGAGCCTGTTAGCTGTATTCGGATTAGTCATCGTTGAAATAGGTGCCAATTTTACAATTCATCTGTTGAAATATCCTGTTCACAAGAGTCAGTGGTCAAACTAATAGCAGTAATGCGTACAAGTAACCTTATTTTCGTAGAAAAATTTATAACATGTTAGACTCTGCGTGATATGATTCTTAAAATGAGACGCAAGTAAAAATAAGCGTGATGACATCTTGGATCACGCCATGTCTCAGTATTGGTTTTGGTGCAGAAGGTCGCTTCACTCTTTTACCGTAAACATTATATCGAAGGGTAATAGAAGGTTTGATTATTTTTGTTTTGATTCTGTGGCAAAAAGAAATTCTTGTATGCCCGTGCATTGAACATGCCAGAGAACACGTACATAGAAATACGATGTTAAAAATTAAGTTCATTCTAATTCCGTTGATTGTGAGCTTCGAGATACCAAAATGAAAAAATAGTGATTCTGAGATATACGAAGGGTTCCCGTGTTTTCCGTACCTATTCCCGAATATATATATTTTTTTAAACCTAGAGTTGGACCACAGGCGAAGTGAAAAAAAAGAATTTTTCGGGAAAAAAATAGGGGTCGGAATATACACGAGGTCGGTCTGTACGCAAATACATACGGTATTGTTTTTCAATTCAATGCTTTTAAATAATTAGGGGGCCAGTCAAGTATTACGGAATACTTTATTTGGGAGAAGGGGGCTCTTCTTACATTGTCTTACGAAGGGGGGTGTGTGGGTCTGAGATCAATGAACGCAAGATATCACTTGCTCGCGTGATCATATTTGCGTCACTTTTTTATAATCGTCGGACGAAAAAACGTAGTTTGAGGTTCTTCACAATCGCGTAGTTTCCCCTTGAAATATCGAAAATTAAAAAACATATCGGTGCTTACAGTGTCAGGGTTCAATTATAACAATAAACAGTTGTACCGACGGGGGATCTGAGCGCTTAATCCCTCTTACTAAAGGCCAAATAATCCAATATTATATTTTACGCTGTGAGAAGTGGTAATATCCACATTATTACCTGGTGCATTCTCAGTATCTCCTGATTGAGCGTTATTTGAGGAAATTGCGCAAAACAACGGTCATCGATGCGCATCCGTCGAAAAATCTGTTAGCTTGCGTAAGATCGGGAGGGGAGTAGTCCAAAAAATCTTACATCGTCTTGCGCAATACATGAATTGAAATTTAATATCGGCATATTTAAACTTCCATATCGTGCACGGTGCTAAAGGGCTCTGGAGTAGCTTTAGGTGGGAGTTGCTGTGCTTTCCTACCTATCGTCTCAAGCGGAATGGGAACTGACACCCAGCTTGCGAGTGCCGGCCGGAGGAGGCTACAGTGCTGCCTCCTCTTGTTCCAGGATGAGTCACGGTGCCCGCGGAAGCTGTTCCTCAGCCCTCGACCACCTTCCCCTCCTCTGTCTCCTCCCGATAACCTCCCCTCACTTCCCTCTCCTCCCTCCCCTATCCATTTCTCAACCTTCAGCCCCCTCCCCTCCAGACCCCCTCCACGCGCTCTCCTCCCTCCCGTCCATCCGACTCCATGACGTCGCCGCCCTCCCCTCGTGCGCTTTCCCTATCTCGGTGACGTCACTTGGAAACCGTTAACGGACGCCGCCACCGGGACGGCGAAAGCGGGAACTGCTTGAGCGAGACGACCGCAGCTTACGGCGCAGACGTCACGCCAAGGGCGGCCGGGACGATTGTTGTAAAGTGCGGGACATGACTGGGTTTCGGCGACGCACGCGTAATTCGTCCAACCGTGACGTTTCTGCGCCGGGGAATACGTTATCTGATGGTGGAAAAATCTCCCGTTTTCCATCTACACTACGCTTCAACTCTCTCAATGCGAGTTTAATTAAACTGACAATTGAAGTGATTTAAAAACCAACGAAAATGTGGCTGACGTCAATTTAAGTGATTTAAAACTGCAGTTCTATCATGATTTAAACTGTTTATTATTATATAATCAGTTTAAAGCACTTACTTTGACGTTTCTTTTACATAAAAATCAATTTCCTTAATTATTTAGCAATATCATGAGTGAAGATCTCTCTTCTTTTCAAGCACTTAGGTACGGTTTCTTAGGGCATAATATTGTTCCTTTTTTAAAAACTCACAAATTACTCCCAAAATGCCTAGAATTCTACGAAAGTAATGGAATTTGAGGTCCAGCCGCAAGAGTGCGAAGAGATTTTATCGGCAAAATTAATTGATACCGGTAAAAAGGATTCTAGAATGTTGTTATTTCCGAGACTATGTTTTCGCAGGTTGAGAAATGTTTACTGTACTTAGTTTACTCCGAATAAAAGCTGTTCTTAATTTACCCCGAATTCTGGAAGTGGCGTCACTAGCACAACCTTCGGACTAACTTCACGTCTGCGAATGGGCTGGAATGAACTATTATCCTTTTCAAATTTCTTCGGGGCTCAGAGGCCGGACTAAAATTTGTGACTTCTCAGTGACGAAAATAATAGGATGAAAAAGGCTTACTATCCGTCAGTACAAATCGTAATAATTCATCATCGCATCCGCTATTGCAAGGGTCGTAAACTTTGAGAGATCTACATCTACATACTACCCCGCAAGCCTCCTCAATAGGCGTGTGGCGGGGGGTGTTAGGACACCAGCCGTTTACATATAAAAAGGAAACGCTCTAATGAAATTACGCCTAACATTTATTAAAGTCCCTTATTGTTCGGGGGAAAAATGAATTCCCATACCTATCCGTTCGGCAAAATATCTCTCTTAATTTATCGTTTCTGTCGGACCTGGAAATATAGTGGGGTTCTAATATGATGTTCTCCGTGTCGCTCTGAAAGATATCTATTCTTAATTGCTCAAGCAATCTAAGCCTAGCGCGCAGCCTCCGAGTCTCTAGCGGCTCCCAGCCTAATTCGTTTAACATCTGTGTAACGCTGTCTATACGCCCGTAGCTGTTTTTGACGAATCGCGCAGCTTTCCTTTGTATTTTATTAAGTTCCCGAATTAAGTCTTTCTGCACCGGATCCCATATGCTCGCTGCATATTCAAGGTGTGGCCGGACGAGTGCGAAATAGCACCTCTCTTTTAATTTTTCATCTGAAAATCTTCCCACAATACGCTTGACGAATCCTAGCTTCTTCAGAGCTCTGCCACAAATGTTTCTTATGGGTTCCCCAAGGTAGGTTCGAGGTTATCGTAACTCCCAGATACTTCACAGAGATAACGAGAGGGCAAATTTGAACGCACATGTAAATATTATTCTGCCTTTTTCAAGTGTTAAAACTGATATAATGTTCCAGCGTGACCAAATAAACTTAACTTAGGCTAGGTAAAACTTCATTTATTGTGGTTTTCACGAGATATGCCAAGGTGACGGCTGCTGCCACTCATTTGTTTGGCGTGTTTTTCGATCAAATGTACGATTAGGCGCTAGTTTCCGTGTCACTTCGCAATTATGACCCGCGGTCGTACTGAATGTAGCGTGCGATATGTACGTACTGAGGTGGTATTAAAAAATTGGAACGCGGCCATAGGGTTAAGGATTGCTTTTTTAATTCATTTATTTCATCTTGCGCTTTCACGTATGAAGAGCAAAATGAAATTTTCCGCTCTGAAACTCATTTTTATGGAAAGGATATGTTTACTTTTTATTGAATTCACGTATGACTGACAGCCGACCGGCATTCAGTAACTGGCAACCAGCAGTTTACTACCAGCTGACAACTAGTAGACAAATTCTGAGCTTACCGCGAAGAACAGGCGAGTTTAAGAACGATACAAAGAATATTATTTTGACACCACGCTGTATCTCTAGACATGATAGAAGAGACAAAATACTTAAGTGATGATAAAAGTGATAATAAATTGAGATAGATTGCAGAATTAATGGATTAATAAATTCCTTTTTTCCACGCTCCATTAGTGTTTATAACAATAACACATTTTTAACATACAATTTACCTCTGTCCTCACCCCCCATCTTTCCTCATTCCCTCCCCTTTCATGGCTGGTGTCCTAACACCCCTTGCCACAAACCTCTGCGGTGGCTCGTAGGGTAGTATGTAGATTTGTAATGTAGAAGTAGCCCCGATCAGTGTGAGTCCCCAAAGAAAAATTCATCCTCGTAGACAGGGACACGAACTCGGATAAATCTATGCAGCGTGTTATTTCCTTAATGAAATAATCGTTATAATTTAGAGCGAAATAACTGCATCAAATAGTTTCAATTATCTTATCAACTTCATTTTTAGGTTTGTCAATCGAAACTCGTTCCTTTTGAGAAGAATCTTAACCAATGCTTCTACGCCACAAGCATTTTTAATGCTGCTATTTGTTTTCTTAATTTGCCATTTTTTATTCTGGAGACATTGGTTTTTGATTTCCGTTTCTTAACTTGTTATTTATTTTACAATTTAAGCTGAAATTTTAAAAAATATGGATACACTTAAGATATTTTGTGCAAAACTATGATTTTTTCACGACACTCGGAATCAGGAACCTGATTAATGGAGTTTTTACGGGATAAAAAATTGAAATTGGATCAGTGATTCCTATTATATAGAATAAATGTGTTGAGAGAAACCAATTGGAATAATGTTTGGCCAATTGTAAAGACTGATTTGAAATTTGGCTATGTCTGAGATCATCACTCCTGAGGTACGTTAGATGTAATGCCGCGCTTCAATTTCTTTATCGCCTTTATTTATCTGTATTCATTTACATCTACATAATTGCTAGCGTTCTACATTACATGATTTCTAGCGTTATAGATTACATTATTTCTAGCGTTATCCTTGCACCATCTTCCTGTTTTTAAAATTTAGTTTTACCCTTTCACTTCGCGTACGGGAACCTTCCTCAGAAAGTTCTTACAACGCAGATGTGTCTATAGTAAGCCTCTTTCTTCATGTCCGCGCGTTATTTATCTCACAGTCTTTGCGAGAATATTTTGTTTATAGTCAGGCCAATTTGATTTTACGAAATTATTTTCTAACGGTTGTCATATCTGTTTAGTTGCACCCCTCTTTTCTCCAACTTAAAATTAGCTATTTACTTTATGCCTAGTATTAATTAGTCCTTGATGAAAGCAAAATCAAAGGAAATAGGAGAAAAAAAAGAAAATAATTTGCGTTTTTGCCAATGCAACCATTAATGCAGTTATTGGCGCGATTGCAGTAATTTTATGATAATTTACTTTCTCATTTTAGTGATATATACTAAAATGTACATGCTATATTTCTAATGCAATTTAATTTACGATATCTGCGTACTTGTTCCAAAATATGTCGCCCTTATTTCATTAACACTCTTCCTAAAAGTCAGGTCTTCCTATAAAATATTTTTAAAATTCGTTTTTGACGAAGCGAAGACAGATTGGGAAAAGTATCTACATCTACACCTACGAAGTACCGTGCAAGCCACCACTAGGGTGTGTGGCACGGGGTGATTCCACACCAGGCATGCAGCATTCGTCCCAGCACATTTCAGAACCTCGCACGTTCCCCCGGCCGCTAGGCTCAGGCTAAAAAGCAGTTAGGAGAACAGTATAAGGTTTTCCTTTTATTTTAGTTTTCTTGTTTGATGTGTGCACTCATTTTTCCGCTTTCATTTTACTTCCGCTGAATATAGGTTACGTATAAGTATCTAGAGAAAAGTGAGTGAATGATGGAAGCTCATGTAAAATTTGACTAGAATGCAGGCAAGGACATTACTCCGCCTCCACTAGGGCCAACTTATAGGGGAACGCATTGTGACGTAAAATACTGTAGTCATTTGCAAATAAGAAAAAACATAGGATGAGAAGGTGCGTAAATTTCATTACCATACAATCTCCTTGGGCAATTAGTTTCTTTTTCGCGAAAGCTATATCTCTATCACATAGAAGTATATCATTTTCCCCATGCGAAACATTTGTGGCGTTCCATTAAAGGAACTAGGATTTATCAAGCGAATATTAGGAAGGTTCTTCGATGAAAATAAGAAAGAGAGTTGCTACTTTGCTCTCGTTAGATCACATCACGAATACGCCGCAGGCTTTTGGGACCATGCTCATAAATATTTAATTCGCGAAGTAAATAAAACACAAAGGAATGCGGAAAGTCTCGTTTAAAAATGTTACAGGGTAACAGAAAGTGTCACACAGTTGATGCAAGGAGTAGTTGCGAGCCGTTAGAGACTCGGAGGGTACACGCTAGGCTTTGTGTTAGTATTCTACCTATTGATTGGTAGGTTTTTGGGCATTACTTACCCTATATCCCAATTTCTGAAACATTGCCTCGTTTTCCCTCCTATGGATGGCCTTAGGTCTCTCTTAACTTTCTTAAATATTCTATCTCTTCTCATTTCGTCCAGAATTTCTGTCCTCTTCTTTCCTCTTCCACGATTCCTCAGTGTTCCCCCCTCTATCACCCTCTTCAGCATCCCTTCTCCTCTCAAAACCTTCTCCGTCCATCCCTTCTGTCTTCTTCGAACCTCCTCCACCAGCTTCCTCTCCTCTCGCAAGTACCTCCGAAATTACCAATGTTCCGAACCATATCGTCACGCACCATACTAGATGTTTCACCAGCCTTTTCTTTACGTCTCTTCCTCCCCCCCCCCCCTCACCAATTCCCTCTTCTTTGAAAATGCTGCTTTAAAGCTAGGCTTATATTACTTGAAAACCCCCGATCAGGAGAGTTTCATTACGATACGGAATATATAATTTCGGCCCCAAGCTATATCTCGAAAACTGATATATAACCAATAAAGGTAAAAGTGGTACACTGCCGAACTGAAACGTACAAATATTCCTTCTTTCCACGCAACATTGACGATTCTTTCAAAAACAGTATGACACTGGCAAAAGATACATCGTTAACTTACAATTCAACTCTGTCTTCTCCCCCATCCTTGTCCTTATTCTCTTCCCTTCCATGGCTGGTGTCCTAACAACCCCCGCCACACGTCTCTGCAGCGGCTCTCAGGGTTTAGTGAAGATTTAGACGTTCCGCCCATTGCCACTTTTGTCACCATCCAACGTCAAGTTCAATCTGTGAATAAAATATCGTGGAATTGTACGGTATAGTTTGTTCATATCAAGCAGAGATTACGCTTTTGCATAAGTTGCCAGAATATGAATAAGATGACATTTAAGGTAGTTTGAGCGCGATTTCACTTCTCCAAGAATTTGATGAAGTTGACTTCATTTTAAAGAAAAATCTCATTTTTAGAGTGATATCAAAATACTAACTCCTTGTCGAACTACTTTTCGAGCAGCTAGCCTAAAAATATAAGCTATTTTACATGGGGTAGAATACGGCTGTGCGCTCCAGAGGGAGAATATAAAAAAAAATTAACTCCTAACACCTAGATGTTGTCAAAAAAACTAACAGTGTGTAATTTGTATGTTTTCTCAAGTATACATTAAAAGTAATGAATTACTCACCGTAGTGATTGTTACAGAATCGCAAAAAAACATCTGTTGTGAAGGCGTTTTCACCGTATGGCGTGAAAAAGTGAATCATGTTAGAGACTTACGTAGCTTTATTTATTTAATTACTGAGAATGTTTTACATATATAGCTATATTTTAGCACCATTAATATTACAATATGTACTTCACACTTCTTACAGAGGCTGAAACTAAAAAATAAAATAGGAATATGGTCTCCATTATGACTAGGGAAATGTCTCTCTCAAACTACCTTAAGTTATTAATAAATAATTCTCGGGTTTCCAGCCGAGTAAGGTTTTGGTTTGCTGACGTTTCAATGGAATACTCCTCCATCGTCCTCAGAGCAATAAACCTTGCAGGGCCTTCCGCCTGCGCTTATATAGCCGTCTCATCCGGGGGGCATTGTTGTCTCCTATTTTCCGTAATTTTTTTAATTAACGGCTTCCATTCTCTGCTAAGGATGTACCCAGTCTCGATTTAATGTTTTTTCTTCCAGCCTGATTTCAACGGCCTCTTTAAGGAGACGATCCTAATATCCATTTTCCTTGGAGACCAAGCGAGCCTCATCGAAGGAGATGATGTGATCTTCCGATAAGCTATGTTCAGCCAAGGCGGACTTTTCCGGGTGGAACAACCTAATACATCTCCCGTGCTCTTTTATTCGGGTCTCTATTCGAAAGAACCAAATCCTTTATTACCTTAAGTTATTTTACATGTGAACTACCTGGTCCGTTCGGGATTTCGATTACCTTCTGGAAGTCTCCGGACCATGGAAAACGATGCCCGGAATTCATTGTAATTAACTGGATTCGTGCGAACGTTACGTACGTTAATTAAAATCACCAAATGACGTCAGCAGTTCAGGGCTAATAATTTAATCCGTGAAACGAAACTTACATTCGCCAGAAGTTGGGGTAGAGTTTTTCCGTAAACCTAGAATGTGTACAGAAAAGTGGATCGATGAGTTCATGATGACAATGAAATAAAAAGCATACGACGAAGGAATGAACTTTTTTGAGAAATAGTACAATTTTCCTCCCATGCTTCTTTACGGAGAGAAGGCACTACTTTGGTCTTAAATTTACGTCACCGTTGTCTTGCATTAACCACAAAAGATCTGGTAACTATGAGCTCAGTAGATATTCGGTTGTCAATGTCACTGTAATTTTTCTCGTTCTCTTGAAAGTTATTATAGTTTCCATACTTATCCATAACGAACGAATGTGCTTGGGGAATATCTACGCTACAATCAAGCACACAAGAGCTGTTAGAAAAATGCGTAGGTATGTGATATACTCCCGGGTGTTTTATTAGTATGGACCTAAGCTAATCTTCCGGTTGCTTACAAGAATATTTACTCTTATAGGTAGTTTTCGTATTTATACCTACGAGTACATGCGTGGTAAAATTAATTAGTATCACTGTAATCCATCTGTACCACAAAGCTATATTATTCTGCTTTTTGTTCTTTCAGATTCTTCATTTAACTATCGTAAATAGTTACAATGAATTAATCGCGAAAACCTAAGGAATTTTCATGTGTTAGGAAACTGTAATATAAGACTCGGAAGAGCCCTGCAATTAGGAGTTAACGCTATTATTTCTGAAACCTGAGGTTTAGTACACATTTTAAAATGTGATGGACGACAGATTAGCGGCATTCGATCTCAGATGCAAGTTACATGAAGTTATGTCCAGTCTAACTCCATCTATCGCGAGGAGATCTTCGCTGAGGATTCCCTATTCCCGCCACGTCTTGAAATAAGCTTTTGAATGGGCGAACATCAACAGTTCACGGAATCGCCTCCGCGTGGCGCTGCTGCCGTCCGAGCGAGAGGTCGCGAGGCAAGGAGGGTGCGGGATTCCACTTGAGGCGCCGCGGATGAGTGCTGCCATCTCTCGGGATCTTCCCCTCCTAAATTGAGTTGAGTAACATGGAGGCGCCCGGCGGCATCTCGGTACAAGTTCAAAAGCCAAGTGCGAGAGGTACCTTGGGGGCGCGCTTGTTCATTCATTCGCCGTGCGCGTTGCCCCAACGATGAATCGCAACTCTTGACGCAAAAAAAATATCCTGAGGCGCAGTTGGGATCGACTTTCGTCATGTTTTATCCGCACAGCTTTGTCTCGGGAAGAAATGTATTTATTCGTCCTGCATAAGCATGAGAGTAGACTGAATTCAGCGGGAGTGGGGGTATCGGAAAAGTTTTCTTTTGAGTTCTGTGACGCTTAACAGTCGTTTAAACAGTTTTTAAACCGCTAGTTATAGAGTTTGAAAATGGAAGTTGGGAATAACGGTTCTATAATGATTAGGTATATGAGGAGATCTAGAGGCGCATGAATGCTGGAAGTAATATCGCATGTAGTATGTAGAGCTAATCACGGAAATAATACACTAGTCATGAGATTCATTAAAAAATATTGAGAATAACTTCAATTTGCCCTCTGAGAGTCCAACGAGGTATTAATTACATTTTTAAAGAACCTTTCATTTGCATCGGTCTTGACAAAAAAAGTGAAGAATTTTCATCGCTCAATTTTCAGCTTGGACAATACAGGTACGGGTATGTTTTGTAAATTCTCAATTCTCAGAAAATACTTATAAAGCTAAAAACTTACAACGCAAACCAGTTTCAATATTGACTTATACATATGCAAACACATTAGCAGAACCATTTCCTTTAAAAGCCTTGCATTTGTTATCCACTGATATGGAGGTAAAATTTAATCTGGTAGTTATTGGTTGATTTTGATTTGTGGTTGGCTTATTTGATTCGTAAATGTTTCATATTGCGGAGAAATTTAGGGCACATAACGTTGAATAGACATTTCTACAACCGTTCGCCTAAAATATTAAAAAATAAAGTAATTTATTCTAAAGTAAGATTTATAGAATGAATAAAAGAAGAGAATAGAAGTAACCATACGGTTCGACAGTACGGCGGAATATTGAAGCCATTAAAATGCGCAATCGGCCATGTTGAATGGATCCGCTGTGCACTTAAATTTCCGAAAATGCCTATTGATAGTAGTCGAGGAATTAATGCATTTATGTCATAATTTATTTATAAAAATACAAAATGGAAATAATTTGAAAAAGGCACCACGTTAGTTATGAAATATATGGAAAAATTGCGCGCGAGCCATATTAGGTGCATCATTTTTCTGTTACATGCACTACACTTAATTCTTATAAAGTTATGAAACAACAAATATATTTAAATGATATTCATGCATAGGCCAGAACCTGCAAATGTTTATTAGGATGTGAATTTACGCCAACATGCTATGCTACCAATATGTTATATGCTACCAATGTTATAGAAACTATGAAGTTTTAGAGTATTTGGCAACTACACAAATGCACTGAGATGAAAAACTTGTATACGAAGCATGCGAGCCGTGTTGTTAATATTACGTAGCTGGAACAAGCATTAGGGGGGAAATTCAATTTTGAGGATACCGGGGCTAGCCACGGTAGTAACCTTTTCGGAGTCACCCACAAGTGCAAATAAGTGCTATATTCCACAGAGGAGAAATCAGTCATGCGAATGAATTTTCCTCTGTGGAATATAGCACTTACGTGCACTTGCGGGTGACTCCGTAAAGGTTACTACCGTGGCTAGTCCCGGTATCCTCAAAATTGGTCAAAAGAGCGAACGACTCCTCGTGTTCCAAATTCGGCTTTATCCTCGCGGACTGTGGCGCTTAGCGCACGCTTTGGACTGGTAATATCATGTGTCTAGCTTTCCTGACCCACGATGCTCCTATAAATCCACCAAATAATCCACAGCTCGGCAGCTTAACTGGTTAAAGCACTCGGCGCGAAATCGAAGGACTTGGGTTTAAATCCCGGTCAAGGCGAATGATTTTTCCTCTGTGGATTATAGCACGTAGGGAAATTCAAATTTTAGGGTATACTAACTATCGACAAACCCAATTATAAAGTCTTAGAGGTACCTAGCTATTAAGGTCTCTTATACCATTCGCGGGAAAAATGAAATCCTAAGCCTATCCGCTAGCTACGTGATTTTTAACATCCGTCATCAATCTTATCATTTTATTTTGTACTGTTATGACTATTTATGCTTGAAATATATGGTTCTCCCCATTAACATAGGCTAAATTGTTGCTTTGTATTAATGATTGAATGATAAATATTTATAGGGAGGTAGTGTACGCATTTGCATTTTTAATGATGAAGTTTAGTGAGTGCAGGTACCACATAAATTTTCAGTTTCTGCAATAGTACGCGCTTTCCAATTTAGGTTTTAATCGACAATAAGCCTCGTGCAGTAAAGGTATTGATTGCGATTTCCTTATTGTTCATTTGTCCACTTATGTTTTTCTGAGCTATTTTAATGCAATGGGCAATTTTTTCTTCAAATCCGAACGCTGAAATTCTCCGTGATGGAGCGCTCATGCGGGGAAAGGTCATCGACCTCCGGTGACCCATTTTCACTTTTTTCATTTTCCTATCGAGTGGAGCAGATGGGGGAAAAACGTGGCGGCACCGAGTTTCCATCATCATACTGCCTTGCCTCCCCCCTCCGCAACTCTAGAATACCTTTCACCGGCGCGCCTTGATTGTTATGACCGTTCAATCTCCCCCATCCCCTCCAATCAACGTACACTGCCGCGCAAAAGTAACGCGACGAGAGCCGCGCGGGAAGGGGTACGGAAGAAAGTCGCTTACTTTTTTTTTCCCTTCCGCCCCAACCTTTCGCTTCCTGGTTTCCACGGAGCGGTGCTGTTAATTGTTGCGTGCTCCGAATCTGTCTCACACTTGCAGTGTGTGTGTGTCTTGTGCATGCTTAGAGACCAACACCACTCTCCCTTGTCTTCCTATCTTGGGCATTAGATCTTCGTTTGCGAGTCTTTTTTTTGTACCGCCCCGCTCTCTTACACACAGCCAGCGGTTCCACTCTTGTCCGAGAGCCAAGATTAAGGTCATTAAAATGAAACGGCCGCTGCTTTCGCTGGCAAGGACGCTCTCTGTCCCTCCTACGGTCGGGCGTGCAATGCGTTCGCTCTCGTACTCAGTCATTCTTTCTTCCAACACACATACATACCCATCACGCCATTCCCTTTCGGGGTAAGCAGAGTCAAGGAACTTAGTTGTTGATGTCAGTCCTACTGTCCGCGCCAAAATATAGTAGACAGGATTAGATTAAACTGCAGGAGTTGTACTGTCCACTCATATTTTATGTACAATAATGCACAACACATGTTTCAACGCTTAGGGCATCATCATCAGGTATACACTGGTTATATCTCCAGTGAGTATTTATACAAATATGCAAAAAAGGGGAGAGGGGGGATTATTGACTGAAGTTTGCACTGTAGACTGGAGTTTGAACCTTAATAACTCTGAGACAGTTCATTGGATTTACACGTTATGTGCATCATTATTTAGATCATTTTGTTTTCTTCAAGTTTCGGAAAATGTATAATTCAATACAAAATGAGATGCTAACTTCAGCGAAATGATGAAATCTGATTCGCTCAGGAAATTTAAAGAAAAAGACAACACTCCTGAAAGACAAAGTCTTATTGCGTCATGATGCATGGTTTCCGAGAAAAAGTAGGTTTTTAAACTTAAAAGCATACCAATAAGTGCTAAAAATTAAAACTCTGAAACTCCGCATACGTAATAATAAAGCTCTGAGTCACATTGTATTAAAATTTCTTCACAGTCGAACTCTCTGCTTTTCAGTTATGAGACGTACGAGTTACGCATAGTGCCGCAATTCAAAATGAATAGGAGCTTTTTTTACTTAAACGCTAAAAATGGGTCAAAATTTTTTTTAAATTCCTCAGAGTACCTACCGCAAGAGCTTCCGGATGATTTTACCGTGGTGAAATAATTTTTACCAGTTACTGCAGAGCCGAATTGCTTGGCGTTTAAACGTGAGCTACAATACGCGACTTGTGTAAGCGTGTAAACCTACCTTACAATATGATGAAGAACATTTATGATATCGAGACTTCGAGCAAAAACTGCACGAAAATGTTTACAAATATTTTATTTTTCTTGCGTCTGATTATGGGTCTATTACTAGTCTATAAAGTAAGATAGTTGGGATCTAACACTCTATTATGATATTTTATGGCCCTTTTCCAGATTGTGACCATGATTATGGCTGTCTCTGTGTCCGAGTTATAGTGATGACGCATTTGTTTATTTACGATAAAGCGTGACACAATTTCCGGCCGTAGCCAAAGATATTTTAATTCATTTGCTATTGTGTAAATGAACTCTCAAATATATTTGGGCTTACGTCTTTGCCACATGTCACAATTACTTGCGTATTGCATATTCATTATATGCTATTATTTTTTTACGGTTTAAATATTTTTATATATCATTAAGATTCTAAGAGTTTGTTTGCACTCACTTGGTATTTTATAAGCAATCTAAATGTCCTTCATGAGGTTAATATTTACTAATGTTCATACGTTGTGGGATATGGAAAATTGAGAAACTTTATTGTGTTTATGGGGTGGGCAGTAGAATACATTTCGATGATGTTTGATTTTTCTACGAATTGGCGACGGAAAAGTAGAGCAACAGCATCTCTTCCTTGCTCCCCTATTTAAATAAACCATCCGGACGAATTGACCATAAAAATTAAATTAAATAATGCTCCAGGGATAATAATACATGTTTGACCCTCAGCTTCCTGCATTTGCATTCTTGCACATTTCCCCGTTTTATTGTGCCCTTTCACTCCCTTCCGTATAGTGATTCGGAAAGGCTTTCCAAATTTCATTGTGATTGAATGACAATGAGCTGAATTCTGACTATTCTCGACTGACTGAATCGTTTTTATGGAGAAGTTCCAATTGTTATAAAGAGAACGGGCAGACCTAAGTGCTGAACGTACTTCGCTGTCGAAGCGCCCATATCTCGCTGCAGAGAAGTGAACTTTCCGATCATCGCGTGATTAAACTTGAAATTACATTAAGTTTTTATTTTAGAGCAAATTTTCATGTCTTTGTATAGCTTTATAACCTGTGCTGTCATTGATGTTTAGTCTCCGTGGTAAAAATTTGTTTATTAAAACCCATAAATTTCTTGTTAGGTGTGAAGCGTCGGAGAGTTGGACTTAATTGAGAGGATTTTATGGATGCGTGATCATGAATGTGAATAAGAATGAAAGGAATCCATTTTTTGCAGCCAGTGCATTTTATTTAAATTTTCGTGATTTTTCGGTCACTATAGGGTTGTACGGAACCTCCTTGACCGACAAGCGATGAATGGTGGGGGATTTCTCGTCAGATTAATGCAGTGCGTCATTTATATATCAGCTTTCACTTTTCACCCTCGCACTTTTGACGAATCGGGCTTAATAAAACTTCATTTTTTAGGGAAATCCTTTTATTGCCGTGAGTGTGAGCAGAGTGGGTGGTTTTGAATCGGTGAACGTTTTTCTTGCCATTATCGGAAATTCTTTGAAACCACTCCGTGGAAAGTGGAAAATGAGCACTTCACGCCGTTAAAAAAATAAGGCGAACGTAAGTACACGCTGGCCGTAATGTAACTTTTGTTTTCATTACCGATCGGCCCAATTGGGAGTGACTGCAGGAAGATAATTGAAGAAAAATAATTAAGACGTGTTCCTTTTATGAATCATGTCGCTGGCTTATTTCTTTTAATTCCATCGTGGGATGAAATTGAATTATTTCAGCCTTTTCGTGGCGGCAATGAAGAATTTTCCTGTCTCCATTTATGCAGTGGAGGCTGCAACACATCGACTCGTACCCCATCGTCACACTGATTTTTAAGACATCATCAGCAGCCATCAATCCCTAGATTTTTTTGCTGTAGCTATCACCTCCACTCTCCTAACAGCCCACCGCTTCATTCCATAACTCTGATGTCCTTCATATTTGGAATAAAATCTTTTCGGGTAACTGGAGGACAGATTCCATTTTCTTCTACGTTTCGAGGTATGACACGGCCCTCGTCATCAGTGATGCTGACAGGCAATGACTTTACCAGCGACACGATCTTGGGGTCTCTCTGTGAGGGTAGTCGAAACGGGACGGGTGTTAATGGTGAGTCATCACACTCCTCGAAGCGCTTGTGTTTACAGTACTTCGAAAAGTCTTCTCAAGTGGTTAAAATAACCCATCGCTATGACTTTCCCAAGGACCTTACATTTTGGTCTAATTGTGAGACGAGTCGAAACGGGATGGGTCGTGAGTCATCCCACTCGTAGTAGCGCTTGTGTTGGCAGAAGTTAGAAATGTTTTCTCAAGTGGTTAAAATCACCCATCGCGAAGACTAGTAGGGACCTCATCTTGAGGTCTCAGTGTGAGACGGGTCATAACGGGACGGCATGTATTGGTGAGGAAGCAGTTATAAAAGTTTTCTCAAGTGATAAAAATCCCCCACATATATATGTATATATATGTATAATATGCTAAGAGGGTGGCCGATAAAAATATAGAAACAGAAAAAAAGGACACTCACAAATTGAAACTTCCGATATTTCGGTGAAGACTAGCTCCACCTTTCTCTAGGGTAAGAGCCACCCTAGAGAAAGGTGGAGCTAGTCTTCACCGAAATATCGGAAGTTTCAATTTGTGAGTGTCCTTTTTTTCTGTTTCTATATTTTTATCGGCCACCCTCTTGGCATATTATATATTTATCACCCGAGTGATTCTCCAAGAAGTTTTTTATGTATATATATGACCCCATATATATATATATATATATATATATATATATATATATATATATATATATATATATATATATATATATATATATATATATATATATATACATTCATAGGAAAATGGAAATGGATAGGAACACATAAAAGGACAAACACAGGGTTTGGTGGGGAAGATGAAAATGAGTCAAATCCAGACAAAAAAATTTCACCTTAACCGGGATCCCGGTTAAGGTGAAATTTTTTCTATCCATTTCCATTTTCCTATGAATGTATGAATTTATTCGTGCCTTTGAGCGTCATTTTTCGAACGATTGAGTATATATATATATATATATATATATATATATATATATATATATATATATATATATGGGGTCTCATTGCGATACGACCGGTATTTGTGAGTGAGATGAGAGGAATACATGAGGACGATTATATTAGCGCTTGTGGTGGCAAAGAGTACGCTTGTTGGATGTAAGATCTTTCGAGGCAAGATGCTCATGGGAGGCGCAAAGGCCTTGGGGGTGGTAGGGGGTGGCTCCCCAAGTGTGCGGAAGTGCACTTCTCATGCAGTTCGTGATTCCCATCGTCCCCGTCGACGGAAATGAATGCTGAAAGGGAAAATGAACCAGAAACGTAACCTCGCCACTCGGAGTAGAAAGTCAGCCCTCCTCTGGAAAAGGGCTGTGGGCGAAAACTTCATGAAAGGCCGCTCGCTTTTATTAACCTTACATCAACTTGACGGCCGGGGTGGTTGGGTTGGTGGGGGTGGGGATGATGGGAAGGGAAAGGGAATCATGGGAATTCAGTCGGGTGGGGTGCGTTGTGAGTGGTAATCGACTGCTTGGAAGAAGACAGCTAACATTTGAAACTTTTGCAAATACATTGTTGAAAAAATACATTTTCCTGTTACTAACTCGTAAAAACATTTAAAATGCTTGAAATGATAAAAAAATTAATCCTAATATGCAACGCTTCTTTTAAGAATGCATAATAAATTGTTTCCTTCCTGCTAAGAATCATCATTTCAAATTGCAAAATCGCACTGCGGTACGCATTGAATTTCTCTTTCAATATCCCTTGAAGGTTTGATGCAAAATAAATCGGCTAAGAATTCTTAATTCAAAGATTAATTCTGAATTTTAACTGATACAAATTTTAAACCACAATGATGTTCAAACTACAATATTTTCAATACAAATGGTAAACCGCTCCATAAAACACTGACAAACCGTATATCCCAACCAATGACTGTATGGAAATACGAGACCCGGACGAGAGGTGAGTGGCGCCGAACGGTAAGCGTATGAACTATACGGGCAGTAAGCGGCACAGGATTTTCTATCGGAAAAGTAGGAAGACGCAGGGGGCATCCTCATTCCGGAAAGTGCAATGGCTTCTCGCGACCGTTGCTCGTGATAAGGACGTCCTGACAGATCGCGTTTGTTGTCTGAAGAGTTTGCTCGGAAATCCTGCACGTGGGGTGCGGATTGCATTCTTCTCCTTCGTCTTAATCTGCTTCCTCTCTCTCTCTCTCGTCACATGGAACAGCACTTTCACTTCGCCGCGAGATGGAGCTTTCACGGGCGCCAGGTGGCGTGGCAGACGCCGACGATCAGGAAGCGAACTTGATAGGGGCAGGCACGGGGCTAGTGTAGGTGATGGGATACTCCTCCTTACACCGTGGTCTAGGTGTGGTGGTGGTACCTGGGGGTGTTGGTGTAGCATGTACGCTATTGAGGTAGAGTGATAGGGCGTTTGCGATGGTGGCCAATGCTTGAAGCTGTAACGTGAGCGTGGCCGGTCCGCCATCTTTGTTCCCCCGATTCACCTCAGCGCTAACTGGCTGACGCACTAATTTTGCGCTTTCATAATGTTTTCAATTGACAACTAGGTTGTAATCATATGCACTTCTTCCTGAAAATGCGTTATATATATATATATATATATATATATACTCAATCATACGAAAAATGACGCTCAAAGGCGCGAATAAATTCATACATTCATAGGAAAATGGAAATGGATAGGTACACATAAAAGGACGAACACAGGGTTTGGTGGGGAAGATGAAAATGAGTCAAATCCAGAAAGAAAAAATTTCACCCCGGCTAAGGTGAAATTTTTTCTGTCTGGATTTGACTCATTTTCATCTTCCCCACCAAACCCTGTGTTCGTCCTTTTATGTGTACCTATCCATTTCCATTTTCCTATGAATGTATGAATATATATATATATTTATTTATTTATTTATTTTAATTAATAATAATCCGTATTACCAGCAAAAAAACTATTGTAAAATCGAGTACAATCAATAGTTCCATAAAGCTAACTAATATATGTTTCAAGAGTTGCTTAACTTGAATTTCCAAGAGGAGGTTGATATTCGATATTCGCTTAATATCCGCTAATGCGTCCACTCTTCCGTACTATTTAAAGGCAAGCAAGAAAAGAACAGGGGCAAGCAATATGGTGGATTTTTCGGTTGGATTTTTCAGGTTACATTTTTATTACGTAATGCCATCTCTAACTCAATGATCTACAGTCTTATCTATTACCTATGAAGATTTTTTTGAAAAAAATATTACTCCTACCTACTTAAGTGGGGATTAGTTGCAGATCATCCCTTTTCACAGATATGAAAAAAACCTATTAAGTACTACAATTGAAAACAGTCCATCCTTAAGATAACGCAAGATATGTTTTTTCAGTTACCAAGTTTTGCTATATTGTTAAAAGATGTTTTGCTGGGAAGTCAATCAGAATGCATTCAAAGACATGTATATTCAATAAAAACCTTGTGTTTTTTCATGAGCGCATAATGGTTCAGTTACTACATTTGACAAAAATGCAAAGCTATAATTTACAGAACTTACGAGCATATAGCAGGTCAAGAGCACGACAATACTGAGGAAGTAGCATGAAGTCAGTACCCACCTTGATTTTTGACAAAAATTCATCTCCTTTTTTTTTGGAATGTCTATTCAACTGTCACTGTGATCCGAATGAATTGGTAGCTGCGAAAAAATAATGAAATTAGTGAATATCATGTAGTTGTGTGAATAACCCCAAGATATAATGAAATAAACTGAATGAGCATGAACATAAGAATAAAAGGATTGCATCTCTGTCTCTATAATCTTTTTTATTTATGCTGGTCTTCAACTACATTCACACTACCTGTGAGCTACCGCAGAGGCGTGTGGCAGGGCTTGTTAGGACACCAGTAGGGAAAAGGAAGGGGGAGAGGACAGAGTTAAATTGCATGTTTTGGATGTGTCTTATGATAGTGTCGCGCTGTTGTTGTTATAATAACTATTGGTGCGTGGGAAGAAGTTTTTATTTTATATTTTTATTTTGAAGAAAAAGATACACATGCAGAAATATTTACGATTTAGAATGCACTTTTAACAAACACAAAATGAGACTTACACAAATAAACAAAAAAAATAGAACAAGAAACTACAAAAAGAATATGGAATAGAGGTGCTGGTTATTTTGATTATATAATGAATATTTCCGGAAAGATGTGTTGTAGCCAAGTTGGAGACATTTTTACGTGATACGGAAATAGGATCTATATCAGTAGGCAGTGAATTTTTTTTAGGAAGGAGAGGCAGAAGAAGAGAAAACGTTAAATGATGATAATCTGGGAGTGAGCGCGTGGAGTAATGAGTTAGTTTGGGTAGGACGCGAAGGCACTCTGTTATTCATGAAGTAGTAGTATTTTTATATAGAAGTTATTTAGAAATAAAATAAGATCGGGACTGTCAATGTTTTCAAAAGAATGAAGGGTGTTGTAGATGACTTTGAAATCGGATTTGAGTACATGACGGGTGAAACTATCAGTTCGGCAGTGTAGCTCTCTTATTATGTCGCTTCTGTCAGTCATAGAGATGAAGTGCGATTTGAAAACATTTCCCTCCGTGAACTGAAACTCACCTGATCTGATTTTTTCAGTTAATCTAAGGCTAGCGTGCAGCCTGCGAGTGTCTAACCTAGTACCTCCATCTTCTAAGTGTCACTTCCTTTTCGCTCGTAGCAGTTTTTAACGAAGCGGGCGGATATCTGCTGCATTTTGTTTATTTCGCGGCAAGGGATGCATTGATGAATGAGTACACACACGCAGTTACTGCCTACTGACAATACGAGCGGAAGACTCTCCTATTCAAATATTGTAATTTCAGCAATATAGCATTTAAGGAAACCTAAAGGAAAATATCTGTCTCAGTCTTTCTTGAACAGCCCTCGTGTGGTCGCGCCTGTCCCGGCAGTTGGTACTTTGAATTACGTAATAGAGTACACCGATCAAACAAAATGTATCAGTCATATTCTTATTCTAATACATGTGTTTTAATATTTGCGTTGTTGATTTCCACTTTTTTTCCGGCAAAAGGAATGAATCGTCACTTTTATTCCGTGTTCTCTGGTTTTGGAAATATTGGACAGATTTTTTATACATTCACTGAATATGCATTTCCTTAATTCTGTTGCTTGACTATTGACTGAATTTAAATTCGAATATATTAAAATAAAACTGATTTAAGTTAAACTCGATTTATGTTTTTGCAGAGTATCACGAATTATGAAATATGAATCCGGATACCCATTATTTGGATCGCAGAGATAAGGAGGTTCGTAATGAGGTCTAACTTTTATTTAAATGTAAGTAACAATTGTATCAGTGTATCATGTAATGCCAGAAGTATAAGGGTAGGAAGAGGATTAACTACCCTCCTCCTTTTTCTTTCTCAAACTCATTTTTGGCCAATCCTACCGTTACCATCACCCCATCCTGATAATTTTCCTTATCAGTAAGTGACAAACTCTTCCGCAAAAGTTTAAAAACTCGCACACTGTCGATAGATGATATTTTTGGGGGTCATTTTACTGGGTTTATGCATTTTTATTTCATTCTTTATCGTTCAGGTTTCCAGGCGTAAATCATTCTTCTTTTAGGACCTCCAACGGAAAGTGTAAGCAAGGCTTTCACGATCCTCAATTACCTCGTTCAAGAACCGGTGCGCCAGCAGATGTGCTTGAATGTTAATCGGACACAGACCCAAAAGGAAAAAAATGTAAAAGAAGGGCATTTAAACAGGACCGGAACGTTGTTCATGAAACTTGAATTTCAACCTACTGGTGATTTTGAAAAATCGTGTTTATCTTCTTTCTCCCGAGTTGAAGTGAAATGGAATTGAGTTTTTCCTTTCGATAAGAGAGCAGTTGACAGTTAAGTTCAAATTAAAGATCAATTCAACTTTTCAAGGAAAGCAGTAGGAATTTTGACTCCTATGCAAGCATTTCGGTCATCCAGGTGACCATCAACAAGGAGAGTTAAAATCTCGTTAACATGTGCACCTGGTCCAAGATTCAAAGTCCGAGTGTGCATTTGGCTTTTGCACTTTGAACCTTAGACAACACGCACACGTTTACGAGATTTTAACTCTCCTAGTCGGTGGTCACCTGGATGACCTAAATGCTGGGATAGAAGTCAAAATTCTTATTGCTTTCATTGAAAATATGGATAAATTTTTAATATGGCTTTTGAGCGTTTACCTTGTTCTTGAATTATTTTTATTAGGCTAATCTACCGGTTAAGGTAGGTTTAAATGAAGAATAGTAAAATTACTCTAGATTTAATTACAGGCGTAGGCCACTATCCTCTTACGCGATTTCTTTCTTTATCTCAGCATGCGTTTCTATCATTGCGTCATGCGTCTCCCCCTGCCACACACCCCAGAGGTGGCTTGCAGGGTATTTTGTAGATGTAGATACCTCTCTTCATCCCGTCCATAAAGATTATTCTCTTCCTTCCCCTTCTCTGCGTACGCAACATCATCCCCTCTATCACGGCATCCCTTTACTCCTCATTACCTCATCCAATCTATTCTGCCTCCTCCTAATCGACTCTAGAAACTTCCTCTCCTCACCCACTTTACAAACCAATTCCTCTTCCGTCTACCTTTCCGCCCGTTGCACATTCTCTATTTTCATTCTCACCTACATCTCAAACGTATGCATCCTGTCCTCTTCCTTTTTTCTCAGAGTCCAGGTTTTTGCACTGAATATTGCTACACTCCATTTAAGACTCTCCATCCTTTCCTTTTCATTTATACACAATGTCTTCATCATTGGATCCCTCCTGTGGCTGAATACCTCCTTTGCTAGCGCATTTCTCCTTCTAATGACCATGCTATTATCCCTGTCATCCTACTACTTACATACCAAGTATTTAAGTTCTTTGTTTTGCTCAGTTTGTACTACCTCTCTTCTATGACCAGCCTCGCTCTCTTTGTCCTAGAAAATCTCATTGCTTATTCTCTCTTATGATTAATGTTCATTCTTTTATTCCTCAGAAGTGTTCTAAGCTCATCCAAGGATCGCTAATAACATGAACGGTTTTGGTTAAGTGTTCTTTCATTAATTATCTGATATTTACAGATGCATACTCGACCATTAAAAGTCTTTTGGTGATGTAATCATTACAGTACCCATATACATCCAATCTGCTCCAGTGAAAAATGAAATTCCGCGAGTTTAGTCAATGCCCAACCTCCTCATATTTACTTCAGCTTTTCCAGTTTTTAGTTTACACTCTTGTTGAGTGTCAACGGAGTCCTTGAAAGATTAGGTCATACTTTCGTGGCAAGTCAAATGCTGAAAACGAAATTATCAATAAACTCGAAAAGCTGTCAAGTTACGATACGATATTTATCAAATAATAATCGAAGGAGAAATAGTGATATAGGATTATATCGAATACTGTTCGCTAAGCTCACTAAACGAATGAACCGCGATCTGAAGCATATAATTTGCTTATTGAATGTGCCGATAAGGATCGATGAGCAAGGGAGTCAATGTTTCATATTGTCCGCCAAAAGCGCCGTGGGATCAAAACATTTGTGAGACACTCCGATCTATGGGCAATTACTCGACCGGTATAAGTATCAATGCATCCAGATAACATCTGTAAACGTGTTACATAGAGACGTATTTAAGATTTCGCTATGCCTCCAGCTCTTTCAAGTACCAAATTGCTCGCCGGTGTAATAGCTGAAAAGAGAAAGTTTTCATCCGGTGCAGTGCAATACAGTACGAGCAGATTGCCGCCAGGGGCGCTCATGCATTTTCTCACGTCATCTGTCCTCAATTGAAGCGAGTAGTGTTTCGTTTTCACTTGGAAGGGCAGAGAGAAGGGGGAACGAGATTTAAGCGAAAAAAATATCAGTACCTACCTACCTGGTGGTGACCTAATTGTCGTGTTCACCCAGTATTCATTGTGGACATACACTTGGGGCTTTCGACAAATATTAGTCTTGCACGTTTACTCCACTTAACGTTTGCGATTATCAGAGACTGTGAAGCTTATTAAGGTCATCGAGATTGAATATCATCCCAGAAAAGAGGTGATAAAAGGGATAATTTGTCAGCATTCGTCATCGTTGCGTATGAGTTCGAAAGAGCACCTTAAGGATTCAAGTTCATTTCCTAAGAATGCATTTTATTCCCATAATGATGGGGTCTTAAACGGCGTTTACTGACGTGACTCTCAGATTTATGGACCTTTTCAACATTAGGTATAACAGAAATTGGTGCTGAAAATGGGATAAAATTTGTTCATAGATATTTTCCCGAAGGATGCCTACTTAAAATAGGACTTTTGTACTTTACTTGGGACAGTTATGTCATAAGAAGAGATTATCTACGGAAGAGTATGAAATGGAGCGCTATCCTATAGTGCAAAATGTCATTGAATATCCTATGGGTAAATTTGGGGTCTTCAGTGAACTTTATTCGTTTTGGTTTATGCCTACGTTCGAGCATTTGCAATTACACTGTGGATTTCTTCAAAATCTGGCTTTATAGTGTGTTATTTGCGTTTCCTCTCGAGGTAAATGTTCAAGGAATTATCTGAAGTGAAACTTCTGCCTTGAGAGCGTAGATCGAAGGCATAGTGTTCGAAGACGAAGGTCTCAAATCGAACGGAGGTTATCCACTGCCGGCAGGAACGATTAATTTCTTCCATCTCGAACGGAGAACGATGTCGTTGCAGGTGATCGATGCATTTCTAACCCAAGGAGCCGCATTTGTTGAGAGGTGCGGCATTTAGAATGGTCGAATTCTAATCATTGAGATCGATTCGATCAATAGTTAGGTTCAATTTCATAGAGAGTAGCGTTAGTTTACGAAATGGCTCATTCCCTTCCCAACAATCCGAGTTACGTGCGTGCAATTTCCGACATGATCTGGTATCGCCTTTGTGACGAAACCTTAGCTGCCCTTTTTGCCTTATCTTGCATTAAAATAATTTGTGAAAACACACCTGTTTTATTTATTTAGTGGCCATAAATGTTTGTAAACTTGACCTAGAAACGATTGAATATAGAAATAAATACGTGCTGGAGACTGCATCTCCAACCCCGCAATTAAATTAAGCTGCAAGAGTTGTACTGTCCACTTAAATTTAATGTATAATGATACACAACACGTGTTTTAACGCTAAGTGCGTCATCATTGGGTATACAATCAGGATCATTAGGTATTGGTATCCGTGATGATGACGTCCTAAGCGTTTAAACACGTGATTTGTAATATTGTACATTAAATATAAGTGGACAGTGCAACTCCTGCAGTTTAATTTAATTCCTGAAATGCTTTTCCACCACGTAACGCCAGAAACGGTAGAATTTATCCAACCCTGTAATTTTTGTGCATGGAAAAGAAAAACTCTAACAAGTTTCAAAACAAAACGAACGTTGTCAGGGGTAACTTACAATTAGTGAAATTTCTCCATGATGAAAAAGGAATAAACGTTGCAAATTTCACTTGTAAGTTTTTTATTCACGACCCGGGTTGTCGACATTTTATGTCACATTATTCGACATTTTTGGAATTCCCGACCCGACCCGATTTTCGAAAATTCGATTTCTTTTCCATCAAGTTTCTAAACACTTTTGAAGATAGGCTATCTGAGAACTCTAATTTCAGGTCTTTTGCCCACCTATCAACCGCAAAATAAAGATAAATAAGATAAGTATGTTATTATATGCGCGAAAACTTGCTAAAACTATATTAACCTGACGCATTTCAAGTGTGTAAATGGATTAAGTCATTGATAACCAATAATCACTTTTATGCATTTATTTATTTATTCATTTGTATTATCTTGAATTTAATTTTTTTATTGTTTGTTTATTAATTTTTTAATAATGTTTTGTAGAGTTGATGGTCATAGTGATAGGAAAATAAATAAGGGCATTGTTAGGACAGATGACATCTTGGAAGAAGGTGAATGTGTTCAAATGAAATTGTATTGAACTGGTGAATTATAGATTGAACGTAGAAAAAACAAGGAAAAATGCAAAGGGATATAATCAATTCTAATTTAATCGCTTTGGCACGATAAAACTCACAGTAGAATATTTGTTCTGAAACAAGAATTAATGAGGCTTGTTCTATAGTGAAGTAAGAATAACCTCTCGAGTCAATTCATCATGTAACCATTCTCTCGTGATGTCTTGGATAGCTTAAAGGTAGTCTGAAGCATGTCAAATTTTTGGTATTATATTTGAACCACTCTTACGTAGCATTTATTTGAGGTGGCTGGGAATCTTCCACGGTACAAGGAAGTGTTCTGAATAACAATGTTCAACATCATACTGATTCCGATATCCATGAATGGTCTATACTATGGCCTCAAATTCAAGATTTGCGGTAGCTTCGGGCATTTGCGAAAAACAATCCGAATATTTTACGACGAAGTGCTTATAAGTGGGGAATGTTTTCAGTATGATATACTTTTATTTCGTTAAATTGCTGTCATTCCTTATGTAAAAATGAAAATTTTCTTAAGTTAAAAGTCTATTTATTTGCACCGGGTAAACTAGTACAAAATTATTCAAGTTTACCCGAGGAATTGTTTTGGAGAGCTCAGCTTGTTTGCGCGAATTATTCGCAGAAAAGCGCGTTCGCCAAGCTTATTTTCATTACGTCCTTTATCTAGAGTAAAGGGCAGTTACACTCTTTTTCGTCTGTTTCGTTTCGTTGTTGAGGTCGGATGAGATAACTTATAAATCAGAATTCCTTGCAATTTCTCGGTAGATGACCGTCTAATTTTGCTGCTTATTCTTTATTTTTAATTTTTTACTGCTGAGTTAAGAATAGGTTGAAAAGGGTTGTTGTATGGGCGTTTTTTTATGGGCGTTTTTTGTTGTATGGGCGTTGGGGCGTTTGGGCCCCATAGTTTTAGCGTTACATGGGGCAGAAACGTGGAGTCAGAGAAAGGAGGACGATAATAAGTTGCATGCGTTCGAGATGTGGGTGTGGAGGAGGATGGAATGGTGCGGTGGAGACACATAAGGAGTGCTTGACATGTTTGGTGAGGAGAGGAAACTTCTGGATGAGATCAGGGGGAGGCTGGGTAGGTGGCTGGAAGAGATAATGAAGGGCGATGGGCTGCTTAAGGCCGTGATAGAGGGGAGGATGTTGGGTAAACGGGGAAGTGGAAGAAGGAGAATAGGTTTCACAGACGGGATGAAGAAGTGAAGGACGTCCGCTGAGATGAATAAAGAAATACTAGAGGTAGATGTGGCCCAGCGCGTGTAAAAATCTGGAGGATTTTTTTCTGATTTTCATAAAAACCAATCTTTAACTGGTAGATTACTTTAATGAATGGACCATAGTCTGTCGAGGGTTTCCTGAGAGAAACATCCCCCTCTTCCTCATCTTCGTCCCCCCTCCAACATATTATATTCCTCCTTCTCCCTCCCACCTCCCTCTCTTCAACCGAGGCCGACCACTTTTGCAGCGACCGCGGCGCCGCCGCCGACGATCCGGTGAAAGTCATCCCGCAAATAGCGAGACGCCACCCGCAACCGACTGAAGTCCCCACTGACCCAGTGCACTCTGGCGTAAAAATGCGGAAGTAATTTTTTCGCTGCTCTCCAGCCGAACGTGTTGAGTCGGCAGAAAGTGCAATGGAGCATCGGCAAGAAACTTTTTCTATGCGAATTTCGCTCCCGGGTTGTAAAACTAAAAATATCTCTTCCTCTCTTGTGTTCTGAACTGATGCATCCCAGCATCCCTAGCTCCTTTGTCTCTCGTCGTAAGGACACTGAGATCCTTCAGACGAATGGCAGGTGGTGCTCGGACGACAAAGTGGAAAAGAGGTGTTATATCTCTCGAATGAGGCCGCCTATCGAGTTTGCCGCTAGCGTTTAGGACACAATAACAATAAAATTTTATCACTCTCAAAGAATACGCGGAAGGAAAAGAAAAAAATCGCAATTGAATTGGGATCTTTTGGTAAACTCGAAGAAAAGACCTGCGGTGAGGTTACCATCGTGTAAATTTACCCACGCATTGGGATATGGCAAACAACAATTGACCAACAAATTGATCAGCCACGTGTTGCAAAAGTATCTCTTCGAAATGTGTACAAGTAAATCGCCAATTTTCACACTTTCTAAGGTAGTTCCACCCTAAAATGACTTAAATGTCATTTTATTCATATTTTAGATACTTTAAAAAAAAATTCGAATGATTGACGTGGGTGGAAGTGTTTTTAATGTATCCAAGAGAAGAGACATGCTCCGAGTTTTGTATTAGAAGAGAAACAGTAAAAGAGAATATAACCAAATTAAATATGTATGAAGGAAAAAACTCCGCGGTTTTTCCTACTTATGTACTATGCCCATTTTCCCATCCCATTAATGTTCCATGCCCATTACTATGCCCTATTATCTTTTAGCGTGCTACCCAATCAATTGAATTGGCCTACTTGCTCCAGCTGTAGTCAATAAATGAGTAAATAAATAAAAAGCTAAAAAAATCAATGTTGAAATAAAATACATATTCTAAAATTCTACCGGAATCCCGGAAAACTTGAAGAGTAACCCAACTGGCGAACTGCAGGATAGTATTTAGTTATAGATCATTTTGCGCATCATTGTTCCGAATACCTGGAAATATTCATTCATACCGACCCTATTCAATATATTTTCTACTTGAGTCGTCAGCTCGTTCTCTTTAGGATGAGAGAAGCTCGTCTCCTCCAGACACCTGTGACGTCAGAGTCGACCGTTAAAGCTATTTTATCCAGCCCGGAAATTTATGTCTGGAAGATCTTTATATATTGATTGGCGAGAGACTTTCAATCGTGCTTTTTTTGGCGAGTTAAACGATTTTAAGTCTGATTTATGCCTCACATATATAATGTCGTGAAAGGCTATATTTAAGGAGGCACATCAGGAAGTGGTAGGGCCGAGTTTTGTATATTAGCAAGCCCTTATTCCTACGCTGCAGAAGGAAAACTGTGCGCCTGGATTAAAGTTGATTAGGGAAATTTCAGCATAGGAATCGAAGTGTGAGGATGCTGCGTGAAAGTTAACGACACCTTCCCCTAAATATTTTACCCACAGCATTCTTGCTTCTGTCAAATCGGCGGGTTTTGCATACTCTAGTTTTCTTGAATGCTAAAGGAAATTCCTTTCATGTTGGCTATGAAGATTTATCCCCAATAATATATTCACAAGCCAATTAGGCTCACTATTGATTTATGTGTAATAAAGTCTCTTAAAATACATGACGTCGCTGTCTTAGCTTTCTCTATATCACCACTCGAAGGATTAGTTTTATGCCTTGTAAATTGTTAATATCACTTGGCCAGGTTGTAATTACTTCTTACAGTCGGCTTATTAATTTAAGAGAAGGTAAATTTGTAAAACAATAAGGTGTTGAAGTCTTTCGAATTGGCACCGTGGTTATAAGAGTTCCGTCAAGTTACCACCAACATTTCCTGAATGTTGTCAGTCGCAAGAATGAACACAGTTTAGCGTTTGTGTTGGTAAAAAATTATATATGTTTGATTTGTAATATACATTCCAACACAATGTTGGAAAGAAAAAAGAGTCTTTATTTTCTCTCTGCAAATCTGGGAATCGAACAAATAAAGAGAAAGCTTCTGTTTTTCCGAACGAACTGTTAAACTTCGTTTTTTTCGTGTAGGTAAATGCTTCATTGTCCAGCAATCATGTTCTAAAAAACCGTTTAGTCAAGTATCTGCGAGTTGATTCTGCGAGTCTTTTAGTAAAATGCTGTTTTTACCAGACCTCATCAGAAGTGATTGAATCGGCGGCAATTGGTATCAGCGTGCAAACAGGTGTCCTCAGCTATTTGCTGTATCCGCTACTTAACTTTCTTACGACCTTACACATTTTTTAACTAATTAAGGATATTCTCTGAGGCTAGTGCATCATGAATAATTTCATGCTCGTATTGAAAAGCTCTAGGCTAGACATCCCCGAGATTGCTGCTTCCTTTAAGTAATTTATCAATCATCATTTCTCATAATGAATGCAACAACGAAATGAATTTTCGTTGTTGCATTGCGTTATTAAGTTCAACGATACGGCGGCAGTTCTTCCTTGTTCAATGATGCGGGAAAGCTGTTATTACCGACAGCTAATTTAATGCACTTTTCCTTTAACTGTGTAGATTTACGATGGAACGTAATATATGTTCGTGCTTTAGTTTTTAATTGAGAATGAAACAATCCTCATGTTGTGATCATTAAAATGTGAGACTCGTTCTAATATTACATTTAATAGTGTTCGCAACTTTTGAGAAATCACCATCCAAGTATATTCGTTAGCAATTCATTCTTAAAATGTATAATGGTGTATTTTTAATGATTAGAAAATCATTGCAGGAAATACGGAATGAAGATCAACCGTAAGAAAACTAAATTGATATTTATTTATAAGACAGCAAGGCTAACCACAGTAACAGGAGGGTACAACCTAGAATAGGTAGAACATTACCTTGGTAATTAGCGAAACAATTACCTGGGTAGTAAGCTGGAGGAAAATGGGCTTAATGTTGCGCGTTCCACATTTAGGAGGTGCAACAGTGCCAATAGCAGTAAAATATTAAAACTAAGCTTATGCAGATTAAAAACTGCACATAGAGGACTATTTCAAAAAGTTAATATTATTTTGTGTTATTCTGAGGAGTTCTTAAAGTTATATTATTGCTAAAATTTTGCGTGGAGATGGAAATTGTTCCCAACTTGGCTTAGAGGTGACCACACAGAGAGTAAATCTGGCAACTCCATAAGGCCCCTATTGTCTACTAAAAATTGAACGCTCTATACCAAAGTTATTAGGAGAAGAATAGTGTGAGCAATGGAGGTGTGAGCAAAGCAAACGGCAGTATTTACCCTTGTCTGCAGTATTTGTTTGGCTCTTCGATGCATATACGTATCTGAAAACATCCAGTAATGCCAAAATATGGATGGATAGCAGGTGTAGGTAGCAGAATGTACGAGAGGAATTCAATTCCACCGCTATATAAGCATTTATTTTCAAATTTATATCCAACATAAGAATTTATATATATATCTTATGTAAATGTATCAGTGTATTGTTTACGTAAAGTTTGTAAATATTGAATCACGTTTGCTAGGACCTATCCTTCCGACAGAATGAATAAATTCTTCACGGGTTTCCTACACTCCTGACTCGGTTGGAAACCCATGAAGAATTTACTCATACGATTCGCCGGGAAAACACCAGATCCTCCATCCGACAGTATGTTATCGCGTGGCCAATGTTACGGATAAGTTTTCGAGAAATTTTACGGCATGATAAGCATTTTCGGGACATTTATAAACAGCAAAATGAGAGTTTTTCGGCGTTTAACGGTGTCGGTTGGATATCTTTAATTGTCGGTAGATGGAAAAGCCGGGCGTCACGTCACATCCGATGAAATTCAGGTCACATCACTGCGAGCGGAGAGAAAAACGTAAACAACAACAAAATTTCCGGAGAAGGACTTATTGTTACTTATGTAAATATATTTTTTTATGTATGTTAATGTACATTTTTTCCAGAGATGGTTTTTGGTTGTTAGAGAATAATTAAATGTCAGAGTTGTGACTGTTTTTTGTATTGTTCAATGAGAAATAAAATTAATATCATGCTTGATGTGCTTAAAATATGCGAGTGTATGTTCATTGTAAATTACAAAAATTATCAAATCCGCGAATGTTTGTGGAACTCGAAGAGTGCGATATATCGCTCTTTGCATTTTTTTTTTACTTCCGTCACTCATATTTTAGGGGGGAAATACTGCAAGTAATGCATAAAAAGAACATTGCCGTGCAAGCAGCGATGCGCATCGAGACATATCAATTCTATTCCCTTCAATAGAAGTCAACTTTCATGTGTGTAGAATCCTCGGCCAATCAAATGCTTATTCTTTCTTGATTGGCTTTTCATCCGACGTGAATAATAATTCACCATGCTCATTGTTCCTCGTCCTTCCTCTTCGCAATAAGCTTCCATTTTTATGATCACCAGCCATCGGAAAGCACGAATTAGCACACGTCACTCCATCAAATAAAATCTTGTACATCACCTTGAAACATTCCACGAAAGTGGGTGATAATTCAAACGCAGTGTGATTGAAGTGAGAGTTTACAACGTCAAAATGAAAGGAGTAATGTTTTTACGTTTATTTTCCACACGAAGAGTTCATAACTACACGAATTCCCTCTGCAATAATTTTCCTCAATGTCGTGAACTCCCGTGTATGACATGAGCCCATCTACTGCATAAATCTACTAACTGCACTCTTGATTACGCCTTGTTTTGGTATCCTTGCCCCGCAAATGGTGAAGCCCTTTTCATTCGATACATGATCCAACATTAGACCTACTCTGATTGAAATTGCCCTGTAAGAATTCTCTAGAACAAAGGGAAAACAAGAGAAAAAAATTGAATCAAACTTAGGAAACATTTTTTAAGGAAATTCCCTTCAACTCGAGGGAATGTTTTTCCTAGAACTTTTTTCTTTATAAATGAAAGACTTCGATTAGTATTTTCCGCAGAATTAAACGCTACTTTAGTGAAAACTTTCAGGCATAGGGAAAATTACACCAGTAATTGGATAGAATCCAGTGTGCAGTACATAGATTTAAAGACTAAAGGAAAATATATATATTAATAAAAAACAAAAACAATATTTTGCATAGTTTCATTTATACAAACATAGAGTTATCATAATTAGTTGTAATGAGACTTACAAAATATTTCTCAATAAAAAAGATGTGCAACCATTATAAAATATCACCTCTCACAGTCAGCTAAATTTGGTGTAAAACAAATATATTCTAACCCACGGCAACTCACTTTCAAAGCATTTCCCAGGGTAATGCATGCAAGGAAATTTATTCCCTAGAGTTATATTTTCTAGGAAAAACGAGGGTTCAATTTTCTAGAGAATTTTCCTTCAGGGTAGTCTCACGTAGTATGCTATCCGTATTGAGGACAAAATCCAGTATGATCGGAGCCGTCCTAGAACGTCTCATACGATCATTTGACTTGTACTGACGAGGAAGTGGTATTTTATATCGTGTAGTCACGTATCTCTACTATAATTATAAATTAACCAATCTATAGTTTCAGGTGACGAAAACAACTTTCGAGACCATTTTTGTTTGTTGTTGAGTCACGATCAGAAAAATTACTTATAGGTATACTTGGCGCTGATTTCAAAAAGTGAAGATCGCACAGCGATTTCAAAAGCCAACGTGATTGGTCGACGACTACTCGGTCCTACTGAGAGCGAATACAAGAATCGATTATGGAATCATGTAGCTCAGCGAGTATGATAGCGATTATGGTTGTTGGCCAGCATGCTGGTTCAGTTTCTTGAAAGCTATCATGCCTCCGAGTATCCTTAAAATCTGAAACGGCCTTAAAGAGGAGAGGCCTTCAGGAATCCTGCTTTCTTCTTCTTACTTCACAGTCATTACCTAAGAGTAACCCAAGGCATATTTTATGATGGCCTTGGTAAATCTATTTCCTCACACGGACATGAGTGTATGATATTTATGAGTGATAAATGACTCTGCATCTGCAAATATTTCGCGCTGTTTAAAATTATATACTCCAACTCACGCTGAAAATCGTCTGATTTGGATTCTTCAAGTAATATAGGTAAGCCTAGTGTTTAGCCTCCAGCGCCGTCTCGCCTTTTTTTAATAATTACTAATGTTTCGTGGAAAGAAAGAATTTTTGCGCCAATCAGTTCGGCAGAGTTTCACTTATTTTGTCACTTCCTGCAGTTTTAGAGATGTCGCGCGGGGTGAAAATAAAATCCTCCGTGTCGCACTGAAACTCGCCTCATCAGAATTTTTCAAGTAATGTTAAGGCCGTTTCACATGATCCTAATTTCAGTACCAAAAGTCGAACTCAAATCAGCGTGCTTTAAATCGTCCCATGTAAAGGGAATGATCGCATCCGATTATGGAATCGAATTCGATTATCAGTACTGAAAAGAGAAATAAGTACGATACTTATTTTCCATCCAATTCTTGCATTCAACAACCAATCACAGGCAAGCTGGCGAGTCAATTGTTTCGAGGGAACACTGGTGGCGGCGCTGGAATCTGCCAAAATAACAAGGTCAGAATAATCTCTCGAGAACGTTCTCAGAATTGCTGAAAACTGTAAAATCATTTCACGATTCCATGACTTCGCTTGAACGTGCCGAAACCATATGGTGCAGTTTATTTACATTGCGTAGTTCACCGAAAGCCCTAACAACGCCACTGCGCACTGAAATCTGAATCGTGTTAGCTCAGGCTCCGAGACATCGAATTCGAATTAAGTCCCGAATTTGGTTCCGATTTTTTGGCGCTGATATCAGTGCTGACCTAAGCATCGTGTAATACGGCTTTTAGTCTAGTGTTTAGCCTCCGAGTCTCTATCAGTTCACAATCTTTCTCTTTCCATGAAATGAGCTACACTTTCTGTTGCCTCGCAGCTGTTTTCGACGAAGCGTGCGGATTTCCTAGGCATTTTTTTATTCCGCGAGTCAAATATTTCTGTACAGGGTCCCGAATACTCATAACAGATTCAATATGTGACCAAGCCAGAGCGAAAGAGATTTTCTCTTTCTATTTTTCATCCGAGGACCATCCGACTACTTGCTTGTCAAATCCTACTTTCTTTAATGCCATCCTTCATCAATTACCTACGACTTTCTCTTTTGTTATTATATCGTCGTCACAAATACGTAAAACTATGATGGATGTTATGTGAAGGTAAGTAAGTACTGAATTTTATTCTGAAAAATTACTTAACTTGCTTCGGTGTGTAATAGCTTCGCATTTGATAGCATGTAGGTAAATTTATAATGTCATCAACTTCCATTAGGTGACTGACTAGTTCATGTGGCGAAATCAATCTTTCCCCTCGCGTCATATACCCACTTCCAAACAGCACCTCACATGTTAATGATGTTAAATGTACTTAACATTCATTCAGTTGGTGTTCTACCCATTGTTTCGTTTTTTTGGACTGCCCATGTCGTCATTAAATCAATCTCCGAGTTATGCTGTTACTTCCCTGGCCAAATAATCGATATATTTTGTATTAAATAGTATCTTAAGCTCCGAGTATCTTTTGTCCCTTGTGTGGCTTTTGAAGTTTTGAATGAATGTGTGAATCTGATCCGATTTTCTTAGAATATAGTTATTAATTTTGTTTCTATTCTTATTTTCAGGTAAGTCGATGTTCACTGCCTTAGCTACTGTGGTTCCTTCCGTTATTTGCTGTACTTCAACACGGAATTTCCAGGGGTGAAATCTGGTGAGAGCAATGACATTTAATCACATATAACATGATGTTTAATGTGGCCAAGTGAATGTGATAAAGAACAGTTTGCTTGGTTTAGTCGTGTGTGGGAGTGAAGCTTCTTTGGTTCCGCTTCACGCTTTAGCTCCTCAATTACCTCCTTTAGTAGACCATCAAATCTGTAAATTCTCGGGCTCACTATGTTGAATATTTAAAGAAGGTTTGTTTTAGGAGTGGCATTTCCTAAAAAAATAAACTCAGATTAAATGCAAGAAAGAGAATAGGCTTTATGAGCGGGATAAAGAGAGGTAGGACGTTCGCTGAGATGAATGAAGAAATCGTGTCATGGTCTGCTCCATATCTATGGGATTTTTCCTCTCTTCCATTATATCTGATCATGACCGGTAGTTTACCTCTATAATAATGCAATAACAGACGGCGTCCAGTCCGCTCAATTGCTTCATCAGTTCTTTCAAGCCATTACGTTAATTTCGAGGCTATGAAGAACGTTAGGAAAATACTTGGAAGGAAAAGAAATAGCCGAATACGCAACAGCAATGTAAGAGAGGAATGCAAAATAATACCAATATATACAGTGTCTAAAGAGCGAAGAAAGATGTGGAATAACCTCATGAACAGAAGAGAAGTCAACAGGATAATGAAGATCTCGAGAGATCAGTGCCTAGAAGGAAAAAGAGATGCTGAACGACCCAGGAAGAGATGGAAAATATGTATGTAAGAATAATGGATAATTAACGAACAGGCTAAATTCTACAGGAAGAAGAATAAGGCCTTAATTTCACTTAAATATATGTAGTTTGAACGAGATTTTTCCCTAGTCATATAAGAGACCATATTCAAATTATGTTTTTGAATTTAATCTGCTGAAAGAAGCATTAAGTAAATATTGTAAAATCAATGACGCAAAAATTTTGTTTTAAATTACTTAAATTCTCAGTTATCAACTAAATATTCATGAATAAGATTTTATCTTGACTAATTTTTTCACGTCGTATGCTGCGAACGCTTTTTCGCGATTGTGTAAAAATAACCACGGTGAGTAATCGATTTATTTTTAAAATGAGTGGAAAAAGCATGCTAACTACGCACTTTTAATTTTCTGTCGATATCTATGCGTTAGAAATCCATATTTTTTAAAAAATAATAGTCTCCTTGAAGGGCACACCCGTACCACTTCCCATCCAAAATGGCTGATATATTTTGGCAAATATCTATTAAAGTAATATGGTAAGTGCCTGATATTTTGTCATCCTTGGAAATGTAAGATATTATCTTTATAATGAGGCTAAATTCATCGAATTGTACGTGAAGTGACATCTCGCTCAGACTATCTTCAGTGCTTGAGTTAATTCTGCGTTAATTTTCTTGTCTTTCTACGGAAAAGGTAGTTTCCCGTTCTATTCTCACCTCTTTGCAATTCTTCCTTCCACCCCCTCCTATCCTCCTCCCATCCCCCCACCCTTCTCCCATACCCCCACCCTCCTCCCATCCCCCCACCCTCCTCTCATACCCCCCCTCAAAAACCCCCCACCCCCGCCCACCCACACTGTCATCCTCCACCCCCATAACCGCATAACCACTTTCTCACTTTCACCGCTCAAAGAGTTCCCTTTCCGGCGAAAGTGGCGAGGAAGCGGTCAACTTTTGCAGTCGGGCGACCGTGGAGTGCCGTGACAAGGGCGAGGAGCCTTCGCGCACGTTCCCTCGATTGCCCGAAATCGCTTGTTTGAACGCTGTTGGAGCGATTTTTGTTCGTGTAGAGATTTGTGTGAAACCTTGACGTGCGTGTTTTCATTTGTGATATCTATAGGTTAAAGTAAAAAAAAAACTGCATCATACCGTTTGGTTTTTCGGCAATTCAATGCTGTTTTCACACGTAGCCTTACGGTACATGACATATATTTCGTAATAGTTTGATTATATATGTAAACGGAAGAATTGAAATGACTTAGTTTAATTCCACCAATTATTTATTATCGCGATCCGGGTTTCAACACTTGGTGTCATCTTGTGTTGAAAGTGTTGAAACAAAGTGTTGAAACCCGGGTAGTGATAATAAATAATTATTGGAGTTAACTAAGTTATTTTAATTCTTCCTAAATGGATAACTTCCACAAAATCGAGCCTACAACCGTTACGTTACATGACATATATTTCGTAATAATTTGATTATACATGTAAACGGAAGAATTTAAATGACTTAGTTTAATTCCACCAATTATTTATTATCGCGATCCGGGTTTCAACACTTGGTGTCATCTTGTGTTGAAAGTGTTGAAACAAAGTGTTGAAACCCGGGTAGTGATAATAAATAATTATTGGAGTTAACTAAGTTATTTTAATTCTTCCTAAATTTGAAAACTTCCACAAAATCGAGCCTACAACCGTTACGTTACATGACATATATTTCGTAATAATTTGATTATATATGTAAACGGAAGAATTTAAATGACTTAGTTTAATTCAACCAATTATTTATTATCGCGACCCGGGTTTCAACACTTGGTGTCATCTTGTGTTGAAAGTGTTGAAACAAAGCGTTGAAACCCGGGTAGTGATAATAAATAATTATTGGAGTTAACTAAGTTATTTTAATTCTTCCTAAATTTTAAAACTTCCACAAAATCGAGCCTACAACTGTTTCCTTTATATATGTGAAGTTTTTATTATAAACGCGAAAAAATACGTATAATATCATTATAATAGTTGTTAATAAATATCAAGGTGCTACTTATTCTCAGGATTCACACCGGGTTAGGTTATAGACAACCAATTACCTAAAAATCCCGAGAACACCTAACATTTGTTATCCACCGAGAAAACAACAGAACTTAAAAATCAAGGTGTTACGGTGAGTCCAATAATCGAAAATGACATACTTCAATAAAATTTCGTCAAAATTTTGAATACCGCGCCGAAAACTCAAGACATAATATACTTTAAAAAAGGAAAAAAAATGTAGAACATAATTTTTGTATAATTTCCATTAATGCCTGTACGGTGAGTTCCAACGCATTAACATATGCACTTAAGTGAAACGTTGTGCAAGAATTGTTTTTTTACTTGCTTAAAACAATATTTAAACGTGCACGCAGTGATCCGCGATTTCCGCTCCAGCCACCTTAAAGAATAGGCTTTGCAGGAAGAACGTTCATCGCATTTTTCTCACTCATTAGAGGTCACAATAACGCGAGCGCACACGCTATAAAGACCCCAGCATTCCCTATTCGCCTCCAACCAGTGCCCCACCCCCTATCAGGCTAGAATATTCGCAGGGAAATCTAGAAGACTTATGAATCTTCCGTTTGAGAGCAGGGCTTTATTTCGCAGTCTCTTTCTCACAGAGATGGGAATGGAACCATTGGAAGGCAGGAACTGAAGAGAATAGAGGCTTTAGAAGCTTGGTGCTGAAGTTGGATGCTGAATTTAAATTGGACGCATAAGATCGGAAACTAGTAAGAATGCAAAAGTTAAGAAGAGAAAAACATACGAGAAAAAGGTCGTGAGGAAAAGGCCACACTTAGAGAAGTGAAGAATTTGTAAGGAATGTAAGGGAAAATAGGAAGGATAGTCCCACGACGAAGACCGAGGGACAAGGCCAGCTAAAATGTGATCCCAAACGCAGAAGAACTAGTAGAGCATAAGGGCTTAGCGGGGAACTGGGTAGAATGGAGGGCTGCAATCAACCAAACTTAGGATTGAGTGATGGAGACGTACATAGATTGCCTAAGCAACGTTCTATTCTTGTGTTCAATTGAAGTCACAAAGGCGTTTATTTTGGCGTTGTTATTTGTAGAGTTTTGTTCTAGGCTCAACTTAAATAGATACAACACAATTTTGTTGTTTTCCTATGCAAATATTTTAGTATTCTTATTTACAATGACAAACCTGTTTCAGGAACTACATCTACGTAATACCCTGCAAGCAACCTCAAGAGTGTTTGGCAGGGGGTTAGTTATCACCGACATGTACTTTACTGTACCTCAATAAACATAAGGAGCCTACCACTATTGATGCATTAGCACATAACCTGCTAATACTTGTCTGGAGGTGATATTTCACCAACATTCATTGCCTTAGAGGCATGCCACCAATGTGATAGAAACTATTTCTATGAATCTATTTTGCAGCAACAGAAATGGCTGAGATACAAGAGTTATACCGGAAGCATGCACGACGTGCTGTTTGTACTAGGTAGCTGATTAGGTGGTAGCCAATCAACTAATTAGGTACTCTACCTATCGACAAACCTAGCTAAAAGTCTCATTAGCAGCTGTTATGTTCTCTTATCATTCACGGGAAAAATGTCATTTTAAACATGTCCGTTGTGCAGTCTATTTCCATAATTTTATTCTCGTTATCTAATCTACCGTAGTGTGTAGTACTATTTCCTCTTCAGGGCCTGAGTAAAACAAGGCCACGTTTTGGAACCCAACGAATTTGTAAGGAGTATTATACTAGAGAGAGCCCCTTGAGGTAGACTGACAAACCCATAGGCCAGCTAAAACGGGATATGAAACAAAATATTATATGGAACTATAACCCTTTCAGGGCCGGAGCCGACGATATTGTGTGTAATTATCGTTTATTGATCGCGTGCAGAAGTTCTGACGCCTTTTATACTTTCGGCCAATAGCAAGAACGGTTCGAGACGCCGCCTCGGAAGAAAGGAATCGGAGGCATTTTGTTATCCCTTCAATTTACACTTGACCTTACGTGGCCCAACTCCCAACCTTTATCTACCGCGGCCGTGGCCAGCGCACGCGAAGTTCTCCGGCCGTTTCCTTTCCCTTTCTCCGTCCCGTCAGTGGGTCACCGGGCGCCCAGTCGACTCTCATCCCACTTTAAATTCTCTCTCTCCCCCTCTTCAACGCCACAACCGCCATTCTTTCGCCAGAAGACCGACACGTAGGTAGTTAGGATTGGGCTCAGTGGCGAAGACTCCCGTCAGAACAGGTCTCTCAGGTCGTCAGAACAGGTCTCCCCTTTGTTTGCCTAAATTCTTAAAGCTCACCGCCTCCTTGTGTTATCTTCATTCATTGATCGGTCACTCCTAAGGTTGGTTGACTTCAGGCATGTAGCCAGGGTGGGGGGGGGGGGATTTAGGAACTTCAGCCGAAATTTTTTCCCCGTGCGGCGACTGCCTTTCGCCAAGGGGCACTCATGCTCCGAGCTAGACTCAGCCCCCCCGAAGCAAAAATTCTGGCTACGTGCGTGGTTGACTTCAGCCCTAAATCCTTCCCTATCTAATGCTAGTTCCCTTACTCCCTGGTAGTTCTTCTTACGCACCTACTGTCCACTTTATTTGGTCTATATATTCATCCCTTGGCCTTCCTCTTGGGACTTTATTGGATAATTTTCCTTCAATTATATTACTAACAAACACATTGTTCCTCAGGGTGTGCTCAATCCATCTGGCTGTTCTTTTCATTTTAGTGTTCCATATGCTTCTTTCCTCTTCTACTCTTCTGTAAACTTCTTCATTTCTTATTTTATCTGTCCATTTGATCTTCAGCATCCTCCTCCAGCACCAGGTTTCGAAAGCTTTTAATCTTATATGGTCTGCTTTTCCCATGGCCCATGTTTCCGATCCATGGAGTGACATGATCCACACGAATATTTTCATACACAGTCTCCTCGTTCGTAGCCCAGTCTTCTATGAACACAGTATTTGCCTTTTCATAATAAATGATTTATTATCTTGGGCTACTCTGCTCTAGATGTCCATTGTACTTCTTCCTTCCTTTAATGGCATGTATTTCTGAGGTAGGAGAAGAAATCTGGAGGAATTTTTTAAAGTTAAAGTCGGTCCTACATTGTTTTTAAATGTTCATTTAATTGAAAGCGTCTTTTCTGAATTCCTTCTGTGATTATTTTTTATATCTTCTTCATTTTACGTATGTTTAAATTAGCCATTCATTCTAATCTTGATATTCTGTAGCTTCTTCTCAGAAAATGCATCTCTAAGACCCTGACTATACCTTTGGGTCGATTCCCAAGATTCTGCCCCATAAAGAAGTTAGACTCTTAGGAAAATACATTTAGGAAAAAAGAAGGAATACAAATAGCCCAATCCGTTCCACGGTAATTTGGAACCGTTAAAAATAAAAAAGAACTCCTCCCCTGAGATTTATAACCTCGAACGCGGTACTGTTAAGTGGGCTTTATGAATAAGCGTTTTGTCCTTGAAGCGCCCGCCTATCAAAAAGTTTTCCCTCCGCAAGATCCAGTGTCTTCCCGCGCTGCCAAGTCGACGTGTCGCTCGCCGGTGGTTAACCGGAAGAGCCGCCGCTGAAGATCGTGTCGACGTTTTCCGCACTTTCACCTTCACCTCTCACTGAGCGTGGAGAAGTTCTTTTCTTCTTTTTTTGCTCACGTCGGTTTCGCTCTCAACGGGTGAAAATTTTCAACAAATCTCCCCGAACGACTATTGAAAAAATGTTTGAGATGGAAGACGACTTTTCTCCATTCTCTCCTCAGTGGTCGGTTATTAGAAGGAGTATTGATTTTTATAATGTATCCTCCAATTTAAATTAAATGTTAATCCAAATTATCAATAAAAGCAGATGAAATTAGAGTATTATGCATTCATGACCGAACATCGAGGTGACCATCGACTGTGAGAATTTAAATCTCGAATTCTTTCTATCGATGGTCACCTGGATAACTGAAATACATGCATAGAAGTACTATGCTTGCATCCTCTGCTTTAAACGACAATTTTATTTCAATTTTAATTTAAATTTACCTGTCAATTCCTCTTATGTTTAACTTCATCCACGAACTCCAGCGAATAATTTGGATGAACGATTGTCTAGCGCCCAGTTCGTCAGCAAATCTGACTTAACGAACTATCCTCACGCTTGTTTTTTCCTACATCCACCTACTTTCGGTGCGGTTTTTACGCATTAATTGCCAGGAGAAAAAAATCCACCCGGATTGGGAATAAAGCCGCGGACCCTTGGCTTGCTGGGTCGATGCGCAGACAACTACGCTACCGTGGCATCTAACATAATTTTCCTCGACCGAAAATCAAACCGCGGACCTTTGGCTTGCTGGGCAGATACGCAGACCACTACGCAACCATGGATTCCTGTAAAATTCACCTGGACCGAGAATTAAACCACGGAAATTTGGATTGCTTGGACTATGTGCAGATCGCTAGGCTACTTTGTTTTCCTACAAAATATACTGGACCGGTAATCAAACCACGGACCTTTGGTTTTCCGGAGCAATGCGCAGACCACTACGCTACCCTGTCTTACTATATAATGGACAGGGAATAAAACCACGGAGCTTTTTGTTTTCCGGGACAACGCGCAGACCACTACGCAGCTCATGCTATTTATGCTCTCCTTATTGGTGAATGGTTCGATTCCCAGTCACATTGTATAATTTTCTTGAGGACATTTTTGCCTATTTTCACGGCCGTAATTTGCGACTGAAGCTAACAACTTTAAAGTGCGGTTTTTACTGCCTAGTGACGTCTAAAGTAAATCCAACGTGGCGGTGGGCTCTTTTCAGTGCATTGCCAAATTATGTTCACCTAAAGTGTTTATTGGCCAACTCGACCTTTCAAATGTTACCGTTGATTATCATCAGCATTTCATTTTCCATTACATAGCAGTGTTTGCGGTAAAAAAATAGAGAAAGCGGAGAAATGGTGTTAGGAATGAGTGATTCATGAAAAAATGTGGATTTGATGGATGCTCCGGTAACGCACTTGTAAGATAGGGACGTGCTTCGTTGGTTCGGCCACGTCGAGAGAATGGACGAGAGTCGACTTACGAAGGAGGTTTTTGATTGAGGGATGGATGTTGTGAGAGGAAGGGGGAGACGGAAGTAGTTATGGGTGAATGTGGTGGAAAATACTCTTAAGAAAAGAAACACTAGGAGTATTTAATTAACCGGAGTAAGGCAGGCAATAATAGAGCAATGCAGGTGTCGCAAATTTCTGCGGTATCCATAATACGAAGCTATCAATCATATTTGTATGATATGCATTTCAAATATTTGTGCTAACTTGGATCCGGCGAAACGCAAAATCCAAACAGGGCAGCATTTTTTTATCACCTCCAAGAAAAAAAGCATTTTAAAAGTCACTTTGCCTTTTTTTGTTATTATTCTCACGATTTATTGCTTGTAAAAGTATTAAATGAAACTAACTTCCTTCATTCTTGGGCTGATAACGGTGGAAGGAAAGTATGGGTCAATATTAATTCATTCGATGATTTAGGGTGTCAATAATTTTGTCAGCTCTATAATATATTCCAAATATCTTTATGCCTCAGCTTCGGACGTTTTAGAAACGTTCAGGGTCTTTCCGCTTCCTTGGGAACGGAAGGAACGGTATGACGGAAGGAAAGGGTGGGAGCTCTTGCCCAACATATCCAAATGTGTTGTGACAGGAGACTGGAGAGGGTATAATGCACCTACTGTCTCCTTTTATTGGACCGAGTAAAAGAAGATCCAGGACAAATGCACAATGCATGTCCATGACTCACGGTAGCGATGACGTTTTGGGACACAGCACACAGGAGCACGAGGTGAACACGACTGAGGTTTGAAGGAGGCTGCAATTTTTGGAGAGTACTAATTCCCATTGGCCCTGTCTAAGGTACGAGCTGGGAGATTCCTCCCTCATCTTGATGTTAGAAGCGCAAAGATATTTGAAATACACTGTGTAAGTCATTTATTAGAAAAGAAGGAACTAATACCCTTAAATTGGGTTCAATAAACGGAATTAAATATACGTGAAAATTAACAGTTGAAACCGGCACAACAACATTAAACAATATTCAATGGAACTCGTAAGCATGTGTAAGGTGGGAAAAAAGGATGGTATAGGTGTAGCAAAACTTGGTGGCACTCGCTCGTACAGAAAATGGCGTCAGGGAGAGGAGAGCATACAAGAGAGGAGGGATAAAGATGCTTAGGTTATCTCTAGAAGTCCCTAAATGAGCCCTTCGGTAACTTTGCTCACTCATCTTAATTCGTCGTCAGTGATTTTAAACTCTCCGCTAGCGAGTGCCATAAAGTTTCGCTATACTTTGCTCAGGGCGTTTCAGTTGGGGGATAAAGATGTTGCATGAGAATTCATGGTCAAGGGTGGGATAACTGTCGGAATAGGCATTGAGTAATAAAGTTAGGTGGTAGAGTATGGATCGTTTGGAAGTGGAGCGACGGAATTTGGGTATGTGAAGAAGACATTAAGATTGGTGCAGGCTGGGATGCAGAGTCAGATTTTCCTGGGCCGACCTGGACCCTGGAGATGCAGAGCAGGCTGGGATGCTCTCCTTGGCAGGAGAAACCGATGGTCAGAACGGAAGGGACCCTTTCGTGATGAAATGCAAGATTTTAAGGTCAGAAGTCAGCTGGCGATGCGATAGGTGTGGGAAAAATAGATAAATTAGGATTTCCTCATGTGCGGCATGTCTAAGGACGCGATGACGGACTACGGTCAAAAAAAATAAATTGAGGTAGTTTGAGCGAGATATCTTTTCACATAAAATTCGATGAATTTGGCCTCATTAGAAAGAGAAAGCTTTCATATTTTCAATGATACCAAAATACCAGCCAGTTATCATTAAACTTTTCGAGGTATTTTCCAAAAATATACCAGCCATTTTGCATGGGAAATGGTGCGGGTATGCATTTCAGAGAGAAACCTTATTTAAAAAATGAGATATTTCTAGCGCATTGATATCGTCGGAAATTTAACAGTGTGCATTTTGTATGCTTTCTCAACCATTTTAAAAAATAAATCAATTACTCACCACAGAGCTTTTTACAGAATCGCAAAAATGTCTTCGGTTGTGGGGGCGTTCTCCGCATGTGGCATGAAAAAAAATAGTCAAATGAAAACCTTATAAATGTATAATTAGTAAATTACTGGGTCTTTGAGTTTTTTAAAACAAAGATTTTGCGTCATTAATTTTACAATATTTACTTCATGTTCATGCTTCATACAGTTGCTTAACTTTAAAAATATAATTTGATTAAGGCCTCTTATATGACCAGGGAAAAAACTCGCTGGAAATACCTTAAGGAGAAATTAACGCCTTCGTCTTCCTCCTTTTGGCTTTTAACCTGTTCTTTAACAATTCATTATCCCTGCATACATACTTCCCATCTCTTCCTGGGTCGTTCAGGATTTCTTTTTCCTTCTGGGCACTGATCTCTCGAGATCTTCACTATCCTATTTCTTCTCTTCTGTTCATGAGGCCATTCCACATCTTTCTTTGCTCTTTAGCCTCTGTGTTTATTGGTATTATTTTGCATTCCTCTCTTACATTGTTATTGCGTATTCGACCATTTCTTTTCCTTCCAACTATCATTCTAAATTTTTCTGAAATATAAAAATAATAAAATCGGTTATGGTTACTAATATGACCAGGGAAAAATCTCGCTCAAATCACCGGGGGTGATTGAGTTATTTAACGTTATTAACGTTATTTAGCGGTAGTTGGGGGCGCAGTTGACAGATGGGGGAGTAGTAGCCAATGATGTGTAGTGCACAGCCAAGAAACACTATAGGGTGTGCTGCAAGAACGACGCCTCAATCTTTAGTTTAGAGCATCTCTTCTTAGAGAGCGTTCAGCCGCGGGTCAATTTTCAACTGCTAAAACGTTGCTCTTGCCCCGCCTACGGAGATGATGACTAAGTGCAGATCAACGCTTGGCAACGTCGCAAAACTCCAGTTGTTAAGTCTAAAACCGTCGTAGGCCGATGGACGCATTCAGACACATGCGAAAATTTCGAAAGTTGGGTTCCTTGATCCTCACTTAGGTGTTGTATAAACTTCCTCGAATACAATAGTTAAAGATGGTAGAAAAGCAATACCCGTTAGCCGTTGTCCGGGCGATGTCTAAAGTCGGCGTCTAGCCATTGCTTAACTTAGCCTACGCCTAAATTTTGTTCTTGCTGTCCACCAAAGTATTCTGTTGTTTAAACTTTGTAGGGGCGATCAGGAAAATATTGTGTCTAAAAACCCTTAATGGGGGATAGTAGTTATTGAAAAAAATCCTGTACTGGATAGATAATTGTCAAATATGGTGGAAAAGTAATACCCAATATCCGTTGTCTGGACGACTTCTAAGCAAAAAACCTGTTATTGGAGGTGAAAGTCGGCGTAAAGCCCTTGTGCAGCTCAGCCAATGCCTAAAAATCCTTCCTGCAGCCCATCCTATAGTTTTGAAAAATGGATACCATCGTCTAGTGGGTTCCAAACTTCCCATTCCACCGTATTCCCTTCGGCCCCGGTGGGAGCGTGGGATGTTGGGCACAGCCTCGAAAACTTGTGTGGCTTCACCTTAGAATGGAAGAGGAGTGGGTGGGCTGGAACAAGAGAGTGACCCATATTACAAAGGTGAAGGTTACACCCGAAGCCGCAAAACAAAAGTCCCGCTAAAAAAAACTTCGGCAACCCGAGGGCCCAATGATGGTCTGGCCATGACATGTCGTATCCCTTTCCCTTCGTGCGGATCTTAATGATAACAACAGCCCCAAGGCAAAGCATTCTTGCAATAAAAATGCAACAGGAACACGTATATATTTTCCACGTTTTTAAATTTGCAAATTCAATGATAAATCGTGGCGTTGTGACCCCTGGAAAAGAAAAATGTTCACTGCCAGAAGAGGGGTTTACTAACAACTAGTGACAATAGCTTGGAAGTAAGGAAGTAGCATTCTTCCGTAAGATATAGGTACCGAGAATTAATTTGAAATAATCATATAATAACCAATGTTTATCTTCAATTTTTGGCATTGCAGCGGATCGATTTTAAAATGTGAAGTTAAAAGAAAAATATAATAAAATAATGCCCAAAAATTTTTAGAAACTCAGCAAAATAGTCCATCAGCCAAATGCTCAACTGTAAATATTACTGAGAATAGGTACTACATAATTTCCATTCTTTTATTGCATTGATTCGAATGTCTTTAAAATCGTACTTACTGAAGGTTCTTGAAAATATCCTGATGGCTGGCATGTCCTATTTAAGAATGTCTCGTTAAATGTAACCACCTTAACGTAACGTGAGTTTAACCGAGAGCTCTGGTTAATCAAAGTATTTAAAACTGTTGATTAGTAGACTTGAGCGTTATCGACGAGCATTATCGACGGCGTATCCATATCGGTTATAATGTTTTATTTCTTTTTTTTAGTTTTATTTTTCAACATTCCTGAGGTATGTGGTAGAAACACGAGCGGTCACCATAGCAATTAATGGCAAGATAACGAAGACATGGGCATGAAAATAAAAATGCATAAAACAGAGAAAAATATTGGTAAATTAAGTTCTACTAAACGATTTAAAAAATAACCTAAAAGGTAATCACACAATTACTATATTAGAGAAAAATATACAATATACTAACCTTCAAGTTACACATTTTGCATAAACCGATTTAGAATGACTCAGAGGGTAATGGTGCAAGAGATGTTAAGCCGATTCTGTGCTCAAATTTAATAAATCCAATGTCAATGTGTAGATAACTAGCTTACTTTACAATTGTGGGCTTCCTTGTGTAGTCTTTCGCGGGTTGATGAGTATGAAGATACACTTCTTCCGGGTTTTACACCGCGTAGGTCCATTGTTCTGGGACGACAGTTTCGCCGGCGTTGCAGTCGGCTTCTTAAGGTCAGTGAAGTCACTTCACTGACCTGAAGAAGCCGACTGCAACGCCGGCGAAACTGTCGTCCCAGAACAATGGACCTACGCGGTGTAATACCCGGAAGAAGTGTATCTTCAATCGTGGGCTGTTGTACACATATTATGTATGATGGAAACATTGAGAAAATGTTGAATCAAAAGTTATTATAGGACGTTAAACAGGATCTAAATGGAAGAAAATTTCATGTCCGTCCTCAATCGACCAAGATGGCGCCTGGTAATAAACTTGAAAGCGCCAATGTGACGTGCGGCTCGTTGGAAGGATAAGGTAATTAATTCTCGCGGAACCAGTTTGCCAATATATATGTACACAAATCCGTGGCTCCAAGTCCATGGCCCGGAAGCGCTTGTGGAAAGTTCGCAAGGTTCACTCCCTCTACAGGTTGCTTTCATTCTCGAAGGGTTTGAAAAAATAATGGAAAGGAAATTCGTAGCAATTTCAATCTCCCCACCGTGGTGTTCATTTCAGACTGTACACATGATCTACAAGCCTGAAAGACAACTTTTTTAAAGAAATCACGGTAACTTAACTTAAGGTGGTACCACTGAAAAATACTTAAATGACATCATATATTAAAAATTATATATAATGAATACTTAAAGAACAGCGTGTCCTTTGTACATTATTTATAACTAAATCCTACTTTTCTACGCCACATTTTTGGAAAATAAACTTGAAGTTACATGGTGTGACATATGAGAATTGGTAAAACAAGGATATAAGTACCATTTTTCTGTCTAATATAAATTCCACTATCACCAAAAAGTTGTAAATAAGGTGCGAGAAATTTACAGGATATTTAATTCGATAAAATATTTGAAAATTATACCTGAAAGACAACTTTTTTAAAGAAATCACGCTAACTTAACTTAAGGTGGTACCACTGAAAAATATTTAAATGACATTATATATTAAAAATTATATATAATGAATACTTAAAGAACAGCGTGTCCTTTGTACATTATTTATAACTAAATCCTACTTTTCTACGCCACATTTTTGGAAAATTAAACTTGAAGTTACATGGTGTGACATATGAGAATTGGTCAAACAAGGATATAAGTAGCATTTTTCTATCTAATATAAATTCCAATATCACCAAAAAGTTGTGAATAAGGTGCGAGAAATTTACAGAATATTGAATTCGATAAAATTTAGGTGCATGCCCGTCTTAACTTTCGAGGTATTAGCAAATAACTGCGATAGCTGTAGTCTAAATGCGTTGATTCAATGAAAATGGCGCTGCAGTCGGCTCCAATAGCGGGAAAAAGGGTTGATAAAAAGATGTATTTGTTGACTGTGTTTACGCCTTCATTGACTGTTTTTTTTTCATTGTTGAAAGTTTAGGCTGGGACACAGTATGTTCCTGTCGTCTTTTGGTTTGATACTCAAGTCCCACTAGTGTTGACACGGTACATAGTTTATAAAGTAGTTGGCTAATAATTTTATCTCTTAATGGCCACATTATTAAATTAATTTTTAGTTAATTTATTTAAGTACATTTCAATTTACATCGATTGACGTTTTAGGTCATATCCACTCAACTACTTACATAAAAACATTTGCTGGGACAAATATGCCCTGTTAGTTTTGAAGCAGCCGGTTAAAGGCGTCGCAAGAGTCGCAAGAGATTCGTAGTCTCAGCGAAATTTAGGGTTCCGGGCAATCGCTCCAATATGGCGGAGTTAATGGGGATAGGTAACTGAAGGTGAGATAGTTTCCTTCCAATTGCTTTTCGTGAATATCTTTTCTGTGGAAATGATTATGTGTATGGGGTTATAGGTTGTTTGAAATTGCCATTGTTGGAATCCCAAATGCTGCACTGGTGTTATTTTGCAGATTAAAATTAAATGTGTATTCCAATGAAAATTAGTTCGCATTACGTCCGATTGGGGCAGCCATAGACTCTTGAGACTGCGATTAGGATCCACTTGTCGAGCAATTAATTTCCGCTTCAAGCGGAGTGAAAGAGAGACGGCGTAGACTTGTGGATTTGCATGCGTGGGAGGAAGTCGACCAAAAGCCCGTCCCCCTTCGGCACAGTCCCCCCTCCCACTAACTCCCCCGCAGGCAGGCGGGTGGCATCTCGCCTTTCACCCAGACGCTCCTCCGCGAATGCCCGTGTGGTTCCCCTGAAAAAAAATACGTCCCGGGTGAAAGTCATTGCTAGGGAACCCGTCTCACATTCTCACCCTCTCTTCCTACGCGGAATTCCAGGCCCGTTCACACTTGTGGTGGAATAAAGTGTTGTCGGAGCGAAACGGCTACAGCCGCAACTGTTTCAGTCATACAACTGTTTCAAATAACTGTTGCAAACTACAGGTTAGCTTCGTGATCGTGCCGCAGCCGCGCCGTTGAGCTCTGTTCTGTGCAGCGGCAACTGATAGCTGAAGCTGACTGTTTCGTTTTTTATTCTGTTCCAGTTGCACTGCACGTGTGGCTGCGTTGCGTTTATAAGCTACAATTAGGTGGATTTGAATCTGTTGTAGTTGGTGGCTGGTTTATTTAGCCAACAGATGTCCGCCCGTCGTTACAGAGAGAATTAGGACTGTGAAGTACCTATCTTTCATGAATACAAATGAAATTGTTACTTTATTTCAGTGAAAGATTTCTTATTACATATAATGCAGAACTACCAGTCATGTTGTAGCAGCGCAGATCGATCGCCTGTTGTTTAGTGTACCTATAGCTGTTGATCGCAACAGGGGGTTTCGCGGAAGTTTCGTTTTGAAATTGTTTCGGTGGCGAAACAGTGTCAATGAAACTGATGTCTTGTTTTAGTGCCACCACTAGTTCACACGGATCTCAAGAAACTTAACAACGCTACTTAAAACACAACTTATGAACAAAATTTAAGCACTTAACCTAAGATTGTAGTGAAACTAATTGAATCATGAATTTCGAAAAGGGCTCATGTCGGATTTTTGAAAATTTTCAGGAGGCAAAAAAACTGAATTTCTGTCAAACCATTTGAAGTAGGGGCTCAGTATTTTTCTGAAACTCCTGCTGAAAGCTTTATGAAAAGCAGAAGTGAGCTCTTCTCACTCATCAAACACGTATATACGAAAACATGGAAAAAGAGGGAAAATGTCCATTTTAAAAAACTTCCGAGATGAGCCCTTTTCGAAATTCATGATTCAATTGAAAATAAACCTAGCAAATCCACTTTCAAACTATTTTGACAGAATTCCGAACTTCATTTCTTATGGCCTTATCGAGAGGTAATTCCATAAATTATAGCTAAAGAGGGCTTTTTTCATTGAGACGAAACTTAATTTCGTAACGTAAGACAAGGACGTTTCTAATAACGTAACTGAAGATGAAACTATGATCAATTATACTAACTTACTTTGCATTGCTTCCGTAAAAGATTTTTGTTGGGATTGATAAGCTAAATTTTTCATTTTCACACTTTGGAGTAACCCCATGATGATGGACCAAAGAAGTTGTTTTTCATTAAGAATACCACTTTAAAATGGAACCATATAAATATAACATAAGAACGTAACTAATGACGGTTGAACTGCGTTCAAAAATGCGCTTTGTTTACGTGGAAAATGGCTCTCGGTCATTTCTTAAGTGATGTCAACAATTTGACTGAAGAAGAAGAGTAGCTTCTCAAGCTGATTCATCAGAATCTTTTTTTATGAATATAAGTAGTCGTGTGATTTCTGTAAAAAATGAATCCCGAGGGAAACTGACTGATTGAGAGGTAACCAGTCTTTACCCTTTTCCTCCCTTCCTATTTGGCATTACAAGCAGATTTAAGATGAACTTGAAAGCTTAGCTTAATGAAATCAATTAAGAACGAAGCTTCATAATGTGTCTTATAGACTGCTCGTGTGGTTTCTTTAAAAAATCCCTCCCGAGTGAAAGTCGTTGAGAGGGAACCAGGTCTCGGCTCCTTTTCTATTCTCACACCACATTCCGTGTGTCTCTACAGCGAAGAATTTTGCGGACAGCGTGGCAGAGACCATCTCTCGTTTTCACGCAGTAAGGGCGACTGATATGGACTTCGGAAGCCCCTCAAACAACCAATAAGTCTAATTGATACGAAGGCCTGATTCCCAAAAAAATAAACGACCTTGATTCCGTTCACTTATGACTCACCGATTACAATAAAACGAATTTACCTACTCAAAGCACTGCATAAAATACGAATAAAAATAAATTCTGCAATTCCACAGTGATATTCATTTGATGGAATTGCAGTCTATTAATCATGGTCATGTCGTCAATTAATACCATTTTGTAGAGACAGAAAGGTACATTAAGAATGTACCTTAATATCATAGCTCAAAATGAAACCATAATAGTGCCACTTGAGAAACACTTAAGTATCAGCTCTTGAATGGTAGTCTCGATTTTATCTAGAGTAATGTAGACTAAGACCATCTCAGATTATCAAAAACTCTCGTAATACGGAAGGATTATGCGCTTGCATTAATGAAAGCAAAAGTGCGATATTCCCTTGCTTTCCTGTATTTCAGTTTGTGTGGCAATGAAGATAAAATGGTGGTATTAATCCCCAAACATAAGATTATCTAACCCATTTCCGAACTCTGAAGATTGTTTGTATTAACTGAACAGGTTTGGTACATCCGTAACGCAAATATCCATAACTCGAATCGCACGAAACCTCCTTAAATCGCAACTTGGATAATCGAAGCTCTACTGCACGTAGGTGCACATTTTGTTTGCACATTTTACACACATACGCGCAATAATGGTGTGAATCCCCGTAGATCATTGGCATGAGCCGATAATTTTTGGCAAAACCATTACACCAACTACACCTCGTACAATACGAAACCTCGATAAATCAGAACTTGGACACTGAAAATTGTGTTGTATGTACATAAGTGTACATAGTGGTTGAACCAACGCAAAATTGTGGTGTAAATCCTCATGTACAGGAAGAGCGATACTATTGCCGTGCTCTGAAGATCATTTACGCGAGCTAAAAAGGTTTTGTCACAGCCGTAACACAAGAATCCGTACCTCGGAGAACACGAAACCTCTATAAATCGGAACTCGGATAATCGAGACTCTACTCTTGTTGGTAGGGGCACATTTCACGAGCACATTTTTGACCTCACGTCCCAGATTGCGGCCTCCCTGGTTGAACTACGAGCAAAGAACAATAGGGCTTGCCTTCGAGTCGTGAGTCCTAACGCACTTCCCTCCTCCCACTTCGCACTGCCCGAAAAAAAACGTTCTCGACCTCCAAACAAGCCTCGACTTACGAAGTCAAGACTGCGCAACTTTCACCGTCGGCGCCTAGGCCCGTCTCTTGACCAAATCCGATCCCATCTCGACGATAATGGGCAAAGTTTAGATAAAGAGAGGGGGGGGGGATGGGATTTTCAAGATCGTAATTTCCGAGTCGTTTTGGCGTGGTTTTTTTTTTTTAAAGAGCCCGACGATCCGAAATGACGACCCAAATTCCCCGCGTGACCCCCGCGAGGTCGTGCCGCGGTTCCTCTCGTCTTCTCTCCCTCTCTACTCTCTTGTAGTTTCTCTTCCGCCTTCGACGGCGCAGGGAGTGAGCACGCGTAAATTTCGACTCTCTCTCGTTCCGGAGACCGTGAACTTCAAGCGGCGACCCCGGCCACCAGTGGAAGCTTTACATTTGCGAGTTCGCTCCTCGGCCATTCGAAATCCATTTCCGATGTCGTGCGGCTGCGGAGGCAGAGTAGAAGGGAATTTACATCAGCCAGCCACCCTCCTACCCACCGCAAGGGACGTGAGGAAGGGTACATCACGGCACCAACCATGAAAAGGGAGGGAAAAGTAATTAGTAGAGGGAGAGAACGAAAGTGAATTGAATGTTAACAGAGTCCTCAATGAACACGATATAAGGAAGTTTGGGAGAGATATAACTTCACATAAAATTCGATGAGATGGTCTCGTTATAAAGGAAAATATCCCATATTTACACTAATGCCAAAAGATTAGCTAATTGTAGCTCAGATACATATGAGTGCGGGATCGGGTTGGTGATGTGGTCAGAGTGCTGTCTTCCCATTCCGAGTGTATCGGTATGAATCCTGATAGAATGGGAATAATTTTCATCGCTTATCCGTTTATTATTTTTTACAGAAGGACGTAACCACTGCTGGAGCGAGTATTTTGATTTAAAATGTACCTATTTGTAGCAACAATTACATTTTCAAAATCAATGATTAATCATCATTGGTCATCAATAAGAAGATTGCTTTCCTGCATCTCCTCATTCCGATATCCATCAATATTTTTTGTAATCATTCCTACGTAATTCTTCACTTTCACATTAGGGTGTAAGCCGAGACGGCACTGAGGCTTTCCCCTTGCCCGTTCTCCATTCCGCGATTGCCACAAGTAAACTTTACACCACACTTGTTCATTTACTTATTACACCCGAAGGACGAACGCCCTGATACAATCAGCTGTGAGAGCACCAGGCTTTATTGCTGCATTGCGTGCAAATTATGTGATGTGTAAACGGTGACGGCAATGCTCAATACAAATAAGTGAACGAGCATCTAACTATATAGATCACTGTCGGTCCTAAAGGGCAGTAGCGGATATCAAGTGACAGGCATTTCTTTTACTGCCAAGATCCATGTCGCATGGTTTCTGAATTCGTACGAGGCAAATTTGTGTCAATTACTTAGAGCGGGAAACATATTTTACGGTCATCGACAGCATTATTGCGCGTCGAGCTAGTCGGGGAATAGTGTTAATCCCCCAGAAGGAATGTAGTTTTTCGTGCTACTTGGCGGGGGCACGATCTACACCTGATCCTATTCGATAATAAATCGATATTGGTGCTATTTATTATCAAGTATATTATCGACTCACGTTTTTCGAGTAAATATAATCACGGAGCTCAAGTAAATTTTATGTTTACGAGTACAACATCAATATCCTTACGTTTAAGGTGCATGGTAGCCCAATCATTACCTACAGCGTAAAGCTTCGACCCGAAAGTTCACGGGTTCCGACGTTCCCCGCCCAATATGACTGTGAAGTGATTCTGAAGGTTATCAGAATTTAATGAGCCAGAAGTAGCATGAGAAAAAGAAACTGCTCCCGATAACCGGATGTGTGAATTTCACTTGTACCCCTCGGTCTAGTGTATAGTTCATGTTATTTTGAACACTAAAATCTGGGTATTTCATTAATTTTTTACTTAAAAACCTCACAATTTCAGTATAAAAAGGGACACATTCAAAGTTAGGAAAGAAAAACATACAACTATTACATACTGCTCAATAAATTCAATCCAGCTATAAACACGCCTTAAAATTACATTCACTTTAAAAAAGGATTGTTGATTGCAAACATAAAGTTAAAAAAATCATTTACTAGATTCTTTCTGGACCTCAAGGTGCTCAACATTTTAATAAGTTGGTACAGAAACGGAGTAAAATCTATTAATCACATTTTTCGTGGTAATATATCCTTTTTTTAAATGCGGAACTTGCAGGATTGAACGGGGAAGCTTAATAACTAACGGGACAGTCCCGGGGAAAATGGAGCACAAGGGATGCCTAACTTAGTACATATTAAATTTTCTCAGACCAGCTTGTGGACCCATCAATTATTTTAAGTGAGAGATGAAGACACGTTTTAAATTCCTTAATAAAGGGTTGCACGAAATGCAAATGATCCAAGTGGTGGCTATCGATGCGACCAACTAATTTGTCACCAAGTTTATAGTGTCTAATGACGAAACTAAAGAAATGCATCGCAATGTTTTAGGAAAATAATTTGGGGTCATATCAGAAAGCATACGCTTATCTTGTAGATCTAATATTTTCAGTATTCAATGAATGAATGCGTTGCGTTATTTTTAAGTGTTAGTTTTCGAGACGCTGCACAGTCGGCCAAACTGAAAAAAGCTGGCCAAAATTAATAACTCTAATAATTACCACTCCATATGCAACATGAAGTGCATTTCTAAGGTATTTTTGGCTGATAAACATGATTTTATCATTATTTTTTCAATATATTTTACGGATACAGCGCTACCTATTAAATTTATAAACATTAAATATGCAATGACAAAGCTTAATTTCGATGGTTGAGTGGTCTAGTTAAAACTCAACATTTCCTGTGATAATTATCAAAATACTGTAATTAATAATGCTAGGAACTATAAAATCCGTAAAAAAATTATCCAAGTAGAATTTTAATGCATAATACATTTTAACAAATTACGACTAATGCAACGGAATGGGAGGAATTGAAAATATGTTTCTCGATGGAAATAAACTTGCATAAAGTTAAAATGTTAAATTTATAAAATGTTAAAGCTATAGCTTACGTATACTACATTTTCACAAAAAAATAAATATTTAATTCATTTTTTATTTCAAAATTAGTTTTAAATTGGCTATATTCCAGTCAATTTCATTTTGCTATACTTTTGTCGCACTACTGGGATCAGGATTCAACATAAATGTAAGCCAGAGGCAGAGACCATGATAATTTATTATTTAAATTTTAATATTAAACAAATATTTTTCAATAATTTTTTTATCAAAAACTTGAATAAATATTTTGAATAATAATATTGATAAAATGTGTCACTCATCCTCTGATGACTCGTCATCACTCTCATCTTCACATTCGTCATTCCCATAGTCAATTAGTTTTTTCACTTCTGGATCTAAATCTTCCTTCGATTTACTATTTTGAAATGAAATTTAAGATATCAAGGGATCACAGGTGAACAGCAATCTCCGAAATATATATTTATTAGTCGCCTCTCTTGATATCCTCCGCGTATTGTGATGCCGGAATTTCCTTAATCCTTGATTCCAAGGCATCTTCTGGAAGCTGCCCGATGGGCAGAATTGCTTTCTTGGATATATCTGAACCATGAATCAGAAGCTTGTGCACCGTTGGTGGCATATAATACCAAGGGTATTGCTTCAAGTATAATTTCGCTGTTGCTAGACAGTATTTTCTGAACTCATTGTGATTGAGTGATCGACAGCTTGAAATTACTTTCAAAATATTTTCAAACCTTGAAATCAGTTGTTCATGAAGCCCTGAAAAATATTTAACTAAAAATCTCACAAAACTTAAGCAGCGATGTTTTCTTTAATTTGAAATAGTTGTCAGTTTCTCTTACCGGTAATATTTGCTGATAATTTAGGGTCCGAAAAACAACGTCTGTGTTACCAACGTTTGTAGTGCCATATCCTGGTTTTGGTACATCTATTATCAGGCCAATTTTCTATTAGCCATTTACTATTATTAACTCTGAAGTAGCTCTCCCTTCGCTGCACCTGGTTCCATTTATCAAAATATCTAGTGAAAAAGCATGTTTGTAGGCCTTTCGTCAAAATATATTTCGCATCGGTATCTTCCATTCAATTGAAATTTTTCAATAAAAAAATCAATCACATTTTTCCTCACGTGCCGTTATTTTTTTTCTCTACAATTTTTCATGAAGCTGTAACCCTGTCACTTCTCTACTCTTCATGGTTTCTCACAAATTTAGTATAAAAAACTACAAAACGAAATTAAAAATAGCAGGTAATCACTTCCATCGACAGCCTCACTATTATCATTCTTACATGAGTAGCAAAAAACAAATTACTGACTCCAACTCGGAATCCATTTTAAAAATTAATATTTTTCTTACCAAACTGCTTCTCGTATGATTGGAAAGCAAAATTGTCCCCAATGGATGCGACGTACACATAGTTAAGGCACGACGAAACGGAGACGGGTGCAAGGAGACTTTGGTTTCCAGGTACAAGTAGGTAACTATATTCTCATTTGAAACGGTTCTAACGTTGAACAGATCAACCCAGTGTTGCACAGCACAGTCACGTACAGTGGATGTTCACTTGACGCTCTCTAGGACAACTGATGTATGTGCTACGCGATAACAACCAGAAAACCCCTAAGGAAACTAACTAAGCATTCAGTTTGGCGGAACAAGTGGCGGCAAGGGTCTGCAAAAAGAGCAAAAAAGGTGTAAAAAGCATAACTTGAGATAGCTACCAATGGATTAGGGGAAGTAGAAAAGAGTCATTATTGGCAAGGTTGTAAAACCAGTATTGTGGGGTCAGCAAGCACGGAGGGACGCAAGTCCTCAACCAGCTGGCGCGGGCGCATGCCGCTGTACGTGCATGACCACGAGCCTTCCCCTAAATCCCTCGACCTCAGTCTGCTCAACATGCCTGAGGGAATTCCACAATTCATGGAAAATCCTTTCAAAGATATTTTAGCTCATAACTCTGCTGAGAAACGTCCCAACGACCTCCTCATCGTAGAATCACCAGTCGCCAACGTTGCGAGAAGTTGCAATTTGCGACAAGATTTACATTGAATTTAGCCATTTAAGTACAATGTGAAAAATCAATATGAAAAGTTATTCATAAAATATCTATTCAAATTACCAATGTCATTGAACTGGCATTTCATCGTCTTAATACTCGGAAATTATATACTTGCTTCGCTTTGACCCCATTAGTGGCCGCCACTGTGGCCCGAGTGGCCGGGGTGGTTTTAAATAAAAATGGTTGTTAAAATTAGAATCGCAAGTTATCGCAAAAATTTCCTTCTGAATATTGTTCTATATGCTTTTCTCTACCACAAAATGCAAATAACTCCGTGTAGCCTGATGTCGATAAAAACGATAATTAACGTTAAACATAAAATATAATGAAAAAACAGCACAATTTTTGAAAAATTATAAAAATATTAAAATACAAATAAAACGGAACAAACTTTATCATCTTTCATGCAATAAATATCAATTTTGGGGATCAAAATACTTTAAAACCAACATTATAAATAACGACTCTTTAATAAAGCTTTATATCTAGCTATTTTCCACGGAAAAATTTCGGTCGCCAAAATCACCGTGACATGCTCTACTTTGACCAGCTGTAAAAATTTTCATGGCGTATTCCATGCTCTGTATAGTACCCTATCCTAAAGAGCATATGCTTAATAATATAAATCAACTGTTTTTGGTTGGTTTGCGCGAACTTCATTTTTCGACTTTTGGCCAGCTTTTTTGGATTTTGGCCCACTGTGCGCTGTCTTGAAAACTGTTAGGTTTCAGCCCATCAAATTTATGAAACGGGAGATCGAACACCATGTGAAGATTGTAAAGTTTTCATTTTGATTGATTGATGATTTATGTAAAATAATCAGCGTCCCCCTGGCAACGCATGGTATTTTCGGTGGTCTAATCGACGAATTGGCATTGTCTTCCAGGATTATTGAATACGATGGGTGAATTGCCTGTCAAAACGTTGAAATTTTTGGAGAGTAAGGTGGAAAACTCGAGAACCTTCCTACTAGTAGACCCGCTGGGAAAACTTGTTGGGATTCTTTAATTTATACATTGGGCCATCTTATACATTGGGCCAAAAGTCTACAACTTATTACCATCTGAGTACAAAAGGGCAGTAAATCTTTATATTTTTCTAAAAAATGTAAAAAATTGGCTGTTTACTTATCCTAAAATTGAAGAAATACTTTGTTAAATCAAATTTGAAATTACAATAATATATTTAGTTAATGATATTATTTTTTGTTAAATCAAATTTGAAATTATAATAATATATTTAGTTAAAGATATTATTTTTTGTTAATGTTGGTACATGTCCTTTTTTCCACTATTTATAAACCATTGCATGGAAGATTATTATATAATGATGGTAACCTTAACACAGGTCCGCCTTTTAGGTTACCTAAAGCTCCGTACATGTTGTATATGTATTTGTTTGTAAACAATTTGGAGTAATAAACATCATTATTATTATTATTTAAAACGGAAATGAAAGTAAATTTGGAGTTCATGTTCAATGAGATGTCCTCATGAAACAAGACAGTCCTTAGTCATTGAATATCCAATAGTACTCTCGACAATGACCACTTCCCCCATTCCACTGAAATAAATGACGACCCTGATATTAAGGGTAAAATTAGAATTAGTTATATCTTAGCCGTTTTGTTAGATGGTTTACTTGGTTTTCTCGGTTGCAACACGACGAGAAACCAGTTTCCAACGGCAGATAGTGTAGACTCTCACGACTGCGCGTTTCGTATCGGACAATTGTCCGCTCATGCCTGAGAGAGTTCATAACGCTCGTGTTCCGTGCATGCCTAAAGAATTCCACCAGTCACTTCATCACTGTCACGGCTTGAATGGGGAGGAAAAGCAAATATATACGTATAACTTTCTATCGGCGAACTTTGACGACGTTTGCGTCTCGAATGTGTCGCTCGTCCAATTACGGCGATTTCCCGATCGGATTAGCGAGGCATTTAGAAAAAAATACGATGACCATGTACTTATCTGGCATCGGTGGCATTATGTACTCAAGGGACTGGATTCGTGAGACGGTTCCGTTGGACGACATCCGACTGCTTTTCGCAATTCTTTTCCACTTCCTCTCTGCGTCTTGCGTCCCTCACCAGTGATCCATTACAGTAGTTGCATTCTTTATTTATTTTACTTCACATATAAATATTTTAAATAAATTGAAGCCTAATTGATGAAATTTTCTAGTAAAAAGAAAACAAAAATTATCATGAAATTAGCAGGGCGTGAATGGGATAAAGAAATGCCTCTGTATTGACAAGTTGGATGAAATAGCCGTAGGGTACAGGTGAATGTGGCAGGAAACCAACCTTTGGATTGATAACGGCTTAACCATTCCATTAGGCCCGATTTTTTAAGCAGAAGTTACGAAATAGTTAGCGTAATCGAAAAGTTATTGTGACGTTAAATGACAGTTAAGACTTTGTAAACCGCATCAGATTGCCGGTCGATTACCTTGATCTTTATTGGTGGAAGAACGTTATAACATAGGTTATTATACCAAAATTTTAAAAATAACGATGAAAAAGATTTATATCCAAGAGATTCGTACTACCCTGCGATTTCATATGTGGCAGGTGGCGGTAGGGCATCAGCCATGTAAAGAGGAGGGAACAGGGAAAAGGAATGCGATAAGGATGAAAGAGAAAGGTGTGCTAAGGTGGATGGAGCGAATTTCTATTTGCATATAATCGCGTGAAACTTTGTGCACGTGTTATCAGTAGTGATGTCTATAGATAAAAGTGAAAAAAATGCATCATAACAATTAGTTTTCTTGGCGATTCACCATGTGTTAACACGTAGCCTTATGGAACATGACATATATATCGTAATAATTCGATTAAATATAAACAGATTTTTTTCTAAACGCGGAATAGTGTATTTCTTATTATTATATTTGTTGCTAACATATATCAAGCTGCAGCAAGCCAGCCCTCGGGTGGATGCCTGCCGATGAGATCAGAGGGAGATAATATTTAACTGAAGATTGTAAAACGGTGGCTAAAAGATGCTCGTGTGGGCGCGCTTCGCAACGCTTGTGTATTTTCCTGTCCCCACCTCCGTGCTACGCGTTGACTTGTGTTATTCGTTCTCCTCCTTCGCTCCCTTATCTGCTGACCCATTTTTTTCTCTCGCTCCCTCCCCTCGCGCGGGTAATCAATTTCCTTAGCACTCTACTCTCAGACGTCTCTTCTGCGCCCGCGTTTTATTTGCGATTTCTACACTCCCCGACGCACTTTCTCTGTTACCTTCGCCTCCGCGAGAGCATGTCAACCTTCATCTTGAGAGAACCGGCGTCTTCAGCCAGCCTATAAGAGGAGGAATAAAAAGAGTAACTATGTTTTCCCCTCTGGTTTTATTTTACACGACCCAGGTTTCGTCACGTTGCGACATCTTCAGGTACAATATATAGAGTTATAAGGACTCATATAGCGGAAAAATTATAATCACTTCGTTAACTCCACTAATTATTTATTACCACGACCAGGGTTTCAACACTTGGTCTCATCTTCAGGTTTTTGTAAGTTTTGAAACCCGGGTCGTGGTAATAAATAATTAGTGGAGTTAATAAAGTTATAATTATTCCGTTATGTATCAGCCTACAACCGTTTCCTTTGTGGACTCATATAGTTTGGAGGGGAAGTGGAAGAAAAGATGTGTGGTTGGGGAGGTAGGGCGGGTGACCTGAGCCTATACCACGGCGCTCACGTATGTACCTGAAGATGTCGCGACGCGACAAAACCCGGGTCGTAGCAAATAATACCACTTTCGAAAAGTTACTCTCTTTTTATTCCTGTGAGTGAATTGCAAAACGTTACGCCTCAAACCGTTGAACTCAGCCTGGGGTGAGTTCGCGCCGGCCAGTCTTGCGTTTGTCTCATCCACGAAACTTGATCTAAGAGCTCACATACATCCACTCCCGCAACCCGCTGTCTATTGACTTGGATACATATTTGCAATTGTTCTGACAATGGGGTATCAAGATGTTAACGGCCGTGTAACGTTTGCTGGGTGATCCATTCCGACATGATAACTCGTGAACTATTACACGAATGAAAAAAGGTAGTCTTGCTCGATCGTACGTTGGGATACGATGCGAGCATGACGTTAAGTTGTAGCCGCGTATGCGCGAGACACGTATAAACTGGAGGCCCGCAGCTATTGGCGGCCATTTTAAGCGTGGTCGACAACTTATGCGTTCTGTATCTCGTGACTAAGATGTGCTAGCGCTCTGATTTTGGCGAAAATGGAATTATCTCGCGCGGATCTGTCTTGATGAACCATAGACTGACGTAATTCAATACATTTCTTGCTTTTGAGAAAGCAACCAAATGAAGAATCTCTTCCAACACATTCACCCATGGCTTTCTCGGTCTTCCCCTTCCTCTTACGCCATTTACTCCTCGATCATGAATCTGCTTCGTCATTCGACTCTAATCCATTCTCTCAACATGGTCAAACCAATTAATTACCTACTAACTTTCATACATACTGATTACCAGAGTATCGATTCCACACTCTTTCTTCACCCCCCATCCCTAACCCTTCTGTTTTCCACGATAACATTTTAGGTACTCTATACCCTCTGAATTTAGCCTTCACTTATGCTTATCCTGGAGCATCCAATCTTCATTGTCATATTATGAAGTGGTCCGGAGTTCACTTTTGTGCCCAACAATTACTTATTTCGGTTTATTTTCGTGATAAACTGTAGTGATGACCGATCTCAGAAATCGATGCCTTTCCCCTCCAGCATTAGCAGGCTTAAAGGAAGGATATGCTCCACTTACCGCCTACGACATTCCTTGTATCATTCGCGCGTCTTTAGAATTCTTCATCTTATCATTTCAGAACCGTTCTTCCCACTTTCTTTGTTAAAACTTCACTACTTGTAGTTAAATTAATCACTTCAAACGACTGATAACCATCACTAAGCTCTATGAAAAATTTTCTCCCTACAGGAAGGATGGATTATATTTCCAGAATATGTACGACGGTAAATTTACCGCCATTCACTTATTAAAAAAACGTCATCCACCAAAAGGCATGTTTTGATGAAAAGTATTTCCTCTATAAATCTTTCATTTCTACAAGCCCATATCTCTTTACACTGCTAAATGCTCAAAACTAAATATTATAATAATAAAACTATAATTTTATAAAACAATGCATGTTTGTTTTTTTTGGTATTAAGTCAATGGTGGAATGAAGCGAAATTGGTTGACGCAGTGAAAGGTTTAACCGTTACTGTCTTTCTTCACCTATCCATCTTCTCGAAAGAAGATAATTCGAAGGCGTTGATCGATTTTGTAGCGAGAATGGTTCGAATCACAGCTGCAGATGACCTCCCTCGATACCGCGCCCAATTTGTGCTTTCGGCGGCGAGAAATCTTCATCGACTTATCGACCGACCGATTTGACGCATCTCGAGTTTGCCGCGAGCTTTTTGTTCATCACTGATAAGAATCTCTCTCAAAGAGATTCCACCTTAAAGTGACTTAGGTATCTAAGTGGAATTTAATTCATATTCTGGCTATTTTGAGAAAAAAGTTTGAAATGAGCATAAAAGTTCTTGCATTTCATGGCATCTATTTCGCAAATTAAACTTGAAACTACAAGGAGTTAAAAGCGAGAATGGGTGAAAAATGGGGAAAATGGTATTTTTTGTATTTAATATTTACATTTCACTTATTTCTTGTGAAATACTTATAACTTTATCTATGATATTATAGGACAACAAACGATTGAACCAATTATACCATAATTAACAAAACTATGATCACTTAAAAAAAGTGGGGCCATCTCTCCCGGACTTACCCTAGGTACCTAAATGCTATTTTCGCAAAAAACTCATTAAGTATGAAGGTAACTCTCCAAGGGAAGTGAATGGTGATGATAAAATTAAGGAACAAATGTACCTTATTTTTTTAACATTTAGAAAATAAATACAGGAACTGAAGTCAAAACGCGTAAGTTCATCTGAAATGGTAAAGCATTCGGTTCATAAGGCTGGGAAAGAGTGTTCATTAAATATATATTCCCCGACCAATACTTAATAGTATGTTTTGGTAACAAAGGCTTTTCATCATTAAATGACATATATTTGATGCGTCAGAAACGGAAATGTGGAAATCAGTATTTATTTCGACTCACACAGTCGCGGTGGAACCTCGTTTATTTTTTCACATTTTTCTACGTGAACGAACTCGCCGAGCCTCCCTCATCGGAAGCAAACTCTCTGCCGCAGCGCTAATCTTCTCCCCTTCTTCACAATTACTGCCATCTCTCTCGTCCCCGTCTTTCAGAACTGCATTTCCGGGTACGAGGGGGCGTGGATATAAAACATTGTTTGCGAGTCGTGAAATTCGTTGCAATCGGATACCTCCATTCCTTCCCTTCCGTATGGCGGCTGCTGCAATCCCCTGCAACTGGCGAGATCTCCAAGCGCACGAGACGCCTGCTATTTCCGTTTATCCTTCTCTGTTTTTCACTCTCTCGTGGGAGGTTTTGTGGGAGTGGTTATGAAGAAGAGAAGGGATGAGAAACTCGTTCTCTTCCCTCCTCCCCGCGTGCAACATGGCGCCATCTCGTCCTACTTCGCGCGCGCGAGAGTCAGCCGAGCGCAAAATGGCCGACGACCGCGGAGAATTCCCGCCTTTTCCCCTCCGCGCCTTCTCTGCAGTAGTAAGGTTACTTCTCCTCGCCGCCTTTGGTCGGAGACGGCGTCAAACGGGGCGGTCGAATTGCGGAGGGAGCGAGCGGGTTTGGTCGACTGCGCCCGAGTGCACGGGAAATGCTGGGGGAAAGGAAAACTGCCATGGATGAAAGGGAAAGTGGCAGGCAAATGAATTGATGCATGCCCTCCGATTAAGTTATTACTTTGTTATAATTAATCATTACTCCTCTCAAGGTTGCGGTAGGTATTTGATGAACTGCTAAGGTGGCTCCACCGTAAAATAAACCAAGTGTCGTTTAATGTTTTACTGCCTACCTTTAGAAAAATTTGAGTTCTATCTAATATGAAAAGGAAAAGGTTACCTTTCCACGCTATTTTTCTCGCAAATTGAACTTGAAATTAAATGGTGCTGAACAAGACAGTGGGAAAAACACGGGGAAAATAGTATTTTTCAATCTATGATAAAAGCCACTTTCGCGTAAAACTTTTTATGTGAAGGAAATACTCCCGAGATGTTGAATAAAAAGATTATATTCGCATCTTAACTCCTTATTTTATGGGCTATTAACCAATTACTGCGATTATTGGAGTTAAAATGCTGTGATTCCGTAGAAATAGCGCTGCAATCGGCTCATGTAGCGGTAAAAATGCAATTCAAAAATTTATTTGCTTAGTAATCTACATATTTTGAACCTAAATTTAGTTATCGATAGGTAACGCATGTGCCCAAATCAGAGTTATTAAAACAAATATATATGTGGAATTTGGTATTGTTTTGACTCACACAGTCGCGGTGGAACCTCCTCAATATTCTTCTTATCTATCTGCAAGCGTCTCATTCTTTCTTCTTTTTGTTTCTTCCAATCCACACAGCTGTCCCAGTATTTTTCTAATCCTTCTCTAGGTGCCACGTGACGATATTTTCCGAGTGCAGTACTCCGTCCGTTAGATCGGACGTTAAACTGTGAAACCCTTGGTGCTGTTCGTCAAGAGTAGGCAGATGGCGACACCGGGTTTCTCTCCATCCTTCCTCCATTCCCTGAACAACCCTTACCTGCCCGCCCTCCTATCTTCAATATCGCAAATGACCGCTGGTGTCAGTTGCCTACCCAAATTGCCAAAGCATACTTTCTACCTCCCTCCATTTCGGCTGTCAAGTCGATCTTCTTACCCACTTTCCTAAGATCCTAACCTCAAATGCGATATTAAACATACCCTTACCACTTATCTGTGTATTTAATACGTAATTACTCATCGGGGAACCAATGGAAATTTTCCACCAATGTCGGCATATTAAATTCAAGAACGCTGTTGATGTCTGAAAATTTTGGAAAAATGAGTCCGTTCATCAATAACAAAATTAGCAAATCGTATCCTTCCAGTTTATTTTAAAATTTCAACTATTAGTTGCCAATAGGCGTTTATATTTTTCTTTCCTAATGAGTTTTTAATGTATTTATCAGGATATGTACCGCACATACGATTGTGTTCCTTAAGTAAACAGTTTCGCTTAAAAGGATGGAATGTTTCAAGTTCAGGCGTTGGGAATGCCTTTCACTCAGAGATATTTCATTGAAAGAATTGGATGTAATGAATGGATCAATTAGTGATCATGAACATGCATTAATTGCTAAGGTCGTGTAATGCTTTCCTGTTTAGTGACGGCAGCAAATGAATGGCCTTCGGCAAAGTTAGTACATATTATGTACTAGCCTACGTTGAAAAGGAGCTGGTCGTGCAGTTGATTCGCGCAGACGAATGTTTTTCCTTACTTTTCATTTTGCTATAGGGTTGCTCTTACGCTAATGAAAAAGGGTGCAGTACAAATTTTTATCTCTCGTTTGAATTCAACCTCCATTGAGAACAAAATGGGACCATATTTCTGTTGGTAACGTAATCTGTTTGATTGTAACGTTTTGCCTGTCGTTTAATAAAATACTTTTTACCTTGCAGTGCTATCTATAAATCGATGGATGCTTCTGCCGTAAAGAAAGTGACTACAGGAAATGCATCCTGTGCTCTTGACATTTGCAGATGGTTTTATAATCGAAGAACTCGTAACCGCGTGTCCAGCTTACAATTAATTTTCAATGTAAACTCTGTAGGAACGGATGAAATGAATTATCGATGCTCCTCACTTTTTGGCCTTCAATAGAGCATGCTTTGTAATTAAAGACTCTCAATGTCGAGGTTTTAGGTTTAATAAAAGTAGGAAGTTGATTACTAAATGAAGTGCATATCACCTGATGGCTTGTTCTATTTTACCAAGGTCCTCTCCATATTTAGTACGTACTGTAAAAGTGTTATGCGATCGCTGTAAATATTTTATCGTTATACTTTTCAATTCGTTCTTGACTTCCCGTGAATAGGAATAAATGCTATTATATGGTAATCTACCGGCTGGGGTCGGTTGAAAATTGTCCCTATTATTTGGGTGTAAAGCTATACAATAATTTGCCTATGAATTTAAAAAATGACTATCGACTTATATATGTTTAAACATGAGGTAAAACATATTTTATTACGGAAAACGTATTACTCAGTTCGAGAGTATCTTCATGACCCAACCATTGATGTTTTGTAACGATGCATGCATGTAATTGTCATCGAAATGGAGGGACTTCACCTATCTATGTATTTGTAATATTTCATTTCTTTGACGAGTCACCCAAGCCAAAAGCTCTCATGTAAGTGTTTTGTGGCAATTAATTTATTATTATAATTAGCACGATGTATCGTAGGCACTCTCGAATAGGAATGAATACACTTGGAATGGAAAGCTCTTAATGCCATTTATTTGTGCTTCCTTCTTTGTAGCTAAGATTGCTCCTCCGCGAGTAGCAAAATATTAACATTTCTTCGGATTCACGGCTGTACAAAATGGGAAGAGAGCTGTGCGAAAAACGGCCAGATGCGGACTGTGGGCGGTAGATAGATGCCCAGCGGTAGATTGGGAGGCCATTACCCCCTCGCTGGAAAAATTTCGCCCACGCCCCCTCCCCCTCCCCAATCCTCCTCCCACTCCCTACCCTCCACCTCCCAGCAAGGTTACCTCCCCTCCTAGGCGGTTGACCCATATCTGGGTCACGCGGAGGATGTGACTGGGGGGTAGCCCGGCGACCGACCCCAAGTTCGCGCGCCCGGCTATCCGACCCGCCCCGTCTCTGAAAAATTTTCGGGCCGTAAAAAAATAACGCGATAGATATATATAAAAAAGGAGAAGAATTCCCGTTAGAGCGGCGGGTAGCGTGGGCGGCGGAGAAAGTTTTTGGCGGTCTTCACGCATGTCTCGTCTCTGCGAGTGTGTGTTGCCTCGCCAGTCTGGTTGGGCTCGAGGTTGGAAGTTGTATGTGTTTTCTATGTGCCTCGCGTGGTATAAGGAAAAGGTTTCTTGGGAGAATGAGGAGCCCACAAAACCAAACCTTCCCACGTGTTGATGCTCTCGCACAGCCCACTGGGAACTTGATTCTTGCCATCACATCTACAAAAAATCTTAACACATGTATTGTATTCTTCTTCGCCAGAAGAGCTAGAGGAAATACACCCTTAGAACAATTGACGTGAGACGAAAAAATGATTTTTATCATAATGAATAACTAGGATGTCGCCACTAAAACATTTTCATCTGCGAATGCTTGAAACAACAAAATTCAAGTTAGAAGTAATCATTTGTTTACTTTTATTCCAATGGGATTGTAAATATATATTTCAATAATTCGTGATTCTTAATTCTTAAAATCATAAGTGATTCCCAGGCTATATCAAACGTCGCTGGAATGCTGTCTTTCCTGTTTTTTTGCATTATTACCATTTGTAAATTTTAGATGCCTAATATAACAAATTTTCCTAAGAATCTGGAATTCCTTCAAATTCCAGTTCAAATTTCTTTCTCATAAACAATGGAAATGGCAGAGTTTCCAACTACTAACGGAATCGGGTAATATTTTTCCTGTTACAAAATTTTGTTTCCGTATTTGTATTTGTGATAGAGTCCACCAATGCTGCGTGGTTTTCAATTTATTAGCATTCATAATGTTGCTACTAACTTTGAGCGGCGGAAACGGCGAATATTTATCAATGGTAGTTGAAAATTGGAAATGGTCTCATCAAAATATTTGAGCTGTTATTTATAAATTCCCTACGTCAATCATGGAGCGTAAAAACAATTACTTACGTAACTTTAAAATGCAGCATTTCCTTGTAATAGATTCATTGACTATCGAGATTTAAGTATCTAACCCGGGTATCTCCACTTGTTGAGTGAACTTAGCGATGATTCTCTCGCTCTATGACTTGGCAACTATGCTCCCTCGTCCTCACTATGCCCTTCTAGCTGTCATCGGTCTTCTTTCGGCGTGGTGACTGCATTTACATCTATATACTTAGTTCCCTGAAACCACCTCAAGGGTGAGCTATCATCAGCATGCACAACACATGCTATATCCTACATAAATTAATGAATCTACTAAAGTTAAGCATTAGCAGGGTTGCTTCAGACCTGGAAAATCTGGAAAAGTCAGTGAGAACTTACCAGGAAATTTGCATAACCAACTCAAAACCTGTTTATTTTCATAAGTGAGCAGTACCATTTTAAGCACTTTCTGTGTGTGTGTTGGCTTAGTGCTTTTAGTACCTTGCCTAAATGAGGCACTGGAGCTCTTATTTGGTCTTTATCAATTAATTATATGCACCTAAAATTAAATTTCAGGTGCTATTTTGTACACTCATGCTGAGGATGATGAAATATTTGTTTCTCCTCAGATTGTGTATGTACAGGTATGTGTATGTCCTTGCTAGCCACTCCCAAGTCATAATAATCTTCAGGACGAGTCAGTAAAATCAAAAGGGAATGAGCAACAGAATCTCTGGTCCATTGAGTGCCTCATTTCCCTTTATTGGGAGTATTAGGACTCGAATGTTTGAGGAAACATGATTTCACCTTCGAACAGCCTTACCTCACATTATTAAGAAACTTTTTCTTTGGCTGTCTTCATTAGATACTTTTATCTTAGAATATGCAGTATTAGGTTGTCCCTCCTTTTCTTTTGAGTTCTTAAGAGAATTCAATCATTTCCTTCAGTGCCTCTTCGTTAATTGATGGATCAATCCACTTGTAAGTCCATTTGTATATATTTCCATGTATAAATTCCTCGGGGATAATTAAAAAAATATATATATTATGTTGATTTGTTTGAAATACTAAGAATGGTTCTCCTCATTCATTCTATTGTCCTAATCCGTAGTTACCCTTTGTTCTTTCTGCTTGGCTGTTAAGTGACAATGGCATTCCAGTGTCCAAGCATTATTCAGTTATCATCTTCTTTCACATTTTTGTTAATTTCAAGATTTTCACAGAGTACTGCGATTTCTTTGTACTCATCATAGGCAAGGCATATAGTCTATTACAGCTATTATATCTGTCAATTTAGTAGCTATCTTTACAATATCTATCCTTTTTTCACTCTGGAGGAAGCTTTTAACATGCATTGTAGTGCTCTTCTTAAGCATAATTCCTTCCCCTGAATATTAAATGATCCAGTGTGTATGGCCCTGTTGCTTCCTCTCGAAAAGTCTTCCACTTCAAACCACTTAATCTCACTGACTTCAAAATGTCAAGGTCCACCCTCCACTTTTCTGTTTTCAGAATTTTCAGTCTTCCGCTGGTGTGAAGGAAGAGGTGTTACATTCCATGTTACAATTCTAAATTGACCATCATGCTCAGTAGATATACTCCCTGTCTGGTTATCTGATTGGAGAACTATTTATTCAATTGAATATTTTGCTATAGGAGGTTTCGTTACCTCTTTGCTTGACAAAAAATAAAAAAAATGTGGGTTACAGGAAGTTCCTTGGGATTTTAATGTGGTGTTTCTCCTTATCATCTACATGTAAAAGTAACAAAACATCGCAAAGTTACGGGCAAAGATTCTGTAGGCATTCCTGAAATAATAACGCGACCGAAAACAATTTTTTTATGATACTAAATTTTCGGCTTCTATTATTTAAGAAAATTTCAAGTACTCTGCGGAAGTAAACTTTAGTACTATAAACGTTCCACGAAAAGGGAGCTATGTGAAGTAAAATACATTCCTCCTGTTTCACCTAAGTCCAAGCATGCACCAGTGATACAGTGCCCAATACGATTGGAAGTTTTCACCCGGCCGCACAATCATTGAAGTACGACCGAGTACTTAATGTCAATGGACGTCATAAATGAAGCATTTCTGCATAGTCTTCGCGTACGAACAGTTCATTTTGTACATAAAAATTACATGAAATTCCATTAAGAAACATCAACTTTAACGATTTATACACAAACAACATTGTTCGTGAGTTTGTGTAGTCACTATAAAACCACAGCTGCGATGATTTTTATATCATGGGCGTAATGACAGAGGATATGCTTTTATTGAAGGATATCTTTTTATCTCGCCAATCTATCAAGTTTCGGTTTCAGCTGGAGAGGGGTTTTTCAGGTTGAGGTATGAAGGGGGCTGAGGTGTAGCGCTAGTGGTCTTAAACCAATGATTAATTTCGGATTTATGTTTAATAAAAGATTCAATACCAACCTTTTTCATGTATTTCACTAGAATACATATGTTATCACAACATGGTGTGCGTGCAATAATCGTGTTTTTATCTTATTCTTGTACTTTCTTTAAATATCCGTTCCGATAGAATGGATATTTTAACCTGGAAAAATGAAAATTTTGGCCTGGAAAACCTGGAAAATTACTGGAATTTCATAATGTCTGGTCTGTAGCAACCCTGATTAGCCAAAACCGGCGAGCGTGCGACACGTGCTGTCAGTGCTACCTAGTAGATGAAGGAACAATCATTAGAGAGCAAATAAAAAAGTAGCTACATTACCTGTCAACAAACCTAATTTTTTCCGTTTCAGTGGCAGCTATTACGTTCTCGAAGTCTTTACATTCTTATGGTTATTAGTCTTAGGTGATCTACCGGCTAAGGTTGTTTCAGATGGAAGTAAGCGAGTAAATACCCTCTAGATTTTACATGTCCAGGGCTCTTTCTACCAATACTTTATCTAACTCAGGGTGGAATAACGTGGGTTTCAAAATAATTTACTGTGTCCCTCGAGGTAAACCTGTTCGTTACAATAACGGCGGGGTAACAAGAGCGCTTGTAGGTACTGATGCAAAGCGCTGTGACTGCAGCTCCTTCCCAGGTTTTTGACCTCACTCGTTGTGTTCCCTGGCACCCTATTGTTACCTCTCACTCCCGTGTCTTCCTCTCCTCCGTTCCCCTGCGCGTTCTTTGAATTTTTTTGAGGTGGGAGTTCGAGTGCAGCGCTCCAGTAGGCCGTTAGTCCCAACCACGAGAGCGTTGCGCCTGCGCCTAGCGTTGATGTCTTCGTAGTTTGCGCCACTGCTGGATCACTGGGTTATAACGGGAATCTCTTCGTGTTTCGTGCGTGCCTCGATCACTATATCTATTCATGTTAACTGCTTATTCTCTTGTAAACCGGCATGACGCGTTGTTTTCCACTGCGTTTCTTCCTGCGTTGCGGCTAACGTTCTACCTTGGGATCAGCTGTAGACTTCATCCCTGGGAAACCATGCGTTTCCCCTTGATGGATACGTTATGATCCTTCGGCCTCACTCATTGTTTCGTAATTTAAAAATTGCTTCTCCATAAAATTTCCTTAGATGTATGCCAATCCCAAATTTGAGCGAGGCCTACGCTAATTTTTTTACAACGTAGAAACTGCTTATCTCTAATTTTCTCGTCAATGCCACGCCAATTCCAAAATTGATCAAGGCAAACGCTGCGTTTTCTTAACTTAAAGTTCGTTTCTCACTAATCTGTACGTTAATTTTTCTCTAATTCCAAATTTTTACCAGGGCCCACGCTATTTATTTTTTTAACTTAAAAATGTGCTCTTCCTAATTTGCTCTTTAATTCCACTACAACTTCAATTTTTTTTCAATGCCCACGATAATTTTTCCTTAATTTAAAAATTATTTCTCGCCGATTAGCTCCATGAACGTGACCATCTCTGTCAGCGTGCTGAAAACTCACGCCGAGTTATTTACTAACTTTGATTTGACGTTATTTTCTTTTCAAAAGACACACACTACCCTCCCTCAATGGAAAACTGGGCGGTGAAACTTCAGGTTTCTTTTTTATATAGTTAAACTCTGCGGCGAGGAAAAAGCGAGAGCCTCTGACGTATGGGCTCGTTGAGGATGCCCACCGGAATGATTTGGAGCAGTGAGGCATCTTCATCCGCGTTCATTTTTCGTCCAAATCGTCCGGTCCGTTACCCGTCTACTCCGGGATGATTGAGGCTGCGGGTGGGAGGAGGAGGGGGAGTGCCTCCTTCATCATTTTGAGGGTCCTGGCAAGCCTCGTTCCCTTGAAAGGCGCTATCTTTTGTCTGTGAGATGCCCATGTGAGCGGTATCTATGAAAATAACTTTATCTATCCCTGGTTTTATTTTGTCGATGATTACAGGGCCGGATCTAGGCTCGTTGGCTCCCATATGCAATAGTTCATTTAGGTACCTCTCCCCGCAACCATGCAAATACAACATTCCGTAGAGTACATTGAGGTGACCCAAGGGTTACAAGGGTTGAGTTATAAAATATGTATATCTTTTGGGCAATTATGTTTAATAATACATGCGCCCAATATCGGAGTTCTTGTCTGGATTTGTAATCCGTTTCTAAAGCTGAAACTAGTATGTTTTAATTACTTCCTCTAATGAAAATTTTATATCGCAACTCCTCAATCTGTAAGAATTTTAGCATCAAATATTTTTATATGGAAGATACCCCTTTACCTGTGATGCCATATTGTATCCGAGCATCACTTGGAAGCAAATGTAAAATCAGCGTTGCAATCGTTGAAGTCTCCTGTGTTCAAGCTGTGCTTGAGACCAACTTAACATAAGATATCCCATATAAAGGAGGACAACAGGCCGCGTCCCTCAATTGTATTATAGTATCTTGTTCATAATTTATATTGTATGCAGATTTGACCAAATAGTTTTAGATTTCAATTAATGTTTTGTTAGATTTGAGTTTCGAGTCATGGCATTTTAAACGTATTTCCCGTCCTGATTTTTAGAGTTATAAGGAAGATCATTGGTTAGAATTTCTCGAATTTAAGAAGTATAAATACAACAGCAATTGAACTGATTGAGCAACATGCCGGAAAATATTTTTTTTAATATTACTGGCTGCTAACACAATCTCTAATTCTTTGCGGGAAAAAAACTAAAAAAACTTTTTAAACCTTTTTCTACGGCATTTTGTTTCCCAAACTTAATGATGAGTAGATGTAAGATATTAAAATAATTTGATACCTTTGTCGGTAAGTAGAATAAATTATTTAATTCGAACATAACATTACATTAGGCATTCACCTGGTGGTGATGTTCACTCTATGCATATTTTTAAAATCATATAAAAATATGTGATTTTTAAAAACACAAACGAAATTTCCAAAAAACAAATAAATTCAGTCATACCTGCAGAAAATTCTTGGTAGATTGGCAATGAAGTGTAATTGGTTGGATGCGTGATATGCATACCTCACTTTATTTTTTTAGATTTTTCAAACTTGAACATAATATTCTTTTATATTTGTTGCAGGTTTCAAGAAAAGGGTTTTAGATTTCTTTAGGAAGTGTATCCCACTCATCTACAGCCCTGTTTAAAAAACAGTAATTGTTCGCATCTGTTCGTTGCTTTTAATGTATACATTTAAAAAATATTTTGTAGAATATGCTAAGTTAAACTCATTTTTCTTTGGTTTTTCACTCCATAAAATACTAATGCATAAAATTGGGGTTATGGAATCAACTGAAGCTTTTGTTGGGGTTGGGAAAATTGACATAGTCAGGAAAAGAACTCGGATGATCTCTTAAAATGTCACACGCCAAGTGATTTCCGCGTCGTATCCCCCCCCCACCTCCTGCCCCCCCTCCCCCGCCCCCGGTGGATCCGAAAGTGGTCCGTTGAAAAGGTTGATCGCATCCCCGTGAATCCTCAGCCCGGAGTAGCACTTCCGGTGTGTGCGTGTGTCCGCCAGAGTACAGTTTCTTCTGCCGCCCTCTGGGGTTCCACGGCACTGCATCAGCGTTCAACATCCTCCAACACCACCACCCCGTCACTTTCTTGATCACGTGGCCACGGAATCTCCCTCCTCCCCCTCCTCGCAACCAACCCTCTGGTAAAGGGGGAAGGTGGGTGGGTGTGGAAGAGGAAAGAAGGGAGGTCGGTTAGAGTGAGAGAGATCGCCGTACACTTTCGCTTTGTTGGCCTCAGTATCATTCTGGCTCACCGGCCGATGTGAAGGTTGGGCTGGTCGCTGCTGCCTGGCTGGAAGACTCTCTCCTCTCCGTATAGAGGTCTCCGGGGCCCTTGACGTTCCCCGGCTCTCACCGGAGCCGCTTCCACCTCAGTCACCTCTCCTCTTCCCGTGCCTCACACAAATATCTTCCTCCGAAGGCTATACACTACTTGCTGCAGACGCTCAACCACGCGACTGCCGGGAGGTGGATCGCTTTCGGCGTCCGGTGTTTCTTCCTCCTCGCCGTGAAAGTTTCTTTCCCCGTTGTATTCTTGACGGGGATGCTCAGAGGAACCTGTCATGGATTAGTCGCTGAACTCAACGGTGTGTTTAGGATTTTTTCGCCACTTTGACTCGTGTGTGTCACCGATACAGTTTGTGCCTATGTGTTCCGGAGGTGTTGGATTTGTTTTTGGTGCCGTAGTGGGGACTCGCCGCGCTAAGGAACTCAAACTTATTCTTCTTAGATCGCCTGGACTCTTGGGAAGTGTTTGAAAGTGTGAAATTTTTTCCCGCACGGATTCGTTTTCGGATGTGTTTTTTTGGCGTTTCGTCGGCTCAAGCATCCAGGCCCGTTACAGGAGCGGCGGCTCAGTTTAAACTGGAGGATTCTTGGCGGCCCTACCTGGTTCCGCGACTTCGTCCGCTCGGGGTATGAATTTAGCGCCTCCCCGTGACGAGTTTTGCTGCAAGTCTCGCTTCCTCATCCGTGCTGGACCACTTTTACTTCCCCGATATCGGAGAAAGGTGCGGCCGCGACGGCATCGGGCACAGTGAGGTGCGGAAAAGAGTGCGGCCAAGGAGGCAGCCCGCGACCCGATAGTGAGAGTCTTATTTTCTCTGTGGACGTCGTCAAGATAGGCAAGAGGGTGGGTTCGCGGGTGAGGAAGAAAGGGGAAGGGCGGAGGGAGGCCTTCTCCAGGATCGCATGCACCAGATGGGGGAGGGAGCAGACCACAGGTCAGTCAGTGAGGGATCAGTCAAAGGCTGTCCGGTCAAGCCGGCTGTCTGTAACCTTTACCTATTAATAATGCCCAAACCTAATGATGACCTAAAGCGCTTTACCTATTAATACCCAAGTAATACCTTTCTACCGTTTTTCGCATATGTCCCCTACCGAGTACCCTATTGACCATTATTCTTTGGTTATGAGTTCCACGAGATGAGTTTAGAATTGTTTGTTTATAAGTAAAAGTGAGTGAAATACCGAATAAAATATAAAAAAGCGTAAATAAACTGTAAGATGTAAGATAAACTGCTTTAAAATTATAATTTAGTGGATAACGCTTGATAAGAATCTTGAAACTATTTGAGGCCCATACCGATTTTCTCGAAAACGACTCAGCATATGAATCATTCCATGTTAAGTGGTCGAGTGGTCACTTTTTAAAAAACTAAACCACTTGACATGGAATGACCCATATCGAAAAAAGGACCTCACACCTGCGGTTTAAGTGTCATCTTCAACAGCATACGTGACTTTGAACAAAAATAAGGAAAAGAAGTTGTGAGCATGAATGGGTTTATCTCGTTCGAGCTTGTGAAGTCCATAGTGTTTACCATATATGCGAGTGTAAAATGCTAAAAGAATACGTAAATAGTTGAAATTCTTCCCTGAACATGTTTGTCACTTAATACATGATTTGTATTTACGGAATTGGATACTGTCCGCGGACTCATTCAACTTCAACTCACTCAACTCCTCGTTCATGTATTCAATTGCGTCTAAAATTGTGGATTTCATTATGCTGACCACAAAAGTTGAAAATTTTATAAGATTCCAAGTGAGTATTTAAACTTCGTCCCTGTTTTTTCAGGGATGCAAATATTTTATTGCTAAATAACCACGTCTTAGGGGATTTGGATCGTGTGAAATTATGGGAAAATTGGTGGATGTTTGAATTTCTAAGATGGACTTAACCTCAAAAGCGTCTGATCTTGTGAGTGTTCTTATCGTTTATTATACTTCCGGTTGGGAAGTGCTTAAACCTTAATGTGGGTTGTTAAATTTCTCTCATTACCTCGTTTATTTTGCAATACCCGGCTGTATTTTTTGATTAAATAACAATGTCATCAGGTGTTTGGGTGGTGAGATCTGTGTGACAACTTTTGCAAATCCTAACTTTCCGATAGGACATTAATGTTGACAGTGCAGCAGCTGATGCGTCTGAATGTTGACTCATATGTCAGATGGACTTTTTTTTACCCTTTCTAGTTCTAATGAAACGTGCAGATGAGGATAAATTATCTTAATTCCTCGTCACTTAACGCGGGACATTTTCTCGTACTTCCCACGTTTCATGCAATATTGTTTTTGCAATATTGTTTAGTTTTAAATTGTATCCTGATTTTCATTCTTTATTGCCATTTTGCTTTTATTTCATTTGGATGAAACAGTGCCAGACCTTGATATTCACGCGGTAAAATTTTGACGAGTGCTTTTGAATGAACTTTCCTTGTTTATTCATTGTGTAATCGGAAAAAAATCTTGGACAGAGATTGATAAAATGGTATCTCTGGTTCAAACATTTTTATTAATAGATGGAATTTCAACGTGAGCGGAAGAATGTCAGTGCCAGCAGCATTGTTTGTACAAATGTCACGATCTCCGGCGGACCTTGGCCGCCTACGTCAACCGGTGGAGCAAATGCTTTGCTATATGTAACTTGATGTGATCAAAATGCTAACGCTTCCGCATTGGATATGTTGTGATATGTGAAAAGGTAGTGAATTGCTGTGTTTTATACCGGTGACTGGGATAATTTAACGAGTGAGATAGTCATTTTATTAAGCTTCTGCATGCTAAGCGGAATAATCCATTTTATGAACACTATAAGTATTTTCAAGAAGGATTTCATGAATATTCAAAATGAAATTCCTTATTCCTGCATCTCTACAGTAGTTGTCACGACTGAGATTTTTACTTTCCACTTATCGGCCCGTTTTTCACGAATCGGATATTTCACCTACATAGCTATTCGTGCCTTTAACTAGGAAAATATCGATTCTAATATCTCAATTATATTTCTAGTGAGTGGTTAGATAAAATCCTCGATAACAATCAGAGTATGCACTTTGATTTTCATCCAATTTCCACGTAAATTAATTGTCGGGTTACCATTCAAACTTGGAACTATGATATGGATGAGTTACAGCATAAAAAGTGGTATTCACTGCGTAATAGGTCAACTATTTCCGTTACTCTGCGCTGTGGATGCTTTATCCTGAAACGGTGTAAATGTAGAGTGGAATGGTAACTCCACGCGTCTTTGAGCTTTCCAATAACATTGCCAGGTGAATATGTGATCATGATTGAAATGAATTGATCAGATGTATCAGAGAGTGGATAACACAACACCTAAAACCAAATATAGTTGAGGAAAGGAATCCACATTTTCATTTGGTATAGTTAATGTCACATACAGTTATATCTCGTTTCTATCATTACCGCGATAGTTATGGAGATAACAAAAAATGAAACAAAACGTTAGTGCAAAAAATAAAAAAATTAAACAAAACAGCGGAATAACATTTTGTTTGCTGCAATATCGTTCTTTTTTTCTGACATAAGTATCCAATTCAAATCTCAAAAGCAAGCCAAATTTGATTCTCTTGATGATACTCAGGAGTGTGTGAGGGTTAACTAAAATATTTTCTTAATTTCATTAATAATTCAATATTTACATGTTGTCCTTTTAGCCCTGATTGAGTTAATTAAAGTTAACAAAACTCGGAGATGATTTAAAAAAATTCTTAATCAAGAAAGATGAAAACTCCTTAACTATTGTCATTGCAATATCGTGTTCAAAACACGGAAGAGGTTGCAATTATCGCCCAATGAAGAACGCTTGCTTCTTCAGGCAGTCCCAACGTTACACAGTGAGCCGTGGAGATTTCAGCGTCCGTTTTTTATTGTTTACGTAAACTCTTTGTCGCTAATGTTATCTGCTGCTTTAAATTCTTGAGGAGATACCAAGCAAAGGGGTCATTCGCACATGTTTTTAGTACCATTCCATCATTTTAGACCGAAAAGCGTCCCCGTCTTGGTATCGTCTCAAGCTATGCAGTGCAAGTGAATTTTCAGTCAAGAGATGCTCTTTCAATTTTTGACCATAATTATTTTGAACGAATAATGTTATGAAGCGTGTACATAGTCTGTGATTCGCATCATTTTCGAAGGAAATTATGTCCGCGATTAATGTATAGCACTGAGTTCACTTCAACGGTTAATAAAATTGCCCACAAAGTCACGGTCGAAGATTTCGAAATGAAGTGGATATTGGTTTTATTTTAATTTCCTTATGTAATTTCTGGAAAAAAATGGAGAGCGAAAATTTTTAGAGGCACTTATAGGGCTGTTATTTTTCTAATGAAATTCCTTAAGATTATAATTATTCACCCAGTTGTTAATTAAATTACCTTCATTCTTCCTTGGCATACCAATTTTGTTTGCAGCAATGTCATTCAATTTTCTGGTATAAGTATCATATTCAAAGACTGAAAAGGCCAAATCAAGTCATGTTGAATATACTCAGGAGTGTGTTAGGATTAATTGAAATATTTCATATGGAAAATATCAGTGTAGGCAGGTTTATGACAAATAGGTCCGTATATCAGGTCAGCGCCCTAATTTGTATAGCCTATTGGTGGTTAAAACATCTCCCCCTTAATGGGTTGTTGTAGCTTTTGTGTGAGAATATCCACCGGGATCCTGCGTGTATTGTGAGAATAACCGTCAATCACGTCATTTAAATTTTTCTCCCAGCATTGATTTTCACCCACAATCCCGTTATGATAGATCAAAAAGAAAGGACCGTGCATAATCTCACTCTCCGTTGTATAGAATTTCCCCGAATGAAAAGTGAATCTCTTCATTGTTCATTCGGCCGTGTCCTCCGCCACGTCAATTCACGTTTCCCTTGACTTTTCCCATATCTCGACGTCGATTCCTTCGTCGGTTGCGCTATGCGATCTTCACTTTTTTCCAACGCCATTATTCGCGCCATGCCGTCTCTCTTCCTCGTGCAAGACATGAGTCACTTGTTATAAATGGAATAAGTTTTTTTTTGTTATCACGATCAATGAAAACAACGTTCGAATAGGAACGTCTTAAAATTGAATTAAAATTAAAATTACGCCAAGGATTCACGCTAGCTCTATATAAAACGAATTTTATGAACAGAGTTTAGTTTTTTATCACTGTGTACCAAGAAGCTAACATGTTTTAGGCTCGTAATGTGTACAAATTTGGTAACTATTTACAAAGCACACAGTTGTAGCTTTTGTGTATCTACAGAACAAAATCTATCTATCGCCAGCTTACTGAATATTTCTCCCGGGCACGTCGTTCCATTCATCGTGGTTCGTGTGCGCTGAAGTGCTCCGACCTTTGCCAACTTCAACGCCGTGAATGTAATGCTTCCTTTACTACAGAGCTACATACACTTAATGAAAGAGCCACAATATCCTTACGCCTGGTGTATGATGATTCCTTTTTTGAACCCTCCTATAGTGCGCTCTTTTTTCGGTGGCACATGCGAGAAATTCCAAGGGTAACTTCAAAATAATAAGTCACCCTTCCTGATATAACACCATTTGGTGAACATCTTTTGAAAAATCGATCCGCAGTATCCTTTTACTGGCTTGAGTTTGAATAATTTTTTAATATACTCGTACGTGTTACAATAGAAACAACGAGAACAAACTATAATTTGTTACAGTAAAACCTCTCTGAATGGACTCCTCTGACTCACGGACACCACTAAATACGGACTGTATTCAAATCCCTGGACAAGTTGCATGCAACTTTGCTTGGCCGTGCCCTCTCACATACGAGCACTCTTGACTAATGGACATGGACAACTTAGGAAAGTAATTTTTCCAAAACGGGGATATTTGGGTGGATCTTTATAGCCCTCGTTATTCTTCAAACATTTTTATAGTTTCCTAGAGTATTACTCAACTATTGTGACAAATTTTAATTGCTACATCTGTGTTCAGTCATATTTCCACGAAAAAAAATCGTTTTAAATTCCTTTCAAATTTTGATCCATGAGACAGAATCAATGTGTATGTTAAATCTCTAACTTGAGGACAGCTCTCACATAAGGAAAAATTATTATCGACCACTGCGGCCCATAAGGCAGAGGTTTTACTGAATAATCATTGAAATGACGCAATTTGTATGAGCCAGTTTATCGGCCCTCAGCTCTTTTCGATCGAAAGGCTTTATTCTATGCACCGGTTGGTAACAGTAAGAGGGTTCATTCGATAGATGGCTCTATTTTCTATATGGAACACGATTTTGAAAATTCCTACTCTTTTTTTTACGGTAGGAATCTCTCGAAGTTCAGTAACCCTTTAGCCGAGTCCTCCTGTCCCTTCCGTCGTCAACCCCTTTGCTTTCGACTTCCCGAAAGAAAGTGAGCAAACCTTGCGTTTTGTTTTCTTCAGCACTTTCTCACGCCGCTTGGTTCTCTGATGCGATCCGCAGAGCATTACGGATTCGCACAAGTGGTCCTAAATTTTCTTCTCGCGCGCACATCCTCCAACCGTCCCCTACCCCCTCTCAACCCTCCCTCCCGTCCCTCCGCCCTCCCAGCACGGAAACCTCATCCTCCGTCCCTCGAAGCTTTGATAGGTCATGGCGGAGAGAAAGGGCCAGACGAGAAAGTGAGATTCTTCCCAGTGCGATGGACGGGTTCGTTCTTTTTGGAGGGCTTGCTCGTGTGGATTCATGTTGATTCGAAACGCATGGTAATAATCGTGGTTTATGGATGGATAAGATTAGAAATGAGTGGGCCGTGAGAGAATGTTGGTTGGATGCTTCAGTAATGGGCGTTTATAAAAGGAGTGTGGTTCGTTGGTTTCGCCATGTTGAGAGAATTGATCAGAGTTGAATAACGAAACCAGATATATGATAGAAGAGTGGATGGTGTTCAAGGAAGGGATAGACCTCGAAAACCTTGGATGAATGTGGTATAAGAGACTCTGAAGAGAAGGAATATTAGGATTATTCAGAATAGGAGAGCGTGCGTGAAGCAATCAATGCATGAGTTTAAGTCAAGCGAAAGTGATTTGCAAAGATAGGGAATTGTCGAGGAAATTATTAAAAAGAGAGCCAGTTTACTGGTTCTAACAACAATAGCTAAGTTTATTTAATTGGCCTTCTCCGAATAGGAATGGCATGATAGGTATGTATGTATGTTAGTAATGGTTGTCTACGTGTTCAATAAGCTAGCATAATGAGCGTAAAAATTGAATCGAGTCAGGCGAAGTTTTGTGAAAAAGTGACATACTGGAAGAAAACTTAAACGATGTATTTTTTCACACAATTTATTAAAATACTCATTTTCGGGAGTGTACCCTTGAGAATGATACGAGAGTGTCGAAACCGGTAGGGTTTAGTATTTTAATAAATTGTTGGAAAAAATACATCGTACTATACTGAGCGTAAGTTTGACGACAGCGTTCTTCATTAGGCTCATGTTGTCAACTATATTCTATATATTTTTCCATATTATTTTCACCATCTCGGGAAGTCATATCGGAGATAAACTCTTTTATTAAACATAAAAATTAATCACCTGTGCATTTCTGAAAGCTGAGGGAGCAATGCGCTGAGCATGAAGACTATACGAATCGTTTTAATTGGTTGTCTCGTCTTTAATTTCCTTTGATTCGCTCTTTTTTATTATCCACGCATTTTAGAAAACCACTCGAGGGTTGATTGCCATCTTAAGTGATGCAGTATCGAGACTGATATGATGGAACTGATCCATAACGATTTGAGTGGTCCGTTTTCTAGGTATGTAATTTAATTTCAAGAATACAGACTTCGATTGTTTTGCATAATTTTCAATTAGACAATCATCCTGAATTGAATAGCGTGGATTTATTAAAAGTTAAATGACATAAAGCCATCGGAACTGGTCGTGAAATTCAACTATCTATGTGGAAAAGTGCGAGCTGTGATTCATCATTATATATGTCAACGTCTATGCAGTGCCCTGTAGGTCACCTCAAGTGTGCGAGGTAGAGGGTGAATCCACACCAAGCATGCATTTACCGTCAAGCCTATTTTCATACTGTTAGTAGCTATCATACTAAATATACTTCTATTTTGAATCAGTTGACGTACTTAAAAGAGACTCCACATTGAAATAAGGCATCATTCTACCCATGAGCGATAGACACTGCACTCATAAATCTAAGAGACAATTTGTTAAATTTTAGTCATACGTAAAAATTTCCCCGAGAATGTCTCTCTGTCAGTGGTAGGGTGGTGATCTGCGCATATGCTCGGTAAGTCAAAGGTCTGTGATTCGATTCCCGGTCCTGGACGATTTGTTTCTCGTGGCGATTTCTACGTAATTCATCGCCGTATTTTCAGCAGGTGTGAATATCTTTTAGGTGTGTATAGCTAAATTCGAGTCAAGCTGAAATGTGAAAATAATTTAAAAATTTGAGACACATGAAACGTAAATGTTTTTAGCATCCCATGCGGAAATTGAAGTAAACCATCACCGGAATTTCTTTAGTGTGACAAACACGACCTGGGGCTCTGTTCTCGACACGCCATGGTAATTACTGCGAGAAGAAACACTCATTTTATCGCGTGGTTTCGTGACTTGAGCATCATCGAATCGTCACATCTCGTCCTAATACGATAGCTATTGATTGGAGAGTATCGGGGGGATTCGTCACATGCGTTAGTTCTACGAGATCATACGACATTTTGGTGTTTTAGTGGACGATAATTATCGCGCCATTTCTGGAATACCTTTTGAATTTCAGACCTCCTAAGGGTCATCTCCCGTAGCTTTGCGATAAATTTTGCATGCGAAAGTAAAAGATTTTATCGTACATTTACGTATAATTATTGCATGCTTCACCGTAGATTGATTTTTTTCATGCAATAGGTATCACATTCCAAGTGGATGTGATAACTAAGCAATATTGAATCGACGTAACCATGCGAGAACATGAGTTTTTTTTATACAAATAGAAATATTTATTGTATGCAAATAATAATAAATAAACAAAAGCTCATATGGTGGTTAGACAAATACAATGTGATATTATACGCATTGTATAAATAAATATGTATACAAATTCCCTGGTCCTCTAAAGTCTAGGGCTTGCCCGGAGGTGCCAAGTTAGTATAAATTATAAGTTGAAAAAATATAATTGTTTCAGGCTGGACCTGGTGGAAGTCATCGATATTCATCATGAATAAAAAAACACTTGGTAATCTTCCACAGATTTATTTCTGTGACACTATAAATAAATCTGTGGAAGATTACCAAGTGTTTTTTATTCATGATGAATATAAGTTGAAAATTAATCTATTGCTTATACATAAGATATATTACTGCGAAGGAGTACAAAAAATACTGTACAAAGATAGAATAGTATGGATACATAAACATATTAACATTTATATACCGTCAAATATATCCAATTTTTTATTTAAGTTTCTTTTTGTTCATACAATGATAACTATTTATGAAATGGTTTCATCAATTTCTCAGTAACTTTCGCATGCAATAATTACCACTGAGTGCGAGAATCGACCTCCTGATGCGCTCTATGACAACTGCGATACAATTTTGAATAGCGATTCCTGACTCACTCTAGGTGCTTCTAGGCATATTCACAGCGCAAGTCGTTAGAGGCTCAGCGTTTCGGAAGCGGGAGATCTTTGACCTGTCATCAGTATGCCCCTGAAGATGCCAAGTCTCCTCACCCAAGGTCGTAATGGCCTTCGTCCTTCCAGTCCTTCCCTCCGGAATGCATAAATAAGGAAGTGGTAGACGTTTTTTTTTCCCTTGACTGGAGCCCGAGCGGGTCGCCACAACCATCCCTCCAATTTCTCGAAATCCCGTAGAACGCACATTCGCTCCGTATTTCTCTGAGTCGCAATTGATTTCCATTCATTCCCTTCCGAAAAACAGCGAATGCGAACGAGACTGTTGAAGTTTTCAATATTTCCACTGCGTTCTGTCGCTCTTGTCACATCCGCATTGCTGAATGTGTCAAAGAAATGCGATGGATTTCATAATTGTCAAAGTCTGATTTCCCCACGCCACTTCTAGATCGATTTCAGGAAGATTTTTTCTAGTACCTCAATAAACCAATAATCTATGCATATGTTTCCACTGATTAATTTAATGTACGACCAATTGCGTCACATAGACTGCATCTTCAGAATATGATTTTAGTTCACTTATGATTCTACCGGTTTAATAATATTGTTATTATTAAATTAATCATACATTATAATATTTGATATATGCCAACATCTGTCCGTGAAAATAAAACGCTTATAGAAACAAAAATCAGTTACAGTTATACCTCTGATAATCTTAACCACTGGATTTAGTCTTAATGCCTTATAAAAAAAGTTATTTGGATCTCGGAATACTGCAATTCATAATAAATAGAACGCAAACAGCCACCATTATAAACACGTACAGCATTAATAGAAAAGTTTTGGAAAATTTAACTTTAGCTTGGCTAAGCCCACTGTTGGCTAGTGTGCATCAAATAGGATGAAGAAAATTATAATAATTATAATCAATTATTAAAAACCACATGGACGACATGTAAGATGCTCGTGGTGTCGCTTTACTGTGGAATTTAAATTCCTTAAAAGCTTATGTATTTCTGACATTTTTGTAAACTAAATATTTTCATTGATTTCACATGGTCGTCTATTTTCTCCACGCAAAATGCAAACCAAAAGCTTAAGCATTTGTGAACCTCATGAATGGCCTATTTTCAATCCATTGGTAGTGTAACGCTTGTTTCTTGTTGCATCATCTTCATGTGTTGGAAGGAATCGTGGAGCTTACGTGGATATAGAGTAAATAATACGCTTGCTGTATATATTCTTTCATCTATAGAGTGCCCAGCAGGCCACTTGGAGGGTGCATAACATTGGTGAGTTTCCATTAAAACATTCAAATCTTCTGTGCAACGAACTTCTTAGAAACTGCGATAGTTCCCATGGTAATTGATTATAATAAAATATGCATGCGTAGAAATATTTGGCTTTCTTTAGTCGATATATCAAACTTGGGGGGGCTTTGTTATAACTACTGGTCCGTTTGTTGATGAAAAAAGGCAATTAAACGAACTAGTGTACCTGCCAAATAACCCGCGTCAATGAATTGAAATCACATCAGATTAATTGAGAAATCAGGCAGTCATATCAGGCGGTCGAAATCTGTCAGAGTTGGAGATGGATTCAAACTTTCAGAAAACTTTGAACGTACTTTGTACGTCATCATAATCAGCTGACCTCATTCCGAAGATGGGTTTGCTGCAGCTCCACTTCAATCTCCTCTCCAATATCCGCTTCATTCCTGCATAATTCTTCGCTTTGATGTCCTCAATGATGAATTCAATTTTCCATCCTCCTCTGTAATACTTCCTATTCATTCCTCCTTTTAATATTGTTTTTAATTGGCTGTTGTGTCGCCAAGTGAGTTCGAGAATTTAGTCTCTCCTTCTTCGCAGAGTTTTCACTATACATCTTTTCTATCCAACTTCATCCTTAGTGATTCCGTCCGTCCATTTGATGGTCATCATTCTTCGATAACACCACAATTCCATTACTTCCAATCTCTTTTGCGCTGTAGATGTTAGCGTCCAGAGTCCACTACCATACAAGGGCATGCTCCAAATATATGTTTTAGTAAAGTGTTTCCTTTCAGGTTTTTACGTTACTTGATGTTAGCAGACTCCTCTTCTGGTAGAATGCTTTCTTTACTTGGGTAATGCTGCTCAAAATATCTTTCTCAAACGTACCTCATTATTGTACTTCTATTGCGCTTCAATATCTAATTGTGTTTCGTGATTAGGATAAGATAAATAGACTTAGTTAAAAGAAGCCCCAAAGGCGGGACTTCCGAGATGTTTTCACTGGAACAAGTTCCCTTTGGGAAATGTTTCTAAAAATTTTCCTCTTAAAGAAGGCAGCGAGCGATTTCACTAGCATTGACATTCGGCCCGTCTCGCTACTGGCCCTTTCTCCCCCCACTCCCCACCCTCCTCCTTCCCCGTGGCTTTCTAAAAGTCCACGTTCTTACTTGTTGTTTCGACTTGAGCAGTGACAACACGCGAGACCCCAAGAAAACAGGTCCATAAATACGTTTCGTCCTTGGTCAAGAAGTTGATTTTGAAAAGCTCCTCCTGCTTTTAAGTTCACGGTCGACATTTCACTTTTATGAAATCCTCCTCATTGTCTTGAATTGATGTTGACAAGTGCTTGCACCACATTTTTTTCGTGGCACGAGTGTTGGAGAAGGAGACACGGCACGAGCGACTTAGCCCCAATCGTTCATTTGTCGGTTTTCTTTCGGCTCACTCTAAAATAACCTTTCCATAGCCATAAATGGAAATTTCTCCGCGTCCTCCACCGATTCATTGTCATCTTCTTCCTCGCTTCCTCATCCAACATCCTCTCGTCCTTTTCAGTCTTAGCGCCCTCTAACCTAACCTTAAGGTGTGGCTGGCACAGGTGCGAACTTAACCAAAGCCTAAGACAATATTACTTCAAAATTACATGTAGAGATTTCTTGTCATCATGCATATATATATCGATAATAGCATCCGCATAATCAAGTATACTTTGTGATTCCGGAAGAATCGAGGACTTAAGTCTCAAATATAGAGTTAAGCGAAATATTAAAAAATAACTTAATTTCCCACGGGCTTACAATTTAATACAACAAATTTCATCAGCTTTCCTGTATTTCAGATCAACTTAACGTCCTCATCATGAAATACACTCTACCCAAAGGTTATGATTAGTCTCGTGATTAAGTACATGGAAACAATATTATGAGAAAAAGAACTGAAAAATCTGGATCCGATATTCAGATACGCTTCCTGAATGGATCAAAATACTAATGCAAGAGTGACTTTTTATAATATCCTCGACGAAAAGTACGCTTTTTATATATTTTTTTAATATTCCATCTCAAATGAGGTCGCATATCTAAACCGCACACTCTTTAGGTGGATGGAGCTGTAACCGTGGGTCATTGAGTGCACATCGTAATAACTTCAAAGTCAATAAATATTTTTGAACCTCATTTCACAGTACATCTGTTTATATGGTGGAAATCGCCATGCATGCAGTTATGTAAATGATGCAAGAATTATATTTTAAATTTTCAACCATAATTACGGCTTTGTTATGACTTGATTTTTCGGCGCGCAATTCGAACTTTAAGTGAAATTGTTTTCTAAAAACACTTTTTTTTCAGAAGATACCTTTATATTTGTTGGCAACCATTATAAAAATATGAAACATATACTTTCGAGTTTAGGAGAAAATCTGTACAAATTCAATCAAATTATTGTGAAAATATGTGATGTGCCATTAGGTTACATGTTAAAATAGCATTGATTTGCCAAGAAACCAAATTGTATCATGCAGTTTTTTTCACTTTTATCTGCAGAAATTACGAACAGGGAAACGTATGCAAAGTTTCTCGCAAATCTGTACGTATATAAAAATCGTTCCAGCCACCTTAAGGATGTTCAATTTTCTCGGCGTGCAAAAAGACTCACGCGCAGAGGCAAATCGTTTCGTGTTTTTCGTTTTTGGATGAATACGAATGCGTTTTTGACCTTTCCAAGGTAACTTTTGAAACCATCTCATCACGCAAAGAATCCTTCGAACGAAAACACGGGTGCAAAAACTCATTCTTTCGCGGTTCCTTATATTCACCATAACACCGTATTTACTCATCTCTGGGACGCCTCCGGTAATAAGCTAGTATTTTTACGAATACTTACGATTCAGTCGAAAATTACGTCTACAAAGTACCCTGCAAGCCTACTTTAAGGGCATGTGGAAGGAGATGAGTTTTCACAAATCTGCACTACACTACATACCGCAATAGTTATGGACATTACGATAATTATAACTTTCACAAATGCATGCAAATATTTGGTGAATTTTCGTTTTCTTAAGCTTTCATTCCTGGAACTATGCTATCGCGGGAAGTGGCTTGCAGTAAATTTCTCTGCGTGAACAATCAAATCACATTTCATCTGCTGGCATGCAATAGAATCGTTTGCGATTGCCTTGCTCTTCTAACATTAGAGCACTCAATTTTGTTCAAGCGAACTGACAGAAAAGTTGTTTCATTTCCGTATTTATTTTTTTAAATAGAGAAAAGTGTTTTAAGAAGAAGATTTTTGAGTAGTGGAGTTGCAGATTGATCCTAAATAGCAGCGAGTATTATTTTTTATATTTTTCATTACGTATTATTATTCATTCTTTTGAGTGACTATGCTCAGATACATGATAAACGAGTATGTTTCCCGGTAGATAGCATGATAGCAGCAACGATGATGATCAATTACCTCTATTCCAATAAATTATGCATAGTTTTACTATCATAGCTAATTATCGCCATTACGGCATGAACATCGTCCATATAATACGGAAGTACCCAGCTTACTTGTCCCCACGATTTGGTCACTGCCTGTGCGGTTAAAAGTTGCTCGCCATCGGCTGCCACCATTCCAATCCGACATGGCCGGGTGCAGGATTGCGTGCCAATTCTGGCGCAATAAATGTTCCCGTCTGCGCAGGTCTTTCACGAGGTCCAGAATGGTACTACCGGGGCTTTTTATCCTTCCGTTTGATTCGACTGGATTCTTTTCGTTCGGGCGCAATTTGATTCTTCCGCTGCGAAGCGAGTTCGTGGAACGTTCGCATTGACCTCACAACATCTTCTCTGTCTCTCTCTCTTCCCATTTTCTGTCCTCCTCTCCCCCCCCCCCCCATCCACTCATAATGCCTTGGAATATTTTGTGTCCTTCGCTTCTAATGTGTCGAAGGTCGAATATCGTCGGCCACTTGGTTCGTTCGCTCTTCCTGCTGCTGCCGCCTGCCGCACTCCTCCCCTTCCTCCACATTCACTCCCCTCAACCTCCTCCCCCCCCCATCCTCCTCCCCCCACACAGATTTCGCATCCCATTCCACACCTGACGAGGTCCCACGTTCCCTCCTCCCACCATTCCTACTCCCCATTATACTCGTCATCTCTTCTTCCGTCTCCGTTTACCTATACCGTTGTGTCGCTTCCACACCTTCGTTCACTGCACCTTGGCATCTGTCAACATGACAGATCCGCTGTCGTTTTAATGACATATTTTCCGCGTACGATCAAGGGCCATAATAGCTAAATGATCGTTGGCTTCAGTAATGTTAGTAGTGAAGATAGTTAACTTTATTTATTTACTTATCTAGCTTTTTTATTGATTTTCCAGTTTTTTTATGTTTATACGAATTTATGTTCATGTAATTTCGCAACAATTTTTGCTTGTCCGCACTATTGCCGTGGTATGAAGACGAGACTGAATGTTGCTTGGTGGATTCGATTTGTACTTCTGTTTATTACTTCTGTTTACCTGCCTCTATTACTTTCGGCTCATCTCGCTTGGAATGCCACGCATGATTTCGTTTTCCGATATCCTCTAGTATCCATTCATTAAAAATGTTAATGATACTAATCAGTGATGGTATGTTCACCCGTGTACTGCATGTTAGCGTGTTTGTCAAAGAAGCACTCTCTCAGTTTCTGGTTTGGCCTTGCAGCTGTTTTGCTGACTGCTTTCTGGTGCTCGTCTGTCGGCCGGGGGAGAGTTCGAGAATCTAATTTGAACTGGGACGAGCACTTAATGCCTGGCGTGGAATCACCCCGTGCCACACACCCTGGAGGTGGCGTGCACGATATTTCGTATAAGTAGATGTCCGCATCTCGGTCGAATGTAAGACTTAAAGGTGTCACTTCATCTACATCTGCGTAATATCCTGCGAGGCACCTCTAGGGTGTACGGCGGGAACATACAGCAATTGCACGGAGATACAAGAGATACACGGGAAGCATACGAGACGTGCTCTTAGCACTAACAAAATAATACACAATCATTGAAGAGTAAAGTAAATAATAAAAAGCTACAATACTCATTGAACGATGTAATAATAAAGTCGCAATGGCAGCTATTATGGCATATTATTGTTCAAAGGATCGGTGGACGCAAAGAACAGTCATAGGAAAGGGGAAACTGAGTATAAATGTACTTATGCACAGAGACACAAGAGTTGTATACGAAGCATGTAAGACGTGCTGCTACTACTAATAAGCAAATAGCCAAAATACAAAGGCATTAGAGAGTATATCAAATAATTAGCCAAGATATCTGCGAAAAAAACAAATTATTATGTTGCGATAGCAGCTATTCTGTTCCCGTATCACTCGCGGAAAAAATTGCATATGAAAACTGTCCGTTCTACAGTCTATTTCCCTTATTTTGTGCTCATGATTTACCCTACCGGAGTATATCAAATTTCGTAAACTATTTAGATGCCCTCATAAAATAGATTTGCTTTTAAATAATTAAAATATTAGGTCTCAATTTTGAACTATGGTCGGGTACGAAATGCACTACTATACCTATCCTACTTGTTCTAGTAGAATTGTAGCACTAATGAAATCATAGTATTGATCTTTTTACATATCTTTTCGATCTTCACTGTTCTTTCTCTAACAATAAGTCCATAGTTAAGTCTACCGCACGAATTTACTTCTCTCGGCTTGGGACAATTTTGAGAGCGTCGCGAGCATTTGGGACCCTGTAGGTACAGAAATATTTAATTTGCGAAGCAGAAAAAATATCAATGAAAGACGGAAATTCGCTATAAACTACCTACTGCGAGTGGAGAGAGAATGTAACACAGCTGATGGAAGGACTACTTAGTAGGTTGGGATCCGCTATAGACTCAAAGGCTACATGCCATGCTACTGTTTCTTTGAAAATGCAGATCACGTGAGTTTCAGGGTGACACCCAGGGTATTGTTTTAGCCCCGCACTACTTCTCTGGGTACAAGTGCAGCATTTGCATGGCGCAGATACGTGGACCATGCGGAAAGAAAACGAGAATATACTGAAGGCGTTCTAGATGTGGGTGTGGAGGAGGCTGAAGAAAGTGCGGTAGAAGGAAAGGAAGACAAATGAGGTAGTGCTTCACCTAGTAGGTGAAGAGAGGAAATTTCTGGGAGAGATTGGGAGGAGGCAGAGTAGGTGGTTGGAAGAAGGTAATGAGGAGCGAAGGGATGCTGAAGACCGTGATGGAGGGAAGGATGTTGGGCAAGCGGGGAAGGAGAAGGAAGAGAATTGGTTTTATGAACGGAATGGAGAATGGTAAGACGTATGCTGAGATAAAGAAAGTAATTTTTTCGGTAGAGAGAGCACTTGACATGTTAAAATCTAGAGGAGTTTTACTCACTTCCATTTATGCCTACCTTAACCGATAATCGCCTTAATAATAATAATGCAATATTTTTTCTTTCAGGTGATATAGGTCTATAAATTTGAAAATATTTATTCTCTTTGCCCACGTTTCGCATGTGCATGCATGCTTCTTCAGGGCTATAATGAAAATTGTTGGGTGTATTGTAAATTAATTGAATTTGGTTTACAATTTTGGTACATAGTTATTTATAGAAATATATATTTTTGAAATTTATAGACCTTATCTCCTGAAAGAAGAAAACATATTGCATTATTAAAAAGAGGTCATGAAGAAGAATCATATAAATAATAATAATGTATTTCTCGTGGTTACAGAAGAGCCAAAATTAGAGAGTTACCGCTGAACTGATAGGTACATACAGTATTGGCTTGTTTTATTGTATAACAGCGACTTCCACTCAAGTGATTCTGGTTGGAATTACATAATCAATAATGGATAAAAGGAAACATCTCAATCAATCAAAAACATCAAATCAAACAAAAAAATTTCAATGTTGCTCTCACATACAGATGGGCGGAAAATCTCAGCAGGAATAATTATTCCCATTGACATGTTTCTGTCAATCATCGCTCCGTCTACTGGACGCCTGCCCTCGCTTCCCGGAGGCGTCCGGCGCAAACTACGATGAACAAGAAAAAATCTTTCGGGAGGTGAGCGGTGCTTACAGGGTCAAGTATTTTTTTAAGGGAATGCCGACCTTGAAAAAAAACCCTCGTGTGAAGAGGTTAGAAAGGAGGAGTAGGATGTGGCAATGAACCTCGAGTGGCTGAGGGAGTGTGTTGAAGAAAAAAAAACACTTGAGCCGACGGCTACCTGACCTACATTCAAGACTCGGTACGGACCTTCTCCCGGCCCGTTTCAAAGACACCCTCACGCACAAGCGTTGTCCGGCCGGGTACCCGGTCCTTTCTCATACTTCTCAATTAATTCAGGCTCTCATCGTTCCCTTCTGCCGGCCCAAAGCTGACCCCGTAATAATAGGCTCACTCACTACTCGGCTTTTATGCCTGGCTGGATAGTTGTTGGTCTATACATCTTCATCTACTCGAATGTATAGGTGTAGCGAAACTTGGTGGCACTCGCTTGTTAAGAGTATGACGCAAGGGAGAGGAAAGCATACAAGTGATGTGGGATAAAGTTGCCGAGTCTTCCTTCAGATGTCACTCCGGGAGTCCTTCGGCACCTTTGCCCTCTCATCTACGCTTGATTTACCCTTCGTGATCTTTGATTCTCCTCTGGTGTGTGCCATAAAGTTTCGCTATACCTATAGTATCCTGCAAGCAATCTCAAGGTTTTGTAATAGGGGGTGGTGCATCTAAGTCTACATAATACCCTACAAGTCACCTCAAGGTGTGTGGAAGGGGCTGAGTTATCGCCTACATGCATTGCACTATATTCTTAACATGTTAAAGAAACTATGAGTATTGATGCATTAGCAAACACTTGTTTACATCTTCTTGTCCGGAGGCAAAATTACACAAACATGTACTACGCTGCGGGCGTCCAACCAATGTTAGAGAGACTGTTTTCATAAATCTATTTTGCAACTACGAGATACATGAGTCATTCAGGAAGCATGCGAAACGTGCTGTTAGTACTACGTTGCAGATTAAGATACAAGAATTAGAGAGCAAATCAAAATCATCTAATCAGCTACACTACCTATCGACAAGTCTATTTAAAGGTTTCATTGGCACGTATTATGGTCTCTTATCGTTTGCGGAAAAAATGTCATTTTATACCTGTCCGTTCTGCAGTATATTGCCCTTATTTTATTCCCATGATCTTATCGACTGAGGTATGTCGGGTTTCGTAAGACGTTATTGACGTCGTCAGAAAATATATGGGCTTGGAACATACATAAGCATTACTTCACTTCAGGGATTCATTAACTGTCAACATACTCACATACTGTTATTAGTTTTTTTACAAGATATAATACTATTTTATATTTAGTTAAACTTGTGGAAGAAGGTTCGAGATGCAACGCGACAACTATCCAACATTTTTAATCATGCGGGATAGACTCAGACATCACAGGGACCATTCAGTTCAGTCGGCTAACATGCAAAAATGTTAATAAAATCACAAACATAATCCGTTAAAGAAGGCTAGCATCCCCTTTCGAAATTGCAAATGAAAAAGTAGTGAATGAGTGAATGAAAACAACGCTACCCAGCTTTACCATTTACTTTCTGGTGGCGTATATAATAGGTACTATGGATTTTAACCGTCCGCGGAGAAAATATTACCAATTTAACCTTTCCACACTACTATCTATCTCTCTAATGTTATGCACGCGATCTAACCTAGCACCATCAAAGTAGCGTGGAGTTTTTAATATGTTCTTGACGTCTTCGAAGAAGTAATTTGCCTCATCAGGATATGATGTCTAATCTTTAACCTACCTGTGATAGTCATCCCTATTTCTTCCCGTTCTTCAGCCTCAAAACACTGCAAGACCTGTCATAACATCTCTTTACAACTGCAGCTGCTTTACCCATATACGAACGTTGCCAAGGATTTGCAGTTAAACTTCCCATCCGACGGAGGGAGTACTGTACCACATGGCACTCGAGAAGGGAAATCTCCGAAGTGGCAATGCCAACTTTGCAGTGTTTGCGGGAGGAGAACTGATTTACGAACGTGAGCCCCCCTTCCTCTCTTCAGGGTGGGCACTGTCACACTACGGCTAGCGCATTAACTCTTTAGACACTCGCTAATTGGTTATTTTTTGCAATTGTCAAAGCTCAGTGGAGGATAAAAAATCGTACCGTCACACAAATTTCTGAAAGATACGTCACATATTTTCACGCTCTATAATAATAAAAAATCCTATGGCATATATATGTTACTTGTCTTTTGGAATATCTAAATAGAATTTGGGAGAAAAATGACTTTAGTCCCTAGCCGTAGAAGCCTTATCGTGGAAGCATTATCGTAGAGAAGGGAATTGATGAGGATTGCTATGAGGAGAGATGTAAAGAAAAGATTGGAGAAAGCTATAATTTAGAGCGTGGAGCTGTATGAGTCGGAAACGTGGTTATTGAGGAAAAAGGATGTGCATAGACTGGTGGCATTTGAGATGAGGGTTTTGTTTTGGAATGGACAGAGTGAGCTGGGTATCGAGGAATGCGAACGAGGAAGTGTTGGATTTGGTGGGAGGGGAAAGGAAGTCGGTGACGGAGGTTCGGAGAAGGCAGAAAAGGTGGAGGGAGGACGTGTTGAGAGGTGAGGGGATGTTGGAAAGAGTGATAGAGGTGAGAACGCATGGGAAGCGTGGAAGAGGATAGGAATTTTGGGCGATAAGGAGAGGCATAAGGTGGGAGAAACTTTAAAAAGACCCGATGGCGACCGAGTAATGCACAAGAAAGTGAAAAGATGCCCCAGGATTGGGGAAGCCGGGAAGAGGACCGTCCAAAAACCTAACGATCAGCTGGTAGAATGCCCTATGATGTTGGTGTATGTAGCGCAAGTTTGAAAGAGTGACATTTTGAATCATTTTACGCTGTTTTACCTCGTTAACGTGGATTGGAACACTGCCCTAGTAACTTAATGGGCCCACCCACACTGGAAGGCTTTCAGGCCGTCTGGGTGTAACTGTATTTCCCACGGCGGCCGGCAAAGCTGGGAGGGGAAGGGACTCGTGGAGGAGGGGTAGGATGGGTGGAGGGGAAGTGAGAGTCCATGGCCTTTCTCCCGTCACCATACTTCCTCCCACCTTCTTTCCCCTCTCACTCCACTCGACGAACCACTATCCCATACCTATCCCGTGTCCTGTCAGGTTCAGCCGTCCTCAACGAGTTCCTCTTCCCTCAACCTTTCTCTCCTCGTAGCGGATCGAAAGTCGAACGTGTTTATTTTTCGTTTTCTTCTCATTTTCCTTTCGCCTGTCATCCTCCGGCTCTCTCCTTTCTCCATTACCTTCACTCTCGGTCCCCTCCGTGACCTACTGGCGGCCGGGAACGTGGGTCGTTTGTTCTTTTTGTGATTTCCCCCATCTCTTGCCACCCGTCTCCTGACTGTTTCAATACGTCCATTTTATCTACATGAGTATAATATTTCAAACCTCAAAAATGTGTATTTAGGTAATGACTTAGACTTGAGCTTTTACGAAAACGAGTTAGAAAGTGTACAGCGAGATCGGCAAGATAAGTAAAAGGCCGTTATGATATTTTCGCTAACGTTACTAGGCTTCTGCAACAACTGGGACGGGGATCGCTTGCAGACAGTCAGTTAAAATTTAGAGTTATTCTTTTATGTAAGTTCTAAGCCCATATATTTTCTGACAACGTCAATAACATTTTTATGAAACCCGATATTATACGGTAGATAAGATCAAAAGATTAAAATAAGGGAAATAGATTACAAAACGGACAGGTTTCAAATGACATATTGTCCGCGAACGATAAGAGACCGTAATAGGTGTCAATGAAACATTTACCTAGGTTTGTCGTAAGGTAGTGTAGCTGATTCGTTAATTTTGATTTACTCCCTAATGCTCGTTTCTTAATCTGCAATGTATTAATAATAGCAAGTTTCACATGCTTCCTGTATCACTCGTCTATCTTTGTGTAATTATGTAGTTGCAAATTACATCAATACAAATATTCCCTTTAACATTGGTGGCATGTCTATAATATAATGCATGCTGGTGAAATTTCTCCTCCTGACAAGTATTCGCAGGTTTTTGTTAATGCATCAGTAGTCGTCGTTTCATTAACTTTAGTAGAGTATAGTGTAGTGCATTTTTGTGGTAACTCACCTCCTGCCACACACCCTTGAGGTGGTTTCCAGGGCTTTATATTTATAGTTGTAATTAATTTTATGCTGGATCCCATCTTCCATTACAGCTGCGTGTGTCAGCGTTTCAGCGACTACAGTTTCTCCTTCGTCATAGGAGGCGTGTTCAGGTCGAAGACAACCTAAAGATCGTCTTGGGATGGGATCAAACACATCAAGCTGTTGTGGCAGCCTTTGCTCCAAATAATTAATTTTGTTTTATGCCTGTGATTTCTGAAATACCAGTAGCATTCTAGCATGAATGAATTATAAAAAAAGTATCCCCATGATGTATTGGTACAGGTGTTATCCTGCATGAGTTGAATGATGGTTAGCAGCCGTAAAGGACCAAGATGTTCAACACTGCCGTGTCCTCCATAGCTACCATGGTCAAAGCATAGGAATTAGGTTAAAATACCACGGTACAATTCGCGAACCAGACAAAGCGTAAAGCGCAATATAACCACCGTAATTGACTTAAGCATCGCATGCACATTCGTTCCCAAAGGTTTTCATGATAAGATATCGCCTTCGAGTCAACCCGCAAGGTCCTTCAGCCATAAAAGCGAGCAAACTGCAGCACTCCACCTACGCGTGAAACGACAGGGGGCGTCGGCCCTGTATCTACTCCGCCGGTCGCCCTTCCGCTAATTGTGCCGCACCCGTGGGCTGGGGGTCAGGGAGTCGCACATTGTACACGAGAGGGCGGGCACGCGCTTACAATGTTGAGGCTTCCCGACGAATTTCAACTTCTCAACCCAGTAAGACTCGCTTCAAACACGGGGAGCAGTATTTACAAAATACGAGGTGTGACCAAAAAAATAACGGGAATTTTCGTTTTTCTTAAAAAATATTTATTTATTAATCAAAATCAATGTTGTCCCCTTCAAAGTAATCCCCCTTAGATATAATTCACTTGTGCCAGCGGTTTTTTCAATCTTCGAAGCAATTCTGGAACTCACTTTCCGGTATAGAGTTCAGCTCCTTCAGCGATTCTGTTTTTATCTCATCATTGGTGGCAAAACGTCGTCCTTTCATGGTTTTCTTCTGCCTCGGTAATAGAAAGAAGTCACAGGGGATCATGTACAGCGAATACGGTGGCTGAGGCAAAATAACGTTTTGTTTTTTAGCAAAAAATCACGAATAAGCAGTGAGGTGTGAGCGGGAGCATTATCGTGGTGAAATTTCCATGAGTTGTTTTGTCACAACTCTGAGCGTTTTCGTCGGATTGCTTCACACAAACGGCGCATAACTTCCAGTTTGTATTCCTTATTGACCGTACGACCATATGACAGTCATATGACAATTATTGAAAATCGGAATTATAAAGCCCGAAAAATTTGAAAATTCCCGTCATTTTTTTATCACACCTCGTACATTAATACAAATGGTTTCTCTAAAATTGGTGGCATGCCTATAGTGCAGTGCATGTTGGTGAAATGTCACCTCCTGCCAAGTATTTGCATGTTTTTCTAATGCACCAATTGTGGTACAGTGTAGTACATGTTGGTGATTACTCACACCCTACCACACACCCTTGAGGTGGCTCGCGGGGAATTATATAAATGTACTGCTAGAAACTCGCCGCTGTCGAGCTTGAGGAGTCATCTGACAAGTCCTGAATCACCTCTCTTCCGACCTTATTTTTTCTCAACGTTCCCATCCCGAATGAGAGTGATTGGACGCCGTCCAGATGGATCCCGCCCGAGGTCGACCATACGATGACCGTCGTCCTCGATGCATACTCGCAGTCACCACACGACCAGCCGCCGCCGCTGCCAATTGCATCGCCGTTATAAAACAGTTGGCCTGGCGGGCAAATTGCAGAGAGGAGGTGGGGAAGCGAGGCGGTGAAATTGAAAATGTTGTGAGCGTAAATAATCCAGCGGCGTCACACAGTGCGTATTATACATTCACCCATCGTGCGCATTTCCATCGCGACGCGTTGAGGCACGCCGGCTGTGCCTCGTCGAGGCGACCGGCGATTGGCGGTCTGTCGAGTGAAAGGGGGAACGCGATGGAAGGTCAGGAGATTATTCCGTGGTGCATTCAGGAAGCCATTATCATTGGCTGCCGACTATAAGTGCAGTCACTTCTGATTTCTCGTTTTTATTCAATGATTACTGTGTTTTAACTTTTACTAATTAAAAAAATAGTAGAAGTGTTCATTTCCGTCGTAGAGAATTAAAATATTGCATCGTTAATGTATGGAGTCCATGGTAATGTTCCAGTAAAAGATCAAATGGATGGTGAGAGTCCCCGATGAATGAGTCCTGTTGGGAGGTGGGGGTAAACAGATATTTAGTTGAACCTCTCAGAAGTAAGAGAGAAAAATCTTCTGGTAGGAGGAGATATTCATTGCGTCAAATAAATTAATAGGAAGAATGGCTGAGTAGGACCAAGGATGGAATTATTCTTATTTTGGTATTCTACCGGTTAAGGTAGGTTCGAATGGAAGAAAGTTAAAATCCTTCAGGTTATAACTGGCGCAGGCCCCTATCTCCTTACACGATGTCTTTCTACATCTCAGCATACGTCCTACCTCTCTTAATTTCTTCCATAAAGCCTATTTTTTTCCTTCCCCTACCCCGCTTGCCCAACTTCATCCCCATCAAGGAGCCTTGAGCATCCTCTTACCCCTCATTTCCTGTTCGAACAACAAACTCTACCTTCTCCTAATCTCCCGCATAAGTTTCCACTACTCAAGCGCCATACCATCCTTTCATTTATCACGGTCTCCTAGCAACCCCTGTCGCGCGCACTTGAGGCCGCTCCCGGGTTTTCTGCGGAAACATAGGTGCAGTCAATATGTTCTTATCATTTCCACAAGGTTGTTTACGTTTATTGTTTGGCCACTTATTTTAGAGTAAGACATTCCCTGATCGATTGTTTAAAACGCATTATCTTTTCTCAGCTTTTAATTTGGGGTCCCATTCCCAAGACCCTTTTTTTGCAAAGGAAGGTAGGCGATTGAAATACCGGATTGATGCTTTCCCTGTTTGGTCTACTTTACCGGTTCACTGAAATTAAAGATTTCAGTGAATTGCAGTCTCACTTCACATATATTGTCCTTCCTATTCCCTCCTATTACTCCCCTATATGGTCGATGTCAGCCCCAGGAATTCTTAAATCTTTGGAATATATTACTCACTTAGCAAATATTGTTTAAAACAGAGTCCATCATCTCCGCAACTTCTCCGCTAATGCTGTCTTGCCTCAACTAATCTTTGTAATAACTTCTTATAGCCACATATGGGGGTATTATTTGTTAACTTTCTTCTCGTTATTTTTTTGCGTATACATCCTTTTTTGTTTGTTATTTGTACTGCTGTAAAATTGCATCATGCTATTGCTATGGTCCTTTTTCCAGTAAATAAATGAATAGTTTTTTTGGTGCTCAAAACGGGTACGGAATTCCTCGTATGCGGTCATTTCGAAATTTGAACGGGTTCGCATCGGATTTTAATGTTTTTACACCCACACTTGCATTCAGTGCCATAACCGTTCATCGCGTCGTGACTCTTGAAAATGTGAAGGTTTATCAAGAGTCTGGAAGTGTCAGATTTCCGCGGATTTCCATCCCGTTGGCATTCCAGGCCAGCAGCCGGTGTAACTCGATTGATCGCTCCTTACGCCACTTGCACTACCGGGTTCTATCTGCCCCGCCGACTTGCACTTCCTTCCGCCTTTCACTTGTGAATTTCCTGCACTCGGGAGAAAGCATGGACTGGCTATCTCTTGCGCTCATTGAGAGCTTCCTGTTGCATATGCGTCTTAATATTTCCTTCTGTACCTTGTTCGCATATTCGTCCATGTTTATTCTCATCCTCGGCGGTCATGAGTTCGAAGTTCGGTAAACTGAAGGTAGTTTGAGCGTAATATCACTTCACCTAGAATTTGATGAATTTTACCTCATTTTCAAGAGAAAACTCCCATCTTTCCAATGATATTAAAATATTAATCACTTGCCGAACTAATTTTAGAGACATTTTCCTAAAAAAATATAAACTGTTTTACATGGGATAGATTACGGCTGTGCGCTCCAGAGGGAGAATATTGGAAAAATCAGGAATCAATAACACCTAGATTTCATCAAAAAAACTAACAGTGTGCATGTTGTGTGTTTTATCAACTATTTATAAAACTTATCAATTACTCAGCGCTGTAGTGTTTACATAATAGCAAAAAAAACCTTCTGTTGTGAAGGCGTTTTAGCCGTATGGCGTGAAAAAATGAGTCAAGTTGGAGACTTATGAAGATATATTTATTTAATTACTGAGAGTTTTCATCATATGTAACTACATTTTGGCACCATTAATATTACAATATTTGCTTCACACTTCTAACAGACGCTGAAAATAATATATAAAATCTAATACGTTCTCCATTATGACTAGGGAAATATGTCGCTCTTCCCGGCAAATGGATCTGGTAAATTCTTCTCTGGTTTCCCACCGAGTTAATGGCCATCATGGATACATTTACCCGGTGGGAAAACCGAGAAGAATTTACCATTTCGAACTTCGATTTGATGCAACTCTCCACTCCATCCTCCTTTCCGCTGACGGCCTAACAGCTATTCATTTTAACATATCTAATTATTTTCCCGATGCATTCCATCCTTTGTCTTCCTCGGTCGTTCTTCCCATTCATTTCTCCTTCGATTATTGTTTACAAGTTGCCGTTATATCTCAGAATGAGCCCAATAAGTTTGTCTTTCTGAAGTAGATATTTGACGAAAGACTGTTGGGTTACCCGTCGGATGATAATGATGAAGTCTTATCGGGTGCGGAACCGGGTAAGGCTTTCCATAGCCGACGCTTCGACAAGCAACTCGCTCTCTCCCTCAGGGTAAAAACTGAGTTGCCCTGAGGAAGATGAGCGAGTTGCCCGTCGAAACGTCGGCTATGGAAAGCCTTACCCAGTTCCGCACCCGATAAGACTTCCGCCATAGGTATTTGACGTTTGGATGGCTCACTCTGCCGTCATCAACGGGAATTGATGACAATGGCAGAGTCAGTCTGCTCGAAAACGTTGGTATTGTCGATACGCATCCGTAGATCCAAACTTAGTTAATTAATTCATCAAAACAATTAAGATGTAACATCCTCTATGGTTGTAAGTGTAGTGAGGTTGAGTGGCGGAGACGATTTTATGGCATGGTGATATGGCATTCATATGATCGCCGTAAAAACTGTTATTTTTATAATATTTAACTTTGCCTTGTAACTTTCATTTTATTTATTAACTAAATTCGTCTTTCTATTTCTATTTGACTGTTTATTTTTATAGTTTTCTGAATTGGTTTTGAGAGATTTGAGATTTTAAAAAGTTATTGACCGGACTGTTCCCAGAAAAACTGAGTTTTAAGACCAATAAATTGACACGTATAGGATAAAATTTACATCTCAAAAGTTTTCCGACGTCCAATTTTAGGGTTATTTGGGGACCGAGTAAATGACATAATGCGTTTAAAACTTAGCGAAGGCTTTTTATTCACATTTTTTCGTTTGTCTCGCGATGTGCTCATTTTAGAAAGAGTTAAAAGATATTAATTTTATAATAGGCATTCCGAGAAATGAATAGAGTAACTAGCATGTTATCACGGTGTTGGAAATGGTTGTCTACGGAGACGAGATCACGGAGCATAAGTTTGGCAACGGTGTCCTATATTAAAGGCCCATGCTGTCATCTGAATGTGGAAATGTCTATAGGTGTGGATGAGAAGTCTCCTCCCGTTCCGCTGCTGACCTCACCGGTCTCCCCGAGCTTGACCTTCCTCCGCCACGCCACTCCCCCGCCTCCGCCACGCCCTCGGCACTGCATGCTCCTTGACCGCCGCGCCGTCCACCTCTCCGTTTCGCTGAGCCGCCTCGACCTCCCTACGTTTGCGCTGCCCCGCAAGTAAGAAGGAGATCTTAAGGTAGTTTGAGCGAAAAATCAATTAACCTAGAATTTGATGAATTTCCCTCATTTTCAAGAGAAAACTCCCATCTTTCCAATGATATCAAAATATTAACCCCTTGCCAAACAACCATTCGAGCAGTGTGCCTCAAAATTTAAGCTGTTTTACATGGAATTGATTACGGCTGTGCGCTCCACAGGAAGAATATTGAAAAAATTAGTAATTTCTAACGCCTAAATTTCATCAAAAAACAAACGATATAGAGTTTGTATGTTTTATGAACTATTTATAAAAGTTAACCAACTACTCATCGCAGTACTTTTTACACAATCGCAAAGAAAACCTTCTTTTGTGAAGGCGATTTCATCGTACGGCGCGGTGTGAAAAAATGAGTCATGTTAGAGACTTATGTTATTATATCTATTTAATTACTGAGAATTTTAGTCATATATAACTATATTTTTGCGGCATTAATATTACAATATTTACTTCATACTTCTTACAGACGCTTGAGTTAAAAAATGAAATTCGTATATGTTCTCAATTATGACTAGGAAACTATCTCGCTCAAACTACCTTATGTCCATTGGAGAAAAGAAATACCTAGAAATGCATCCCCTATTACCAACAGAAGTTACGCAGGTTCCTCCCAAAGTACCCTTGAGGTAGATTGCTAGATGGAATGGCTTTATTACTTGGGGTGAGATTGAAGCTGATCTCTCCTCCACCTGTCCCCTTATGACGTTGTAGGTCAAGTTAAAAACATCCCATTAAGCCATAAAATATAAACGAAAAATTAACGCAAAAGAAATTAATATTCTACGTTCAGAGAAAAAAAAGTTTAGCGGCTTAAACTATGTCAGTGGAATGGAAATACTTACTATCAGAAATGACATCTATTTGCACAACCAACTTTCCTACATGTTATAAAGTTTACACTGCCTAAATTAACATGATAGTATGTAAAATCATAAATAAAATAAGAAAAATGAAAATATTTTGTGGGGGGGGAAATAAGGATTTGGCTCTAATCCTTAACTAAAAAATCCACTACTGGATTACACCTGCACAAGAAGGGGGAATGTGAAAAACATGCGAAAACTTTCTGATTGATAAGCTGACATAAGTTTAATAAAAGGAGATCACGAATATCTAGTTATGTCGAGGGAATGAAAAATGTGAATCATAATTTAGAGTAGAAGAGTGGATGGTGTGAGAGGAAGAGGTAGACCATGAAAGTCATGGGTGAATGTGGTAAAAGAGACTCTAAAGAGGAGGAATATTACGAGTATTAAGAATTGGAGAGCGTGTATGAAGAAATTCATGAGTGCAAGAGAAGAGAATGTGATTTGTAAAGATTGGGTATTACGGAGGAAATTATTGCAAAGGAGCCAGTTTCCCAGTTCTGAGAGCAATAACTAAGTTATTTGACTTTGCCTACCCCGGAAGGGAATGACCAAGGGTCTGACACTCGCATTACTCCAATGGTTATGCATTTCACCCAGAGCACTCTAGCGGTCAGGCGCTAACTATCAGCGCGACAGGTATACTCTTTAATTGAATATCTGGCAGATTTCAGTACTAAATTACCCATTTATTTCTCAGGGGAAACTTAAAAAGGTAATTGTATAATCAATTCTGCATCCTGAAAAATTCGGGAACTAGATTGCAGCGCAATAATGCCGTCCAGTCCATCTCTTGGCGTTTTTGCAATGTACTTGCTCGGCCATCTTCTTTGTTTATTTACGGTTGCGCTGTCTCGTGAGGTCCCAGGCGCATTTTAAATGTACGCTGATAAACGTCTTTCAACAAAAGTAATAAATGCAGCATTTTTTCACAACAAATAAAAGATTTATTGCAAAAACATACAATCTTTATCTTTTTCACGCATACTTATTTTTCCATTTGCGCCTGAAACAATTGGTGCTAGTAGTAATCCATACGAGATATCACAATTCCGTCAGACCCTTGGGAATGACGGGATTGGGTATGTATGGATTGAAAAGTTGTGGGAGAAATAATTCGGAAATGCCCTTCTCGAAAACGAAATTCACATTGACCTTAATAACCGAAAGTGAAATCAATTCTCACACGCCGACAACGTTCGCGGAGAAATCCACAACATTGCCACGGACTTGCACTTGAGATATCGACTGTCATCTCGCAGTTGAGGTTTTCCATGTGCTTGAACCATCGCCGCAGGAAAAAGCGAATAAACACGCGTATGGCTATCGTAAGATATTTAGTAACTAATCGCTGCAGGAAAAGCTCGATCATGTATCAAAGAATGAGGAAAACCTTTCAAGTTGTTCTTAACTCATAAACGGAGCATTCAGAAAACAATGTGGTTTTATTAAGTTTGGCCGAGATTAGAATACGTAGTGCCAGATACATATTTAAGACCTATCGTGGGATGAGTAGATTAATAAACAAGATTAATTTCGATAAAGATTCATCAGATTTGTTTTAATAATATATATGAGAAAAAAAGTATTTACCTAAACGTTTTTGAGTGAATTGAATATCATCTCCACGCCGATGAAGCAGAAGAGATTACAATTTATAGTAAGTTTAAGGGTTCGTTAATTCAGTTCTGTAGGTGGTTTGGATAGGATAATGAGGTGCGAAGGGTTGGTTAAGACCGCGATAGAGAGGAGGATTTAGGGTAAGCGTAGAAGGAGAAGAAAAAGAATATGTTTTATGGACGGAATGAAGAAGGGTAGAACCTATGCTGAAATGAAGAAAGAAACATTATAGGTAATTAGGACGTTGCGCATTTAAAAACCAAGAGGGTTTTTACTCACTTCCATTTAAGCCTACCTTAACCGGTAGATTACCTCAATAGTAACGATAATAATAACAGTTTGGCCGGTGTTACAGTCGGGTCCTTCCTGTTCAAGTCTTGTTGCATTTTCCCGCCTCTCATCGACTATTGTTGTGTCACTGCGCTCTGATTGACTTCATTTTTTTCTAATTTAAAGGCAAAAAATTGATCATCGTGGTAGTGAATCCGAAGGATCAAATTCTTAACTATCAGACCTCCGCGGAAGCCTACACAAGGAGTGATTGGTTCTAGCCATGCTTTTTCTATCATTAATTCTTGATCAAAACAGAATCACAGTAAATCATCCATGATTTTATAATGCACGTAATTACATTTACATGATATACTTATTTAATTCGGTCAACATTTGGTGTTCAGGCAGCTGGTTGGTAGGGTTTTGGGCAATCTTTTCCTTAATTCCCCATTTATGGGACATTTTTTCACTTTCCTTCACTTAACTTGCTTGCCATCAGGTCTCTAATAAGTTCCTCATACACTCTACCTCTCCTAATGCCGTTTGAAAAACCTGATCACTTCCACTCTTACCCATCGCTCTCCCATCTATCTATCTCTTCAACGAGCCTTCCCCTCTCAACTCGTCCTAAATCCACCTTTTTTGCCGTCTCCATATATCCGCCACCAACTTCCTTTCTTCTCTCCATGTACTAAACTTCCTTGTTTGTCTTTCCTCGCTATTCAGCTCACCCTGTTCATTCTGTCGAAACCCACATCTCAAATTATTCCAGTCTACGTACATCCTCTTCCCGCAGTGACCACGTTTCCGAGCCATACGTTGCCACGCTCCTCATTAGAGTTTTTACCAATCTTTTCTTTGCGCCTCAACTGCACGAAAATGAGTGGTTCCTAAAATACCAGACCACCTCCTTATAGCAGGGTGTGATATGAATTAAAATTCATCCTCCGTACTTCTTGGCATGTATATATACTTACTCTTGACGATTGAGGGAAGTCTCCTCTGCTAAAACCATTGCCCCCTTTCAATTATGCAGCATAGACGACTCAAACGCGCATTGGTCCATCGACCCAACTATTTTCGTCCTCGGCGTTGGCCTGTTCGACCGGAAGCGCATGTCTATTTTCCGTTGCAAAGAGATCTAGTGCATCCTAATCGCGAATAAGGTCGAGCTCTTACTTTGAAATAGCCCGCTCTTCCTATCCGGATGGGATGGCGTCTATATTTAGTATTTAGGATAGACTAAGAGGGTGAAAAACCTGTCTATGGGTTTGATGCTCCCATTTTGAGGATCGTCGATGCCTGACAGCGGTTTTATCGCTATTCCAGTTGGTGTTAGCAAAAATGCGTGTGATAATTATATTAATAATCTACAAGAGACTCGAGAATTATGTACTTTCTACATTTTAACGTACATACAAAAAATGTTTTTCAAGAAATAAGCGTCGGGTGGTTTGTGCTTAGTACAACTGTGGAATCACACTGATATTTTTCATTGATTATCGCTCTCGCTATATGTAAAATATGGTGGAATTATAATGAGTAACTCTAAATAACGAGGAATTCGTAGAACTATGTGACTTATTGTTAGTTCTGCCATTCGTGAATGCTCGCCGTTTTTTACTCTCAGAAAATTGACGTAAATTGGAACGTTGCTTTTGCCAATGTCCACAATATTCCTCATAGAGTCCAGGGAGATTACTGGAATTAATATTCCATTTTGGAAGGCAATGCGGCGCTATTAAAGAAATTTTAGCAAGAAAATTCAACAAATGCAAAGGGAAACTAGTTTTCATGTTGAATACTATTTTTACGCATATAAAATGAGTGGCGCAGCTTGTAAGATTTGGGTTGTAAGCCGCTGGAGACTCAATATTTACCTGCAAGGCAAGGATTATCCGTAATCCTCGTTAAAATAATTCTGTAACATTTCGGGGAACGTGCTCATCTTTTGCTATATATCATGGCGTGATCCATCTTATCTACCCGTCGCGTCGTCTTGTTCTTCCCTCCTGTCGAACCAAGCAGAGTAATTCCTTCAATTTTTCCCATTAAAAAAAACTCCGAACCGCTCAATACTTTCCGATCCATTTTGCCACATTTTTCACGCCTGATCTTTTCCCTTCGTGGTCATCCACGTGCTGTGGGGTACTCAACTCCTGATTTCCGCGTTCTCGTCTGCGGTCCTCGTCGCAGTCATCCTCTTCGGCTCAAATGATGCGAGGAACATTTCGGAGTCCCGGATCTGTCGCATTCATCACCCGCATACGCCGTTCCCCACACCCCCATTCGCCATCTCCGTCCTTTCGTTTCTCTTCCACCCCAACGGCAATCAGTTCATGACCTGCTTTGGCCGAAGAATTTTCCTCCGGTCGCACCGCTTCTGAACCATACTCCCTCCCTCCATCATCCGCCTTTAGCCCTGGTATGTAGCCCTGGTATGTAGCCCTGGTTTGTACAGCGGTGAATTTCTACGGGTGAACAACCAAATCGCATGTCGTCTACTGGCATACGATTGCCTTGGTCAGGTAAGGATTAGAACACGTTCATCATCTTTTCAGGTCAATGCTGTGCGCATTTCCCTCTTCATTTTTTTGTGTTTTGAGAGATAAAGTTGTATGAAGATGAATATTTTGAAATGGAAGTGTTGAATATTGATCCAATTATTCAGGGAGTAGTGTTCAGTATAATTAAAATAAAGTTTTTATTTGTGCATTTATTTTATTATTTATCCAGCTGATTAATTATACACAGATAAATGATCAACAAGTATTTTTCCCGTTACAAAGCATGCATATTACAAATATGATGATCAGTTAACTTTAGCGAAATAAATAATTCATAGGTTTACTATTGTCACTAATTATCGCCAATACAATCTGAACGTCGCCCATTTCATGTGCAAAGAAGTCACCCGCTCTTAATTGTTTGGCCTCGACTTGGTCACTGCCTGTGCCTTCGTGTGTACAACCGGTACTCGAACCCAGATCCCTCGTTATAGCGCCGAGAGTTCTTGCCAGGGAAGCTACCGAGGCGTCCTCCTTCTCTGCAAAAATTTGTGAGCTTTCAAAGGAGCAAGGTGTTCAAGACTGACCAACAAACACTGCAACAATGCTGTCCAAAGCGCACACTTAGAGCCAGTCTGCGAGGTTAAAGCTAAATTTAGAACACAATCAGGTGTTCGCTCATTTTGACAAATTTTGAGTCCCGGTATCTTCAAAATTTGATAATACCACTTCTGATTCAGTACAATTTCAATCATCTTGTGAAACCTTCTAGGAAGGCTCAAATCGTAACTAGAAACCGTCCTCATTATCAAGTACCGTGTAGCACACTAGGTATTTTGCTGAATCAATTATGGAGTGTATAACGGGCTTTATTTTCTATATATCGCTGTTATCTCTGGTTGCGGTGACTGGCATCTCTCGTTGCGGTATCACTGCCTCGTTGCCATATGTCCCCTCCACCATCATCTCTATAGCCTCCCGCTAACCGCGAAATGTTTTCCACATACCCATCCTATCCCTACCCTCTACCCTTGTTCTTTTCACTCCCCTCCCCGCTAGTCTGATTTATGTATCTGCCAGTCAGCTCTGCGTACTTTCGCTTCATCTTCTCACTTTCGTTCCCCCACTAAGCTAAGGACGACTTTCTCTTCCTACTCCACGGCTGCGAGAGTCGGCGATCTACATGTTAATTAATGTACACCATCTCCTCCTCGTGGGGTAGTTTTCTAGGACAATTATTCTCGTTTGTCCACACGTACGCTCGCGTGTGTTTTTGTATGTTATGTGTACTGGTAATGTACTCCTCGAGTCCTTCGGAGTTTTTGTTCAGCTTTCTGTTGGTTGGCTGGCCTCGTGGGTACTCGTGAGCCTTGCGAGCTAATGGGAGTTTTCCATTTGCTCCAGTGATCTCCTCAAACTGAAACAAAACAGCGCACTTGCTTTCCATTTGCTACAGGCCCTGCGCACTTGGTAGAACTCTTCAAAACAGATCGGGGTAGAGTTGATGTTCGCTAGACAGCAAAAGAAGGTCGATAATCGCATTCGCGATTGTTGTTTTCGTGTTAAATTTTCGTAAATACGTCATAAATGGATAATCAAAAAGTTTTTTATTACTATTTGGTAAAGAGCTTACGTTTTTATATGTTAATGTTGAACTTATTCGATAGCAAAACTCAAAACAGTCACCTGTGACTTTTGTGCACCTACAAGAGTGATACCTACAAGCAGTTTACCAAACGTTTCGCCAGCGCACGTCAATCCATTCACCGTCGGTGGTGTGCGCTGAAGTGTGCTGATGTCCCGATCTGCGCTAACTTCGACACCTTGAGTGGTAAGCTCCCAATTGTTAGACAATTTTCGAAAATTAAGATGATCATTGCTGGTCTTAATGTTTTCCGTAGTATCAATTTTTTTTCTTCCACCATCTTCATCTAGACCCTCGTTGTGCCCACGTTAGTGCTATCCCCTAACTGGTTTAGAACTCGGCGTCAGACTTAAATAAATTGATTTAATTTAATTGGCGTCATACCATCGGTAATGGAAATCCCTGCATGCGATGATTAACTCCGACCGGCCATTATGTAGACACGGCTATACGACTGTTTATAGTTTCCTTTGCTATAGTGAAATTTGTATGGCCACGTATGTTTATGCATATTTTCATCTGCAATGAAGGGCTGTTTGGAATAAAATAAAGGCGTGTAATTGGTGGAAAATCACTGACTTTTTTATTTGGGTCTTCTCTCCTGAACGAAAGAAAAGATATCTTTTAAAACCCAGTCTCATAATAATGTCCTAAGCTACACGTTAGGCTAAGATTACTTGGAAATTTCACATGAGGCGATTTTCAGTTCAAGACGGAGGTAATTATTTTGACCCAACGCAATATCTCTAGTACTTACAGAATCCACAAAATAAGAAAGATACACTGCCAAACTGATAATTACAAAAATGCCTTCTTTTGATTTTTTTCATTGGTGATTATCAGTGGCGTACAGACGGGGTGGGGGGGGGGGGGTTTAAACCCTAACCCCCCCCCCCAAAATGTTTTCCTGAATTCGTTTTCGTTCGTTTACCTGAACTAGCGTTTAGAATTTTGCTTTTTGGGCTGAAAAATATAGTTGAATTGTCTTCACGAAAAGAGAATGTTAGTTAAATTATTTTTATAGTGAATAATAATCTAAATATCATTTTATGATGATGCATATTATTAATGAATCCCCAAGAAGAAAATCCTGCGTACGCCACTGGTGATTCTAACAATGAACATGCTTGTATTTTTTTTCAAGGAAAGCTCTTTTTATTTTTATTTTTCACAATATTGTATTGTTAACTGAACCTCACATTTATACCAAATTTCAAAGCTCTAAGTTGTTGGGAAGTGGGTGAAAATGAGATCGTAATATTTCACTCACATCCACAGACATATCGGTGAAGTTGGATGAAAGCGTTAAACCACAACGTGGCACTAACGTAAGACACCTCGTTAACGTGCAACTCACCTCTCTCCTCTCCCCCCTCCTTTTCCCTATTTCCTTACACGGTTGGCGTCCTAACACCCCTTGCCACACGCCTCTGCGGCGCCTTGCAGGGCAGTACGTGTATGTAATTTCTCTCGGCACGAGTATGCTCCCAGTCGTGAGTGTCGCGTCAGCGATGGCTTCCACCCTCCGCAAGGTTCGCGCGTCCCTTTGTGTCTTTACTCTCCCCGCCCCCGCCGCCTGGTCTATCTGCCCCCAATCTTCCAATCCCGTCCCCTCTACTCTCATTTGTGTCTTTCCTTCTCCCACACCCTCCTGCCATCTCCCACATTCCGTCTGGAATCTCGTCGGGCGTGGTAGGAAACTGGGTCGTTGCTATGGAGAGGGACTGTGAATTGAGCCGGTTGTGGCGAAGATGAAGAAGTACGTACAAGGAACGGATGAGTGGGAGGGGATGAGTGAGGGATGGAACAGATAGTGCGTGCGAGAATCACTTCGTCTTCACTTAAGCCCGTTTCACACGATACTTGATCCAGCACAAGTTCGAGGATACTTGCTAGTATAATAGCTTTCCATAATTGTGTGATATAGAACCAGCATGCTGGCTAGCCTGTATAATCGCTATCATACTGGCTGAGCTACTTGATTTCATAATTGATGCGGTACTAGTTTGCTACTAGCTCCCAGTAGGACATAGCAGCCATCGACCAATTACGTTAGCTTTTACATTCGCAGTGCAGTCTTCACTTATTTTTAATCAGCGCCTCACTTTATCGTGGGTGTTACGCACTCTTTGGCGGTGAAATCAATGTGCGGTGATGATGTCTCGACAATCCCTACTATTACTGCAGCAGCCAAAAGTCGCCTTCCTTCATGGAAATTTTCCATTTTGTTTTAACAGTTCGCAACAGTGGACTACAGTACCGCTCCATCGCAAGCACAAGTTCAATGATCGTGTGAAACCTTCTATTACGGTTTCTATCATACTGTATTCCGTCCTCAATATCAAGTACCAGCTAGCATACTAGTGCTGGATCAAGCATCGTGTGAAACGGGCTTTACACTGGAAAGGTAGCAATGGCCCCGTTACATTTCATTCGCCAAATCTCCTTGTGTGCAATTGCACGTCCAACTACGCTAAAGTGGTGGGCTTGAGTCGTATCGAAGCAGCGGAATTATTTTTTTTGCTGAAAAGCCGTACGTGGTGCGTACGAGCGAATATTTTCACGCGTGTGAGCGGCGTAGAACTTCAACGGTTTCCCATTTCCATTATCTTCCGTCCCGTTTCGACTCGTCAAACTATGAGACCTCATGATACGGCCCTCGGTAAAGTCACAGCGATGAGTGGTTCAAACCACTTGCCCATTATAGGTGTAGCAAAACCTGGTGGCACTCACTTGTGAAGAGCATGACGTCAGGGAGAGAAAAGTATGAACGAGAGGTTGGACAAAGGGACCGAGGGTCCCTCAACATGTCCATACGGGAGACCTTCGGTACAATATACCTCTGCCTGCTCATGAACGCTTGACTCACTTTCACTGACCTTAGACTCTCCGCTATCGAGTACCACAAAGTTTCGCTATTCCTATAACCTTGTGTATTTTTGCCTCGTGCTTTTTTGCCGAGTAGTTTGGTTCCCCTGCCTCTCTCTCTCTTTCTCTCTCTCCTCCCTCTCTTCCCTCCGTCCTTTCCCTCACCCCCTCCACTTTTACCTCCCCTCCTTACCGCGCTGCTCTGCGCCAGGAACTTTTGCGCCAGCTATAGTCACGCGGGATGAATGGAAAGTTTGCATACCAAAGCTGCAACCAGCTGACGGAGGATTTGGGGCAAGTGAATCGGCGATCTCTTTTGCGATTTCAATCCAATGCTCCGTCACGCGGACTTTGTAATCCAAGCTCGGCCTGATTGGCATCTTCCCTGAGGCGAGCGTTTCGGTGCAAGTGCGGAGGGGGGCGTGGTTTATCGTGCAGCCCCCCGGGGGGAGGCGTGAGGGGTACTTTGCGTAACTTGGCGGGCAGGGTCAATGCGAATGCGGGTATCGCGGAGGGCGAGCCGGCGGAGATCAGTCGGAACTCGTGAGGTTAGGTTGAAACTCTTTCAGAACGAGATAAAATCTGTGAAGACGGTATTTTGACGTGCATTCGTCTTGAAAATCAGTCGGATAATGGGATACTAGGACGTAAACGGCTATGTAACGTTTGCAGGGTGATCTATTCCGACACAATAACTTCATGATTATTGCTGCGAAATTGAAATAAAGTGGTATCCTTCGATCGGGAGCATGACTGTGCATGTGAACAGTGAAGTAGATTTGGTGCGGCGCACTCGCGTGGTGCGGGTGCGGGCCCGCGACGACTGGTGGACTGTATGGGCGTGGGTATTGATTTCCGCGCAGTGCATCTCGCGATTTCAACGTGCTATGGCGCTGATTTTGGTATCAGAAAAAGATCTCGTCAATATTTATCTATTCAGCCAAAAAGTTGATTTCACATCATTATTTGGCAGCAAACAGAATGTAAGTAAAGGAATTTCAAGTAAAGCGGCAGATGTCGGCCCATACATACTTCACTTACGAGAATATTCACTTTTTTAAAATAATAAAAAATGCGATTTTGATATGTAAGTGTTTCGATCGATATTCCCTGAAAAATATACGTGTTGAAAACATAAAATACATTGAAAAATTGATCCGATACCTGAAAACATTATTATTATTTTTATGAGTAACTTTAGTAACATTCCCCTCCGAGTCCCCAGCAAGCATCAGGTTTCATTGCCGTCATATTGGCCGGAGACTATACTATTATTATTATTAAAGTAATACACCGTTGAATGTAGGTATATAGGGAAATGTGCAGGGCCTTATTCACCGATAATATTTCTGTCTTCATCTCAGCATACCCTTCTTCAAGCCGTCCGTGAAACCTATTATCCTTCTTCCCCTTTCCTATAGGACTATTCTATTTCTTCTCCTCCCCACTCACCCAATCACCTTACCTTTGGCAAAGCCTTAAGCAACCCTTTGCCCTGCATCACCTCTTTCAATCACCTACTTTGCCACCCCCTAATCTCCTCTATATGTTTCTTCTCCTCATCCACCATACCTATAGTTTCACAAATTCATTTTAACAGAAACTTAAATTCCTCAGGTTAGTATTTCAGAAGAAATTAAACCTTCATCACTCATCAAGAGTGCTTCAAAATACATTACGCATACAGAATAAAATATTAAATTAACAAAGAAAACATTAGGCCATACCAGCCTCACTGAGGATTTAAATAAGTCCGAGCATTCAATTCAAATATCCGAGCTCTTCTTAATTTGCCTTCCTTTCCGCCCACCGCACCTTCTCCATCCTCCACACCCACATCTCGAACGCCTGAAGCCTATTGTTGTTTATTTTCTGAGGGATAAATTTTAAAATTTGTATATTTTAAATATTCCTGGGTGAATTAGTATCCACAATCCTTAGAGCATATTTTGGAGGTTTCAAGGTTGAGCATAAATACCGTTTCACGAGCGAATTTCGTCGAGAAGTATTTAATACCGGATCGCTTCAGGCGTGAGAGTTGAGCCGAAAGAATTCCCTCTCTCTCTCTCCTGCCGAATAGCACGTCGGTCGCAAACTTCGTGAAAGGATGGTAAAACTTTCTCTTCTTCGACTTCATCCAAAAACGAGCCTGCCCATCATCTCCAAAATTTCGCTCCGATCGGAGGATCACGAGCGTCCTCGAAAATGACCGAGTTATTAAGTGAAACATCCACTTCAACAATCTCCCGAATATCTGTTTATTCTTTATTATTTTTATGCATTTATTACTGATATCATTATCTTTGTCACCCAATTTGCTTGTAGTTTAAACTGTCTTCTATATAAATGTTTGATTTTGTTCCCGAGCTCATGATTGAGCTATTCGAGTCTGAAGAATCCCATATTTTGCTGAAATTATGACCGTTATCGTGGAGGGATGTGTTCAATCTCAAATAATCTTTTCATTTCTGAAGGAAAATGCCCAGTAGCTGACGTTCAAAAACTAATATCATGATGGAAAAACATCAAATATTGCTGTACACACATTTTTTTAATCCTTTTGTTTGCTTATCGTAGTCAAATTGGTTTAAACAATGAAGTGTCAGTACTTTCCGAGAGTCGTTGAGGTGATATCACGTGAGGCAAGGCTCATTGATGATTCAGCTATCGTGTACAAATTCTATGCTCATAATTTTTATTCGGTTGTGATCGAAGTACGCAAAACTTCAATGCTTCATTATTAAGACTTAAGCGGCAGTGCTTCTTTACTATTATTTTATCATTTATTTCTCATTATTTTTTGTTACCCTTTGGATGATATAATTTGCATGCTGTGCTAACAAAGTAAAAATAAAATCTTTAGCATTCTTGACGTGATGATGAAAGATTAAAAGGCTTTTTTCTGCTAAACTATAATACCCACCGTGGTCTTCATGACGGCCGACGTTTCCGCCGGAGACTTATTCCATTATCTTCAGGGCTGTATATGATGGGAAATATCATTAGAGAGTGTATGAAAATCTTGGTAAAAAGTTAATATGAAAAAGTAACGGTTTACGGTCTTTTTACATTTGAAGTAAATGCATTTGGGTGAATTTATGTGTAGCTTTGCGGAAATTTACAGCTGCAAAAACTAAAACGAATATTCTATTTGATGTAAGTTCTTATCGGGCTTCCAACTGAGTCAGATTCTTGAACTCTGCCGAAATTTTAATGGAAGACTTTCCCATCGTCTTCAGGGCTGTACATTCCGGGTGTCAATATTAGTAATATAAATAGCAAAAAGCGTCGTCGATTATTGTCTTTCATGGTGGTGCTTTACCTTCACCAATATCTGAATATGGGTGAAGCTATCCCGTATACAGGTTGACGGTATGGGGACGCTGATTCATGAATCCATCCGACATTCTCTCCATTTGTGCCCATCATCCTTCCGCAATAACCATTCGGACACTCTTTTAGCTCGGCCGAAATAACGAGAAATCGTTTTCCGTGCTATTTTTTTTCCATCCACCTCTGCGGGGTCGTGGTAGAAGGAAGAGAAAGTTTGGTTCGGCGTGCCGCCCCGTGTTGTTGGCCGTGATTGGGTCTTACAGATAAGGTCTGTCTTTCTCGTGGCTGTTCTTGCACCGCCCAGCATCGCCCTAGGGGGAAGTCGAACAGAACGCCCGAATCTGTATCGGTCAAATCTTTCTGTTCGCGATTCTGAGAACCTTTCTACGTCTTGTTTGTTTGCCCCTAATTTTCATCTACGTACTTCTCTGTGAGACCGCCGCAAGGGCGTGTGGCAGGAGGTTTTAGGTCACAAGCGATAGAGAGAGAGGGGAGGAACATAAAAGTAATTGAGGAAGAGGAGGGACGAAAGGTGAGGTCTTGTTTTGATGGACTAGCGTCTCTGGTTTAGTTGTTCCTCTGAATTGTGCGAGGAGAAAAGGAATTTTTTGACGTGAATGCAACTTTGAACTTAGAACCCCAATGGGGTACTAGAACAGAGAAGGAGATGTATCACGCTGTTAATTCTTGACTAATGGTACTATTGAAATAAATTTGCTCTCGTTCCATCGGGTATATGACTACAATGTAAAGCACAACCTTGATTCGGCGGCGCGCATGCGCTAGGCGTGAGTAGAGGCCGTTTTGGGCTCGGGACCAAATTTCCGCTCAGTTTATCTCGCGACTCTGGTGTGCTAGAGCGCTGTTTTATGTTCTGAACAAAATAGATCGCGTATGTTTGTGTATTTAAACCAATATTACGGACTTAAACAAAAGTTTTTAATATAAAATGAAAAATGAGTGGTGGGATTTCAAGTAAAGTTTTAGATGTCGGCCCACGCTTACTGAAAAGCTATCTGGAAATAAAGAAAAAACTATCTCGTCGGAAATGGCGCATAATGAGCCATTATTAACTTTTGGGAACGGGTGAGGCGACTTCGGGGGACTTGGTAATTTGAAGTTTCCCGTACCTCAATGAACGGCGCATGCCCACTAAATATTACCCTCTAAGGGCCAGTTTACAAATGGCGTCAACGTGAACTTTAACATCAACCTCGAGCTGAATACACGGGCTCTAACGGACACGTGTACGATTGCGAGAAAGAGTCAGACGTCAACGAAAACCGTTAACGTTTAAGTCCAACCGGGCTCAAATTTCACTTTCACATTTGATGATTGACGCCAGTACATTCGCAGTACGTGCACCGGATACCGTTTCTCATTTGTCCGCCGCGTTGCACTTTGCCTCACAGCGAATCTTCTGGCAGTCCTTTTGCTTTGCCAGTATTAATCGGTGTATGTTATTATTGGGATTTAGTGCAGGGATTCCGTTAGAATATTTCATTGCTCCAACACTACAGTAGACTTCCCATGAGCCATGCAACCCGTCTGCTACCAGCCTGGCAGGGCTACCACCTTAATGGGTAAATACCTATAAAAAACAGGGGTGTCACTCTACAAAGTTATCACGAAAATTATGATCTGACAATAATCGCACTGCTCGTACCCGTCCATATTCTCGCTCTTTCGTAGATAGTAAACAAATCCACGGAAGGTGGCACTCGACTGCATGTAAACATGGGATGCATCGGCATCCGGTCGAAAATTAAAAAAGGTGGCCAAAGATTGCCGACACCCAGTTGACGGAAAATTATAAATAGATATCGTGAATGCAAAACCAACTCACGGTTAACGTTTGAAGTTGACGCTAATCGAAAACCGGCCTTAATCCTGACGTATTCAAGTAAAATAGTCTGCCGATATAGCCACACTCCGATTTTTTACCTATGTATCCTGTAGTGTGTCCCATTGAATTTGACTCTACTTTTCTGTTCGGCTGGTGAAGTGTAGATGGGGGAAAATAATATCTTCTGCGTTTCAACCCGAAACTCGCGTCATCTGAATGTTTATGGAAATCTATGCTTATGCGTGCAACCTCTCAGTATCTCGGCGCCGGCACCAGACGTCATTAGCGTTGTTAGGCTTTCTATTTACTTGTAGCGGTTTGTAACGAAGTGCACGGTTTTCCTTTGTGTTTTGTTTAGTTCCGTATCGGCCAATCGTTCGGTTTGCGATTCCGAGAATCTCCAACCGTCATATTTGTTACTCCCTCTTTAGACAGGTGATCCCACCAAAGATTCCTCACTAGACGCTAATAATATTTTGTCAGCCTTGAGGGATGAGTGGTTAAAAACGCTCCAGTGTGTGTCGTCATGAGGAGAAGAAATTTTAGTCATTTCAGCGGAAACACTACTTTGCTCTCAGATCTTCATTCCAGCTAGATTTGTTGTAGTGTGTAGCAATTTGTCACATTGCTGGGGCGTACTGATTCAAGCGTGCTTGTTTACAAAATGGAAAAGGCGCTGAGACTTCAAAACTCTCGTTAAAACTTTCCTTAATCTCAAAATAAGCTTCAAAAATCGAGAAAAAAATTATAGAAAGGCATTGTCGCCTTTTACCTGTCCTGTTCTTGGGTGTTTCTCTCGTTTTTATCGTCTATAAAAATTATGTATCGTTTTAATCTTAAATATTGCATTTGTTGTAGTGCTTCCCTGAAAATATTGTGGCATCGCTTGATTGATGACTTTGAGTGTAGACACAATATTCTCTGTCGAACTTTAATTAAGAATGAGATATTGAGGATCCGGGGTTAACTTACTGGAATTCAACCGTTTTAGAAAAGAGACTAATATTACTTTCAAACAAATTCAGAAGAATCAGTCGTCACGGTATGAAATTTGAACACAATGAACGGATAATTTATAAAAAAGTTTCCTCAAACGACTAAAACCTAAATTACGACCTAGTTTTCAATGTTATTATATGTTCAGGCTGAAGATGTTGCAATAGCACTGACACATCGGTGGTAGTAAAATTGTTATTTTTCTAAAGATTGCATACATTTAATCCATCCTCCACTTAAAATTGTTTTTTTAAATATCCACCCGGATATTAACGCTCACATACATCGGAAGCAGTGACGTAGCCAGGATGGGGATCTATGGGGTCCAGACCCCCTCAACGTTTTCAATTTATTTTTTAATGGCACTAAAAGAAGAAAATTATAATTTTTAAACTAAAAATGTTGGATTCATTTATTTTTCAGTTTAGACAACTTTTTTTATAGATGTGTTTGTATTTTTTTAAACTAAGCAAACTGTGGGTTTTGTAATCTTTCAGCAGTTTGCACAGCTAAAATATTTCAATATTTTCTGTTACACTGTAGTCGCAATTGCTCTCTTAATTGACTAAACACAAAATATTTCTCCTAATTTTCTAATTTTTTTTACCCACCGCCACTTTTACTCAACATGGGCATCTCTCCCCCCGAAGCATACCCCTGGCTATGTCACTGACCTGAAGACAACATTAGCTCTTGAAACCCGGATCGTGTGACTCAAAACAATTTTCGTATGAAATTCAGAAAGTTATTTTTATTCTTCATTTTCAACGTCTTTCGTCATTTTCAAAATTTTGAAACACATTGATATTTACGCTACACCCACCAGCTACGCGGGTCAAAGACACCGAAAAACTCCAGCTTCTCGCTCCGTCGGTCAGGTCGACGCCCGACGCGGCGTCGGTAGCGTAAAAATTCTCTTTCTTGTGTTATCCAGAAAAGTGAAAGCTTGATCCTTAACTTAAGCATGCCAAAATGCCCGTTATTCCGTGACGGGGATCAACCTTTTAAGAAACCGCGAGGAAGGGATGCGAAATTTTCACAGCTATTCAAGCCGAAATCACCAATAGAGTATGATGTACTCCTCCAAAAAATTATGGATAAAACCGGAGCGTATACCGGATATTGTTGAAAGGAACTATTTTTTGAGAAAGGAACTGTTTTCTATCGTAGGTTTTTTTTTGTTGATGTCTATCGTTGATTTTCTATTTTATTTGATGATAACTAACGTAGGGTTTTCTTATCGTAGGGTTTTTACTGTTTTGTTACATATTTGCAATAGAAATTTAATGTCGGTAAATAAATACCGAAGATAAACCATAGTATTATTTGAACTGTTTACTTGGATATAAAACTCTTTAGAAGGGCATATATAGACACTTAGTTGAAAGAGGGAGGCGGCAATTTTCGCGGCAGTTTTTTGCATTGATCGTGAAGCCACTAGGCAGTAAACATCGTAGTGTATGAATCGTTCGATCTATCACAATGTCTCATCACTCCCATACCATGTATCAGATTTTGGGATTGCTTGAATATGAATGCGCTAATGTTTGCGCCAATGTTTTGCTTTGATTTTGACGTCACCTGGTAGTTAAAATCGTTCTGTTGGCATCGTTTAATCTTATCTCCTTGTTATAAGATACCATATATTATTTATCAGATTTTGGAATTTATTGAAATAAAAATCTATCATTGAAGAATTACGCGTCCGTGTTTGCTTCGATTGTGACGTCACTAGCCAGAAAACATCGTAGTGTAATTATCGTTTATTCTGTCGCCATGTTTTAGACCACCTCGAAACCATGTATCAGGTTTTACAATGTTATTTAAGTCGGCCTATTCCCTACCTCAGTACGGAATAATGGAATTCTACGAAATTATATTAGTCTACGACTGTTGCGTTCCTAAATAAAAAAGTAAACTGATAGTAGATTATCGAATTTCTTACAAAGTTTTGCTTGAATTTATTCTTAAAAAGTCAGTTTAAATTACTTACTTGATCATTTTATTTTACAATAAAATTATTTGTTTAGTTATTTAGCAATATCATAAGTGAATAATTTTTCCATTTTCAAAAATGTGGGTATGGCTTTTGTAGGAATGGTTTTTATCCTCTTTCTACAAGTTATGGAATACGCTTAAAATTCCGAGCATTCTACGAAAGATATGGAATTTATGGTCCATCAGCAAGAAAGTTAACGAAGTCATTAGACGCTAAATATCAATTTCACAGGCTTAGTTTTCCAGAAAACTAACGCCCGGTTCTCGACCCCATTGCAGTCAATCGGTTTGTTTTTGCAGGCTTAGACGGTCATATGTGTGTTTGGTGGAGTAGGATGGGACCTTGGTACTTCGCCGCTGACTCAACCCTCGTTTCGGAAACAATACGTGAGCTCCCATTTGCATAGAAAGTCTCGGCTTTTCCCTTTTCCCGACTCTAACCTCCTCTCCACTTCTTCGTCGCCAGTCTCATAAATTCATATGTGCACTCGACGAAGCAGCGGTTTCACCTCTTAGCACTCTCTTCACGACCTCTTAGGAGCAAAAATCTCAAGTAGAAAGATGATTTTTCCATCCTGCCGCGCAGAACAGCGAATAAATACGTATGATCTACATAGTGTACGAGTATAATCTACGAATTATATGTATACTAGTTGTTGCCCACGCCTTCGTTCGCAACAATGTAGGTGGAATTATTGTTTACCATTTTTACAGAAGATCGCATTTTTTTTAAATAACCACCCATTGACTATTGACCGTTATAAACCAGTACCTACCTACTTTCATACGAGCCAATCAAGTTGCGGGTGAGTCAGCGGTATATGGCTTTTATCACTCTTTATTTGAAAAGGGTTAGTTAGTGTCATCATATTTTTTTTAAATATTTCATAATGCCTAGGCATGTGTTAAACACAGAGATTTGTGTCAGATCTCATTGCAATACATTCAGTGGTTTCAGAGATATCTTGATCAATCAGTGAGTCAGTGGTATTTTGCTTTTTTTATATAATCTACTAATTATACGTATATTTCTACGAATTCTACCCGTATTATATACAAATTTTGCGTATTTTATCTACAAATTCTACGTATATCATACACGAATTCTACCTCTTTTAACGCTTTTCAGCGCAGTAGGATGGAGAGCCATCGTAAACTTAGCTAATTAGTGCGTAGAATTCTTAATATGGTATATTTCAATTATTTTTCCACATAGCTTTTACGAGAAATTATTACTTTTTCTTTTTGCCCGTGTCAGGAGGACGAGAGGAGCTGATAATATTTACTCGAGTTTAGATTTATTCAATCGCTCTTCATATAGATTGAAAAGTATTTTCAAGCCATCAGTTTTTTTCTGTTTCTTAATTCGTTGATTCTTCTAGGGTATTGAATCTGTTTAAATGCTTGCGAAAGTACCTATGCATGTGTGAGTATAAATTTTGCATTATGCTTGCTCTGCATTATGCTTGCAAAAGTGCCTATGTATGTGTCATTATAATTTTTTTCCTGCATTAAATGTACATGTTATATGATTTCTTACGTTTATGTTCAATTTTCGTCATTTTTTTAATTTTGTGTATACCCCATGTTAAAATATATTAAAATTATCATTTTTTGCCGTTATGAATTTCATATTTTTAAATCTTATTTTCCATCTCAGGACTCAATTTAAGTAAGCCTGATGTAATTTGTGACGTACTAAAATTTCATATTCGGTGTCCTCCCGACGTAAATTGTTTTCATTCACTTCTAGCAACCTGAGTTCCATTCGGACTAAAATTATTTCCATCCTGAGCACCACGCAACCAGCATTGCAACCTGGACTGAAAACTAGAGTAGATGGAGTACTAACGCAAGAGAGTAAATAAGTGTTTTTAACTATAAATGATCCACCTAACATGGTTGTCGCGTGCAGTTTTTCCATCAATTTTATGAATAATGCAACGCCTTTTAAAAACTATTTCCAAATTGTATTTTCTTTGATAAATCATTGCAGTATTGCTACAATTCTACCACCTTTAATTTCAGTTGATTAACACCCTGACTTCTAGGCCTTAAGTTCCATTACTTTCGTTGAATTCTCGGAATTTTAGTTATATATAATGATTTTTTTTAAATGCGAACAAAAACCATACTACATGCTTGAAAATAAGGATGTTCTTCACTTTATATTGGTGATTAAGTGACGGAAATGATTTTTATTATAAAATAAAACGACAAAGTAAGTAATTTAAACTGAATTTATAATAAAATATGTTGAAAACTTGTGTAAACTGCAATATTTAAGTATGTCAATTGACGTCAGCCGCACTTTTCGGGAGTTTTTACATCACGTCAATTGACTTGATTCGCATTTGCTACTGATTCACATGGGGGGGTGTTAAAAGCACAGCCGATCTATTCAATATGGCCAATCGCGCGTTTCAATGCTATCAATATTCCCTGTTCTATCACACAGTTTATATCATCTATTCTCTTCTTTTTTCTCTGTGCTGAACATAGGTGGCGTGGCAAATCGACGTATTCGTGGGTGTATTTCGTCGCCTCCCTTATCTTCCTTTTCGTCCTCAGCTGCCCCCTTGTGGCGGGTCCGCGAAACTGTCTGTGTTCCCGCTTTCTCCCTCTCATTCAAAGTAAAGGTCACGGCTGACGAGTCTCCCGCCGCCGACTCTCACTTACAGGCTCACTCTCGCTGTTAGGTGTGCCACTGCCCACAGTTTCTGCACCTCCACTCCCTCTGTTGGGGGCGACTGGAAGCAGGGAGCTCGGCCGCTTATGAGTAGGCGGTTTGAATACGCGTACTCGTTTGTGACAGAAAAAAAATAAATAAACAGCTTACTTTTTCCTGGAGAATATTATAAAACGTAATCCATGCATGAAGGTAGTTTGAGCGATATTTTTCCCTAGTCATAATGGAGACCATAACGGATTTAACTTTTATTTTAGCGTCTGTAAGAAGTATGAAAAAAATATTGTAATATTAATGTCACAAAATATAGTTATGTATGGCAAAAATTCTCAGTTATTAAATTAATATATCTACATAAGTCTCGAACTTTACTCATTTTTTCACGTCGTGTGGTGAAAACGCCTTCACGACAGGTTTTTGACGTTCCTGTAAAAATTAGTGCTGTGATTAATTCATTGAATTTTATAAATAGTTGAGAAAACATGCAAACCACACACCGTTAATTGTTTACCGAAATATAGGTGTTAGAAATTCCTATTTTTTTAATATTCTGCCTCTGGAGCGCACAGCCGTGAACTATTTCATGTAAATCAGCTTATATTTTTAAGCAAATTGCTCGAAAAGTAATTCAGAAAGGGGTTTATATTTTTATATTATTGAAAATATGAGTTTTTTATAATTACAGAAATTGATAATATCTAGGTTTAGTGATATTTCGCTCAAACTACCATAATATTTTAAACCAAAATTTTTCACCCAGTCAAGTATCGGATCTAGATTTTTTTATTTATATAAATAAATGCACAGTTTTCAATTCTTATCCTTCACATTGTTAATAAATGGAAAACGCATTCATTTTCCTCGGAGGTACAATGAAGTGTCGCTCTTGCGTTAGTATTTTCTCCCATTGAGGAAGCGTATCAGAACATAGGATCCAAATTTTGTTAAATTTTGGAAATAAGCGCACAATTTTCAATTAATTTCCCTCACACTATTGCATGCATGTACTAGGTTATGATGCATTTCTTACTCCTTCGGCTTAAAGTTGGCTCATGATAAGCACGTGAGGTTTACCTAACATGCTGGGAACTCCATGAAATAAGTGGTATGAAATAGTATTTTCGCGGAAAAATTGATGTAATTTGCATTTTGCTTAACTTCATAATTGAGACTTAAATTGTAGATTATTGTGATGTCACAAGGTTAGCTAAGTCGTGCAAATGTCATGCATAATGATCATAAATCCCTATCACTATAAATGGACTGTAATGTGGAACGTAGGCACCTGAGGAACTTTTCAAAAGTAGTCGCTTATTTCTGTAGAAAAAAAATAGTGGGCAGTGTGATACAATTTTTTCTGTTATTTTTGGAGTGTTGAGATTTTTTAAGGGTGACGTCATATTAGTAGTCTTATTTCAATGGTGTTCCACTTTATCTCGTAGCTTGGAAGAATTCAAGTTTAATTGGCTGAATAATTTATCATCATTAACGAAATGTTACATGAACAATTTAAAATGCACGATTTTCATCCATTTGAAGATATTTTTACCTTTGTTAAATTTTAGCATAGACCTTGAAAGTTATGATTCATTGTAGAAATCTCTGAGATTGATATTATATGCTAAAATTATTTTCCTGTCTATCCTTCAATGGGATCTCAATGGCATGTCTTTTTTATTTTTCTTACGTTCTTTTTTTTGGTGAATTACAGCATTCGCCTCAGAAATCGTACAAGAAAGGAAGAACACTGCACTGCTTTTTCGGAAGATTCCTATAACTTTGAAGTCCCGCCAATATTGAAAGTTCCCTGGACTTGGCTAGGTCTTTAAGATGGATTGAATAATTTTTTGTATCAAGATTCGTTTTTCGTTGGATACCACACTTGTTGGTTCGAGAAGATAACTTGTGGAGTCTCAACTGGAGTTTCCCGCATTTCGGCTTATCTAAGGCGTCATATGTCCGACGGAATACATTGCTTGCTGCAGAATTCCAGCTGGCACAAAGCCAGAGTGGATCCACAGGTTGTTTTCGCTTCCCATCCGTTGGCTATTGATCCATTCGGAAGCCCCGAAACTAGTTGATAACGTTCTTACAAAGCTGTAGACATAACAGTACTTCATCGATCTGTTCCCTTGAAGGGAGTGGTGTTGCCCCATGCAACTTGTTGCAATATTTTATATCTTTTGCGAGTGCATCGAAAAAATATGTCCCTTTCTCATCTCATAATTGTCACCGCGAAATAACGATACGATGACATATACGTTTATTGCAACAATATTGGCAAAACTCACTTAAGGTGGTTCCTCCGTTAAATGACTTAAATGTCATTTTACTCATATTCTGGCAGCTTATAAAAAAACGCGTCCTCTATCTGATATTAATAACAAAATGTCACCTTTCCGTGCTATTTTTCTCACAAATAGAACTTGAAATTACATGGTGTTAAATGGGGGAATGGGATAAACACGGGGAAAAATAGTATTTATCCACGTAATATCAATGAAATTTTCGTGGAAAACTGTTTATAGGAAGGATAAAAACCCGATACATTTAATAAAAATAAAATATAGGAATCTTACTGCATTTTTTTGTGAGTTATTAGCCAATAATTGCGATAATTTAAGTCAAAATGCGGTAATTCCATAGAAATGGTGCTGTAGTCGGCACCTATGGCTTGAAAAAAGTGCTAATTTAAAGTTTTTTCATGTAATAATCTGCATATTTTGCATCTTGACTTTGGTTCTCAATAGGTAACGCATGACATCACCGGAAGCAGAGTTTTAATAACAAATAAGCCAAAAAGTGGAATTTAGTATTTCTTTTGACTCACACAGTCGCGGTAGAACCACCTTGATAGGTCTCCCCAGTGACAAATTTATAAAAAAGCAATGATCCCATATTTACATACTCAAAACTATTTTTTTAAATTGCATAAAAAGTTGTTTTAAACACAACCCCATAGAGTTGTTAGGTATCCCTTGTTTTTTCTAAAAAATATATTACTTAAGTCTTACGCCTAACGTTCCTGGTGAATATTTTCCTTGAAACGTCTCACAAAATAAGTTATAAAACTGCTAAATATATAAAACCTGTGCTAGATTTTCGTTACCCCTCGTGTTATAAAACGCTTTTGGAATAGAGGTGGTTCTCTTTCCAAAAACTATCGTTTGATAAAATTCTAACATATATATACTTGCATGCAAATTGTACCAATGAGCATCAGACATTGGAGGAAGGAATACTGGGACAATCCGTTTATCCCGTTAAGAAAAATCACATTTCATGTTCTTCCATGCTTTGTATGTTAAACTGCATTTTGTGTGTCAGCATAAAAAGTGAAGTATTAATGTCAGATAATTGCGTTCACCTGGGATTTAGTTAGAGAGTGTAAGACGGTCGAATCAATATGAAGAAAATGTGTCTCTCTGTGCTAGAGTTTAATCGCAGAATCCTCAACACGATACTCGCTTAACGACCGCATTCTTGCGGTACTTATGGCCACAGTGTAACGTAGATATAGCAAAACTTGGTGGCACTCAACATCGGATGATTTGAGGACACTGACTGTAAACCAAGCGTTGATGAGTGGGCAAAGTTTTCGACAGACTCCCGTAGGGTTCTCTGGAAAAAGACTCGGTCGCTTCATCCCACATCTCATGCATGCTTTCCTCACCTTTTCGTCATGATCTTCACAACCGAATGCCACCAAGTTTCGCTACACCAATAATTGTCATTCGACTCTTATAGACAACTAGCAGAATGTATCTGTTGAATTTCCAACTGTTGCCACAGGTTGCCCCTTAGTCAAGATATTACAATAGTCAATGATTCAGAAATATTTGCATTACATCAAGCATAACAGCCATGAACTGTGGTATGTTATCCAAAGGATAGGAAAAAAACAAGTGTCAACCTGTAACATTAAATGAGCAGTTGAAAAGTACCAATGTCAAGCTGAAATAGATACTGTAATTTTTCATTGAAAATAAGTTTGCTGTAGAGTAATATGTAAACACGTTCAGGAAAATATTTATTGAATACAAATGCATTTTTAACACAAAAATAAATGTATACAACAACGGAAATAGAGAATTTAAAAAATAATGGTTTGGTTTGGTGTATTTACTATTATAATTCAGGTATTGTGGTCAAAATGTTTTTAATGGTGGAAGTGAAACAGGAGATAGATCTCTTTTCCTACAATAATTTCCATATCTCACTAAGAACAATATAGAAGGTGAAAAAATTTTCAATTTATCCTTTTTAGTGATATTTAAACTGTACAATGCCACTATATGGGCACTTTGTCATAGAATTGCAGCAAGCAGCCAGCAAGTCATTTGAATTTAAATATTAAAATTATTACAAACAACTTGGCAAACATACAAAACATTATGCATCACATATGCATATAAAATAGGTAAAAAAGTTTAAAACAAGTAAATTCCCGCGAAATCAAAAACATTGAAAAAATTGATGAAAACAATTAAATTTTCCAAAACAATGAAAAATGACCAGCACCTTTGCAGTGTCTTTGCGTCGCTGCTGAATGAGACGTTGGTGGAGAAACCAGATAGACCTGACTGCGCCGGGAGCAGAACCCGAGCCTCACATCATGAGAAACCTACCGGTTCGCTTCCCGTCGTATTCGGAAGCAACGACCTCTGAAGGTGATATTTCCTCGCACGGCCTTTTCTCTGAGGCGAAAGGGAAGGTAAATCTTGTGATATCAAAAGACGGGAGGAAAGAAGGCATGTCGTCCAAGGAATCAACCCATTTTCCTCGTTTTCCTCGGGGTAGCCCCGATTATCACCATCTTCCCGTTAATACTCGAATGTCACATGAACCCCTACAACCGTCTCATTATCATTGTTTATTTAGAAGTATTCAATAGTATTTTAATAGCTATATTTACGTTCCTAAACCAGTGTCATAAAAATCGGCAAGTATAATAAATTAATACATTCATGTCCCACTGAGTAAGCGACTTGTGATCAGGTACCTATTTTACATAAACCAAGCAGACATTGGGTACCTCTCAGGAAATGTTTTTCCCTCAATTTACTAAATGTTTTTTTTACATTGTGGTTTTCACCGCACATATTACCATTATACGTTTAGTCTAATTGGTAATACATTAAACATTGCAGCAGCTATTACTTCTTCTTTCATAAAACACATTAGAATTAAACTACCGTGGTACTTCATATTGAATCATATTGTCTTTGTATTGTAGACTTTGATACTTTCAGTCTTATATATTGAACTGAAATAATTGTCTACAGTTATGTATACGTTGTAGAGTTTATGATTGCAACTTAAACTTCCTATAAAATTATGTTACCTAATCTAAATAGTTGTTATCATTTAATTTTATCAACCGGTCTTGATTTTTTGTGAGCATCTATAATTAAAAATTGCTTGTGTTACCCCAAACAGTGATGCCACCACTAATTAAACTTTCTTTTAAAGTTATACGAGTATATATAATTATTTTAAGTAAGTTTGTAGCATATTTTTCAATGATACAGTAGACCTATAATTTTCCTTCGTTTATGCTATTGAAAATTTGGTATTTATAGCAAATATGATCTACTGGCAAAATCAAGAAAGTCGTATTCTATCTACAGTAAATTATTATCGCTTAAATACAACATATTTTAATATCACGCTGTTAATTCTGCTGTTCATAGAAATATTTGTGTGCTGTTCCATTGTTCATAGGATCAAATAATCGACTTTGCTGATTGACATGCTTGCGATGGAATTCTACGAAATTATTCGAACCAAAGAAATTACTATCGCGTTCTTTAAAAAAAAAAGAAACTGATAAAAAATGATCACGAACTTCCACTTTGTCATGCATTAAGGGGATGAACCAAATCTTACACTAGGAGACATCGAAGAAATGAACCAAATAGGTTACAAAAGCTTTTTTGTTATTCCATTAAATATTCTTTTTTTAGTATGGAGTTAGTAACATTATTTATCTGTTAGATAAAATATTTATTCAGTTAAAATATTATTCCTCTTTCATCAAGTTACATATTATATACTGATGGTGTTAAATAAGATGAGAAAATGGTGTGAGAGAAAGGGGTAGACCGAAGAAGTCATGGTTGCATGTCGTGGAAGTGATTCGTAAGGAATGGAAAATAAGGAGTTTAAGAACTGGAGGGCATGCATGAAGGGGCATCATGGAGAATTATTGCTTTTTTGGAGAATTATTGCTGATTTAGCTTTACAAGTCTATCCCCGAGAACTAAACTTTTTCTACCGTCTACCCTGAAACAGAACGGCGTGATGGGTATGAATTAATCAAATTAGTCAATACAATGAGGCTAGAGCATCGTAGGACGTAGATAATAAATAGTAAGGTCGTATGGAGGAGATTAAACTGCAGAAGAAAGTGGTTCGCCTTATGGCATTTGCTCCCCAATGTGCAGCATATCGTCCCATATTTAAAGTCTCAACATCCTCCCTCTCCCATGTGTGTGTACATTTTTGTTGTTGTGTTATTTGTTAAATCAAACTTTTGGGAGTTCGTTAAATATTCTGATATTCACAATCTCTTCACTAGGAACCATGATGCCCTACACCATAACTACACTCGCACCAAGTCAGCTACCCAGGGGCCAAAAACCCTGGGTTTGCTGTTGTACAACAAACTACCCATTGAGATAAGAGGCATAAATAAAATTAATTCCTTCAAATTTAGAGTAAAGCAACTCCTATATTCCAAATTGTTTTATTCAATTGATGAATATTTTCAGGATATGTTAACCTGATCTATTCACTTATTTACCGGGTCCTATATTTGTTTGTAAGCCAGTTTTAATGTTTGATTGTAAACCATTCTTGTAATTTTTGTAAAACTGACGACTTCTTTACAAGTATGTAAGGTCTCTAGAAATAAGCACATTCTGCGTTATTGATAAAGCAGAGTTATCTTTACAGGCCTATTGCCGTGAGTTAAACTTTTTTACTGTCCCTTCTCCGAAAGGGAAGGGCTAAGTGTGCATGAAGGATAAGTTCGATTGTACCGGCCGCCATGCATCATGCCATTCAGTCTCTTCCCGACGCGATTACGGCAATTGACGTGACTCGAAAGGCTGGAGACCGTGGCAATTTTTACATCCCGATTTCATGCACTATCGATGCGGTTTTTCCTGATAAATGGAACACGAATACGAGTGCTATAGAGTTCAAGCGAATGAAATCACCACGGTGCCATTCCGGCGCATAAACAAAGGAGATTATTTCAAGGATCAAGGAGCTGTTACGAGAGAGAAAGACGGGAGGTTGAAGGTGGAGGAGGAGGTTTGGATCGGGCGGGAGGTGTGAGGGGTTCGTTGGAGGAGGGAGGGAGGAGGAGGGGGTCTGTGGCGAAAAGGGAAAGCTCACAAAAAAAATAAAAGCAGGGGTGGATAGAGGAGGGGGTGCCCAAGAAGAGTTTGATACGTTAGTATGAGAGGTTGGAGAGAGAGAGGGTGAAGTTTTGTGAGAGGAGTAGAATGAGAGGCTCTGAGCTGAATAATGAAAGCGATCCGGAACGTTTGGATTGTTCGACTCGCTCAAGAGTCGGGAGTCTCTTGGCATTGGAGCTGTTTTTCGTAACACTCCGAGCGCTAAGCGCATCGACGGCGCAATCCGTCCGGGCGTCGTGTGAGGGCGTGATCACGATCGACGTTTTCTGACGTGACGGAAACGGACGGTGGCGTTTGCGAATTTTGTTGACTTTGATGTAATGGAACCTATTACGATGGCCGGACGTATACGGTGCCGTCAACGGTCGATGGGCGAGCCTTGTCCAAGTCTATTTTCCCGTCACGATTCGTCAACCGGCATCCAATCCGAGGAGAACTGCTAAATTTCATTTCCATATTGTCCACATTACTTTTAAACTTTTTCCTATTTTTAAAATATTTTTTAAATATTTAAAAAATAGGATCTCGTAACATAAAACATCAATTAACACTTAAGTTCAACTTTGTGCATTAGAAAATCATGAAAATACAAATAGTCACTCATTTAATTTCGAAGAAGCCAAAATTTTAGACTCAGAACAAAATTTATCAAAAAGATTATTCGAAGAAATGTACCATATATCCAGAAATAAAAAAGTTGCAATGAAAGGACAGACATTACTTATCTAAGCAAAATTTATCATAATTTAATAAATGACATATAACTTTTCAACAAAGAAATGGATCCAAGCAACCAAATTAACATTGTAAATAAAAACAGCACCAAACTTTAAAGTTAACAATCTTGAATATGTCTATGTATTTTTATATTTAATGACTGTAAATTAACCATTATGTAATAAAAAAAGAGTTGTAAAACATTTTCAACATCATGTATAATTTGTTTATAGCCCTGAATGTACATCAATAAAGGTCCTAAACGTAGGAAACAGTTTAAATATATATATATATATATATATATATATATATATATATATATATATATATATATATATATATATATATATATATATATATATATATATTTAAACTTTTGCCTACCATTAGGTCAAATTGTGTATATATATATATATATCTACACAATTTGACCTAATGGTAGGCATATATATATATATATATATATATATATATATATATATATATATATATATAGATTTCTTCCTATACCTTTCGCTGAAGAAGGTGGCGGCGATCCACCGAAAAATTTACAACCCGTGTGTCTTTTTATGTGTTTTCATTTTAGTCACACTTGTGACAAAGTTTTTATATATTTGTGTTCACGCTCGTGAAAGCTTCCAATGATTATATATATATATATATATATATATATACAATTTGACCTAAACTCGTGATATTTGCACCGAATATTAGAAGAGGTCGTGAATAAATACCATTTGAATAAAATGAAACATTCATCCTTTTTGAATCCCTATTTGTCAGTATTGTTAGCGGATTCATTTTTTATCAGTTTTAGAATTAGAATTTCGCCCTTAAGGCGTGATTACGATCAACGTTTTCTGACGTGACGTTAACGGCTGGAGGCGTTCAGCTTTCCGCTGAACTCTCGTCAAGAAGGAGTGTATTACGATTGGCGGAAGCATCAACGTCTTGTAAACGTTTGCCAAGAGACTATTTATTTTGATAATACCGAGAATTTTAATCATATAAATCAAAGTTTTTACATCATTAATGTTACTCTATTTATGTAATGGTTTTCAACAGACCCTCAAATATAAAAATACAATTGGAATATGGTATCTATTATGATTAGGGGAACATCTCTTTCAAACTACCCTAGACACACAGAAAGAGACACGAGCCGTGCGACAAAGTTTTGAACGCGTCCTAATCATTCCATTCCATTACTCGGGGAGTATGCGCGGGGTAAAATCCGCAGAGTGTTTCGTAAACATCCGTTTTAGTCATGTTTTAGGACGGCTTAGTGGCGTGGGTGACGCAGTGCACTCGGTTTGAAAGAGACGAGGGAGTAGGGGAGTGTTGAGCGAAACGACTTAGAGGAGGGAGGGGGAGAATTTTTCAAGTCTCTAGCCTCTTGGAGGACGTCGCTCGCGAGTCGATGTCAGAGGAGCAAAAACCTCAAAGTAGGTGGAGGTTATTTGGCCTATATAAAAGTGTGGAAGGTTTTAGGAGCGGTTTCGTGTGGCTGGGGGAGGTGGGGGGGAATGTGGAGGGGCTGGTGGGGAAATGTGTGTGTTGGAGGGGTGGTGTGACGTGCGTTGGGTGTGAGGAGATAAGGAAGGGGGGTTACTGGGAGGGGGTTACAGAGGGGAGGCAGGTGATGGTGGAAGGGTGGGGGGGAATGGAGTAAGGGTGTGAGGGGAGGGAGGGGAAGGCTGTAGGGGGAGAACTGTGGAGGAAGCGGAAGGAAGAACTAAAGAGAACGAGAAGAGAAACGAGAGAATGCTAAAATAAGCGTTCAATTTGTTGGAGCGGTATTGGTCCGCATACAGATTTGCGCGAAACTTTGCATACGACATATATTTATGGCACACGGTATACATTTCGTAATAATTCCATTACATTTGCGAATTTTTTCTTCTGAACGCGAAATTATGCATTTCGTATTATTATAATGGTTGCCAACAAATATCAAGGTGTCGTGCCGAGTCCAATATTCGAAAAAAAAATATTTAAATGTGATATTCGCCTAAATTTCGAATACGGAGCCGAGAAATATTAATAGATTAAGTCGCAACATGCTTCAACTAAGGCAAAAATTTAAAATATAATTCTTGTATTTGCTGAATTTGCTGAATAATATTCTTGTATTCTTCCATTGCTGCCTGCATTGTGAGTTCCACCGATAAAACAGATGTACCTACTTAAATGAAATGTGGTACAAGAATTTTTTTTTCGACTTGAAAAACTATTCAAGTGTGCTCTCAATGACCCACGATTACCGCTCGAGCCGTAAACGGGAATTTTTGGTGAATTGCGATTAAGTATAGCGCGTCGCACATTTAGTTGACGATATGGATCTTTTGGAGAGCGTTGTTTCCAGACCTGAGTCTGCAGACTTAAGACGACTTCTCTGTTGCTGACTTACGAATCTAAATTAGAGCCCATACTGTCAATTAAATGTGAAACGTACTATAGTTTACTGTGAGAAATGTTTTAAATGTATTTTTGTTTGTATTCGTGTAAAGTCTAGTGAAAATTGTTCATTTTCAAATACCATATCATTTTTTCCACAAATTTCACCGAAAGGTACATGAGCCGAAGGCAAAAATAGGCAAAATGTAAGTAAATAAAACTTATTTGTTTGGAACGAATTTTTTGTAATTTAAATTATTGATAGCCGTGCATTAATGTCTCTTTTTACACTGTAAAATCCCTTCCAATATTGTTTCTCAATTCACACCTTATTCAGTACTAACGGAGAATTTTCCATGCGTACGTATCCCTTAAGACCTTCAAATACGGTGCATACACGTACCTATTTTATTTGCCTTTTACGCCAGATAGCGTATATATATATTTCAATGTATAGCGTTAAGTTTCACGTCAAACGAATTTTAGATTTTTCAATGGAGGATAGCCTTTTCACTTCGTTTACACGAGCTCGTATTTTCAAAACATTGATGGCGTATTTTAGTCAAATTTTTACCCATTAATTTTCTATCGGTACCCTTGTTAATTTGGCACGAAAATTATTCCGAAAATCGAGTTGATCTTTTCACTGTCAATTGCCTCGCGACCGTGTCCGCCAAGCCACGTTTCAAGTGTATTAGTAGGAAGGAGGGGAAATGAGGTGTCAAACTCACCGTCCGACCAATCCTAGGTGAGATCATAGCGGGGAGGGGCCGCTGTAAGAATAGCTCGTGCCCTAGATCCGAACAGGTTACTCCTTGTATTCTTGAGGACGGAAACCCGAGCCATATTTCGTATACCTACTCCTGCTGATAGGAGAGAGCAGAACCACAAAATTATAATCCTTGCTGCAGGATGTGAGATTCATTAATATTTTGAGCATATAGTGAAGGGAGGATGTGCGTAGACTTGAGGCGTTTGAGATGTGGGTTTGGAGAAGGATGGAGAAGGTTAGCTGGATGGCGAGAAAGACGAACGAGGAGGTATTGGATATGGTCGGAGAGGAGAGGAGAGGAAGCTTATGGCAGAGGTTCAAAGAAGGCAGAATAGATGGATGGAGGAGGTTTTGAGAGGAGAGGGCATGTTGAAAAGAGTGATAGAGGGGAGAACACTGGGGTAGCGTGGAAGAGGAAGGAGGAAGATAGGAATTCTGGACGAAATAAGAGGAGGTAGAAGATATGAAGAATTGAAGAGGGATCTAATAACGGGCCATTCTTAGGAGGGAAAGCGAGACAATGTCTATGAGTTTGGGATGCAGAATGGGGACTGTCCAAGAACCTACCAATCAGCTGGTAGAATACTTGAATGAATAGTGAGATACATGATATAGTGAATGCACGGGGTAGACGGAGATAGTCATGAGTAAATGTGACGGAAGATACTCTTTTTCTTAACTTGTCAACCCTGAGGTTGGTTTGCAGCAGCTCGCCACTCCGATCTTCGTTCTGCTTTCTTTTTATCTCTTCATAGGAGGTGCAACCGATATCGCTCATGATTTGCTGCCTGTAGGACAATCTTGGTCTTCCTCGACGGTTTCTTCCTTCAATCATTCATTCCATTATTGTTCTAATTATATGATTACGACGTAGGATGTTCCCTATTAATTTGTCTCGTCTTTTTTGAATGCTGATCCATAATGTACTTTTCTCTTTTGCTCTTTTAAACACTTTTTCATTAGTTATTCTTTCTGCCCAGCTGACTTTCAGCATCCTACGGTAGCACTAGGATTCAAATGCATCCAGTCTTCTTTTCTCTTGTCTCCCAACTGTCCATGTCTCGTATCCATATAAAACAAGACTCCAAACATATGCTTTCATGAATCTCTTCCTTGTATATAAATCAATGTTTCTGTTGATAAGGATGTCTTTCTTTGAGTTTAAGGTGATCGTGGCTTGAATCCGACTTATTATTTCCCTTTTACATTTACCATCTTATGTGATTTTGCTTCCTAAATAGGTAAATCATTGAATCTCTTTCAATTGTTCTGTTCTCATCAGAATATTTATTTTCTGTTCCTGGGCTTGATCTATGCTGCATGTCATTACTTTGGTTTTCTTGCTATTTATTTTCATATTGTATTTCTCGCTGAAAAGTCGGTCCATTTCATTTACAATGTTTTATAAGTCTTCCCCTGTGTCTGTGATTACGGCAATGTCATCAGCATATCTTAATATACTCTTAAGAAAAGTATAATTAGGAGTTTTAAGAACAGACGGCCCTATATTAAGCAATGCATGAGTGTAACTGAAAGAAAAGAGGTATAAAGGGCTAGGGAAGTATGGACGAAAAGCAGAGTCAGATGCTTTCAATATTTGCAGTAATTTACCAATAATACGAATCTAATACGGTTTGTTGCTCCAGTTTTACAAGCAATTAGATTCCTTTAAATAGTTTTTCGCAAAAATTACATTTTAAATAGAAAAAATGTAGTTTTTCCTTTTGTTGCACCCACTCTCGCATTTAACGCCGTATGATTTCCAATTTCAATTTGAGAATAAAATATCGTTAAAAGGTATGATTTGATATCATTGAACCGTCTTGATTTTTATATCAAACAAAGGAAATGTTGGTCCACAAGTAGCCGGAATATGAAAAATATGGATTGTAAGTCACTTTACGGTGGAACGCCCGACTACAGTCAAGCTTCTAAAAGGCGAAGTATAGAGACAACTTTAAGTTAAAGAATAATCCAATTTGTCAATGAAAACAATAGGAAATTTGATTCTTATACATGAATTTTGGTCATCCAGGTGTCAATCAACAGGGGAGTTAAAATCTCGTCAACATGTGCATTAGGGTGGTCCAAAAAAATCTTTTTTTAACATATTCTCCAAAAGTCTGCCCTTATTCCATATGGTATTATAAGAATGGAGAAAAAAATTCAGGTGACCTGGTCAATATTTAGGAGTTCCTATGATTTAACAATTTTTAGGTCACAACGGAGTTTTTACTTAAACACCAATATTTTGAGAACAAATTTTTAAAAGGATATAACTGAACACAGAAATATTGATACTAATATAACTAAGTAAGACTTCTTAATTAGGTCTTTTTGGAGTACCTTGTAATAGTTGTTTGCTTTTTGTTTTTTAAACCTGTAAATGTAAACTTTTAGTAGCGATAAATAAATAAAATGTTTTTAAATAACTTTCAATTCATAGGGACCCCTAAACACTCTCGGATTGGTCCAATTTTTGGTGTGGTATTTTGGCCCTTTGCATAGAAGAGTAAGGGCAGTGACGTGGAGATGAATATTTCTCTTCACTTTTATTTTTTTCATATCATTTTGGACCTACCTAACGTGCATGCTGTCCAAGGTTCACACACACACGAACTTTGAACCTCGGACACCGCGGGGATGCTTACGAGATTTTAATTCTCCCTGTCGATGGTCACCTGGGTGACCAAAATTCATGCTTAGGAGTCAAATTTCCTATTGATTTCATTGCCAATTTGGATTAATCTTTAATTTAAATTTGCCCTTTTATTGTTTTCTTTTTGAATATCATAGAAAACTGACGTACGCCTTGAATTGTAGAAATCTCAAGTTGATGCATATGCACTGATGCTAACATGTATTGCAAACAATGGTAACTTGAATTCAAATCCTTTCAACCGATCAAAACTTCAACAACTTCCCCACGTGGGATGAATGGAGTTTGAGTTATGGAAGTTTCACTGTCAAAACAGAATAGAATCGTTTCTCACCAACAAAATAACACTGTTTCTAAGATATACAAACCTATGAATGTGGAACGAATTGTAGTCATTGTAATTCCCTGATGGTTGCATAACATTTCGTAACCTAAGTGGAAATGAATTATATTTTCCAAAGTGGAATTTTTCATAGTTCTTTTTCATAACTTCCTTAATGGGAAATTCCACTGAGATCGTTCATTTCATAATATTGCCATATAGAATGTAAATATAAATAAAATTCAGTAAAATGTATTCGTGGAGTACGTAAGATTTTTTTCCCTTTTTTGGAAGTGAGTGGTGCTAAGTGATCTTAGCCGTTGACGCACACCAAACGATATTAATTTCTGATACTGATATTAATTTCGCTTTACCTTTTATACAATAACCACATGTAAAATGTTGACCCATTCTTGCCGACGTTATTATTTTTTATATAACCAGTAATGTGGGGAACCGACCACTTTTACTTTACGAGATCTTTACGGATAATACGTCGCCTGCCTCTACGTCAACGTAGGAGGAGTAAAGTAATATTTTGGAAAGGGTGGAGAGGGGGAATGGGGATGCGAATCTTCCTCGTGTATACAATAGAGACGATTTCGGTGGAGAAAGTTGTCTCCGGAGCAAACCTCAGGCGTGTGACGTCAGACATGGTAAGGCTGCCGATAATGCCATAAAAGCATGTGCCAAACACGCAACTGTTTTGCTAAAATATACCTAGTACTAGTGGAGGTTCCCGTTGAAAATTCAACGGGAAGAAGAAAAAATTAAAACTGTTTCATTACGTAAAAATAATCCTTATGATGTGACGTGCAAACTTAAAATACCATTAAGGATACCATGTACCATTCATTAACCACTCATGGAGAGGATGAGGTGAAACATACCCTTATTAAAATCTCTCTGCAGTTCTTATACTGTTCACAATAATTACGTCATGAAGGCCGCAGGCATAAGAACCCATTAAAAGCCCATTTTACGGTTTACAAGTAAATTACAAAATTGATATTGTTAAAATAGTGAAAAATAAATAAATATTTTCGTGAAGTGAGTAGGAAAATCGAATGCAATAGTTAAAACTTCCATTTTCTTTGAAATCCGACAGTGAAAGTATAAACACTGTGGCTTGAGTGCAAGTAATTTAAAATAGGAAAAGAAGTAGCCCCTGAACCAAGTTCCATGCTTTTCTTATAGGTCTAAAATTTAACTTATTCGGGGTAAAAACAACCCATTTAAATTCTTGTTCGGGGATTTTACAATTTTCTGACTGGTTTTAGGTCACGTGTAGTACTCATGCCTAATTTCAGCTTCCTAGGTTACCCGGAAGTCATTCAAACAGGCTTGACTGACATCTTGATCGCAGCGCCCGTAGCAGTGCTACAGACAGATGTTACAGACAGATATGTAGATAATTATATACATAGTTCTGGCGTTATTGTTGTGAACTTGTAATTTTAGACGAATCCGGTAGTTTATAGAAAAGGATTAGTGACCTAGGAGGCGCCATCAGCGATATATATTATGCTTGTTTCCAACGTAAATGAACATGGGCATAAAAAAATCAACTTAAACTTTGAATAAAATTTATGGCGAAATAAAAAAGTCTAATGACTCCGCTACCCTTTACCGTTTAGATGTATGAAACAAGGTAGGGATGAAGACAATATCAAATAATGCGGTCCACGAGATCCTGCGTGTTTACTGCTCAATTTACCTGACAGGGGTTCCCCACTACCTCAAGGGGGGGATTCCCCCTGGGGGAAATTTAGGGGGGTTTAGGAGAGCTTAGGAGGGAATTGGACCCACTATTCATCGAAGTCTGATGTTCTGTTCATTCATTAATTTAAGTAATCTACCTGTTAAAGGTAGATTTTAACAGAAGTAAAAATATCTTACAAAGTTTTACACATACAGGGCCGTATCTACGTCTAGTATTTCTTTCTTCACCCCAGTGAACGTCCTACCCTTCTTCCTCCCGTCCATAAAATCTATTCTTTTTCTTTTCCCTCCCAACTTACCCAACATTCTCCTCTCTGTCACGGACTTAAGTAACCCTTCGCCCCTCATTACCACTTCCATCCTACCTTGCTTCTTCCTAATCTCATCCAGAAGTTTCCTCTCTTATCCCATCAAACCGAGCATTTCCTCATTTGTCTTCCTCACCGTCCACCGCACCTTCTCCATCATCCTCCACACCCGCATCTCAAACGCCTGCAGCCTATTCTCGTCCTCTTTTCTCATAGTCCACGTTTCTGCCCGATACAACGCTATCCACCATATCAAACTCTTCACCAGCCTCTTCTTTATATTCTTCTGCGATCCTGATATGTTTTGCTCCAATAATTGCGCCTTATTAGTATGCTCCATATCCTAAGAACGAATATTTTTGCCTTAAAAATAACGAAATGTTTTCCCTGGAAAGCATGGAAAAGTTATGTAATTTGGCTCTCTGGTCAGTAGCAACCCTGATGTCACACTTGCAAGTACCCTCGAACTTGTGCTGGATCAAATAGTGTGTGAAACGTGCATTACTCAGGCCCCACTAACAATACATTACAAGGATAGCTCACGCCCCCTCTATTGTAAGTCCGTGTAATTTGGACCACCTCACTTCGAGTGTATCTAGCTAAGTCCAATAATGCACTGAAAAAACAGCCTACTTTCCCTCAGAATTATACCCAATGAAGGTGGCACTGGTAAGTTTATATTTCACCATTGTTTACAGACGCGGCCTTCAAAAAATATTTTAAGAAAAGTTTTAGTTCCGTGTAATTCCGACCAAGATCGTGTAATTCGGTCCGGCTAGTCGTGTAATGGGGACCTGAACCCAAAATTTTGTTCTGTGATGCAAATTTTTGTAAATAAGCATTTTCTGTTGCTTCTGTTTGTAAATTATTCACTAACAATTAATTTTTTCAGTATTTTTTATTTAACAATCTATTAATATGTATCAAAATATATTATTTGTATTTTCAGCCATGTATGTTGACCAACAATAAAAAGGTGCATGAATATATAAAAACGAAAGAATAGTTTGCATTCAGTGATAGGATACATTTAGATTACTTTTTGAGTAGCTCAAGGCAGCTGTCACATTAATATTGCTCATCACTCAGATAGGCACATTCTTCATGTGCCCATTCTTTCCCATCCCATTCCCTTCCCCGTACTTCCCCTTCAGAAGGAAGGCTCGAAGGAAGTTTTATAAATCAAGTGAGAGTGTAGAGGCGGAGTATTTTTTTCGGGTTTTATCCCGGCGTGCGTGGGAGGGAGTAGGGGAAGAGTGAGAATTTGCTCGCTAAGGTAGTGAAAGCCACCGACGAAGGTAAGAGTGGGGAGGGGCACCTCGTTTGGCTTTTGGCTTCGTTGTGTGGGTCGCCCTGCTGTTTCGAAGAGGGGATGGGTTGATTAGCGTCAGAATAGGGGAGGGTCTGGGAGGAGCCGTGGGGGGAGAGGAGGGAGGAGGGGGGCAGCGGTGGGAGGGGCGGAGACTCCACTCACTCGCAAGTTCTGACTCTTGTTGGTGAGTGTGACCTGCATTCGTATCAAACCTTGGCCCTTTGGCGGGCGTCCGAAAGCTTAGTGACTCAGAGTGCTCGCTGCGAGGGGAGAGTTTGAGCGGTGCTGCAGCGACCGGCTAGTCGTACGTCTGTCTGTGTGTGAGTCTCTGGCCGTGGAGAGAGAACGAAAGGGAAAAGGAGGGAGGGAGACTTTGGGGGAAGGACTGCCGCTCAAGTCAGTCGGTTCTCCGGCGTTCTCCGTGCCGGCAAGGTTTTTTTCAAATCCGTCGGTCTTCTCAGTTCTATTGTGTTCGCGCAGCGGGTATTATCCGCGTGCTTGTCTCTCCCGCGGTTTCTCGCTCGACACGCGTGTTTCGCCTCTTAGCTACGATCACGCCCGCGTCGCGATGCGATTATGTTGACCGCATTCATCTGTTTTTGGCGAGTGTATTCGTCCTGAAAAGTGTTTTTTTTGCGAACTCTATGGGGACGCAACAACCTGTACCCTCCAAGATACTCAAACGGATTCCGGTCTTCATCAAAGGAGGTGGACCTTTCCCTAATCAACCTATCACCTACTAGGCTCCATCCTGATGCGAATCGATTCGTCCTGAGTAGTGTTTACGAACTCACCGGCCGTGCGCTGACTGAGACTTTCAGGATTCTTGGAGGATTTCGTACATCCTGGACTTATTTCTGCACTGGAGTGCGACCTATCCCTACTTACCTATCACCTATTCTCTTCTCAATGCGTTCCGAGTGTATCTCAGAAGTTGATTCTTCCTGAAGTGTGTTTATCACGAACTCCTCAGTGAGGCGCCGACTTGAACCTTCAGGATAATGTTCGGATTTGCGATATTCTTGGACTTATAGTTGACCTATCGCTATCCACTCACTGCCTACAATCTTCTCTACTCGCTCCGAGTTTATCCTGGCAGTTAATTCATCCTGTAAAAGTGTTTACGATCTCATAGGTGAGGCGCCAAGGATACTCAGCGTTTTTAGCTCCATCCTGGGCTTGTGTATTCCCCTGGAATGTGACCTATCACTATTTACCTACTCCCTTCTTTCTACTCTGCGCCTATCCACTCCCTCAACTGGAGAAAATACAACCCCTTATTCCAAACATCAACCCCATCGATCCATCACCCTGTACCCCTCCTCTTTATAAGACTTCCATCGCCTTACGCAGTTCCGTAACCGTCTCCGCGTGTGTTTCGATGTTTTCCACGGGGCAGCAACGGTGTTGTGGTGGGAGATGGAAGACGATTCTCCAATCGGGATTATTAAAGTGAGACTGTGGGACAGAAGATATAAATACAGTTGTTTGTTATGGAGGAGTGAGTGAGTTTCTGGAGGGAGGTTGAGAGGAACTGCTAATCGGACTGCCATCGGCTTCATTCGACTGCAATTGAGTGTGTGAATAAGGAAGAGACAGGACTCTTTTTTGCTGTACAGCCTTCGGCTGCATTTTTCATCCTTAAAAAGTCTACAATTATTTCGTTCTTGATGTTTGACGAAAGAAAAGACTCCACCATGTTTTGCACGGCGTCGGAACAAGGTACGATCTTTCTATTAACTTCCTCGCTCGCTCTGTTGCTCTACATTGTATTCCCGCATGATCGCTATATCCTCACTTTTACGAGCACTGAAATATGGCAATCGCTACAACACTATGAAACTGGCTTGTATAATCAAGACTTATGTTCAAAGTATTAATTGAATTATTATTTGTCCGGCTGGATCTAAATCGCGTCCAAAATTAGCATGATTCAAAATTCGCGGTTGAATAGTCATGCGCAGTCAAGATTTCACCTGAAGACAAAAGATGGCTATGTTTTGGACTGATCGCGTAGAATTAATGATATTTTTTAAAGTTGTTGTTCCCACATGAAGTGAAAATATTGCGCAATGCTTTCATGTATTATTCAGTATTATTATGATTATGTTCTATCGTATTCCGACATCAGTTGTGATATTCGTATCATTCTCGCATCAGTAGGTAACTGAAATAGCTTTTTACGGATTTTCTCAAGCATGTAATTCTCTCTCCATCTCCTTTATTTGTTTTTTTTGCTGGAATTTTATTTTTAATGCGAGTAATTTGGTGAGTAATCTGTTCCTCATTCATGCGTCGAACGTATCGTATTCGCGTCTGATTTGTCGTCTCACAGCCACAAGTAGCCATTATTCCCCTCTAATTTCATCGAAAAATACCACGTACGCTATTGAAAACCTTAGTGTCAGAATTGAATCACAGAATGAGTAAGTAATTAGCGGCGCTTGTTGTGCAAACGTAAATTACGGGTTTCCGAAATTTTCATTTTTTCTCCGCTCAAGGACTGGCATAACGGTGATGTCTACAATTAATTTTTGGGTTAATTGCTGCTGACGAAGGCTTATGACGGTACCCCGTCCGCGCGGCTTCTGTCTTTTTTTTAAATTATATATTATATATAATGTGTATGCATATTTTTTTCTGACTCGTCGGAAAAATTCCACTTTCATTCGTGTCTTCTAACCAACCACGATCCGTTCGATTGTTTTCTCCCCGGCGAAATCAAGTTCGTCTGCCGTCGGGTTTCCGGCGAGGGAAAGTTGTTTGACATAACCTTGCTAATTCCCTCAAAGCTAACGTCCTACTGCTCTGCACCACCGCCACCGTGTGTAAAAGCCGTATATAGTGGTAGCTGCAAGTCTCGGCACGGCTGAGCTTCCTTTTATAAGTTGGACCGAATGCTCTTCCGCTTCTCTTACGCACCCGATTCGCTTTCATCTCGAATCGAACTATCTGGGTCGATTTGAAGAACTTCTCTCATCCCCCTCCTCCCGCAAGGAGGTCGTGAAATTATCAGCGAGAGTCGAATGTAAGGGGGAAGTGTAATCTTTTTTTCTCTCTCTTTTTCTCCTCTTCTCATCCAGCGTTTGATATGTGTGTTTTTCTGCTCCAGTTGGTGCGGCTAAATAGATCCATCACGTTTCGTAACAATCGGACGGTTATGCAAGGCGATACTCCGTTGGCATCCGCCGTCGTGGCTTTTAAAAATTTCAGCTTGTTGACGTTGCAGCTTGAAAGTGATGCAGAATGGTTATCTTAATCATTCTTGTGGTATCTCGTAGTTAATAATTTTGAGTAAATAGTGTTTTATTTTCTATTTTAATTTCTTGAAGTACATTTTTCAGATCGTTGTTTTTCCGTGGTCAGGATTGATTCACGTGTAATCTACTTGATTTCATTTTGTATTTCATTTTCATCGGGCTAAAACTAGACTTTTTGTTGCAGCGTGATATCAATACAGAATGGCGATATTCATCATCTGTAGGGCATGTCTTACGTATAAAATTTCAGTGTTTTTTATTACATGAAGCAAATTTTAACTATCGATTTTCCCGTGGACAGGCATGATATTACTGTCATCTACTTGATTTCATTTGCATCGGGGGAGGAAAATTCATTCATTATGTTTGGAACAGGTTTTTTTTTCTTTTTTTTTATAATTCCGAGAAGAAAAATTTTAAATTATCTTTTTTCAACAGACAAGGCTTGATCTACTCGTCATCGTTTTATATGGTTTTGCTTTCGAGTTTCATTGGGGACGGAAAATTCATTCTTAATCTTGGAAACTACCTTTGTTCAATTCCGTGAAAAAGTTTTGTTATTGTTTTTTTTGTTTGTTTGTTATTTTTTGACCCTGTGCATGCATGATTCATGATATTTTGTTTATTTCACGTATGTATACTGTCGCTTTGGCGATGAAACACAATGAAGAAAAAGACAGTGCTAACTTAAAACATTGTAGCAAAATAAAAAGGAGATTCACGAAAAACGTTCAGAGGTTTCGGGAAGAGTAACTTTTCTCAGCCTGAGCCTCAATTCAGGAAAGTCTGGGAGTATCCGAGTCTCAACGAGGACGAAATTTGATGGAAAAACCTCGAAAAAATTGTCGCGTCAACCGTCGAAACGTCTAATTGATATTTTCTGAATGTTCTTGTTTATTTTGTATCCATGTTTAAAATTCTCTGTTTTTTCTTCTTCTTTGTGTACTGGCCGTCTAAGGTCCACGTAAAATTACCCAATGGATTCATTTTCGTTTCTTCTTTTCCTCATCTTTTCTTACTTTCCAGTAATTATGGATACTTCATCCTCTCGCTTATATTCTCCTCCTCTAGTCTCTCCAGTTGTTATTTCTTTTCTTATTTTCCTTCTGTCATCAGATCTTGAAATTTTTATCAATCTTGTATCAATTTTGTATCCCTTTTTATGCCTTCCGTGTCATTATTTGTCTTTTAAACCCATGGCTGGCATTCTTATAAACCACGTTAAAAATTCTTATTGCGAGTGTACCGTTGTCCATTCTCATTATATGCCCGAAGAACTTAACTCTCCTTTTCCCTAATCGAATCTGGCATTCGTGTTTATTTATTGTGTGCACTTAATATTTTATTGAAATGGTGGGTAGTGATTTTCTTTTGCAGAAGACGCTTCCATCTCGTTTATTTTTTCGTGTATTCTCTCGTTCTCTCGTCAGTAAAGTCCGCATTCTCCATGAGCGACTCATAGTTTTCGCGCCTCGTTCTTAACTGTCTAACCCATGCACCGGTCCCAGGGGACGGTGCACAGAGGCGGGCGCAATAACAGTCATACACCTATAGTTGGGCTAAGACATCTAAGCTTTCCCTTTCGTCTGTTCCGCCGTGGGGGCTCACGCTCTTTTTAGATAAAAGTGAGTCGTCCGTGGTGTATAACTGTCGATTTTGATTGCTCCGCTTCGGTCTGTAGGAAGCGTTTGTTCTCCTTTTCCGTGCTTTCCCCCCACTCGCCACTACCGCTACTCCCGCCTCCCTCCCCCCCAGTGACTTCAATGAGACTGCGGATCAACGACGCTTTCGTCCGCGAAGGGCGGGCAAAAAAAAGTGTTCGTCATTGCGCAACTTCTTGCCTCCCACCCATATATACCGCTCCAGCGTCTGAGAAAGGAGTAACGAATATATTCGTGTAGGAGGAGGGTTTTGGATTTTAGTCCACGGTAGACTCCCTTTTATCCGGAATATTTTTTCGACTTACGTGGGTTATTTCGGTTGCAGTTTCTTCATAAAAGTATTTTCATAAGTTATCCCATTATCATTTGAGAAAAAATTAATAATTTGATCATAATAACTTTGAAATTAGTTTATCCGTGATGGAAGATGGTGTATTTTCGTTTATTTCATTTAATGTAGACTCCTTCTTATCCGGAATCGTCAGTAACCTTACGTGGTTTTATTGTCTCAATTCCTTCATTAAAAGATCATTGCTAGTAGACTAAGGATCGTATGACAAAGTTAGGATGTGTTAATTATAAATTATTCAAACTAATTTTAGGACCAGCCTCATAATGTCTGGTTAAAGTTAACGATAAGGGGAGGGGCGGTCTTTACGTTTCTATTGTGTTTAACTGTTAAACTATGCTACGATAGTTTTCCAGACTTTTGGTCCGTTGGCGTGAACGTTGTCGATTGGAGTGCGTATTGACATTGGTTATCATGCCAAGGAAATAGGAGGTAATGAAACCGGGTTGCAGTGTTGCATCTTATGAATAAAGTAACTCTAAATCGTTTATTTTCACGACTCTATGATTGAATTTGATTTTCTGCTTTGAAATTAAATTTAACAATCTCAGTATATTGGTTCTATTTCCTTCAGCCTGAAAATTGCTATTGTCACATTGATCCGTTTATAAGGAAAATATGGGTGGCTCGCGATCCAATACCGACATAACTTGTAAATCGATTTCAATCGAAAACTAAAAACCCCCTGAGGATTTCTCGGTGGCGGAACACTGAAAGAAATAATGGTCGCTCGATATTTTTACGGGTATCGGACCGATGGTGCAGTTTAAGTGTTTTCGTATTAATTGCAATGTCGTTTATGCGGATAAGGGTTCGGTTCATTTGTATCCGGATGAAAGGGAGTTGTCTGTGTTTTTGTTTTTTCCTATTGGCCCAGTCTTCACGCATCGGTCGTGTGTATGGAGGGGGCGGGGTATATATTTTCTTTCGAACCGTCAGAACTGAAATCTCATTGTGTCGATGTCGTGATGTTGCTCTCGAATGAAAATCCCTTTTTGAAGTTGTGCGATAGGGCAAGTCTGCGCGTCAGGGTTCCGCTTCGCGAGACGCGGGATCAACGACCGCGGAGAGAAGTGGGTCTCGCCCAAGGATTTAATTCGTGAAACTAACAACCGAGCGGCTTTTTTTTTGCAGCTGCGCTGCGGGAACCTCTTCGGGAACAAATTTAAGCGTTCCCCCAATTGCCTTTGCTGGATTTGCTCACACAAAATGGGAATTAGCCCAGTGAATTAAACGCGAACGCTCTCTTCTTTACAAAATTAATTCATTTCGTTGTTATTACGTATTATATAAATCGAATCAGCATAGTGTTTATCCTGTCATAAACTAATCATGAATTTTATTTTTTTCGCGTATTTATTTTATCGACTAGAAGTTTTTACTGACGTTTGTAAAATTACTATTCTTAGCAGTTATGTTCATTTTCATTTAATCTAGAAATAAAACGGTATCTGGCCTAACTTTGTGGATTTTCATGATGTAACGCTAAGAACTAGATGATGCTGAATATTCGACGAATCCTGGTGGTAGTTAAAAAAAACTTGTGGCAGTTAAAACTTTTTTATTTGTTGTACTTAATTTTCTTTCTTTGCTACTATTATTCACAAAATATTGGATGATTTATTGTTTGACAGTAAGGTATGTTAGTATCTTTTGACAAAGAGACAGTAAAACTTCGCATTTAATAATTCTACTCTTTCGCATCATGTACTCATTGGAGAAACTGCGTGTATTTCCCTCATATTTGCGTGCAAAATAACCGAAATGCTTGCCACTGACTTGTATAGAGAGTGTGATTCGCAAGTTTCTTCTGGCAAAGAGATCATAAAAGCTGCGAGTGCACAATTATTCTCGGAGAGCTTCGCCTTCGGAAAAATGGAGGCATGTGTTCCCTCCTAGAGCCTTCTCTCATACCTCAGCTTCTTGCGAAAGGTAGTTGTAGCCTCTTTCTTTCTCCGTGCCATCGTTAGCGTCTGGCAGAGCAAACATCAGAAGCCTGCCCCCCTGCGGGACACCGATGCGATGGAGTGTGTAAACGACAACTTTCATGAACGTAGCCCGAGGTCTTCTCGTGGCAGAAGACAAAATTCTCGAAGCGCTCTCCCCTCATTTGTAAATTTATATCTGCGTTTGTAGCTCTGTAGACGCCGTAAAGGCACGCGGCATGGGTTGATAAGACACCACCCAATTTTTTTGCATTATATGTGATTTATGAGTAATCGAAGCATGTGTAAATTCGTTGTGTTTAAACTTAATGTGATCTCTTTCGTAGTTCAGTTATGGTTAAGGATTGTTCGTGCGCGAAAAGGTGTATGATTCTTGAACAAGTAATGCTAGTAAAACGTAGCACAATTATCTATCTTCCCTTATTTTATTCGTTTGGTCTATTTTACCTATGTATTCAGGGTGTTTCTCATGTTCGCGTATGTATCAGAGCTTATCTCGTTTTATTGTACCTTTTCAGAAGCATTGGACTTGCTTGACGTTTTCTGATACACACTGACTCCCATTCTTGTCCATCCTATGACTCTGTTACTGTTTGGTCGTTCACGTCATGTTTTGTGTAACTCCTAAAATTAGTTTCCTATCCTCTTTGTTTAACTTTTCCCTTCCCTTTTCTCATTTTCCATCGCCTTTCGCGTCCTCTCCTCCCTATTTCAGCGGAGGTTTCCGAATGTAAGCGAGCCGAATCTCAGCCTTGTCGTCGTGAAAGGGCGGATATATCTCTCCCGCTGTTTGTATTTTTATCACTCATTTTTTCATTATTTCGGGGTCTATTGTCCCAAGTGCACGTTTGCATTGACTTGAAAACGCGTTCCGTGGTCTTGGAGAGGCCAGGTGGACCCCGCGGAAAGCGAGATTCTCGCGGGTGGCGAGAGGCCAATGGCAAGCTCGGAAGTAGGTCAGCGGAAAGGCTTTGCGGAGGGGCGGTGGAGGCTGGACGTTGAACCCGTGCCTCCCCTACCTCCCTCCACCTCCTCATTTCCTCCCCTCCACCATCTCCTCCTCCTCCTCCTCCTACCACCCCCTCCCGCCCCCCTACTCCGCCGCGAGATCTCCGGCACGCGAGAAACAGGGACAGGAGCGGCAAAAGTTTTTAGCGGGCGAGGGAGCATCACGGAAAATGCGTCTGGTCACGTGAACCGAGACGGTTTCTCCTCCCACCTCTCTCCTCTCTCTATCTCTCTCTCCCTCTCTATCTCTCTCTCCTCAGCACACATTTACGAAAGAGTAGAAGTTTCACGAGAGGCATTTTCTTGCGCATTCTCTCTCGCGGATGGATGCGTGGTCAAAATTTCCTTCGGGTGTGAAGCTAGAGTATTTCTCTGTTGCATTGCGTTAATGCATGCATGACTGCTCAAAAATCGTACTTGATCTACTCTGACGTGCTCGATGAAGTTTTACACGGGGCATTTTATCGCGCATTCTCCCGCGCTGACGGTTTCGTGGTCAAAATTTCGTCGTGTGTGAAGCAAGAGATTTGCTCTGTTTCATCACGTTAATGCATGAATCACTGCTCAAAAATGGTACTTGCTGTTGATGAAGTTTTACTCGGGGCGTTTTCATGCGCATTCTGTTTCGCGGATGGATGCGCGGTCGAAAAATATATACTTTTGTGAAGCTGAAGAATTGCTATTTTTCAGTGCGAGAATGCATGAACGACTACACAAAAAATCTCACTCGCTCTAGATGACATTTTACTCTGGGGGTTTTCTTGCACATTCTCTTACACGGATGGATGAGCGATCGAAATATTCTCTTGAGTGAAGCTAAAGAATTGATATGTTTTAATACGTGAATTCATGTACCTACCTATAACTGCGCGAAAAAAAAATGCGCCCGCCCTCTATGAAGTTTCACACAGAACATATACTTGCGCATTATTTTGCGCCGATGGATTTGGGGCCAAGATTTCGTCGTGCAAAGCTTTAAAATTGCTATGCTGAATGCACGAGTGCATGAGAAGCTATTACATAAATTCGCTTTCAAAATCACTTTTTTTTGCCAACAAGACACAAAGATGTTTGCTCTCCTTCATGAAATACTCCAATTAGCTCTTGACTGCCCCCACTGGTAAAGCCTCAAAATGCGCGGTGAAATGCCACGTCACAGGCTATCTCATCCTGTCCTCCTTTTCTCCCTCCCGTGTGTTATCACTATCGTTTGTGTTTCCATTCATTTCGTCGCTTCCCCCCTTCTTACACCAGATGTCTCTCTCAACCCCCTCTCCTTTTCCCCACTCATTGGAGAAAGTGCAACTCGATTACGTCCCCGTCCAATGAGAGAGAGGCTTTAACTCAATCGCGTAACGCTTTTTGGTTGCATTTCCCGATGCCTAAGGTCTTTCGCCGGGGAGAGTTGTTGCTCATGGGGAAAAGTGGAGGCATTACGTCTTTCGGATTTTATGTATGACACTACTCACGGATGACTTCAACTGAAATAGGTCTTACACTCATTATTACGGTTTCAGCGCAGTTAATATTCCCTTTCCCCAAGTTAACGTAGCTTTGAGAAGCTAACTAGCTATTTATCTGAGAGATGAAAGTAGACTATAGAGCGTATCACTTTTAGTTGACACCATTGACTCTTATGGAATTTATTTTCATGGGTAAATCTCCATGATGCCAGAGATGCGATGTTTCTGATAGCAGCAGGAAAATTAGTATGGTTGATCTGCTCTATACTTACTGCACTTTTAGGAGTATTCCAATATGCAAGTATTATTCCCTGAAGTAACTCTCTTAAATTTAGTACAGTGTTTAAAATGGTTGCACAGAGTTTAGCGTAATTTTGCACGGTAAGCTCACGGAACGTAAGTTTGGCAACAGTGCTCTTCATAAGGCCCATGCTATCAACCTAATGTGGAACGCTCTATAGAAGCATTTGTGATGCGTGTTTAGAGAAGGATGCAGAACGAGAGGAAAATAACTAAAGATGAAAAACAAAATATTTACTCCCTGAGAGGATTAATTAGCTGAAGGGACCTGAGAGGAGGCATTTGATCGTTTTCAGGATTTTTTCTTGACATAGAACATGTCATCTTAACAAAATAGCATAGCTTTTTCGTAAGCTTGGACTGGGCCGCGGGATTTTGTACATTACAGTGGACTGACAGTTTGAGAAGGCCACAGGGGTCACTTTCTGCAAAATTCCCGCTTCAAACATGATAAATTAAATACTTGGTTCAATTCCACGGATTTAATTTACATAAATCGGCCTAGGTTTCGGCACTATGTACCACTATCAAGGTAACTTGATACCTATAGTGCCAAAGCCATTGTCGGTTATTATAAATTAAAAGCGTGAAATGAAATTATGCCTTTTATTGAACATGCTTGACTGTCATTTAGTTTACGTGTGCGTAATGAATGGAAGAATGTATTAACTTCGGCTTAAGAACCGAGAAAATATTCAACCATATTTTATAAAACCGGGCCTAAGGGCCTAAGCCTATACACTGGCAATTTACCTCCGCAAGTTTCTTCTGCAAGAGCCCGCGGGGGATTTTACCCTGGCGAAATATTTTTCACAAGTTAGAGCAGAGCCAGATCGGTTGCCGTTTAACCTAACAACACAACGCTTCTGCATGCGACTTGCCGGAACTTTTAAAAGTGCTGTAAGTAGACTTGCAGAGCCGTTTGCACCTGAAATTTACGTCGAAATTAGCTTGCTGAAAGATACTTGCGCAATAAACTTCCCTGTGCAAACCCACCTTATGTAACGTGCGTGGAAGGAGATTTGTAGCACCGCGAGCAATGGAACGATTTCTACATTTTCGCTTTTGTTGACCTTTATTCATTCGAAAATCAAGTACGCGAAACAAGTTACCGATTTGTATCGCGGGTATGCGTTCGGATTCGACCACGGCGGAAAGGTGAAGGGGCTTGTGGAGGGAAGGGCTGGGTGGCGGAGTGTGAGGGGGTCTCTTGGCACTGCAATGTGGGAGTGGAATGAGTGAGGTGCGGCTGCTGTTGTCGAGTTGGTCGAAGGGAACGTTTTTCGCCGTTGGAGGCCACGTTCGGGAACTTTCCTCGTTGGGACTCTAAAACCGCGCTCGCTAGTCGCGCGCGGCTTGTGGGTTCAAGGGTGATCGTTGACACAAAAACCCGCTTTCAAAGCTCCCTCCACGACTCTTTTTTAGCGTTTAATAAATTCAGGGGCGTAGCCAGTGGGGGGAACCGCTTATGTCGAAGAAATCCTGAAGGAGTGAGTCGAGCGGCGTATCGCTAAATGAATATTTCCACGGATGCCCGGGGTGTCGTCATGACGATGGTGACAAAATTTGTTGTGGTACTGACCTAAAATAACGCTCCGACTCTTTTTTAGCGTTTAATTAATTGCGGGGCGTAGCTAGAGGAGGAGACGTGTAGATATCGAAGAAATCCACGGAGAGTCGGTTGGCGCATCGCTAAGTTAATATTTCTCCGGATTGTCGGGGTGTCGTTGAAGATGTTGGTGACACATTTTACTGTGGTACTGGCCGAAAATAATGCTCCAATTTTTTAGGGTTTAACTAATTCAATAAAGCCGACTGAGCAAAAGACGTGTATATGTCGGAGAAATCGGGAGAAGTGAATCGAGCGGCGTATCGATAATGAATGTTTCTCCAAATTATCGGGGTAGGATAATGACGATGGTGACGAATTTTTTTTGTGGCGCTGACCGAAAATAACACTCCGTACATGCATATGTATGAAAACCAAATCATTGCATTGCGATGGTGGTAACAAAGAAAACATTTAGTAGTAAACGTTTGACGTCTGTTTAATGTTAACTGCAGGATAGCGTAGCATTCTCGCTAACTTGATGTTAACTAAGACTTCGGGTTTTGTATGTCACGAAATATTGTTGATTTATTGACGTAAGCGTTATTGAGGGGAATAGGCATTAGTTTCGGTTTTCATTTGGGGATAATATTTAACCAGAGAATATAAAACTGGCCCACAGTATATTTTCAAATTGTTAACATGACTAATTATTAAGGAATACGGTCGTTTTAGTCTCAGAATAATACAGTTTTTAGCGTTTAGTGTTTCCAGGGGCGTAGACCGGAGTAAAGACGCACTTCAAAGGGATCTGGAGGGAGCTAAGAGTCTTACCGCATAATGCATATCGCTCCGAATGATCGAAGTTGCGTAATTTCAATGATGAATCATTTTCCGAGGCACTGATTAAAATTTATTTATACTTTGAACGAAACTGAACTCTAAGAACTATGGAGAAAATATTTGCGTACGACGATGGTGTAGGATAATTATAATGGTGTCGATTAACGATAAAAGTCGGAAAAATTAAATGAGTTGAACACAATAAAAAAGTTAATTAACCCTGTACGCGTTCAAATTATTAGTGACTACGGACGCAGAAGTCTTAAAATGAGTGTTTTCATTTTTCTTGACTCCACAATTGGAAATAGCCATGTCGAAACGTGATGAATCGTTCTTCTGTTCCATAGATGAAACACGGTAAAGAATCTTGGAGGGCGCAATTGTGTCTTTCTCTACATTTTTCATTCTTTCCCGTGCTTTTGCAGATACATTGAACATCAGCGACGTGATACCTGGGGCGCGAATCCGTATCTTTACGTTGTGTGCACTCTCGTTATAGTCATAATCACATTACATTACATTTCTTATTAGTATGAAAAATGGGATGGGCGTTCTTCTAACTACGCCTGTTCTTTAAAGTCACTGTTCTCGCATTTGAAGAGCGAGTCACCAGAACTGTGACCGCGAGCTGTTCGCAACAATGGACGTTCTTGTGATGGATACCAATATTGGCAACGCGCACGAAAGATCCATGTTCGCGCCTTTGTTCATGCAACATAAAAAGTATACTTCTGCACAACTTAAATAGCACCTTTTGGTAACGACGGCGAAATATTGCCTGGAATATTTTCTTATGGAGAGGTTGGTATACTTTTTTGCTATTGAGTATGGCCGCCTGCATTCTTTTCCTAAATAACCAACCTAATCATCTCAACAACCCGGTCTACAGCGATAAACTTTTATTGCCTATCCCACAGGATAACGACCCACATGAAATTCGTGCACTTCCCATCGGCTAGCTCTTAACCTGTTGGTCAGAAAAATCCGTTCCACGCCTCTGCCTGGCAGTCACTGTCAATATTTATCGTAGTCATCATTTTATTAGGTTCCTGGGGAGAGGAACTTTACGAGACTTAGAATCATGGCATCACGCTGTTGATCCAGCAACGCTGAGCCAACCTTTTTTTGGTCCAACACTTTCGTAACTTTTTAGAGCAAAGTTATATTTCGATAGGGGGCCCAGTTTTAGTTTCACCAGGATTCCGGCCAGAGTGGGATGGATGATGAAGAACACAGTGGGTTTAATTTTATTGTTCCCGCTCCAAGTGTATCATTTAGTTTTCTTGTGGAATCGAATAACCGTATTCACCTTCGCTCTTAATAATCTCCCACAAAGGAAGTGGGGAAAAGAAAAGTCAATTTGGAACGCCTTTTGTCTTGCGGATCGAGTAAACCCAAGGAAATAATTTTTTTGGGAGTCAGATGGCATTTTTGATTGCCGCATTGTTCTGGCAGTAGCGTTTTTTTTCCCAACTTTCACATTCAATTTATGGGCGGGCATTGAACCTATATTTAATCATTTGGGTTTCCGTTGCAAATTAGCATAGTTCCTCTTATAAACTTTCTTATTTTTAGATGCCTTTGACGCGCTAGTGTTTTTCGATAACTTGATGTGATTAACTGCTATCATAAAGCTCCGTAGTTTGTTTCCGCAACATAACTATCAATCAGCTAGTGAGCTGGTCCTTTCGTTTATATCAAGATGCTATTAGAATGTCCCTTTCATACTAAAATTCAAGTCAATTGTTAGTTAAAGAAATGGGAAGAGTTTTCCTTAACTCAGCTTACCTCCTTAATTTGGCATTTTTCTTATGACTAACACTTTTGCTTTTTCAAACCAAATATTTCCTGCCTATGTGATAACTGAAAATATGCATTTCTAAATACCAAATAAAACTGTTACGTGTCTGTGAAAGTTATCGGGTGCCAAAAATATTTAAATGGGTGGCTCCAAATAGTTTTGATGGTTAGTTGAGAGAAATAATTCTCGTTTCTTAAATTTATATTTCCCCATTCTTAAATTTCTACTGTCAAAAAAGGTATACAGTATATTTTAGGAATTCATTTTGTTTATCACCTCTCGTTTGTGACTTTCCAGCATTTAACCTGTATGCGTGGGATATTTTGTGAGCATCTATCCAATAATTTGGCGCTCACCACAGCTTTTCTTTATTATTTGCTCCTTGCTGGTTGATCCATCATGAGGAACTCTTGTCGAGCTATTTGCATTCAGTCTCCTCCTCATATCTCCCTTACCTTGCTGAGTGCCTGAGTGAAATCTCTCCTCTTTCGCTGGCAATGGAAAAAATATTTTGATGACGCATGACCTCGGCGTTACTCGGTCAATTCGATCTCATGAGAAAGTTATGACGAGACATGGTCCTTGGTGATCTTAACGCCAGAGGCTTCTCATCTTGTGACGCCATGCGATCCTCAATGACTTGGTATAAATATGTAAATATAAATTTACTGTTCTATGTCATTTTACTAAGGAACATATATCCCATACATACCTCGGGACTCTTGGGGTGTAACAAAGAAAAAATCCTATCGAACTGAGTGCATACAAGAAAAGATAAAAAAATGTACATTTGTTTCGCTACGGACACTATTCTGCTGTAAACATAATTACAAAATTCTAAAAAAAAAATCTTTTCCCAGCTTTTTCAGTGAAACAATGAGAAAAAATAGTTCAATGTACAAAAATCTTCAGTGTAATGTACAAAATGTAGCTATTCATGCGCTTGCATATTTTCTACATCCGCCTTCGGAGATATAGGACTTAACATTTTTCTTCTGGCGCTGAAATTAAAAAAAATGTATTCTATGATTCCGGAAAGTTGGCAAGGAGTATCTGTTTTTATCTTCTTACCTAACTTCGAGAAAACTATACTGCTAAATCTTTGAGTTCGAATTGGTGAACACCGAAATAATTTTAGAAAAAATCTGTGACATCGCGGAAACCTTTTTTTTTTAACCAATCAATTCTGACCGGTAATCCGGTTCTCAACTTCATTTTGCAAATTCTTAGCGTATGAATTTGAAACCCTATGATATCTTAGTTGAGGTTTTCCTGCTGCGCTAGTCTTGAGGCTCTCAGGGAGTTTTCCTATGAGAGCTGTTTCCTAAAACGAATTGAAATAATAAAAAAAATATCCAGCGCCACCTTGAGGAGGTCAAAAACACCGAACGCCCCGACCTCAATATGAATAATCTGCCCGTCGCACCCGCGTATCAATTGTTTTTTTGTGCTTCCAATTACAGAGGACTCACTATCGCCTTCAGTTTCTATGTCCCCCGATACGCCAATCTCGACCTAAACCTCTTCGCTCCCTGAAACCCTTCAACCCAAGGGCGTTCTGCATCCACACAACGTTTGAGTAGCATTATGCTATTTCAATCCTTGTTTTTATTCTCCTACTCTTTGCCAAATTAATTTATTTAAGGGAAGTCAGTGCACTTTAACTGTGCGAGTCAAAATAAATTCTTAATTTTTCTACCTTTTCGTTTGCAGAATTAAAAAAAATACTGCTTGTACTGATTACATGCCTTACCTATTTGAAAAAACAAAATCAATATACAGATTATTCGACGAATGTATGTTAAATAGAATTTTTTTTGCTATGCCATTGCAGTAAATATTCCATTGAACTAACACATTACGACTTCAATTATTGAAGTAACTTGCAAAAATGTCAATAAAATAAGATAGGAATATGCTTAAATTTTGGCCAACATTCATTTTCCTGGGAGAACTTAGCTTCTTATAAACAGTTTTTCGTAAAAATGGAAATATTTGTCATAGAAAAATAGTAATTTCGCTCATGATTCACATATGTTCGCATTTAACTCCATGTAATTTAACTCCATATAATGTGTTGGAACTTGAAATCAACAAGGAAAAGGCGTAAAAATCGAAACAGGTTGATTTAAATATGTCACGGTAATAAACTCCAAAAAGAATTCTTATTTATGCACAAGGTGTAAGTTTTTTTTTAATATTCTAGCATAATTACTTTACTATTTTTGTGCATACAAGATGGGTTTATAGGTTTACATGAAAAACATGGCATGTTTTTCTATGGATTCCTTGCAGAAAAATTGCTCCAATATGAAACGACGGTCGATATCGTATGAGCCTCTCTTTCGTTTAATACACTGTGAACATTTCCTTTCCGAACCTATTATTAGAGTAATAATTTATTACGGTGAAAAACTGCAGAAAGGTTCCTTCTTTCGTCAAAATTATAAGTTTTTCAGCGTTTTCTTGCACATAATTTACTATTTTTGTACCTACAATGTGAAAATGTAGGTTTTTGTTTACGTCATCGAATCAAACTTCGTGCTATTCACATTATTTCACATTTAAAAAATTAAACGACATGCTTTTTTGTGTGAGAGTACCTGACAGAGTGCGAAAAATTCCATCAATATCAAACTACGGTGGATTATTATACGAGAGTCTCTCTATCGTGTAGTGTACTACTTGGAACACTTCCTCTCCGGTCCCCAGCCGACCATACCACTCACCCCACTCCAGTGGGACCCCCCGTCCCTCCTTCTGCTTCATCTACCCCCCTCCCCACACCCGTGCCCCTCCCACAAGCCGAGTCCTCAGCCACCCCCTCTCCACCCCTCCCCATTCCTCTTCGATCGCGAAATTGGGACAGTAGAAAGTGAAGGTGGTTGACCTGCGTCGACTGTTTGTGAGAAACAGACGATGTGTTCGAGGTTGGCTGGATTGCGCGGGGGATGGGGAAAAAGGGGGGATGAGCTGGAGGTGGGTTGGGGAGGGGGCAGATTCGTGCGGGGGCGGTGACTGGAGGCGGCCGTTAGAGGGGGGAGGCCTTGGGGGTGGGCTGAGAAGGGGAGGCGGTTATCCGTCGAGGGAATTGAGAAGTGGGCGAAACGAAAGAGAACTCGATCGGCTGAGGTTTTTCTCGCAAGGAGGAGACAAGAGTGGAAAAGAAGGAGCGATATAAGAGGTCCTCCGAAGAAGTGGGACAGTTAATAAAAGATTCCAGCGAGGAGAGGAGTTTCGGTGACTTGACGGTGTCAAATGGGGCCCACGCTGTAGTTAAATGAAGTCCGATGTGTGTATTTCCAAGGTGGATGAGTATGCAAGGGGCAAAAATGGTTGTCATAACGCTCCAGACATAACGATCGTTAGTTTCCGTCGTGTTAGTTACACGGGAAAATGGGGAGTCAGTTTTTTGGAAGTGTAGTTATTCTTCGGGAGAATCGACGTGGGCGTAACCTAATGTGCCTCATAAAGCTCGGTACATAATGATCGTTATGATGGTTTCACGATATACTTGATTAAGCACAATTAACTAAATCGAGCTAACAAACATGTTCGCTATCATATTCGCTAAGCTACTGGATTTAATAATTGATGTGGTACTAGTTTGATACTCTCTTCCAGTAGGCCCAAGTAGCCGTCAACTAATTACGTTAGCTGTAATAGTCCCTGTATGATATTCACTTTCTGGATTCAGCGCCATCTTTTCCTCCTTGCGGCTTTTTGTGACTTTTCCGGCCGAGATATCAGCAATAAGCAAATATATCCCGACAATTGTTTCGGCCGCCTGCTGTCATTCATTGGTTTACATAATATAATAGTGGGCAAACATAAATATATGAAAGGAAGTACCACTTCCTCCTCAGTACAATTTCAATAGTCGTGTGAAACCTTCTAGGACGGTTCTAATCATACTGAATTCCTACCTCAGCGTAATAGTACAGGATATAATTATAGGCCTTGTGCTCGGTAAAGTATCGTGTAAAAATGGCTTCAGTTTTCGTCTTAGACGCTCTGTTGAATGGGATCGAATATTTAGGGTATCCGTCAGAAGAACTGAATTGGACAAAGTGAACGAGAACTCGATCCTTGAGTTTTTTGTTCCTCCGCTACGAGGAGATAAGAGCGGGAAAGATGAAACTATAAAAGGGGTTTTCCGAAGAAGTGGGACAGTAAATAAAAGATTCCAGAAAAGGAAGGACATTTCTGTCTTGACGGTGTCAAATGGAACTCTTGCCTTTGTTAAATGGAGTGTCAGGCGGATAATTATGATTCCGATCGCCGGTTGTAAATAAATTCGCCATCTTTTATGATACATTTTTGTAGCGGTGGGTATTGGTGGACTTGGTTATTTGGTGCCATAGTGGGTTATTTGTTGTGGTATCACTTATCATTTTAGATGGTTTTAGGAGCTACAACTGCTTATGTTACCCCGCACTGTATAACTTAAGGTCTTGAGATTATCGCCTGACTTTTTTTGTTGTGCAGGGCAAACACTTTTCAAAAACTCGTCAATTTGTGCATCTTGTCGATTGCACCACTGTATTTCAGGGTGTTCACCAATCGGGACAAGCGGAAGAAGAAGGGATTATGCTCGAATGTCCACAGTGCAGTCGGAAAGTGAGTGAGAAAAATGTTGGAATATTTTAGTTATCGTTTGTGTTTCAAATTTCACTAAATTACAAAATATTTATCACCTCTTGTGTATTTATCGTAGGTTGGCTCATCAGCTCAAATGGCAGTGCGAATCTCGTTGCATCAATTATAAACTAATGTATGATATTTCAGAGTTCGTAGCAGCGATTTTATTATGTGCTCAATTCGTTATTATACTCGTAATTACTTCATTCTGATGCTACTGATAAATTTAACGTAAGAAGCAAAACGTAGTGCCGTAAAATGTGCGGCAATATGTTTCCGCTTTAGTCCGGGATAACAGATAATTATGTGCAATCTTCTCGGTTTGATTGACACCCTGTATTTTCAATTGTTTTAGTTTAACTTTTTTGCGTGCTATGCCGTGAAATGTTTCGTCCTAACTGTTGACCGCTCATAGTCTACCCCGAACGAGACGACTTCTGGGAGTTCTGAGAGAGAAAAAGTCTAGTGACAGTCCTCTATCGGATTATGCGGTAAATGGGAGCGAAACGGGACTTGATTAACGGGCGACACGTTCTTTTTTCTTCTTTCGATTCCTCTCGCTTCATAAAAAATAAAAAGAAACGGCGCCGATCGAAGAGTTCGAGAATCGATTGAACCGCGACGGCCCGATGTCGAAATTTTTCGTCGAGTTTCTAAAACGTTGCCCTGTCTTCCTGAGTTGCGGGATTTTTCGAGCATCTGGAGAAAGTGATTTTCATTGTCTGCGGGGCTTTTGTTTTTTTTTCTCCTCCATCGTGAGATTTAGAAAGGGTGTCTCACAGTTTCGAGCCCTATCAATCACGCCAATTTCGTCCTGTTCCTCGCATGATCTTCGTGTCGAGGAAAATGCTACATCTACACACCTACCCGTTGATTTAGAATTAAGGTTTTGAGTTAATCGTCTTAATACCATCTGCTAATTAATGAACGTATGAGAAAAACCGTGGACGACCCTTTATGCAGAGGTCGTAACACCATTCACGATGTAATAACATTTTCGAAAACTCAATGCGTAGTAAAACCTTTTATTGGGTTATATTTGAGTAATTTTTAAGTATAAGTACTCTTGTTTCATCATAGAAACAATTACAAAGCGTATTTAGTTATTATTGTATTATTGCCATATGTCTGACACAATATTGGCCTTGTGACAGTAAGAGGGTTAATTTGGCATTCATCTTTGTCAGTTGCGTTTGTTTTATGTATGGTAGTATGGAGAGCCCACACCTTGTCCCTGAACCGAAAAAAGGGTGTTTAGACGTTCGATGTTTCTGGGACAGTAAAATGTTGGTCCAGACATCAGCTATAACAGATAGCAACATGCGCTTGTGTGAGTTATCCATTTTAACATTAGGATGCCCAATCTCGGGGAACCAAATCTCAGCCGTTGATTTCTTGATATTCTAATTGTTTAATTTATATTTTTAGTTTTATAATTAAAATTACTTTTTTGCCATACTTCATAGTTATTTTGCCATACTCTATTAACTATAGTCTTATAGAGTTAGTGCACATGTTAAAATGCGTTTAAATATCAATATTTATTAGACCACCTCAAAGAAAGGCTTAGGAAACACATCAATGAGCAAACTTTACAGTTATATAAAGAATGTAATTATTTATTGCAAGAGTTAGCTGTTAGAAATTTAATAAATGCACACAAAACAAATAAAGTTTACTTTTACCACAAGCCTTTTAGCCGAATTGAAAGCTCATATATCTCCAAACATATTCATGTAGAGTCCATCATATTTTCCCTGAAGAATTTTCCAAACATAACATTTAAAGTTACGAAAGCGATTTGAGTTTCGACGAATGACAGAGAAGTAGGAAAAGTTTTGGAAAAAACCGTGATCTACCAATTTGGTGGATGCGGGCAACCTAGTGTAAAATAGAGGCTCGCTGAGTTGAGACAACGTCCAGGATTGATCTTCACTACCTACCCATTACTGCTACCCATCAAATGATGACGCCAACGGAAATAAAAAGCGAGACTAATATGATCTGGGGCGATCCACGATTGCAAAATATCAACCCGAATGCTCGAAGGTAGGTGCATGCATACATAAAATGGGATACGGCCTCGATCCTTCATACCCCATCATTACTTATTATGCGTCGAACTCCCGAGAACTTTCTGACGTCAGGATGGGGATAAGGATGAGGCATCGCACTTGGCGTGCAGTGGATTTGCGCAGTCGAGCGTGGAAAGTGAACGTCCTTGTGCAAGGAGCCCCCCTCCTCCCCTACCCCCGGTCACTGTCGGCAGTAGGTGCACGCAACAATGGCGGCCTGTCTCCGACGCCTCCAAAGACTTCGGCCTCCCAAGGAGATCAGCCGCTCCGGAGAGCTCTGTGCGGTGAGGGGCGGTAGATTCAGGCCGAAGAGGGGCAGGGTGTACGTGGAGGAGGAAAAGAGGGGGATGGTCTGTGCACGTCGGCCGTCGAGGGGAGGGCAATTGCAATGGCGGATGATCGAACTACCTCACTTACTTACTATTCGCTCTCGCTGCGTGGAGGTCTGTCAACAATTGGCGTCTACTTCAAACGTTCACCGTAGTTCTGATTCATACCTATTTAGGATTAGAATATCTGCCAAAGGGCTCATTTAAAGAGTTGATGTAAAGGTTGATCTTCGATTGGATTGTAATATTTAATACTTTCTTCTCTAGAGATATAGGTCTATTTTAAATTACTAATAGTTTATTTCTACTTTTTTGACAACGTTCCGCATATTTATTATGCTTCCTCAGGGCTCAGAGCTCCTTTCTATTTCTTCATATATGAGAATGGCCCGAACGAATATTCCAAGTAACTCCACCTGAAAGTACAAACGTGGTTGACCAAGACGGTTGTGAATGGAAGGTATAAAGAGAGAAATACAATGAACTATGGGCCCTGAGGAAGCGTAAGAAATATGAGAAACGTTGGAAACAAAGGAGAAATAAACCATTAATAATTTAAAATAGATCTATATCTCAAGAGAAGAAATTTTTAATGAATATTGAGGTCGAGGGCAGAAATCATCTAGATTGTACTTTTCTTCGGGAAAAATTCGTGAAGATATTCACTCGTAATGAGCGAATTAATTTTTAGGACGTAGTTTTTGAAAACCATTAGGTTGCCAGTTCACCAGTTGCTTATTTAATTTCATTGAATTTAATGGGAAATGATACTTCGCTCAAACTACCTTAAACGGTTAAAATGATATTCAAAAGTGGTATTACCCGTCAGATACCACTCCTCGCTACTGAGAACAGGGGTGCGATCATGGTTCTCCATTCGCGTTATCGTTATTTTTCAATTACGCCCATGAGAGCGAAAACTTTATCATCATTCTTTAAATTTTGCAACGTTGATGGAGCAGTAATCGTGAGTCATTGAGCGTCCATTTTAATAATTGTTCACGTAAGTTGAAAGAAATGTCCAGGACCGCATTTCATTTAATTATGTGCATTAAAACGGTGGACCTCAGAATAGATGCAGTAATGGATATGATATAAGAATTATATTTCAAATTTTTGCTTTTATATTAGCTTTTATTTTGCTATGACTATGAGGTTTCGGCGGGTGTTTCCAAGTGTAGGCGAAAATTATATATACCCTTTTTCGAATCTTTGACTGGGCGTGATACATTCATATTTGTTAACAACCGTTGAAATAATAAAATTAAGTGTATCATACCGGGTTTATAAGATAATCCGTGCACATGTATGTAATCGAATTATTGTCGAATTATATCTCATGTGCCATAAGGCTACGTGTTGAAAATGGCATTTAATAACATAAAACTTGATCTATAAATGCAATTATGTACACTTTTATCAATGGATATCACTAACAAGAGCACGTATGCTAAATTTCACGGACAAAGATTGTTCCAATCGTTTTAACATGAAAAAAAAATCGTTCAAACCATCTAAACCTTTAAACGACTAAATAGCGCACATTTAAGTGTACGCTGGGATATGAGGTCCTACGATCGTGCGTACAATGTATTGTACGTTGGATGTGGTATTTTAACCCATAGAGTTTCTGCTGATTTTCTGTTCTACTGAGTATTTCTACTGAGTGTTCAACATTAAATCCGGCCGGCAGCGTCCGAAGCGGGAATTTTAATGCGTACGATAAATGTTAAATCACCATTTTTTATGGTATGGATGCGTTTTTAAAACAGTAACTTTGAGCATTGCCCTTGTAGAGCGGCTTGCGTTTTGGATTACGGTGACTAAAACGCCGTGATAACTAAACCGTGATCCCAATCCTAGGAGTCTTTTTCCTCCCGAACATTTTCTTGGATGAAATCCCTCGGCGGCGTCCATTGACCTCATAGAGGCACCTCACGGGCGAAAGACCGTGGTGCGGTGGAAAATGCCGAATTTCGCTTGCCCAACGAGAGTGAAATTTCATCCGGGGGGAGAAGTGGGGGGGGGAAGGGGGGGGGGAAACTTTCCCACCGAGTGGCGCGCAGGACAAGAACACGACCGAGGCCTTGCTCGCTTGGAGCATCGCCTCCATTCGAATGTCGACTGGCACCTTTCGTGGGGGAGCTGATGAGAGGGAAAGGATGTGATGAATGCAATTATTCGTGGAGACTTCTCCTCGGGCAGGAAAAGGGCATTGCACGTAGGATATTATTTTTCTAATTACGCGTAGATATTGCTCCAGGATAACTAGAGTAGTAGTAGTATTTTTGTTTAACGTGCTTCGACGGCTAAGGTCATTTCGCACTTACTGTCTGCCACGTGCAGACGGGCAACAGCACTCGGACGAATCGGAGGATCACCCCTCCAAACTCGAGCCGAGCCCAACGATGCTTAACTTCGGTGACTGATCGGGAACCGGTGTTTCCATCGTGGTAGGCCGTTGCCCCCTAGATTATGATGTGGCCAAAGTAGAGTATTACTTAGGTTATTAAAAACTGTTTGCATGTAAGAAAATATTGACATAACTATACTTTTGCAGAATTGAATTACAATTACAATCGCTTGGAGGAAAAAAAAACACCACCTTGAACTGATAATGCTTCTCTCACCAAATCACTGATTTAATACACTTTATATGCATAAAGACTATTACTTAACCAATAATTTAGTTGTTTTATGAAATACTTAAGAAGATCAATGAGTAACTATTTTAAGTAATACTCTTATTTGAATAATTTGTGAGTGGTAATTATATTTTAATTATCATGGCGTGACGGAATTTACCTAACGTTTGTTTGCTGAAAAGAAGAACCAATGAAAATGGAAAATGGTAAATTGGGGAAAAATAAAGGGGCGATATCAAGGAAGAATATAAGTATGGTTGGTGCCATCAGTCTTCCTGGATTAAATTATTTACGATTTCACTCGTTGAAGGATTAATCGCTGAGATTTATTGCGAGGTTTTTGGGCTGTTAAAACCAAGTATTATCGCCGATCTGCATTAAATCGTTTTCCCTTACGGATTCAGCGAGCATCGTCACTTAATCTGTAATTAAATCAGCACATACACTTTTGGCTGCAGACTTGTGAGATTTGGGTACGGATTAGAATGTAGAAAGTGCAGTGGACGGAAAGGAAGACGGACAAGGAAGTTTTTGGAAGGAAGTTGAGTGAAGGGTGTTGGGTAAGCGAGGAAGGGGAAGAGACAGAATAGGCTTCATGGACGCGATGAAGAGAGGTAAGACGTATTCTGAGGTGAAGAAAGATCTCGTGTAAGGAGATTGGGGCATTCGCCTTTACAAATCTGTGGGTTTTTTTAAACTCTTCCATCTAAACCTACCTTAACTGGTTGATTACCCTAATAATAATTCACTTCTGAACTTAATTATGCGTGAATCTAATCACATTTTCGTTTGTTTTTCACTTGAAACTTAACAAAGTCCGTATCCGTCTTTCATTGTGATAGAATGATAACTTCATAGGAGGATGACTGGTAGGGTTGTGGTCAGAAATGAGAATAAAAAACTGCGATGGTTTTATTGTTTGTTACGAATGCCAGAAAACCGATGGCCCGAATGAATATTCCAATTAACTCCACCTAAAAGAACAAACGTGGTTGACCTAGACGGCCGTGGATGGAATATGTATAGATAGCTATGGAAAGCTGAGAGCTAGAGAAAGAAGCAGTGCATGATAGAGAGGCTTGGAGAAGGAGATTGGACATGTAGCAACCAGTTGTACAGCGATATATAACACAGATTCCCTATGGGACGTTGATAATGTGTAATATCAAGTCCAAATATTTATATAGTATATTAATTCAAACTAGTGCTCTTTACAAGACGCATGTGGGAAAGTGGTCGGAACCCGGAACCAAATGTGACACGTATATGTTCTCAAGAGTCATTCAATCAGAGGAAAGCGAAAGTGTAGTGTAATTGCATACTTATAAATGCGCGGTCTTCTCGATATCGCGAACGGGGTAATGCATCTCTCCGATATGGCAATGAAACCCGCAACTATCCCGAACCTGTTTTCCGGTGAGGCAGCTAAACTCGCCGACGCTAACCGGTCGCTCGTAAGATTGACTGTTTAGAAAATCCCTTAGACGGCGACTCACTTCCCGGCATATATTATGTCTCTCTAACGCAGGATAGGAAGTTCATCGTAGTTCAAGCCTCTTCCGTTGATTTTGTGCCCAAGCTACCACTCCACTCTAACTTCAGTGAACACAGGGTGAAGCTAGACACATGCGTGTTTACGAGATTTACATTTTACCTGCCGATTAACGAAATGAGAAATATAGAATTTAAAATTCTTTTTGTTTTCATTGACAATTTGGATTAATGCTTTACTTTAAATTCACATGTCAATTGCTCTTTTCTTCAATTAGGGTAAAGGCACTTACCTAATTCCACCAGCTAAAAATTAAATTCCTGCCATTTGAGAAGAAACTGAGAATTTTTGGATTATCTTGGTCTCGATTGAAATAGAAGTTTCACTCTATATTTAGTCCCACATATTTGAATTTCGTAAACTATATTACATTTTGTGATAGGTTGCAAAAACCAACTGTTGGAAATATCGAATTTGAAAAAAAATGTTTCCTTACGTTGCCCAACCCTCCAAATTTTAGATTATAAGCATTTAATGCATAATATTCTTATATTTTCAAGTAATAAATGGGAGCTAGATAAACAGGCAGGGGGTTGAGGCTTCTTGTCCCTCTTCGCAGCCTCCGGCGTAAGCTTTGAATGGGCTTGGGAAGGAAAGTAATTTGTTTAATGGGCTCAGCGTCAAAAAATGGAGGAATATCCAACTTTCCGTATATTTTCGTTGGTTTTTGTCCTCTCAAATGACATTCATGCTATATGTCTCTCTTCCCCGTCACATACTCCTATGCTTGCTGTGTAGAGAAGAACCTACGACATCCTAGAAGTATCAGAAAGGACAATAAAAAGCAATTCAGACCCTTTAGGTATCTTTACCGTATCTCCTGATTGTTATATAGGCCGAGAGAAAAGAATGTTTGGGGGAAGATTGTGCCCTCAGGGTCATGGTGTTGTTATCTTATGCCTCTCCATAATACTATAATGAAATTCTGTGGACTTTTTTTCTTATTGTTTTACACTTTGGGCTTTCTGTCGAGAGATGTTGTAAATTACTGTTGCTTCACCACCCAAGTCCTTGCTCTGCATCTTTTCCACAAGTTTTCTTTTCAAATACTTGATTTCATTTAAAAATATTTATCACTTGTTTTATACCTTGAACCACGGCACAGTGGCTAATTTGAAATTTATGAATATAGCTAAGGGAATAATGCATTTTTAGAGTTCTATGTTCCATGCTCTGTAAGTGCGATGCTTGCATTGACTTTATTCCACTTTTACTATTAATATCGGAAATATCGACTGGATATCAATAGTAAACCATCGATTTGGAAAAAAACAATAATTTGTAACCATTAATACTAAAACTTTGATAATTCTGATAGGCTATCGGAGCTTCTCTCCCTATGTTCGAAACACATATCGACAGCTAAGATAAGTGGTTATTTTGGAGGATAAAAGATAACTATATTTTATATCTAAGTTATCTATATTTATAACATCATAGAATATTGATCGATCTTACGTGAGATCTTAATTTTCTACTCATAATTTATTCTGGAGATACAGGTCCATGAATTAATTAATTTCTTCATTTCTCTTTCGTCGACGTTTTATTTATGGTTCGTCAGGGCTCAGAGAGAGTTCCTTCTGAATATTTTATTATATACTAATGACTTCGTTGTGATTGACGAAGCATAAATATAGATGCTAAACGTTGGCGGAAGCGAAATGTAGTAATTAATTGATTAATGGACCTATATCTCCAGAAGAAAAAATATTTGTATAAAAATAAGAGGACGTAAAAAGAAATCATCAGTTTCTATATTTGTTTACTTATACGAATACCAAAATATTTACAGAATACCATACCATTGGAAAATGAAGAAGAAGAAGAAAATAAAGAGATAGTTAACAGAATAATACGCTTATATGCGAACTTTGATGTGGGCGAATGTGCATACATTTTAAGCGTGCCTAATCGTCATCGTCTATTCATTCCAATTCAGGATGATTCCGAGTTTGCATCACGGTGTTTCTGACCGAGTGACTTCGTGAGAGGACTCGTCGCAAGGGGGAAACGGAGTCACTCAACTGTGCCTGTTGAGTGAAAGTGGACTCTTTTCGATTGAAAAAAAAATCCTTTCCCCTCGCCGTGTTTCTCTCCCTTTTTCCGTTCATCTTCCGCGGTTCGGTGGGAAAGACGGTGAGAGTTGTGAGCGGGGGGGAGGGTGGTCGGGGGGAAGGGGGAAAGACCACTAGACTGTTGGAGAGGAGGAGGGTGGAGTGTTGAAATTGAGTTGTGAAGGGTAATGGTTGGTGGTGGTGGTGTCAGAGTGGGGAGGCAGGGAAGCAGGAAGGGCACGTCCGTGACACTTCCTCGTGAGCGTCGTCGCTTTCATCCGCGGGGAAGACGGGATTGCAGGAAGGAGTCCGTTGCCATGGAGTCCGGCGGCCGAGGAGAGGGAGTAGGGTACGATAAGGCTCCAGGTTAACGTGGTTCTACCGTAAAAGACACATTTTATTCATGTTCTGGGTACTTGTATAGAAACGCGTCCTGTATCTATTATGAACAACAAAACCTTTCCTCTCCGCGGTATTTTTCTCGCAAATAGAACTTGAAATTACATGGTGTTCAATGGGTGAACGGGAGAAACACGGGGAAAATTAGTATATTTCTATCTAATATAAATGCCATTTTCACGGAAAAATATTTATAAGACGTGAAAACACCCGGGTAATCTATTAGAAATAAAATATATGCACCTTACCACCTTATTGTTTGCGTTATTATCTAGTTACTGCAATAATTGAAGTCAAAATGTGGAAACTCCATAGAAATGGTGTTGACTGTTTCAATTCGACTATGGTACAGACTTTCTTCTAAACGCGAATTAATTTTAGTTTAATTAAGTTTTAATTTAGTTTATTGGTCGCTGGAAAACATAAGGTGTCGAGTCGAAGATTCGAAAAAAAAACACTTTTAAATGAGGATGGTTTTGTAAGATGAACTTTGTATGTAAGGTGTGAGAGGAAGGGGTAGTAGACCGGGAAAGTCATGGGTGAATGTGGTGGAAGGATCTTTTAAGAAGAGAAATATTAAGGAATCTTAAGAAGAGAAGAGCGTGTATGAAGCAATGCATGAATTAAATTGAAGTGAAATAAATGGACGATTCCACACTTGAAGGTCGATAGTAGCGCCGTCAGGAGTAGCTGTAACTATCGGGACAAACAAATCGTGTTTTTGTATGTTTACAATTGGGAAAGGTCATCTCGCTGATTTGTTAGTTGCGTTAAAATGGTGAAAAGGTGTGCTTATGGGTTGTGCAAAAGCGACACGAGATATAGGAATAAGCCCTATATGGAGGGAGTGGAGTTTATTTTTGGAGTTAAATTTTGAGCCACCTTCACTGGTTTTGAACGATTAAAAGATTGGTTCAAATGCTCCAGGTTTAACTGAAACCAAAATTAATCAAAAGAGAAATTCACTATTATTTAACTTGATTCCCTCAAGACTTCAATGGTTGGATATGATTTGTTTGTCCCGATAGTACCAACTTCTTCCGCGCGCAAGCGTTGAGTGACGTCATTTGTAAAATCGTCCATTGACAAGTAATATCAGAGTAATAAGTAATAAACTAATGAGCAAATAAATATGATGAGTATGTCAATGATAATGGAGAGTGAATGGTGAGAGATCATGGGGTAGTCCGCGAAAGTAATGTGGTGGAAAAGAGACTCTTAAGAAGAGAAATATGAGGAGTCTTAAAAATAGGAGAGTGTGTATGATGTAATGCATAAATCTAATAGACGTGAAAGAGATACGAAAGGACAGAACATTGTGGAGTAAATTATGAAAAGAGTGCTAGTTTTCTAGACCTCCCAGCCTTAATTGATTTCTTTGTCTCTGAATACCCGGAAAAGGAATGGCGTGATGGTTGTGCATGTAACGTAGAATTAGAAAAGAATTTAATTAAATATTTTTATATATGTGAACCTCACTACAGATAATGATTGCTTTAGTCGATGTCCTAATTCCATCCATGTTTTCGCTTCAACGAAACGGCTCTCTTACGCGGATAATTCGAAGTCGCATTAAGACTCTTCTGTCGCCAAAGAGCCAGAAGTGGAGCGGAGACGATTCCCCGAATCCTCTTGGAGCAGCCCATCTCATTGGGAATTCCCGAGCCATCCTTGCCGAGATTTCATTCCGTTTCAATTACGGGAGTGGATGTCTCTCTGTCGACCTATCTTCCCTTACCACGACGCTTCTCCCTCAACAATGTTTCTGGGAAATTTTATTTGTGAACTGATTGCTCCCTGGCCTCGATCCATAAAACATTCCCTCATTCGGAAATCCTACTTGCAGGCGAAACTGTTGCTCTTACAGTCCTTCCACCGAAAATGAATGGAAAGTCATTTTGTTCTGACTCATCTGCATCTACGTAATCCCCTGTAAGTCACCTCAAGGGTGTGTGGCAGGGGTTGAGTTCTCACCAACGTGCGCTACAGCATATCCTAATTTATTCATTAGAGTAATCTACCGATTAGAGGTATGTTATGATGAAAGTCAGAGAATATCCAACAGACTCTTACACGTGTCGTACCCAATCTACGTCTAGTGTTTGCGTGTCTCAAGTGATCATGAAATACGATATCAATTTTGATATTGTCGATCCTCATTCATTCGTGACCAACTCTTTCTAATCCTAATCATTCTACTACTACGGCAAACACTTCTCGAGTAGCCCATTCCCACTGCATTGATCGTACAGTTATTCTTTATCGTGGCATTATTTTCGTTTCTCTTCTCTCCAAACGTTCCCTCCTCGACGTGTATCGAATTTAGGAGGTCCAGGAATGAGATCACGGGAGGCAAAGCGATCCACTTATCGGTTCGATGACACGAAGTCCGAAGCGCTTCTCAGCGCGAGACGGAAATGCGTATTGTAGTAATAATAACCCGACTTTGACGGACACTTTTGGCACGGCCCCGCGTCGGAAGCCCCCAGGGGGGTAGAGGGGGAGGGGATATTTCCGGCCCGCGGATTGCGACTCGTGGGCCGATGCGGGCTCGGTCTCTGAGGCAGTTTTTACGAGGGATCTGTGCTCCGGACGAGGGATATGTGCACCCCCTTGGGCATTAAAAAGGCGTATTTAACGATCTAGTAAAACTCACGCACCCAGTCACAAAACTCTGCCGCCCTGGTGAGATTTCCGAGTAGAGTGATATTAACTGTACTATTTTTATTTTCGTATCCTCTGTATTAAAAAAGCAGGTGGTGTAAATATATTCTCGCCTTCTTCACACAAAGTAGGTGACAGTGCTTTTGCATCTAAACTTACTCCAATCGCTAGACTACCTGCAATAATGATATCAAGTCCTATAATAACGCTATGAAGATGGGCGAAGGGTTGCTTAAGGCTGCGATAGAGAGGAGGCTGTTGGGTAAGCGGGGAAGGGGAAGAAGGAGAATAGGTTTTATGGACGGGATGAAGAGGGGTAGGACGCATGCTGAGATGAAGAAAGAAATATAATTGGTAGACAGGGCCCTGCACTTGTAAAAATGTAGATGATTTTTACTTACTTCCGGTAGGTTACCTAATAATAATAATATATAATTATATACATAGTATAGTGCCCTCTCCTGGAATTCTACCTTTTAACTCTAATTGTTTTAAGCCATTGAAACATGGGATTTATGGCTATTTTAAAGTTGAAAAAAGTTTTCTGGCGTTAACGCATGTAATATTTTAGAAAAACAAAAATTCCAATGTTTCCAGTATATTTTATTTGTAAAAAATGTAGACACATAGCCATTTAAATTTCTAATTTATGAGCAAATAATTGCCTTAAGTAAAGGCAAAATGATTAGTACAAAATAAAAGTCACTGCAGTCGGTTCCTCGTGCAGGACTGAGTTTCTCTTACTTAGAATATATATTCATCCATGCATCTGCATGATATTTTTTATCTTCTTCCTACTTCCCTTAAGCCTCTTTATATACGAACGAAATATTTTTAAACGAAAAAATAAAATGTATGATTTTTCGTGAGTTTTATACCCACTCAGTCACCTTAAGCTCGGCTGGAAGACGTCCACCGACTGAAGTCTCAAAATCCTCATGGTGACACTTTTTCATTTAGTGTCAAAGTTTCACAGGCATTTTAGTGGCCATTCTTTATCATTTCTTCATTTTACTAACAGTGTTACTAGCTTCAAATACCTCGTATGATCTTCAGCCAACTGAAATGCAGGCTAATATGTTTATCCTTTCATGCATTTATTTATCCTAGGAGGCTTGATGCAAGGCGCCGTGGTCATGCGTCAAAAATATTTTTGTGACATGATAAGGGTCTCCACATTTTTTTATAATATTGATGGGTATTAATCATTTGAGATAATGAGAAGTAATGCTAATTATGACATTATGTACTATTTTTAAATTTGTGATATTTGGCGATGAAGGTTATTCTATGTCTAGGTCGCTCAAATTGTTTTTTTCTCATCAGAATCCGAATTAAAATCAAGGTTATTTTTACATAAAGATTTGCATTGAAAATTAATTGGTGTACATTTTACAAAGCTAAATTTTAGAAGTACAGTGGAAAGGCGTCTTTAGGAGAAAGCTAATAATGTATCGAGTTATAAAGATAAAATTAGTTGGTCTTTTATTTCGCTTAAATCTCACTCTAAAATATTTAAGGTCGTGCTATCTTTGAAATGGCATTATACTCGGGATTTTAATGTGTGCTTCCTTTTGCTATCATTTACTTTTGCGATACATTATTGCAAAAAAATGTATCAAATAACAAAAAGATGATTAATTGGTATTTTCTTTCATCTAAATTTCACTTGAAAATGCTTGGGTTCGTGCTAGAGGTCGTATTATATTCGGGATTTCGTAATATTCTTAAGTTAACGATCATTTACTTTAACGATATATTATCGCCAAAAATATATCATTTAAAATAGATTAAATGGTCTTTTCTTTTTATCTAAATTTAACTTCGTAATTATTGGGGTTGTACATACATTCTTCGGCGTTGCATTATATTCGGGCAGAAACGGTATTCTTCTTTTTACGATCCACTTGTCACATCATCGCCATTTGCTTTTTTCTGGCATTGGCGCAGAACAGCGACGCGTGCCCGCGCGACAAGGGAAAATGGGTCGAGTCGTCGGGATGAAAGGGCGCATTTGATCTGGGGTAGGGCGTGGGTGGGCGACTGGGATGATTCAGAAGGGGGTAGAGTCTCATTTCCTTCCCTCCAGATGTCTCTCTTTTCTTTTACGTCTCCCTTCCCACGTACGCACATTTCGTCGGCATCAAAGGGCGACCCCTTTCTCCCACGGGGCGAATAGTAGGAGGTTGAGCCAAATTACGAGGCAAAAAATATCCTTAAAAAAATAAGTGGAGGAGTATTTCCTGCGAAGTACGTAATGATGTAGTTTTTATAAATAATATCCCCCAATTATCCTGTAAGAAAACTTACTCCTCCCAATAGTTTCTCCTAAGTAACTTCATTTCATGGGCTAATTTTCTGCTCCATTGTTTTGAATATATCTATTTTAAGTTACTCTAGTCTGCAAATGTGTAGTTTGAATATTCTATGAGCCTCTTAAAAATTCTGTAGTTGCTGAAAGTTTTGTTTGAATGTACCGTTATTTTTCGAAATGTAAAAAACATTGCATTTTCCAAAAAATGTTTTAAAATAGCTGTTTCACTTTTTCCCCCAAAAATAACATGTTTTACCAAAAAAATACTATGTTGAAGACATTTTTCACTAGATATAAAATAATATTTTCGGGACATTAACTTTTGAACTAAAATAAGTATTTTTTAAGAAAACGTTTTTTGGTGATGTTCACATGAGGAAGAACATTTTCCCCATTGTTTTTTTATGGAGGTGTCTGCGTAATGGTTGGGGCCAAGTGTCTGGTCCTCCTGACTAGGATTCGTGCCAAGGGGATTACAGGAACATCCCCCCGTAGGGATTCGCAGGAATTCCTCCGGGCAGGGACGGCCAATGAAGAAATTAGACGGAGGCAAAATTTCAGAGTGCTTTTCCCCCACTCGCAAACGTCTTTCTCCCTCGCTGAGTGATTGTAGACACTCTTCCTACCACTGAACATATTCCTCTCATGCGCACAAATCATGTTCACCAGGTTTGATTGTTTCCGGGGTTAATTATTCAAATTTTCACAATATAGGGCTTCATGGGTCGGAAACCTGGTAATTTTGGTGAGAGGATATTCCTCATGCTCTTACTTTATGGAATCATTCAGTTCTGTGACGATGAAAAAAATAAAACATTGAAATTAAAGAATGATTTGTTAAACATGGCCGATTTAGATACCGTATTACGCAATTACATGAATTTGTAAGGTAAATTAGATAGTTGAGGAGGTAACTCATGAAAGCTGTAATGATTGTGACGTATATTAATAAATCCTTTCTTCTTATTTTTCAGGTAAGCTCTCACAACCCTGTGCTGTGTGGTAATTGTATTTCTGGCTCGAAGATACTTTGTTTGGAGACGGACATTGGGTGAGTTAATGTTTTTAAACAAAATGACTTATGAAATCCCGAGAAAATTTCAGTCACTTTCACTCAGTGATTCAACTCGAAGGTTGGTTTGGATAGTTGAGGGTAGAGCTCACCCCGGACTAAGCTATAGGCGTGTGAATTTCAAACATTCAGGTTAGGGGGGCCAGTACCTTTCCCTGGGCCACCTCGCACTCGGAGGATTTTTTTTTGTTCGGGGGCGTCCATAGGCTTCACCCGGATTTGAATCCGGGACCCTTCGATCAGTAGCCAAGCGCTCTACCCACTAGGCCACCACGCTCCGAAATTTCAGTATCACATAAAAAAACACCCTCAAGGAAGCCATCCACCTCCGTCGTGTAATCAAGAATTTTTAGATGGATGGGGCAATCGAACGTTTGAGGTGTTCTTTAGACCGTGCCAAGGGTAATAGTTGCTTGACGATTAATAAATAAAATATAATGTAACCGGCGAATAAGCAAACAATTAAAGTTCTCCATCATTAATTTAAGGTGTTTTGGGTGAGATAATTCCGAGCAACATTATTGATAAATTTTAAATATTTAGGTAGTTAAATATGAAAAATCCCGTGATTTATATTTATTAACAAATAGTTCATTCGAATTTAATTAATTTTGAGCTCAAGTGCTGCCAGTTACTTAATATTTGGAAAGAATAATATTATTATTAATTTTTTTCTGAAATATTTTGAAAAAATATTGAATATCAGTAATTTTTCATGGAGGGAATGAGAATAACTTTCAAACTCCACGAATTATCTTATTTAAACGGAATGAATTTTGACGCTTGATGTCATGCCTGAAAGTGACGGCGTCACAATTGCAACAGTGGGTTGTTCGTATGTTTCCTAGATAAAATTTACAAATAAATTTGTCACCACCGCATTAATTTCTCTAGAATATTAATATTAAATTCAGTTTCAAAGCATTTTCAGTGTACGGCGTTGAAAATATATGCAAGTTCGAGGCCCAAACACGTATATTTAGTTAGCTAATAAGAGATGGAATTTGAATATGATCTCTTTTATGATTAGGGAAAATTCTCGCTCGACAGAAACTCATTGCGGAAATTATGGATGATGCGACAAAAACCATTCGATTGCAAAACCATTTTTGTTGTGTACGGCTTGAAAAAACTATTCAAGTTAAAACTGCTAAAACTACTGAACTAAACTACTCAAATGTGTAGGGATATTTAGGTAATTAAGGTGGTTCTACCATAGATGGACTAACATGTATTTTTTCATAATCTGGACACTTTTAGCAAAACTTGGCCTCTATCTGATATGGAAAACAAAATGCTACCTTTCCACGCTATTTTTATCGCAAATGGAACTTGGAACTACAAAGTGTTAAAAGCGCCAATGGGAGGAAAATGAGGGAAAATTGAATTTTTCTATCAAATATAAATGCCATTTTCACGAAAAATGTTTATGATAAGCGAAAACTCCCCGCAAAAATACAAAAAATAAAAATAATGCATCTTATCGCCTTAGTTTTTGATATATTAGGTACTTTCTGCGATAATTGATGCCAAAACGTAATTCCATAGAAATGGCACTGAATTCGGCGTGTATTGCTATAAAAATGTGTTTATTAAAAATATATTCGTGGAATTAGGTTAATGATGAGGTTAATTATTATTAAGGTTTTTATTAGGTGACGTATGACGTCATTGAAAGAAGGATTTTTCAAATCAATTAAACAAAAATTTGGTATTTAGTATTTGTTTTGACTCAAACAGTCACGGTGGAACCACCTTAATGATAAGTTTGGTCGAAACTCAGCGAAATGTTTGCGTCATTAGCATTATCAGTTTTACTCAATGCTTATTACAACTTCATATTTAAAAAAAAAATAGAATTCGAATATGGTCTCTACTATGCCTCGGGAAAATTCTCGCTCGAAAACTAGCCGAACCCGAAAAACGTAGTGAAAAAGTTGGATTGTGCGATATAAGTGATAATAGGGCGAGGAGGGAGGAAAAATCGAAAGTTTTTGAGCTGGAAGCGGGGAGTTTTTTTGGCAGATAAGGAGAAAGTTCCCAAAAGAGTCAATACCACAGGTCTTGTGGAAGGAGGGAAGGGATGTTATTTCGGTAGGAGAGGGAGGGAGGTTGAGGTTGTTGCCACCGCCGGCGGCGGTGCGGGAGAGGGCAAGAGGTCAGGAGTTGAACAGGGCATCGTCCCCTTTTCCAAGGGTAGGTCATCGGCTAGCCAATCAATTCTCGGTCGTTGTGTTGTGGGCGCCTTTCCCCTGCGGCACACGACACTCGCGCCTCCAATTCGGTGATGCGGAAGTTTCCGAAAACATGGGATGGAGTGGGGATATCGTTGGAAGAATATAAGGATAAGGAAAAAATTCTTCTTCTCGGGGCAAGGTGAGATTTTCAGGATTGTGAATGATTTTACTCCTGAATGATTTGGTATTTTCCCATCGTGTAATTGAAGTAAACTCTTCACTGGATTTCTACCGGGTTAGGATTTTGGCTGCTGCCGACGTTTCGAAGGTTGACCATGCCATCATCTTCAGGGCGTCAAGGTCTTAATGATGATGGTCAGCCATCAAAACGTGGGCAGCGGCTAAAAACCTGACACAGTGGAAATCTCGTGAAGATTAACGTTAACTTTACTCCTACTCCTGTAATGTTGGTCAAGAAAAGCAATTTAAAATTAAATTAAAATTAAATATTAAACCAAATTTTCAATACAAACAAAGGAATTTCGACTCCTATGCGTGCATTTCGGTCATCCAGGTGACCACTGACTGGGAGAATTTTTACGGGAATGTTTACGAGGTTTAAAGTCACCCTGTTGGTGGTCTTCTATATGACCGAAGTGCATGCATAGGAGTATAAATTACTTTCTTTTATTTAGAATTTGGATCAATTCCGTAATGTTAATTGATTTTATTCCATCTTCAAGACAGAGTAACTGGTAAACATTTCCACGCTTTTATTTTGTACTTCCACTCTAATAGTTAAAGGTGTGGTAATGTTTCTCTGTATCGAAGATGGATATTTGTCGTTTCATCAAAGTCAGTGCCAATACTCATTTCATATGTACTTATTCCGATGTGCCCAATCTATGCCTACCACGAATAATACAGATTAGTGATGCATAACTACAGTGCAGAACTTAAATGTATTTATACATGTCCACCAGCGTGGAACATATTCACGTCTTGCGTATATAAACTACATGCAAAAGTATTCCCTATGTTTATAAAATGTGGTAAGGTCAACTAAAGATGCTCTAACCAAACTTGTTTTTCAACTTCACCACATTTAAAGTTTAAAAATTCCCCTAAAATATGTACGATTTGATTGGACTTTAGGTATCCGTGTGTGTTTAAAGTTTATTTTTGTTTGCTTTTTATTTCTGAATATCTTTCAGATTTAGAGTAGTCTTCCGACTGAGATAATGTTGAAGGCATGTACCTAATTTTCATCACATCCAGTAAATAGTAATTGCCACAATGTATTATGATGGAAAGCAATAAGTAGTATTTAAAGAATATAAAACATTATTACAAATAATTTGTAAGTGCAATATTTTTGCATCCTTCTATTATTTGTATGATCTACTATTTTTAAATTAGTTGAAACATATTAAAATGTACATACTTGCTTGGTTACGTGAGAATTTTGAGTTCTTTCGTTCGTGAGTTGCGTGAGTTCCCTTAAATTTGTTGCAAATAATTTAGGAGCAATGTACGCAAGAATGGTATCTTGAGGAGGGAGCAGGCTCTGATTTACAGACAGGCTGTTGCTGCAAAACTTTTCCTATCACGATGGTCTTTGATTTATTCGCCTAGTGATAGCTCACCCCACGGCTCAGTTTAAGGATGCCATTTGGAATGCATTAGGTTTTCAATTAGGCTATGGTGAAACTCATCTATGAATTCGTAAGATTTTCATTGGATGTGAAATTATTGATCTGGTTAAAAAAATTGGCTAATCCTTCGGTGAATTGACTAGTCAGTTTCATCAAGAAAAACAAGTTACATGTTTCCGTCCGCTTCGAATATAGTGAGAATCGTGCTAAAGAGTGCAAATCACGTTTCTCATGAAACTTTTCCTGACAAGGCTGACGTTAAGAGCAGACAACTATTGATTTACGATCTCGGTGATGTGGACGTGACTTAGCTGTCGTCGCACCAATTTCTCGTCCTCGTGAGAAAATCAATGCTCTACCGTGTAATTTCACTTTCCTCCTGTATTCCCCATTCCTTCGTCTTGGTCTGCTGAATTAGTCAACCTCAGTCTTGTTAATACGTATCTCAGAGCAAGATTTTTTAAAGAAAGAGGCATGAAAGCCTGACCCTGGCCCATGTAAATCGTAGGTGAATCGCTGAATTCGCAATTTGGTCGACGTTCAAGGAAAAAGCCTTCCCCCAGATGGATGAGTTGACTGCTATCCCGAATCCGTTCGGTAGAATTTGAATGCAATTTTGAGTTCATAACACAACTTCACGTGTAATAGCAATGCACGAATGGGGTGTAATTTTTCGAAACGCTATTAAAAATCTGATTCTGATTGATTACATGTCGGGGAATAGAGAATGTGAATATTACTACGTACTGCTAGGTATATATCTGGAACAGTCTTTAGAAAAATTATTCTGAAAAATGTCTTCGAGATTGCGTTCTTGACGGCAATGCGACCAAAATTGGCCACACTGAACTGAAATCCTTTTCTCTTTGAGCGAGCTAAGTGACTTTTCTCCACGGTCACAAGAATGCACTTGTTGCTTGCAAGCTGTGGTGGGAAGTAATTAATTGCAAGTAATCTTTAGTAATCGTTATTTCCTTTCGAATTTTAATTTTACTCGTAATCTACTCTCAGAAATTCTCGTTGCATTTATGTAATCTTTACTTTCGGTATACTTGTGATCGGCGCGTATTCGGTCGGTGATGATATCGATCACTCCAGTTTTCGATTTTTATCGACTACAAGAGCATTTGTTCACAATCCTGTACGTTGACTATCACGACCTTCAGCACATTCTATTGAATTCTTAAGTCGTGTCTCTACCGGAAACATTTTCCGCGCATCAGTATGTGGCAATACTGTTTTTATTTTCTTGGAATTTTATGTTGTGGTTTACCAAGAGTTTTACGATTACACATAAAGTAATTCTAATCTACATGTAGTTGTAATTGATTATTTTTTAAATTAATTTTTACCTATAATCGATTAATATTTGACTGTCATAATTCTTACCTGCACTAATTACATTTTAGGTAATTTACCCAACACTGATCGCATTCATCGGCCGAAGTCTCTATGCAACAGCAGTATATATTACGTTTGGTGTGATCTGGGCTCCGATATTGAAAGGGAAAAACAACTGATAAGTCCAGCGTAATATTATCGTTGATTTATTGCAAATATTTTATTTTATTTTTATTTTAAGTGAGACAGAAAATGGATAGCACTCTGAAAGTGCTGATGAAGTCGTCTTCAAGAACCAATCTCTTCGGAGGAACACACCCTTGCCCACGAACCTATGAAATTGGAATATTCCGTCGGTTTTATTTATGCGGGTCATCGATTGACAGAGTCGTGAGCGAGTTGACTCAGTTGAAAACCGATCGTGTTTAAGATTCGGAACGGGGAGAAGGCCAAACGAAAGCGAAAAACCGAATGCTAATTTCGTCGATGCTAATCGTGCTTCGACACGCGGAAGCAATCAACGACCGGGAGCGGTCGTGCTTCGGAAAAAAAATTGTTCCGCAGCGTGGATAGCACGTCTTCGTTTCTTGGTCTACGTCGAAGGAAGGGGAAGGATTTCGTTGATAGTTCATTTGCCTCCCACCGTTTAAGATGTAATGTTGACAAATAATCTGTTATCTTAGACGCAAAAATTTATTGTATCCCAATCATAGTTTTACTCCTTGTTTTCAAGGCTGAACCCTTAATAATGACGCGCAAACGTTAAAACCATAGTTCGTCTCGAATCGGAAACAAGGGCAGAGCAAAAAAAAAGGTCGAGAGATGCACAGAAGTCTTCGAAACTTGGTGGCCTTTAAATTCAAGATTAATCCAAATTGTCAATTAAAGTGGAGGAATGTATTTTCCTATGCATGCATTTCGGTCATCTCGGTGGCCATCGACAGGGAGTTTTTAGATCTCGTAAACACGAGCGTGTTGTGAACTGAACTAGTGAGGATGATATGAATAATAGTTTTGATTACTCCTTTATCTTTCGCGCAAATCTTGACCGAAACAGGACTGCTGAAAAGCGACCCTTATTTTGAGCAAAAACATTATATCTTAAATATTGAACCCTATTTTTCACGTAGGATTTTTTATCGCAGGATATGATGTAGACCTGGACGTAATCATAATTAAGACAGTGATGCGTCTCCAAATTTGCGAAGCGATGTCGCCTTGTCGCAGCTTAAGATCTTCACGGAGGATTTCGTATGTTCCCCAGGGAAAAGAGCTTTCACATGAGCAAAATAAGCTCACGAAATTTTTTTATTTTTTAAAGTATCTTTCGCGTAATATCCTTATTTTTAATTCCATTCTTTGCCATATTTCGCTGTTTAGCGATTTCCCATCCCACGTTTTGATGCTTTTTTTAAAAAGGAGCAGATGAAGTGGGACAGTTCCTTGAACTAATGTACATGTACACGGATAACCGCGAGACTCTGCCACCGCCGAGGGAAAACCTTGACGAAAGAACATGACGAAACGTCGGTATCCGTGCCTAAGAATGTACGCCGTGGAATGGCGGTCTGTGGTCATTGCAGAAGAAGAAATCAAGAACGGAGTTGGAATTATGAACAATTAGACGGGTGATAAATAAAAAGCAGGTACACTTTTGAAAAAGTTCTACTAGATTAGCCGCAACATAATATTTTATGTGGTCAAAATGATGGGAATCACTCTGTTCGTTCATTGCGATACCTCCTGGCAAAACTAACACGACTGTCCGTTTTGGTAGCTGCTTGAAATATAACATGGAATAAACAAAAAATTAAGGGACGCGTCTCGTTGCAAAAACATGAGTTTCCAAAAGAATTGGATTCAGATTAAAAGTTAACCATTTAACCTACATGAATGCGAGTCATAAGAAACTTGAGATTTTTTCATTTTACGTTTAATCATGCTTGCCGATTATTTGTTCTATACACCTTCGATTTTTTATCACCCCAAGAGCAAATATGCCTGTTGTTGAGGGTTTTCTAAGGAACAGCTGTCTTCAGATCGTCCTGGCGAACACGCACCTTCATCCTTCTTTCATACGCGGGACTACTAATCCTCATAAATTGTTCCCCGTCCTCGAGAATATAAGGCGGGATTAGGGTCTGGTCGAGCTCTGCCAGACACTTCCAAAAATACGCCCTTACGATTTTAGGTTCACAGGATCCACGGATTCCGCCCTAGCGAAGCCCAGACAAGTCGTCTCGGACGCCCGGGCGTAACTAGACCGGGGCTAGGATGTTCAGGATATTCGTGGAACAGCACCACACAAAACAATCGGTTCGAATCTAGCCGACCACCGAGGGCACGAACTGAAATCAAGGGGTCTTGTTCGGAACGTACGCTATAAAGAGACACTCGGGCACCCAAATATGCGAGCTAGGCTATATCTACATATCTAGAGTCCGTCCAAGAAAACAGCGCAGGTGACAGTTATAAATGCAGCCAGTTAGTAAACACAGCCGTTTGGGGACGATAATCACGTGACCAAATAATCCAATATGGTTGCCTTTGCTTAAACTATACGATCGTGAAAAAAATCGTTTATTTTCATTTCTTTTTAAGGTAAATCATTGTATGACAACTGCGCTATTATCTTGGACGCATACTACCCTACGACCTGCCGCTTAGGCGTGTGGCAGGGGGATATCGGGACATCAGCCATGAAAGGGGAGAGCATAGGTAAAATGAGGGGGTAGGAGACACAGTTGAATTGTATGTAAACGATGCGTCTTACGTTACTGTCACGCTGTTTTTTTTATAATCAATAATGTTGCGTGGAATTAAGGAACTTCTGTACCCATCAGTTCGGCAGTGTATCTTTCTTATTTTGTCGCTTCTATTACTTCTAGAGATGCAGAGCGGGGTGAAAATAATACCCACCGTGTCGTACTGAAACTCGCCTAATCTAATTTTTTCAAATAATCCAGGCCTAGCGTGTAACCTCCGAGTATCAAACGGCTCCCATCCTTGTCCTTCCATCATCTGTTAAACACTTTCTGTTTCCTCGTAGTAGTTTTTAACGAAGCGCGCATCCTTCCTTTGTATTGGATTGGTGTATGCTGTCGATCGCCTACGTCTCCATAACATGTTGGTCAACTCCTTCCCTGTAACTATTTTACATTGGCTTACCTGGTATCGCTAGGAGAAACATACACGATGATTTTTTTACGTTTAGCAGACCTATGCAGATTTAAGCTTGGTTCTACGGTATTGAATAATGCACGCCACGTGTTTTCCTCTGCCCGTTTAGGCAGAGGAAAAGACACTGAATCTCCTTTAGACATTTGGGCAGGAGGGAGGCCGTGGTCTATTTCTGGTTCCACTCCCTCCGCCATAAGTTGGTCAGGTTATATTGGTCTATTCTTCGTCCTGAAGGCAAAACAAAAACAAGTCAATCGGCGCATAGATGGACCGTGGTCCTCACGCAACTTATCTATTTCCGCCTCCTTCTCCCTTATCCCTCTCTCCGTGCGGCCACTTTTAAGCATTGCTGAACTTCGTGGCACCTACCAGTTTCCAGGTTTGAGGTCTGAGAGGGTGAACATGGCGGTGCGTGCCATCGAGGAAGAGCTTGAGGTAGGGTTGTAGCAGGCTTTGGATGAACATGCAGAAGAGACGAGGGTCTCATGCGGGAAACTGATCCCAAAACCCTCGTATGCTTTACTATCCCCTATGCCACCAAGTTCTGCGAACTTGAATTATTTGTTCAGATTGAAGTACTCAGAAGGCACCGGACAAATTACGGACTAGAACTGGACTTGTGTTCGAGAAACAAGGGCTGGTGTGGCAAGAGGTAATGGGAGCTTTTCGTTTGCTCTAGTTCGATGTTTTCTTTATGCGAATATGCCTTTTTCATACTTGTTGCAGCTACCTGAATTGAATTATGATATACATTATGTCTGAAGAAAATTCTCTCTGAAGCTACCGACAATTCAAGAAAAAAGTGCTTGTTCAAATGTATGCACTGTTGTTGTTTTGGCCCCATTCGAATGTTATTTCTGTTGAAACTGGTATGATACTTGCCTAGAATATTAAATGGTTGTGAAATGAAGGCTGCAACCATATTAATTTTTGTGGTAGTTACAAATCACTTTAATTAACGCATGTTAGGTTAGCAGAGATGGCTTTGTGTCATTATATTTTTGTGTTCAAAATCTCTGATGTTAAAATACATAAAAATTGTGAATTTTTCATGTTAATATGCTCTCAGTATTTACAAAACATGGTGCACTTCCGTTTGAAAGGAAAGGAAATAATGAAGAAATAACACGTGCAATTTTCCACGGCAAGAAAATTTACTTCCGACCCGGGCTTCAATGTTGATACATCATCTTCAGGTCTAAAGATGATGTATCAAGCTTCCTTCAGACCTGAAGATGATGTATCAACATTGAAACCCGGGTCGGAAGTAACATTTATTTTTGAGGAAAATTGCACATGTTATTTCTTCATAATGAACAAATTCCACTCCATTTCGCGAGAATCTGCGGATTTTATATGGAATGGGGAATAGTGTTCCAACCCTGATTCTGCATTTTTGTTGGTGCGTTTATTACCATTTTCACCAACTTTCATGCTTGGAGCACGTAGGTAGTCGATAAGTCTTGACAAAGTTTCAGTTTCTTTCATAAATTATGATTAATGAAGAAACTAAAGGTTGTTTCTTTGAGTTTGTGATGAAACACTTGTTCAAATTCATGGTAAATACGTGTGCGTATAAATGTGTGTATGTTATGTGGAAGGAGATGAGGACGCTTGAGAGTTGAGGAGGAGGGTGCTAAAACGAAAGGATTGATGATTTGGACTGGGAAGTGAGGAGGAAGTGGGAGGGGGGAGGGAGGGGAAGTGGAGGTGGGGGTAGACGGCAGGCTGTGTTGTGCAGTGTCACTGACCCGGCGACCTACTAAACTTCGTTTTCCGTCGGCTTGGCGGCTGGCGGCCGGGTAAGGGGTGGGGGGAAAGGAGGGGGAGGGAGGGGAAATATATTAGGGGAAGGGGTATGGAGGGAGTGCAGTGGGAAGATAGGAAAAGAAAGAGAGAGTTGCGAATAGTAGGGGAAGGGAAAGAAAAGCTTTTATGTTTTTTAAAATATATTTTTTCCGTTACCCGTTCGGTTGTGTTACATGCGCGGAGATGTGGGAAATGAAGGTTGGTTTTTAGGGGGCAGAGCATGGAATTAAGATTTAAAAAACCTTGAAGGAGAGTACGGAGCGATAAGATTTTTATGAGCCGCGAAGTATATCGGCTTCACGAATCATGAACGGAATCCATTTGTGTATTATTTTTGGTCATTTATTATTTCGCGGTGTTATACGCGTTATCGAAGGAGTTTCCCCGAATCGATTTTTGCAGGTATCGTTTTCGACTTGATAAGTTAGGTTAACTTGCATGGCCTACGATGTAACGCTCAGGTAACGGTTTCGAGTAAATTAATAAAGGCGAAAATATATATAATTACTGATGTCTGAAGTTCATTCCTTAAGTTCTAAACAAATAAAAATTGTGTGAGTTTTGTTCACGATACTTTCTCTTAAATTAATTTGTATAGCAAAGCAAAACTGAAATAGAGCTGAAATATTACTGCGTAACTATCTGATAAGAATACATGTTGCTCGCCATTAAAAATTCTGTTGAGCATCTCCAAAATTCAGCTTTAATTCCAGCTTTATTGTATAATGCGTTGTTTTTTGAACCAGGCTTTACGGAAAAGTATCATTTTGAACTAGCTTATTTTTAAAACATAAGAAGTTCTATATTTCATTTTACTAAATATTTTACGAAAATTTTCCAGGGTAACAGGCCTAAGTCTTGCATATAAATTATCGAATGTATTTGCTCCTTTGAATTATTTCTGTTTTACCAGAAAGAAGTGGATAGTCAAGTTGCACTTTCTTTAAAATGTACAATAACAGGCATTCCGCCAAAGTAAAAGGCCTTTGTGCTGTTTATGGTTTTCTACAAACAAGTAAATAAACCTCCACTCAAGCTCAAATGCTTATAGATACGCTGAATGAAATTATTTTCATAAATGTGATCATTTACGTATAAGTGCATACTTAACTATCCAATAATCTCGAATCAAGCGAACTTCGCTGGCACTATTTGCCCTGGCATCATCAACTGTTCATTGTTTTATACTTCGGTAATCGTACGTGGGAATTCTTTTACAAATATATTCACGGCCGTTGGGCATTTCAGCTCCCAATTTTCCTAATTTCCTGCGCACTTGCATGACAAATAATGGACCCAATTTCAGGTCATCCATCGGGTTAATCACGAAGGCCTTGAGGGAGGGGTTTACCCCGGTTGCGATAGCAACGGAAGAGGATTGAACGGAGCATGCGCCCACGGAAAACAAGTGCGGGCGAGCCGTGCGATCGTTCGGGAGTTGGTAGAGGGAGAGGGGGGTTGAGATATGGGGAGGGGAGCGGTGGGGGGTAAGAACGGCGGTGTGGGGCAGGCGAGACGGGTGGAAGGGGAATTGAGGGAAGAGCCAGAAATGGAATGATATGGGTGGGGGGAAGGGAGGGAGTTGGAGACGCCGTCGACGAGTTTCGTAATCGACTTCCATTTGGCCCAGTGACTGACTGACTGACTGACTGACTTAACTGAGTGTAACTGTACGACTGCGCGCCACGGACTACTGCCGGATTTGTTATCGTTGATACTCGAGTTTAGTCTTCAATTAAAAACGAACCAACGGGCTCATTGCAAAGTGAATCACTCAAATTTTTTATTACTAAATATTATATTCAAATAAGACTTCGTTTTACTCCACACTTTTAATTGTTACTCAAAACTGAGACAATGGTTTCGGCACTATTGTATAGATCCTTCGTGATTATCCTAGATGATGGTACATAGTGCCGAAACCATGTACGGTTTTCAGTAACAAATATCAGTGTGGAATTGAACGAAGTGTCTTATTTAACAATGTTTGTTGTTATAGTTTTCCTCGGGGTTGCGCCTGAGACTTTCGCTAGCAATTTTTTTGTTGTTTAATTCTGCGTCTGCTCTGTAAGACCATGAATTAAATCTTTCTCATTCCACTATTTTTTACCGAAAGAACCTAACGGTGAAGCGAAAATCTTGAAAAGTGAGTTTTAACATAATTTTGCTGTGAAATATCATAAAATTAATAAACGATTCTGATTGTCTCAAGCTCTTCTTGGGTCACGAGCATGACATAAAAGGTGCTTCGCAGAGTCACACAGTATTACAGAGATGCAGACGTAGAATGAGAGAAAATGGAGAAGTAATGGAAAAGGCGAAAGGCTTGCTGATTGCTAGTTGATTCCCGAATGTTGATGATGAATACCCGGTCTGCCGAAAATTATCCACTTGGGGCCGCCCGAATGTGGTTTCGCTGTTAAGGGCAGTGTCAAATATTCCTCCTCATCCCTCTCCCTTCTGCAGCGAATGAACTAGACCCCGACGAGTGTATAAGAGAGTGAAATCTCCGATATTCTCCCCCTCTTCCACTCCTCTCGCCCTTCAAGACCCGATTTTCAATGCTCCCCACCCAACGTCCCATCCGCTCAGAGGTCCTCGACTGGACCTAATTTCCATCGCTCATGGTCCAGTCTTTTTTTGCTCTCATACGTCAATTTTTTATCTCCGGCGGAATCGTTTCGTAGGTTAGAACATGAAGAATCCTCCAGCTCCGTCGTACTGAGATAACCAGTTCGTTCGCTGGATGAGGACGTTCGTGGATCACGGCTGATCAGCTCGTCGTAATTTCGCCTCCCTCCGTCTGCCTCATCGTTCCTAGAATTGTCTACTGTAAGTCAAAAAGAAAGTCTATTTGCCATTGCAGAAGACAAAATATACGTAAACATATTATAAAGAAAAGAAAGACAAAATTATTTACAAACACTGCCACCACACCCCGTTTTGGGGATAATTTTTTGATCATATGAAATTGATTATATCGCTGTTAAGGCCGTTTTTCACGATGAAAGATTTTGTACAAACGAATTTACGTGAGATTGTACGTTTGTCTCAACGAAATTAGAACAGGTTCTATTTCCCGTGCAGGCATTGAGACATTCGCACAAGCGTTCATACAATTTGCCGCTTTACACGATACATTTTGCCCCATGCAAGAGTTCACGGAAGAGTTTGTACAAACAAATGTACCGTGTAAAACGGCCTTTAGAAAATAAATCTGTTCAAATGTAATCGAGTAATTACTAAATATAATTCACGTGACATCAGGCCACGAGTTTAAATAGCATTTATATGCTAGCCAAATCGGCGAAATACAATTTTTTTACTTTTATTAATGCATAACACTTATAAGAACACAAAATAGAATAAGAAGTTCAAAGAAGAGACTTCGCCTTACAAAAATTAAGCGAACCAACTCATAATTTTTATGTAAACTATTAATTATTGTGTGTGAATTGAGTATTGGAGTGATACATGAACCATTACCACCAGGTAACGTCCCAATGTAATGTAACTGTTTAAATACATAAATATTCAAAGTTCCAAGTAAATATTTGCGGGGACTAAAATCCCTCCGAAGTGGTATGCACCGAGAAATTTAATACTGGAAACAACGACGAGAATCGTTTCGTAAGATCCTGGGCGCGACCTCCCCGAGAGTCTTGTCGGTTCATTATCAATTGTTGGAGGGCAACAGCGGTATAGCGTTACGATTTCTCCAAGTCTTTGGCCTTCCACGCCTCGAGCACCACTCGACTGGCGAGAGTGTCTTTGAAAGCACTCTTGCCGTTACGAAAGCGATCGGCGATGATGAGAAAGAGAATTGCTGGAATACGCGGTGACGAATGCTTCAGTTCTTTCGAATAACATTGTCGTTTCTTTCCTTTGCCCGTAAAAGGATATCGCCTGCACTCTTAACTCGTTTGTTGATAGGAAAAATATATTTAAAAACTTTTATCTCACAGATGTTTTAAAACGACTATGAAAACGTATTTGCAAAGAATGTTTTCATTTATTTTTATTTTGGTTTGTTTCCCTTTTTACGTTTTAGTACAAACTACTCAGACTTAAGCGGTTCATGTTAGCAACTTAATATAACCACTAAGTGGACTCCATAGGATTCATCGATATAAAATCAGCCGTATTACAATATTAATCCTCTAAAATCTACAGAGTTTTTTTACTTTGCTAATATCATGAGATTTCACAGAATTGAACCAGAAATTATCAAATTAAACGATTCATGTCTTCCCTTATATAATTTTTCCTGTTCACTTCTCCTTCCATTTATGTTTCCAATGGGTTATTGTGTCACAAAATATGTCCAGCAAATTTGTCTCATCTTCCTCTCAGAGTTTTCATTGTACTACCTACTTCTTGTCTCTCCAATTCTTCGTAAGACCTCACCGTCCATTTTATCTCCATCATTCTTCGATCACACCACGTCTCCATTTCTTCCAATCTCTTTTGCTCCGCAGCTGTTATTGTTAAGCTTTCACTGCCATATAGGATACATGTTGCAAATATATGAATTAGCTTCCTTATTTCCAGGCTTGTGTTTTTAGTTGTTTGCTGACTCTTGTGTTGGTATAATGCCTTATCGAATTGAAGTTAATACAATCAATATCATCACTTGGTAGGAAGTCCGAGAACTATTCATCACAACATCTTTATTATTTCTATACTTGAAATTTGTCGCTTATCCTTTAAACTATTATTATCTAGACTTTTTCCTGGAAAATGTAGCTCCATTGATGACTTTTTTGTCGTGTTTTACTCAAATTACTGAATAAATATTGAGAAAAATGCTTCTATTTACCATGATAGCTGATTGTCATTCTGGTATTCATCGTAAGTATTCGCTCGGAAAACAACATCCTTCATCAAAGATGCTTTTCTCAGTCGAGTGAAAAGAGTAATTTTCGATCGTCTTGTGAACGTTTCGTTACATTTTCAAGGTGTCCCTGTTGGGAGTTAGCTTAATAATACGGAGTCCATCGCGTGCCTCCGCCTTAGGGAAATTAAAAAAAAAACGCCTCGTAGTTCGAGGAGTTGTTATTATGGGGAGTGGAGTGTGAGGTTCCTTTCCCTCTCTACTGCGCCAACCTCTCTTGATTTCAAGATTAATGCCGTAATCAGAGAAATCGCACGGTCTCGGCTGAGGCGGGGTAGGCCGCCAACGGCGCCCGAGGTCACCGCATCATCTTGAACCCGAGAGGGTTCGGTCATCGTCCCACTGCCCTATCCGTCAGGGAGGTCAGCCAAGGCGAGTCGATGATGACGCACGTGCCACGCAAATATGGCACGGAGAGCGAAATGATTTGGCACGCCATTTGCGTAGGGGATCATCGGAATGGATTATTCGAGTTTCCTCATCTTAGTTAGATGAACGCGAAGTTGTCGCAAACGCGGAGATTATGCGGTCATTTTGATGCACGTCTTTGAAAGACGTATAGACACAGGAGGAATGTTTTTTCCGTCTCAATAGTAAGAATTCTTTGTCCAATACTCATAGCTTGCGCTTGCAAACAAAGTAACCTTTTCAAAATGTAGCTACTCTTTCGATACTTCTTGTGCGTGATCATTATCGTGGTAGAGTCGATGACAAGGCCGTCTTCTTCAGTTGTCTGCCTGATCGTCGTAACCAGCGAAGCCGAAGCATTATCACGCATTGGAGAAATTTTCCTGATTAGGAAAAATGATTCTTCAGCTACTTTAGATAGAATTTTTACCATTATTGTTACTATTTTCTGATTATGTCTTTTTGGAGAAATAACATTGCTGTTTTTCATGATAAGTTTCTGGTGTACAGTATGGTTTGGTTTCAGTCTCCGGATCTGAAGGTAAACTACTGGATTAATTGAACAAGCTTAAATTCCAACATAATAGTATGTTATAATTGAAGTATGTTAATATATGGTTTAGCTTGTATGATTGGAAAATATTTTAGTCGAAAGACTAAAATATTGCATGATTGAAAAATATTTTAGTCGAAAGATTAAAATATTTGCATGAGCTATGCTGTTCTAGACGTTTCTTAGGGAAAACAAATTCTCTCTTACTTGAATTCAACGCCTTAAATGAATACCCATCTCCCGAGGCACTTTTGTTTCTCGAAGCTCAAATATAAATAAGCTATGACATCTACTGAAAATATGTTTACCTTTGTTAATAGGCAGCCATGGCAAATGATCCCGCTGTAATTGGTGGTCTTCCTACGATTCAAGATTAGACCTATGGGAATCCTATAAGTCTCACATCTAGAGTTAAATCCGTGGAGGAAGTGAGCGTTAAGACGGAGGAGAGGGGATGCATTCGAAGTGAAGTGGAAGTTGTGGATGAGAATAGTTACGAAATGAAGGAAGAGAGAGAATTATTGATGGGGGATGGGGAGATTTTCCAAGCTATTCACTCACTTGTTTGTAAAGTGTTGGAATAATTATTACTGTGGGGATCTGTTTTGTAATGCCTGGTTAACTTCTGTCTGTCAGATGATGTAGGATTTACGTTGGTGTGATGTAAACTACGAGTTTTGTTTTCGTGAATTGTATCATACTGTCGTATTGGTTGACGTGAACTTCGTTGAGAGATTATGGCAGCATCGGTTACCATGCCGAGGAATATTTTACAATAAATTATAAAACCGGGTATGAATGTTATTAAATTTTGTTTATCTTATGAGGATTTATCGATTATGAGGTTCGCGAGCTGTTTCTTTACAAGGAAACCGTCCGCTATTATCTGCCCGGCACCTTGTGTGCCCTTCAGACAGGATGAACATTGCTTTCGAAAGTAACATTGATGATGTACGAGGCTTACTAATATTTTAGGGCTGAAATTCTCATGTTTTCTTCGATTAGAGTTCTGGTAATACAAGTTACGCATCCAAGGATTAGCATTAAGGAAGTGAAATGGGCAATAGAGGTGCTGAATTGTATCCTAAAAGGAATGTAGCTGGTTGTGAATGAGATGGGAGAAGAGAATAGTGAGTTGGTGTCTTAATATTACTAACAATAAGTAAATTTGATGAAGATTTTCCAGGGTTTTTTGAAGGTAATTTTTGAAATGTACAACGCTTACTTATATCGAAGTATAAATAGTCTCATGTTTTCTGCGATCAGAGCCCTAGTGATACTAGCTACGCATCCACGAATTGGTTAGAAGGAAGTGAGATGGACCATGGAGGTGAGGAAATGCTTCCAAAAATGAATTGAGTTGGTTGTGGATGAGATGGGAGAAGAAAATAGTGAAAGAAAGACAAAGAGTTGGGTGTTTTAATTTTAGTAAGTCTTAATATGAATAGGTTTGTTTGTCTGATGAGTTGTCCAGGGGTTTTTGAAGGCAATTCTTGAAATTTACCACGCTTACTTATATCTAAGTATATATTTTCCCATGTTTTCTGCGATCAGAGCTTTAGTAATACTAGTTACGCATCCAAGAAGTAGCAGGAAGGAAGTGAGATGGAGGTTGGAGGGTAGGAAATGTATCCAAAAAGGAATAGGAGTTGGTTGTTGATGAGATGGGAGTAGAGAACAGTGAGAGAAAGACGAGTTGGGTGTATAAGGATGGGGAATTGTGGAAAAGGGAATGGGCAATGGTTTGGGGAGAGAATTGAATGCGAGTGTGGCTGAGGAGGAGAGAAAGACTGAGTATATATGTGTCAGAGTGGATGGGCGTATGGTAGGCTTGGGAGGGGAAGGAGCGATTGTAAAAACGTGGTGTTTCACAACGGCTCCCGCGACCATGACAGCAACTTGGGGATTGTTGGTGGCAATGGACTGTTAGCAGGTCAGATGTGGCCGTGGATGTGGAGGGGGGTTGGAGAGGGGAAGGGGGGAGTGGCGGGGAATGGCGTGGAGGAGTGTGGGGCGGTGGTATAACAGATAGGCATCGTCAGGGTGAGGAGAGGGTAAGGGTAGATGTAATGGAAAACATTTTTACAACGTTGAGGAGGAAAAAACTGTAAGGAATAAGGACGCACACCTTAGGAGAACGGCGGAGATGAAATGGATGGAGAGGATCACTCTTGAAGAAGTCGTACGAAGAGTTCGTCAAAATAGATTCACCATGAGAAACTCTAAAAATAGGAAAAAGAAGAGGCAAACTTATAGGATACGAGCTATTTTCCAACTTAACTCTTTGGAAGCGATTCATGATTGAATTAAATTTTTGAAAACTCCACGTAAAATATTTAATTTTACGACCAGGTTTCAAAAAAATAAGTTTGAAAATGTCGTCCAATTTCACCTGATGATAATAGTAACCGCTGAAACCTGAGGCGTTATGGACCTTATCTGCGCGTTGTCGCTATTGATGTCCAACTCTCCAATTGCTGCGAGCTACTCACAGTCACAGTTCGTACGACTTGCTCTACATATGCGAGAGCAGTTACTTGACAGAACAGACGGAGCCTGAAGAACTTGCATCACATTTTTATCATTCATTATGAAGGTAATAAAATTACGGTTATAATTCCATTTTGAATAATAACGCGAACACACTCATTATAAAGATCCGATATCACGCTCCTGGTCGTGATTAAACCTTTTATGTGGAATTCCCAAGTGTTTCATTTAATCATATTTATTTTACACGTTTTTCGACTTAAAGTCTCTTGAAAACGGCAATGGAAAGAGAAATGAATGGGAAAGGATCCTTGGAAAGATATAGAAAGGTAAAGATCAGGTAAATCATGAGGGACGTTAAAATAAAGATATTTGTCGTAATCAAAGGGTTAACTGAGAAGAGTATGAACCGGAGAGCATAAGAAACCTTGCGGTACCTACCCTTTGGTGCTTTTCTTTAGAAGTGGTAGCCTAGTACTTTGGCCGAGTTTCTCTCCATCCTTCCTCCATTCCCCTAAAAGTCATTCCCTCATCAATATGCTCACCTGTTTTCAACGGCGCAAATGGCCTCAGCTGTCGGTCGCCAGCCCTAAATGATCAATCTATGGTGCTTTACAAATATAGTTGACAGAGATGGAGATTTGTTTCACATGGAGATTTCCTATGGAGTTTCTTATGGAGATTTTTTCCTATATAAATCTCACACCTCGCGGATGACTTCACCTATGGTCACTGATCTTACGCCCGTTAATTCGGTCTCAGGCTAATTCATGCTTCGTGTCCCTAGTTCACGTAGTTATGAGAAGCTATCTGGTAATTTATGTGAGAGAGGATGAGAATTGACTATAGTGCGTTCCGCATTTAGCTGACGATTGGGCTCTTACGGAGTTTCATTTCTTGTGTAAACATCCATTGTTGGCTGGTGGTGAAATGTTGCTAAGTAGCAGCAGGAAAGTTACCGTAGTGATATGCTTTATAATACTGTACTGCACTTTAGGAGTCTTCCATTATTCAAGTATTATTCCCTAAAGTAGCTTATTGAAATTTAGCACGAGGTTGCAGATTTTTGCATACGTGGCTTGAAGGAGAGCGTAGGTTTTCCAACAGTGCTCTCCATAAGGTCCATGCAGTCAAATAAATGTGGAACGCTCTATAGAAAGATTCCTCCGCACTTAGTGAATTGTTGGAAATAGTTGTCTACGTGGCTTAGAGGCGAGAACACTGTTCGTAAAATCGGCAATAGCGCTCTCCATTACGCACATAGCGTCAACTTAATGTGGAACCAGGGGTGGCTCCACACCAGAGGTTCAGGGGGTGGGGAGGGGTCACTAGCGGCTCTTGGGGTATGGAATACCCCCCAGGTAAAGGGGATTTGTGGGTCTCGTCCCGGAAATTCGTAACAAACTATGTGCAAAATGATTTTGGGGGGGGGGCAATTGCCTCCCTGCCCGCCAATGTGTGGAACGCTCTATAAAACCGACGTCTTCGCCGGCGTTTCTACTCCTGTAGTGGCCTCCCGTCAATTCCGTTTCTTCAGCTCCTCTGTCTGGTCAACGCTCACACGGATACGGTCGGCTTTCATTTGTTCGCCATAACCTCGGCCGGTTTTGCAACGTTAGCCTCCGAGTTGATTGACCGAAAGTTCCCGTATTCCCTTCAGTGGAGTGGACCTTTAAAGATCGTGGAGTGCCGACCCATTGTCCAAACTTGAGTGCGCCCTTGTGGAAAAAAAGTGTTTCTTATCCATGCAACGCCTTGCGAGAAACTGTTGCCGTCGCTGGCATCAAGTCTTACGAGCTTTTGCGAATTTTCCATTCGACACGCTTCTGTATTCGGGTGATTTCCTACAGCGCATCTTCCCGCATAAAGAGTTTGGCGCTGAGCGTGCATCTGCTTATTCGTCTGCTCTTAACTAATCGAAGCGAATCATTGCGATAGCTCGGATGAGTTGGAACATGTGCTTGTGCTTGTTTTGGCGGGAAAATAGGACGGATGCAGTTTTAAATATCAATAAATACTAACTTAAGTATTTTTCATTAAATAAATATTATTTATTCTCCATTGTATAATAGAAATTTAATTTCTAAATTTCCCTAAAGCATTACTCTTATAGGACATAGGTGGTGAACTGAAGTTTTAATTTCGACGAACTAAGTTTTCTTGTTTTCATATTCTACCGCCATCTCATCCAGATCACGCCGCCATATTGTAAAGCACTCTCTACGCCGATCTACCCAAAATTCAGGTTTAGTGCGTGGTAATGTGTATCCATCTTCCTAGATTAACTATAAATCTGAGCAAGGTGATTAGAATGCTCCCAAGATTTCCCTGTTAGGGTTATAAAGAACTAAAATTTGACCGCCAACTGCCCACGGTATTTCTCTCCGTCAAGCTTTTTTCAGCGTCTGGATATTTTTTTCTTCCCGTCCTTAGCCTTGTTGTCTAATAGAGAAATCAGTCAAAGCTATAGAACGTGACAAGAAATTATTGCTATGAATTTAATCGCTCGATGTGGATATGTGCCACTCGTTATGCTATTTACTTTTTTTGACCGTTGTTTATTAACCATTTGGTCGCGTTTTACCACGGTTCCATTAAAGTAGTATTGAGGTGGATTAAATAAGAGAATAGGCGGGGTCTTCACACACGAAAGAGAAGCCTGTTGTTTTGTGGCAATTCACCTAACATGGCTATCGCGCGCTATTTGTCCACAAATTGTATTAATAATGTCGTATTTTTTTCGAATTTTGAAGATACCGGGGATACTAGGCACGGTGTTGCTTTTACGGAGTTTCACACTACTGCACGTAAGTGCGAAATTTCACAGAGGAAAATATCATTCGCCTTTAATAGGACTCAAACCCGGATCCCTCGATATCGCGCAGAGTGCTTTAGCCAGTTCAGTTATCGAGGTATCCTCCTCTCCTGTCCAACAACTTATGAATAATATACTTATACCTTCATTTTAAAGTAATCCTGTCGTAATTCTTATTGCATATTTTTATGATTTTTCTCTGATGTAAATGACTTCATGAGTTATTTTATATTAAAATTCGCATCATTTTGTCCTGTGAAAAGAGAATAATCCACAGGGGAGGAGGACGCCTCGGTAGCTTAACTGGCAAAGGTACTCGGCGCGATATCATGGGATCCGGGTTCGAGTTCTGATCAAAGCGAATGATTTTTCCTCGGTGGTCTTACTCACTTGCGAAAAAATTGCAATTTTTCCGCTATGGAATTTCCTATGTGGATTTTCGCAACGTATGTACTTATTTGGAAGTTATTTCTACTCTGCATTTTTCTTGATACATTATAGCGTTACAGTGACCGTGACTATCTTATTAGTGCCCCAATTTTCGACGTATTATCAGCACAAATGATCCTTTCAATATGGCTGATTACCAATTTTAACGGTCGCAATATTCCCTTGAGCTCTAGTGCCGTATGGTTTCATCTATTATTCTCTTCTTTAATCTATGGCGTGTACACAGTGCGACACAATACGACGTGAAAGCGAATATCTCTTCTACATGACAGTCCCGGATCGCGAAGGTAAAAACCTTCACCCTTCGGTTGTTGCCACACATATTAGGTAGGTAGGTAGGTACTCTCTCGCAAGATACGAGGCGCGCAGGAACGTTCACACTTGGCCTTGCCTGGAGTAGTGGCAAGAAGTCATTCGTGAGAAGGGAAGGAGGAGGAAAGAAGCGGGACAGATTGCGGTGGTGGCCGAATCTCCTCTCTTATATTTTCCCAACCCTCCGGGCGAAACGCAAATTTCTAGTTCAAATCAAATGGGGTTGGTTGCGTAATCGAATCCGTCTCTTTCCCCGTTCGAGCTCTCGCTTTCCACTCCTGCGTTCAAAGTGCCCGCGAATCGACAATCGAGAATGCTGAAGGGGTTTTCCCTCCGCAAACATCTCCTTTCCTCCTACGCCACCCGGTCGTGAATTGGGGTACGCATCGAGAGTAAGACCGTAGAATAGGATCAAAACGTAGCAGGTACGATTGAACGTATTTTTGAAGGGAATAAAGTAACTTTAGGCTTGTTCGCATTGTACTTCATAACAAAACGTAACATAATGTCTGTTTACATTTAATATAAGGACGTAACATACACAACTTAAGATAAGACCGCAATTACCTGTATCTTTAAATCAACCCATGAGCCAACTCTTTCTTACCCGAAGTCGACCACTGGAATTCGTTCTTCTGTTGCGTACCAGAATGGTTCCAGTGTCACGCTATGGATCGACTTTTAGCTGCTTTATTTTTCATAATTAGGGACATTTCTTCCTCATTTAAGATTCCAAGAAGGAAAAATAGAATTTTACGTAACTTGCATTTACTTTTGTATCGTACTTTTGGTACTTTCAGATTGAATTTCAAGTCCATATCACACGATACTTGATTGAACACCAAACCAATAATTGATATTAAGTACGGAATGGTATGCTAGTCGGTATTTGATATTAAGACTTTAGTATGATTTGAGCCCTCCTAGAAGGTTTCAAACGATCATTGAACTTGTACTGGCGAGGGATCGATATTTTCATTCATGCCGTAGAGCATGTAAGCAATATTTTTCTATTAGGCAATCTTTGGTAGCAGACAACCAAAACAACTATGATAGTACACCTTACATGTTCAGATTTTGTTAATTTTACCACCATAAATTTAACAGTAACCGTAAGGGGGCGCCGATTTTAAAAATTTAATATCGCAGAGCGACTGTAAAAGCTATCATGATTCGTCGAAAGCACCTAGGTCCTAGTGAGAGATAGAGGTAAACTATTACCGCATCAATTACGAAATCAAGTAGCTCAACGAGTGTGATGGCGATTATGCTTGCTAGCCCGCATGCTGGTTTTCTACCATGCGATACTGGAATGCTACCTTGCTAGTGATCACCCTCGAACTTGTGCTGGAAGTATTGCGTGATGCGGTCCTTACCATTAAGACTTTTAATGGTTGTTCTTTAAATACTACTTACCAATATACTGTCCAAATTTCCTTTCAAGCTGGTGACATATTTTTAAGAATGTTGAGCTTACTTGAGCAAACTTGTAGAGCTTGAAGAAAAAGTACGCTGCACGATTTCCAGTCCAGCCACCAATTTTCTATAGTAAACTCCTAGTTATTTTAATTAAAGGAATAGTGAATCGCGCGATTAATTCAGAAAGTTAGTGACTCTTCTGGCATAAATGTCATTAGCATGTCTGAATTGGACCCAATGTGCAACTGTTCTACCGAATTCGTTTATTTCAGTCGTTTGTGAGTGGTAAGCATCTTTTAGCCATCTAAATTTGACGGAATATTATGAAGCATGCTGGTTCTGTATCACACAATACTGGAATTCTATAATTCTAGCAAGTATTCTTGAACTTCCGCAGGAATAATTGCCTTGTGATACGGCTTTTACAAGATCCTAGAGGGAGAGCAAGTAGTAAGCTAGTAACGCGTCAGTGACGAAATCACGTAATTCAGGGAGTAGTATCATAGGCATCTTCCTGGCTGGCCCGCGTGCTGGTTCGGTAACGCACGATACTGGACAACTATCATACTAGCGAGTATCCTCGAACTTGTGCTGGATCAAGTATCGTGTGAAACGGGCTTTTATACACGCTTCGTTTCGGTTCCAAGTCCCCGAACTTGGATCTGGCGGTCATGCGAGTGGGTTGTGATGTGACTGAGTGGGATGGGCACATTCGTCCCTTTCCCACACACGGCAGCTCTTCGGGCGCCCACCCCTTCCACGTGCAGAAAAGCGAAAGTGTGCTACACCTCCCTCCCTCACTTACAACTCCCCTCCGCATCTCGCAGCAGCCATGAGAGCGCAAACCCGCTTATGCGGCCAAGGTTCAATAATCCACACACACGTCGCAAGACACACACACAGAGGGAGAGAAGGCGCTAATAGAGCAGAGGCGAACGTCGTCGTCGCTTCGAAAGCACACGAGTCGACGGCCAATCTCTCTTTTTCTCCCCCATACCTAACCACACCGCCTTCTCCTCCAAGAGAGAGGTACTCTCCTGTGCCTCTCTTTTGGTCTCTTTCGGCTTTAAGGGAGGAGGAGGAGATAAGGAATTCACTCCCAGGTGTGCGAATATGGGGGGGATTTTTAGAGATCGAAATGTAAATAGCAGTTAATTGTAGAAAGGAATACGGAATTAAACGGTGATTTCGTATATCATCAGTCATACGAGTTTGCGTAAATTTTAGGAAACATTTTAGCGAATTTTTATCGCATAGAATTTTAACCAAATTTTTGGTGAATTCCTTGACGGTGAACTATAACGAATGTTTTGGGGATATTTTTTGCTGCGAGTTTGACGGATTAAAAAATATTTTTTTTTCCAATATTTTTTGCATGAAAAATTTTAGAAAATATTTTTGGGAAAATTTTCACAGATATTGTTACAAGATACTTGTTGTTTATTTTTTTTGCTAAATTTGTTACAGATTTAGGTAAACTATTTTCTCCGGATCTCTCAGTATCCCCGTCTGGCTTTTACGCTAGTTTCCTCGCAAAGCCAACCAAAGCCGAATTACTGGGGAGATTTTTGCGAGCTATATATTCTGCTACGCTTTAGCCTGTACTACAAGGTTGGCTCAGTCGAACTTGATATGCCAAGGCCGCGGGAGGAGAAACTCAATCTAGTCGATTTTGAGCAACTAATTTATTCAATGTATTTTTTTCAAATTTTATTTTGAATCATCTCGTTTACCATGGAGAAGTACTCGAAAATCCTTAAAAGCAAGTGTTTTTACACTTGGTGGCACGTATTATTTGGCGATAGTAGGAAAAGTTCGGTATTATCTGCTGCGGGCGAAAAAACGCGTGCTGAAGGGAAATTAAGCTTCCACCTTGCCTTCTTTTGCTTCCACCTCGCCGGAACCAGGTTAAGCCAAGGACTTATCTGCTTTCAATCGCCGAACCGACCGCCTCAGGTCGTTGGCCCCCCCACACACCGCCGAAAAATAATCTTATCCGGCCGTAAGAAGGCCGGACCTAGGCGAGACTATCGAACCCCTCGACCTCGTACGAGCCAAGGTGCGTCGCATTTTTATTCCACGTTTTGAAAACCTTCGTCTTTTCTTCGCGTGACTTCTTTCGCCATTATCGTGGTGCTTGGGGGGAAAGGATTTGGTTACGATCATTTTGTAATTAATGAGTAACCGACGAAGGGGGGGAAGATCTCGCCAAAGCCTATAGCCGATGCATCTCTGACAACATTTTTGACAACAACTTACAATTTCTTCTCAAATGTTTTGACCAATATTTTGTCAAATTTTTGGTCAGTTTTGTTTCACAAAACCATTTTTCTGTTTCAAGATTTTGCTGTTCCCAGCTCACGTATTATTTGCGATAGCGGGAAAGTTTCAAAGTCTAAAGTCGATCGATGCACCACGGTCAAAACTTTTGTCAACTATGTCCAATTTTTTCCAAATTTCTTGGATAATGTTTTGTTAAATATTTGGTTGACTTCATTGTTTACATTTAGGTCAACATTTTTGTCAAAAAAAATGCGACCAAACGGGTTTGAGTCACGTGAAGTGTCGGGCAGAGTTAGAGTAAAATGTAATTTGATTCCAAGTTGTCAATCATCAATCAATCGAATTTATAGGAGTAATGTTACATTTTCTTCTACTCCTGCCTGTCACACGATGCTCAAACCTATATTTGATCAAATTTTTTATCAAAAATGTCGATTGTGCCTAACCTCAGCGAAGTACCATCTCTTTTTTTCACTTTTTCATCCGAGGACCATCCTGTTATTCGCCGGATAAATCCTAGTTTCTTCAACACTGCGCCGCTAATGTTTCGTGCGTGTTTCCCCCACGGACTGAATAGAGAGGGGAGCATAACCGCGGAAAATCGACGGTTTCCTGTTTCTGTCGCGGATGAAAAATATTTCACGGCTGGAGGTACCGGAGGATGGGGGGAAGTGAAAAGATTTTTGGAGAGTCACCGGTTCCTTTTGCGTTTATATTTTTTTGGGAGGGGAGTGGTGTAGGAAAGGGAAGTATGATGATGGGTGGGGGAGAAGGTGGGAGTGTGGGGGGAAGATAAGAGTGAAAGGAGTCAGGGGGTTGGGGGAGGAGTGTGTGGCAGGGACTGCCTCCCGCTCCCATTATGAATGGATAACGGCGGTTCCTTGTTCTTTTTCGAAAGTTGTGTGCGTTCCATTTCCATGCGCGCAAAACTGAAATCACAAAGTTAGCTCGCTCGTTCGGTTCCCTTTCGCCGGACGCGTCCACAAACGGGCACTGCTGTCCACATCTCCTCCCACTCCCCACATAACCGGTCGCTCCTGTACTCGGTCAGCGGAAACCGAAGATGAATCCCGAATGAGCCGTCCATGCGTGATCTTCATTTCCACTCGTCTCGGATGCTTTCATCTCCATCTTTCCCTCTTTCTCTCTCATATAGCGATTCCGGATGCTTTCATTTCTCTCCCGTAGATAAACCCATGCGTCAGAAACAATCAAGTTCGGATGTTAACCCATTAGGGACTGAAAATATTGATGAAATTTTCTACTCATAAAGGAAACGGTTGTAGGCTTGACGTTGTGGAATTGATCAATTGCCGAATAATTATAAAAACTTTGTTAACTCCACTAATTTATTTAATAACTCGACCCGGGTTTCAACACTTGGCGTCATCTTCAGGTGAAAGGTGACCTGAAGATGACACCAAGTGTTGAAACCCGGGTCGTGTTATTAAATAAATTAGTGGAGTTGACAAAGTTTTTATAATTATTCCGTAATTTACTACTCATAAGGGAACTAAAATACATGTTATGTGTTGCTGTGGTACAATATATCTATCTTATTTATTTTTATTGTTATTTTTACTATTTTCATTTTAGAAAATATTTTTATATGTAATGTGTTGTTGTGATAGAATCTATTTTTTTATTGTTCTGTTTACTATTTTAATTTAAGTAATTTTTTATATTTATGCTGCAACTCCTTGGTAACAGACATTTCAGTATCCCCCTCGTCTTTCGTAGTTTGTGTGTTTGCTGGTTTCTGTTTCGGAGTAATAAGTTCTTTAAAAGCAGCAATTTTGTAACAATGAAGAAATACGTGATTCAAAAATGTGTATAAAATATAACACAGTGCTCTGGAAAACTAAATTTTGGCGATGTATGAGTTATAATTGGTATATTCGAGCGACTTTGCGTTTTTTACCACACTCTTTAAGGTTCTTTCTTTTATTCGTCTTTGTTTGGAATAAAATTCGTCGAGTGTTAAGAAAAGTTGACTAATATTGCTTTAGAAAACGTTTAAAAATGGTCTACAAAAGTTACCATTTGGTAGTACAAACCTATAATGGGTAGGGTTACGAATGGAAGCTTTTGACAAACGCCAAAGGTAAAACTTGGGTATTTAAATCGCACATTGCTTTAGTTTATAATTTTTCAATGTCGTTTTCGGTCATTTCGGACAATGTTTGACACTTTGCAGCCTTTATGGATATCCAGTCTTTCTTTATTTTACCTTAGAAGGCCGCAAGTAAGGGAACCCAAGTTCCCTAGTAAGGGAACTAGTATTAGACAGTGAATGATGGAGGGCTGCAGTCAATCAATCTTAGGATTGAACGGCCAATGAATGAAGTCAATGAATCTCTACTTCCGGAGTTTTGAGTCCGTTCACATCTCATATTGGTGAAAGCGTGATGGCGTATTTTTTATGAAAACAAATGTTTCACATTACCTGAGATCACATCTACATATTATCCTATGATCCTCCGCAAGGGCGTGGCTAGGGGTATTCAGGAAACCAGCCGTTAAGAAGATAGGGAAGAGGGAATAGGTCATTAATGTTAGTAATGGTGCTATAAGGAAAGCAGGAATTTCGTACCCATCTGCTCGGCAGTGTGTCTCTCTTATTATGTTGTTTCTCTCAATTCTACAGAGTTAGTCATTATTGTTTGCGTGATCTAACGGCTAAGGTAGGTTTTTATGGAGGAGAGTAAACCTATTCTAGAACTTGACAGGCACAAGTCTCTTTCACCGTACACGATTACGTTCTTGATCTCAGCAAACGTCCTGGGATTATATTAGCATAATCGGTGTCACACTGAAAGTAGCGTGAACTGAATTCATGTACAAATCTTTGACTTTCATGCAACCTCTAAGTATTTTACAGCTTCCCATCTTGCCCTTCCATCAACTGTGTAACAATCTCAATTCCTTCCCATACCCATTTTTAATTTGAATACAATATTCGTTGAGGATGATATTACTGCTAGAGTCTTTTCGTTCCTTCAGATCTTTTAGAGTGGCGAAAGAACCATCGTGTTGCCCTCGGAGAAGTAAATTATTCTTATCTATTCAGGTTACTGAAGTCTAGTAAATACTTTATCACCTACTGCAAGGGCTTGTGGCCGAGGGTGTTCGGATTCTAGTCTTAAAAAAATGGAAATATTAGGAAGAGGGGGATTATAAATGCGAAGAGACAAAGAGAGATTATCGCTGAATTATTCCGTTTTTTTTTATTCCGAAGAAAGTTAGTGAGGTCTTTCTCATGTTTAGAAAAAAACAACAATCCTAATGCGGATGTAATTTTTATGAATTCGCGCGGCGTCACGCGGTCATCGGCACCGGAAACACCGGGGGTCACACCTGAAGCACCTGCACGTCGCGAGAGTGGAATAGTACTTTCCCGACCGCTGATCTTAATGGCGGCCACGCTCCGTGTGACTTGAGGGCATTTTCGATATTGTTATCGCATGCGGTCTTCTGGTTACTTGCGGTCTGTAATAGCAAATAACAATTGGATTAAAGAAAAATTATATTTTTTCTGAATAAATACCTTTTGTCAGCACAATACTTTAAATAAATTAATTCATTAATTGGTCGTTCAATCCTAAGATTGATTGATTACAGTTCCCTTACTCCCTTTTAGTTCTTATTACATATTTCTTTTCTTAATTTCCTCTTTATTTGGTCTCCGTAGGTACTTATCCCTTTGCCCTCCTCTTGGGACTTTTTCCTCTATGTTTCCTTCAATTATATACTTCGCAAACCCATTATGTATCTGGCTATGCCCAGTCCATCTGATTCTTCAAATAGATACGTAGCCAAATAAAAACTTTTTATGTCCATCTATTTTAGTGAAGGTGAAGAAAAAGGTTCTTCTCCCAAAAGACTGCGACTTTTGGCAACCACGCTTCACACACCTTATAACAACGTGTTGATTCATTACATCGAACTCTATTACATAACATTTGACCGTTTCCCCACATGCATGACACTGCGGAAGTTTCTTATCAATTTCTGTCGGTTTTTAATGAACTACGTATCAACTTTGAAAATAAATTAAGGCGGTGGAGCGGTAATCGTGGTTCATTTAGTTCATGTTTTATATTTTATAAGAAATCCAAAAGAAAATTCTTGGAACATATTTTATTTAAGTACATCTGTTTATACGTTGGAACGTACCATACAGGCAGTAATGGAAACGAAATAATAATTACATTTTTTTCTTTTACTAAATTAAAGCATGTTATGACGAGATTTTACGTCGCGGTATTCGATATTTATACGAAATTATATTGAAATATGCCTTTTTCGAATATTCCACTCGACATTACACCTTGATATTTTTAGCAGCAATTATAATAATAAAAATATATTATTTCGCGTTTAGAAGGGAATATTTACGTATGTAATTGAATTATTACAAAAAATATTTAATGTGCCGTGAGACTACGTGTTAAAATAGCATTTAATTGCCAAAAAATAGTATATAATATGCAGTTTTTTTACTTTTATCTTTAGATTTCACTAATTAAAACTTGTATGCAACGTTTCTCGCAAATCTGTGCATAAACAAAAATTGCTCCAACCACCTTAACTCGGGAGTCGTAGTTGTACGCGCTGGTCTGCACTCCGCTCAGGGCAGGGACCAGGTGTTTGTTGGAGGGTGAGGAACTATACGGGCGACCGGCCCAAGGCCCGACCCGGTCGGCCTCCAAAATATATTCCTCGCTTCATCCAGCGGTCTTCCTCCGTACTCCTCAGCCCTCTTACAAGTACCGCAATGTTAGAGAATGTGGTGAGAAAGCGTGAACGCATACCTCAAGCATCGTTGCATACCCAGCTGGCTTTCTGGCTTCCACTCTGTAATGACAAAGCTTGCAGCCGAGGGGCAGGCAGGCAGGTTTCTGTACTCCATTCTTGTCGTCAGGTATTAGAGGAGTAATTTTAATTCAATGAATACAGTGAATTTAAAGTCAATACTCTCACGAGTCTTATGTTCTCGTATAGGTTACAGTATCAAGCACCTTTAGATTTCCATTTGCTAATTGGGGTTTATTGCCTGCTTCGAGAAGAGCTACGTCATTTGTTTACAAATATTTTCAAAAACTCTGCACTCTGATTGGTGGATTATTTTATTCCGGATAACGCACTTAGAGCTCATGAGAAAAAACGAATGGGATATTGCAAAGCACCATAACTCTATTCCGACAAATTGAATTTTAGATATTCTTTTGGTATAATCAAGCTACTCTTTCTCTTATAAATCCCATGTACTTGATTTATATTCTTGGTGCATGAACTTTTTTACAATCAGGTGTATTTCAGTCTATAATTCAGATCCAACGAAGTACAAAGAAATAGAAATCTATGTCGTAGAAGTAATACGCGTAATATTACCAGGAAGTGTAGTCGTTTCACGGACTTTTTTTGCCAATTTTCATAGCCAAAACTTTCTAAAAGCGGTCGTACGGCTACATTTGAACCATCTGCCTTCACGATACACTCATTGGATGTAAATTATTGACAAGGTGTGACTTATAAAATTATCTAGATGTAAATTGACTAGTATACATGCACCGAAGATAAAGAAGGCAAGTAAAATTTTCATTTTTGCCTGAAAGAGGTGGAAAAGGCGTAGAAACTTGAAAATTCTAAGGATACAATGAGGATACATCATATCTACTGTAACTATCAACGGCGATCCTCGCTCGCTTTCCTCTCTACTTAACTGTCCGTCTTCTCTTCTTTTTATTTATCTCGTTCAACCTGAAATAATATCCTTCAAAGGAGGTCCACCTTGATACTCGAAAGAGACGCAAAAAAAAGCCGTCCGCGTCTGCGACCCTAACTCCGGAGTGGGAGGCGTTCGTCATTTGTTTTATTTTACTCCGCGCGCCATCCCTCTGACAAGTGAGTGGCAAAAATGGAAAAAATTGAAACAAAGGAAAAACTTCAGCGACTCGAGGACATTCCCCGTCGACGGTGTAAAGACTCAGGGTCCGAATCATCGGGCTGAATCGTTGCGAAAAAGCACTCGCTCGACTGTGTGCATAGTTTTTGAAGGATGGGGACAAAAGGTTGAAGAACTCGGCGTGAATGCGTGCGCATTGAGATTTCAAGCGTCGATGGCAATCGCGCCTTCTGGCTCCTCCACCTTGACTTGGTCGAGCGGGGTGAAATTACACCGTCCAAGGTAGATCCTTCAGATACCACGGCAATGGCGGAAAGGTGTTGTGCCGGGTAGTATCCACTTAAGTTTCAGGATATAATGCAGTTTCATATATCGTTTAATAATATCGGAACGGACAAAGCTAATGGTGTGTCATTTCATGTGGCAAAATACTTGAGCTACGCCATGTGCGCAGAAAATTTTGAATTTTGGGTCACTCTTGCATCAACTCGTCTATTTCTCCATTTATCACCTCGTGGGATGAAAATGTGATGCACGGTTGCCTACCTTGTGGGGTAATCTGCATCCATATTGAAATATTTTTTATTTTATTTATTTATTTTATTACCACCGAAAACAGAACATATTGGCCTTTACATCGGGGTATTTTAACAATCAACAAGGGACAAGCACAAACAACCATGTCCTGGGAAGTGAAAAATTGTCCCCAGGCGGGATTCGAACCCGCGACCTTTGGGTTAGCAGGCGAGGAAGTTACCCCGCCGCCACCGATTCGCGTTGACTTATGGCTTATGGCGTGGCAAAGATCACGAGGTCGAATCCTGCTTGGAACATGGGTGTTCCTTATGTATAGGGACATACATAGGCATTAGTTGAGGTGGTGCGGTGATGTAAAGTTAGCAGTTGGAGACAGTTAAAAATCCATCTTTTACTTCAGAAGTTTTCACAGCATAAGCTGGTACAAATGACTAATTATTTCTAAAAATACAAATTGTACCGCAAAAATGTCACCAATAGTGTCGGCAAATAGGCAGTCAACAGCTTAATGATTTTCGAAATCGCACCAATGGGTAATGAAATACTGAACTAATAAGACTAAGAAATGAATGGTCTTTGAAAGAATAATAAATTTCCTTGATTTACTGTAAGTTTATTCCAATAGATGCAAATGTATTCAATGAAAGTGATTAGGTTTGAGACGAGACGTGCAATTTTGATTAAATACCATTTATTTTATTGCATTTTTTTATTTTCGAACCGGTCACAGTTTACGTTTACTAATTACCGAAGGTTAGAGTTTACGTGTACGAACTCACAATTGAGTGAACACAACGTTTTGTTTTCCGCTGTTTTATTTTTCATGAGACGACCGGTTTCAGCTAGTACTATACATTAGGTTAAAGTGTATGTATTGTGCCTGATGATGCCGACCATTACAGCCGGAACCGGTCGTCTCAAGAGATATAAAACTGTGGAAAACACATAGTTGTAATCATTCTACCATGTAAATATCCCGCATAATACAATCTTTATCTTATGACTGAATATCAAATTTTTGTTCTGAGGTAAGAGTTACAAGTTCTGGAGTTAATTTTTATGAAGTTCACTGAATAATCCTTGTGATAAGGCTAATCCCCAAGCTCTGTTTTTCGACGATGGATGAAACAGTTGAGCTCCCAAGTGAAAAAATTAAGAAACCAACATGAAGAATTCAGCCGAAGGTTTCAAATTTGAAAGTTAAGTAGCGTGCATGCACGTTTTTACGATGCCTCCTATTTGCTCGGGGGAGAAAAATCGCGGGCTCGTCCCGAATCTAGGTTGCCATAATATAATCTTGGTTGGGGATGGAAGTCGGTCTGCTTCGCTCTGCCAGCTCGCTTTGCCGTGACGCACGCTCGGCAAAGCGGAGTGAATATGTATTGCCTGATTGCGTAACCGCGCTGCGAGAGTTAAGGTCGTCAGTGACGACGGAAAAAAATTGACTGGGGGTCTACTTAGCAAGCGTTTCGCCGGAAACACGGAGAATATGCGTCACCTTCTCTCTATAGTTACGTTTTCTCGAAGAGTAGGCTACTCCATCACGATAGCGAGAGGACATTTATGGATAGATGGGGCTAATATTCCTTCGTGGGGTATCATTTTCATAAAATTCTTATTGATAAGTGAATATTAAATGCATGTCAAATAGCAGATGAAGAAGAGACATGAGATTATATACAAATACTGCGTTCTTCTTACTTCTTGTGGCTTGAATTTTGTTTGTATCATTCAAATATTATTTTTATATTCATTTTTAAAGTTTTATTTCTCCGTTTCTTCTGACATTTTTCTGTGCGTAACTGTGGCAGAACTAATCTTTAGGCTCATTTTTTCAATGTTTTTAAATGGGCCAATATGAATACGTACACAATATAGATGCAGTGCTCATTATATGGTGCAGACATTATTTATTTTATAACTTCGTGTAAATTATAATCTCTCAATGCTTTATCATCTTGAGGCAGTTCATTACGTGCATTGATTGATGCATCGAGACATTTTCGTTGCATTAAAAGTGAAAAAATGACCCGCTGCGACGACTTTTTACGAAGCGCGGTGATTTCTCGCTTAAAAGCCATGGATTACGGTCACTGTGTATTGACTTTTAAAGCACATCAATTCTTTGCTTCATTCACCTGGCGATTCGTTTTCGCGTTCCACGTCTGCATTATGTCGGAGGCAGTTTAATTAGTGCATTTATTTGTGCATCGAGAGATTTCCGTCGCATTGAAAGCGAAAGATAGTGAACGCTGCGGTGTATTTTTGAGGAAGCGCGTCGATTCCTCGCTTCATTCAGCTGGCGGCGCGTTTCATTTGTTTTCGCGTTTACACGTCCTCATGACGGCGATAACGAACCTTTTTCATTCGTGTTGTCTCGTTCTTCCCTTTCCCTTCGGCTCCATCGCTGTTTTTAATCCGTCCCTCACTTTATTTCGCCGTCTCGAACTGCTTCGCTCCACGCTTCTTTTTTTCTTTACCACATCCACACTCCCAATCGTCTACACTTCGTTCCCTTCCCCTATTCTCCTCCTCCCTCCTCCCCCCATTACCCTTCTCCTCCAGTCAGACCTCCCCTCCTCCCCCACCCTCCCTTAACTCTCTCCCTTTCCTTCTCAGAAGCACAGTGTCCCACTTTCGCGCTCTGGGGTGACTGACCGCCGTTGGCATAGAGATACGGCGAGCGGAGGAGGGGCCGGTGGGATGGGAAGCAGGGGGAGTGAGGACGGGAAAAGGAGTGGGAGGGGGGAGAGCTAGCAGTGGGAAGGGGAGGGAAACTTGAGGCGGAGACTTTTGAGTGTGGAGGACTTGCAATGGGACGGAGGAGGAGTCTGCAGCGACTGGGACGAGAATGAGTATTGCGACGTGCATTGTCGGTTTGGTCATCATGCCCCCCCGCACAGGGGCCTTATTCAGGATTCGCGTCTAGCAACCTTATACAAGAAGTTGAATGTTCAGATTTCTTGTTCAAGAAGTTCAGGAGTGAAAAACCATATTCATAATTTCAGCGTTCAGGGACCTTATTTAAGTAGTTCAGTTTTCAGGAACCTTATTCAGAGTTTCAATGTTGAGGAATCTTATTCAAGAATTTCATTGTTCAAGGACTTTATTCAAGAGGTTCCGAGTTCAGGATCTTTATTTAGAATTTCAGTGTTCAGGAACTTCAATAAGAATTTCCTTGTTCAGGGACCTTATTTAAGTAGTTCAAAGTTCAGTAACTTGTTTAAGGAAGAATTTGTAGCTGTCGAACTTCAACAATATCGAGGGTGTTTTTGTTATTTCTACGTTGGTTTCTGTGAACGGGGAGGGAGGGGAAGGATTTTTAATTTCGAGTGGAATGGGAAGTTACAAGGGGAGAGTGTCGATTGGTGGGAAGTTCAGTTGAGTAATCTTCCCCCTCTCTCCCTCCCCCACCCTTTCGCCATCCCAACTCTATATTCTCTCCCCCCCCCCCCTCCCCCTTACCCCAACCGCCCTACTATCCACACTATCCCCCACCCCATCCCCTCCACCTTCTGTCGCCTTCGTAAAATTGAACGGAGCAGCGCGGAAATCTGCATCGCGGTGTCCTTCACTGGATGGCGTTGGCGGTATTGTTGTTCTTTTCCGTAAATAAACGAATGGGATAATTATCATAGTTGGGTATTTTTGTTAGAACGATGACTTTGTAATAACCCCCTCTATAATGTATTACCACTCATGGTGTCAGAAAACTACTGCCATTATCATGGTAATAGTTTGCTGAAACCATGCTCGATAATCGATTACAGTGTGGATGAATACTATGCCATCTTTATTATTAAAAATGAATTGGTTCCGCAAAGTTAGGCCTGAATCAGTCTCCTACATACTAAGGTTGGTATTATAAGGACTCAACTTTCTCTCATTCGAAGCTAACATAATTAAGTTATAGATAATTTACTCAATACGTATTAAAATAGTAGTATGCAGCATTTACTGGGGTGGTATACCTGATGATGATGCAGTGCATCGGAAGCCGGGTCGAATAAATTTTTATCAGTGGAAAATTGCATCTTCTAAATTCTATATTATGTTGAAATTCCACGACATCACGCCTGTTACCTCCCTTCTTGTGGTATACCTGCATTGGACTGCGAAATAACCTGAAGTTGAATTGGCTTAGTCCTCTCGCGAGCGAAGTTCTCTTCGGGATGGAGACGGAATCTGAGATCTTAGTAAAAAAAAAAAGAGATTTGAAATTTATTTTTGAGACACGGGTGACCGTGCACGTCGTCAGAATCGGCTGCGTACTATGTGACGCTCGGTGTCGACATTGAAAAGCGCCGCCCCGCCTCTCAGGGCCGACCTCACGACACATCCGGCGGGGATTGGCCGTGCGGTGGCCGCCAAAAGTGACCGCCTTCGTCTCGGCCAATTGTGCAACGGTGCCGAACTCACACTCCATACTCTTGCCGTTCTCATTAGAGGCCTTCCAACATTAATGGTAGGTTTAAGAGGAGATAAAAAAAACAACCTCCACTAATATTCCACAGTCTCAGAAACATTACTCGTCACACGACTTCATTTTTCAGTTCGGCATATTTCCTCCCTCTTTTTATGCTATCCATCTTCCTTCCTATGCCCTGTTTTCCCTAAATTCTCCTCTCTGTCATTTGTCCTCCAGCATCCCTTCGCCCCTCATTAACCGTTCCAGCCTCCTCCCAATCTCCTCAAGTAATGTCTTATCCATGCCCACCATACCAAGCGCTGCTTTATTCGTCTTCCTTTCCGTCAGGCGCAATGATTTAGAACAGTAAGTTGAAGTTAATCTCGTCAGTGATTGTTTTTTTCCCATCCTCTTGGTTGTTGAAAAATAAACATTTCCCCTTCTCTTTCTGTCTTCATCTTAGAATTAGTGTGTGGGAGAGAAAAGCTTTAAGCAGACTTTCAAGATGAAGTTGCCTCTAACAATCTTTCAAATAGCTACAGGCCTCTAACTTCCAACGAAGTTTCTTTCTTCATCTCAGCGTACGTTCTACCCGCTTTCATCCTGTCCACAAAGCCTATTCTCTTTCTTCCCCTTCTCCCACATCCTCCCCTCTAGCACGGGCCTTCAGTATCCCATTGCCCCTCATCATCTCTTCTGCCGACTACTTTGCCTCTTCCTAATCTCACCCAGCAGTTTCCTCTGCTCATCCGCCTCACCAAACACTTCCCCGTTTGTCCTCTCTTCCATCCATTGCACTTTCTCCCTTCCCTCCCGCACCCACATCTCAAACGCTTGCAACTTATTCTCATCTTCCTACCTCATCATCTAGGTTTCTCCGCGATTGAGCACTTTCCTCTATAGTATACTTTTCGACAGCCTTCCCATGACATCCTCTGTCACAGTATCTTTCGTGACTTCTCTCCTATTAGTGAACGCCTAGTAAAATTTTCCTCCTAAAGTCTCAGATACCATGCCCATTTTTCCAAAACGTGCATCCTTGGTAACACAACTTTTCGATTCGATTTCGTTTTTTTATATTCGATTACTACGTAGCAAAGGTGCATCTTCACTCTGCAGTGGTCAGTCAACAGCCCTACCTTTGTTTTCAGTTAACTTCCGTGCAATTAAATTAGAGCTTTTTTTTACATTACCAGGGTATAAAGTTATCTTAGTCAACTGCCGATGTCCAACATGCGACGTCATGATCAAGTAAGCTTCAGTCATTAGTGTCAAGGGAAGAGATTTCTTTGAACTTGTCGGCCAATGTGTCGCAACACCCAGTTGCATTCTGAGAGTTGTGCTCGTCGGAGAATTAGATTTCGTCATGTGGGATGAACTGAATTTTCCCTCGCGCCGTCGTTCTTCCCAGATTCACCCCTCCGCTCATTTTAACCATCGATGTGCATAAATTGTCACACAGCTGGCGGAAGAACTAGGTTGCGAGCCACTATAGACTATTAGGCTACACTATACGCTTGAATTAATCGATTGTTTTTTGATTAGGCGAGTTTCAGCCTGATTCCCTGGGATGATTTCGGCATTTCCAATCATCGTGATTACACAAATGATGTAGCACGCTATCACGCGCACGGGTGAGAAGATACACACCATAGAGGGTGAAAATCGCCATGAAAAATATCATTTGACTTGACCGGGATTCGAACCCGGATCTCCCAATTTTCAATCAGGTGCTATAATTTGCCTTGAATAATGGCTTGGTGTTGTGACTGGCTAGCACACCTGACCCGCAATTTGGAGATCTGGGATCGAATCCCAGTTAATTCAAATGATCCTTTTCATGGTGAATCCCAACCTCTTTGGCGTAAAACGAAGGTTGTTTTTTTCAACCCCACACTTTATTTCTAAAACTGATAAAAGCGACAAAATAATAGATACTCCGCCAAACTTATAGTTACAATATTTCCTTCCTATCCCCACACTACTTGTGATTACAGCAAAAACATTTAGACACTCACATAAGTTACATCGTTAAAATACAATTCACCTCTGTCCTCCCTCCCCTGTTTTTCCCAAATTTCCTCCCTTTCCTTGGCTGGTGTCCTAACACCCCCTGCCTTACGTCCCTGAGGCGCTCCTCAGGGTTTTATATAGATGCAGACGTCACTCGCAAGCAGCCTGTGCCTTTTTACAATCAGCAGCCGCGTCACCCCAAGTGCTCTTTACCCCTCCTTCCCAGCCCTACCGCAACCCTAGGGTGGCGCCAAACGGAGGGGGAGATGTCTGAAGGGGAAGCTGTATGTAGGGCAATTATCTCGTGTGTGAAAGGAAGTGGGGTGGGAAAGGAAGGAGCAGGGATACAGACACTCATTCTGGAAAGGGTAGTTGCGTTAAAGTGGTGGGGGTAGTGGTTTGACTAAACTCACGCTCGCATTCTATATTTAGAGGAAATCGTCGAAATTTCTATTTCCGAGGAACGCATTGACTTAGGAAGTTTGACCGCGGCCTTTTAAGTCAAAAGAAATACAAAAATATTTTTTTTATTCAATCGGTTTCAAAAAAACCTACTTTCGCTGATAACATGCGTTAGCTATATAAAATCAAAATTAGGGTCAAAGTATTCAAGTTATTTAACGAATATATTTGTAATTAACACTTTTTTGAAGCCATTGACGCCGACTTCAGCGTCATTTCTATGGAATTGCCATATTTTGACTTCAATTATCGTAGCAATGTGTAGCATTGTGTAGCATATTTTGACTTCAATTATCGTAGCAACCAGCATACAATAACTAAAAAGTAAGGTGGTAAGCTGAATATATTTTATTTTTAATAATTTTTCCGTTAGTTTTCATTCTAATGAACAGTTTTCCGTGAAAATAGGATTTATATTATTTAAAAAAATACTATATCTCACCATGTGTCTGCATTCAATGCCGTTTAATTTAAAGTTCAATTTGTGAGATAAATAGCGAGGCAAAGTAGCAGTTTTTGGTCATATGAGATGGAGTAAATGTTTTTATATTAGTATCCAGAATATGAATAAAATTACATTTATGTCCTTTTACGGTGGAGGCAACTTAAGAGGGTCTAATGCGACCGTATGAGTCAAAACAAGTGCTGAATTTCGTATTTTTGTTTGTATTGTTAAAAGTATTCTTCTTTAATTTTTGACGTCTTAGACAATAAATAACAGAATTAAGTTCCAAAATATGCAGATTATTTGACGAATATAATTTTAATTAACCCTTTTTCCAGCCATATGAGCCAACTGCAGCGCCAATTCAATTGTATACACGCATTTTGACTTAAATCATTGTAGTATACTACTCATAACTTAAAAAGTAAAATTTGGAGGGGCCTAAATTGTATTATAATTCGATACTCTGGAAGAATTTGCTTCTTATAAATAATTTTTTCATGATAATGGCATTTATATTAACTACAAAAGTAATTCTTTTCCCCCAAATTTTACCCATTCTTGCATATGACTCCATACAATTTCATGCTCAGTTTGCGAAGAAAATTGCAAGGAAATATGGGATTTGGTGGTTTATATCAAGTAGAAGAAACGTATTTTTACAAGTAACCAGAATATGAATACAATGAAATCTAAGTGCTTACACGGGGAAATAACCTTTAGACGAGTCTAAAGATGAGAAAATGAGATACATTTTGTTGGTTTCCCGAATTAAATCTTTCTCTGTTGGGCTCCATATGATCGCAGTGGAAGCATGCTATGACAAAGAGAGAGACTAGTCGTCAGTCCATGCAAATTTTAAAGATGAGAGTAAATCGTGTCTTAATACACAAAAGTAAAGCGTGTTTTTTGCGAAATATGTTTCACCTTACTTACTTACCTGTGGCTAATAATAAGCTATCCATAAATTTTAACAATTATGCAGCGCATTTTTTAAAAATAATTTCCGTTTTCAGTTTGCTACGTTAATCATTATGGTCTCATGGCAATTCCACTACTTGAATCCATGATTTCTGCGTATTAACGCATTAACGTATGCTGCAATGTTTGCGGCGTACTGACGTGACCCTCTCAATATGGCCTACTGTGCATTTTAATGTCTTAAAAAGTCCCCTGTGCTATCGTACCGTGTGTTTCATCCAATTCCCTTCTTTAATCCGTGCGTATTGGTGGAGATCAACTCACTACTCTCGCGAATCTCCCACCACCTATTGTCCGCCGCGCGAACTTGTAAAAGGTCGACCGGCCGCCTTAGTCGTCCGACATTCATTCCCGCTTTCGAGTGGCGTATATGTTCCCATCGTCCAATGGCGATGCGCGTAGCATTGTGGGAAGGCGGGATCGTAGAGTGCATTGGCGGGGACGTGCGTTGGGAATGCAGAGGCGTCAGGAGATTGGCTGTCCTTCGACCACATTCTTCGACCCCTCCCCGCCGCCTCTCTTCATCCCCTGTCGTCCCATCTCATTTCTCCCTACCTGCTTCCCAGTGGTGATTCTCGGGCGGTACAAAACGATATTAATGTGACGTTAAATACCGGCGATAGTTCCATGCAAACCAATCCTTACTGGTAGATTACCTGGTGGTAATAATGATTGGAGGGTGTTGGGTTAGCGAGGTCGGGGAAGAAAGGATGGACGGGATGTAGAAGAGCAGGACGTACGCTGAGAATAAGAAAGAAATATCATTGGTAGATAGGGCGCTGAACTTGTAAAAATCAGAGGCTTTTTACTCACTTCCATTTTGAATTACCTTAACCGGCGGATTGCCAAATAATAATTAACCGATCAGTTTCCGGTTAATATACGATGCCCACTTTGAATACCATGTTTTGCGTGGTATATCGTCTGCATAATATCTTTGGCATATCGGATTTTCCTGGTTGGTTTCATTGATCGATTTCCTTCATATTTATTCTCCCTTTTTTATGTAACATTGTTATTATGAAGATAGCTTGAACATTTTTCGCTTCAAATGTGATGAGTTCATTGATAAATACTACGCTCGTTCCTCATGAGGAATATTAATCCCCTTGCGGCGTTCATCGTAACCCTACTCTGCCTCGAGGGAACGAATTCGTCCACTACTCCGAAATCGCTAATATATCATATAGACTCGGCTACATCCCAAAAAAAAATTTTTTCCCTGTTGTTTCCATCTCATTGTAAATATACCTCAGAAAATGTGATTAGTCCGAATCACGCAAATCCGTCACTCTTTTTATTAGTTTAGTAAACCTTTCTCATTAATTCCTGAGTAAGGAGAATTAAATAAATCAGAGTAGAACGTCCTATCAGGTTCAGTGAGGTAAAACTTGTTATAACAACCGACCCCTTTATTGCTACAATCGATTCGATTGGTATGTACATAGAGCGAGATATCAATTTAAAGACAAACATGTACAAATTGCCAAATTCCAATACTTTTGAACCACATTTCTCGTTGATGCCATTAAAAATGGAATAGTTTTCGGTAAAATCGGCGGCAATGCTTTGGTTGGACCTTAATATTCATGTAGACGACCTTTGTCTGCAGTCAATTTCGTTAACCAAGACTCTGGAGTTTGCACTATGTACTTCTACCGTCAATAATTGCCGAAAGAGAAGCGAATACGCGCATTATCGTCGGCATTGGATATCGTCGCTAACTCTCGTTTTAATGGCTCATCGCCACTATTTAGCCCTTTCCTCTCCTCGGTGCCCACATCCGCAGTCTCCCCACCACGTCATCCTTATACGTCCCACGCCCTCCACCAACCTTTCTTAGCAGTTTTCTCTCTCGTTTTCTCAAACTCATTATTTACAGTTTTATTGTTATAGGCGTCACACACTCTCAATGACTCGTACATTTCTATCTGTTCACAATCCTCCTCCCTGAACTTAATGACGTGTAAAAAAATCCCCAATGATTCGCTTCCTTTTGTGTATTCCCGTTTGTTTATTTTTTCACCTCCGTCGTACGATCCTCTCAAGTTCGTCTCCCTTTTTTTCTTCAGTTCTGGCGCTTAAAGTTTTGCTTTTTTTATAATTTGTTCTTGGGTCTTCCAACTGCACAGGATTTTCATGTATACCGATGTTACCATGCTCAACACATGCGCTAACACGCTGGAAGATCCTGGATGACTAAACGTAGAGTTGTTAATGGAAACAACATTGCAAAGCATGAACGTAGAAATGCGCAGCCTATTAAATAAACATTTCCAGAAATGACTTAATAAGTAGAGTATAAATAATTGTAATATTTGGAATTCAGTGTATCAATAAAATTATAATAATTATAAAGCTGCGAACTTATCGTCCACGTATTAAAAATAATATTCTTCTCGTCACACTTGAATACAAACTTGTAATTTTAGTTGTCTCTTTAGTTGTCTTTATAGTTTCAAAGGAGCTCGTTGAAAATGGAAACGTTTTCCAAAATATTTCCTTTAATTTTTGAGCCATTTTTCTGGACTTAACACTCGATTGAATGCTCCAAACTCACGGATTCAACACTTTCTCCCAATTTTTTCCTTTTATATACGTGATTGTGCTATGCTAGAGAGAGTTAATGAAGGCCTTCCTCAGTTAGTCAGTAAAGGAAGGTAGTTATTAAAATGTTTGGAAGTACGCGAATCTGTCTACGAAATAACCTACTTGTTTGTTTTTCAAATTAATATAATTATTATTTAAAACACTAGGTGCCTTCGTCCTCTAAGTGAGCCCTGGCAACTTCCAAGTGATTGTGCTTATAGTACCTTAGTAGCCATATAATGTATTATGAGCCATGGAGATTGCATTAATCATGTGCATAACAATGCATTATAAATTTAAATGAACACTACGCGCTTGTTGAGTCACAAAGGATTACATTTGTTTTAGCTTCGGTAAATAAGCACAGAACATCTGAAACACTGATCCTATTTGTTTCCATTTCTCAAGTGGAAAAAATTATCTTGATTTTAAACTTTAGCATTGGCTCCGCTGCATTACATCTGAGAAAGAGAAATGTGATTTTATGTAAAATTATGGTAAATTATTGATCTTTTCTGTATCGGTTTCGCAACACTGTGATGAGTAAAAAAATCACATCGCACGAATTGGTTTGAAGCAAGGATATTGGAAAACAATCGTAACCCAATTGACTTACCCGCTATGTCAGCGCATTGGTCACAGTGTTTAAGGTGACGACGTCCGCTTCTCTTGACCTCAAACAAACACTCGATAATCGTGCGTATGAATAAGAGGACGCGTGATTATTTTGCAAGTGATCGAGAACCGTTAATAAATTCTCCGGGCATTAGCAGCGGAAACTCTGTTTGCCATTGTTTATACATTTGAAAGAATGCTGCAAGGACATTATGATAACGAGGCGACAACCGTTAGAAAGACAAAAGTCCAGCGGAAATGTTTTCGCACGGTTGTATTCATGGGCATATTGAGCAGGTGAAAAGGTTTACATTGAAATGTATAACTCTTTTAAAGTGGCGAAATGCTTCGACTAATCGTCATATCCTTTTTTTCTCTCTCTTCAGGAATTATGACCCTAACGACGGCCCTTTGTGAAGTGCACACCATGAGTCTGTTCCAAGATCTGAAGCTGAAGAGGAGGAAGGTGGACTCGCGGTGCGGTAGTGATGGTGAGTACTTACACAAGTATTCTTTTCTTCATTCTGAAGGTTTCTGCGTCGTTGACGTTGAAGGAAGCTTCATTTTTCCGGGTTTTTCTACTGATACCTGAGGAAAACATGCATACTGAATTTGTATTGCAGGATAAAATTACCAACTGCTTGTACATGGGGCTTCTTGACGTGAGATTTATTATTAGATTGAAAAACTTGAGGGATTGAAAAAAGATTGAGACAGTATAATTGAGTGTGGGTTTTTGATGCCAAGGAGGATATGGTTTGCAGATATGCTAGTTGGGGAATGTGTTGTTTGCATGATTTTTTTTCTTAGATCATTAGCAGAAATTTCGTGTTGTCCTAAACACGGAAAAATGTGTCAGAATTGCTACCGGGCGTCCTTTGCAATATTTATAAAAGATCTCGTTTTGAATTCCCGCAAAAATAAGACATTTCCATATGGTCACCCTTCACTGGTTCGTGACGTAATTTTTCCGTATGCCTGGATATTCCTCGCCGTAAAAGCTGAATTGGCGGCCCTAGCGGACTGTTTTACTTAACATTGGCGTTAACTTTGACTTTTCTCATGCAACCTTTCTTCCATTTTTTTGTACAAATGGTTTTATGTCCCCGAATTAGCAAATATTGCGAAAATGGTTATATATTACCTTCTACATTTCAAAATCAACATGATAATGTGCATGAAATTTTCTCGGGTTTCCCACCGTGTTAGGATCTTCATATTCGCTATGGCTTCAGTGGTAGAAACGCTAGGTAGAGAAACTAGCGTCGGCCTTTACCAACCCCAAACGAAAGGTGTCAATGTATCCAATTTTGTGCATGTTCCGTTGTGTAGGTATTTTCGCGACCCAGAAAAGTAACGATAAACTACATAATTTTGAGGAATGTGTCTATTAGCGATGGAGATTTCATTTGTGTCGATTTCATCGTCATCCCAATAAAAAGCGTAAAATACAGTGTCCAAAATAAATTTGTGACGAAAGCCTTTCATAAAATAATCTCGTCGTGTTGATTGATTTGCGTGTGGTGCATTAAGTCTTCCCATCGATTGTTATACGGCGCGGGCTAGTGGCGTGCTTATGTAATTTTTTGTTTCACGGATATAACTTTTACCGACATCCCTCTCCGTCCTTTCACCCGAGTTCATTTTTATTCTTTTCCTGGAAGCCACTACCCCAAATGTAGGTCATCAGCCGTTCTCCGACCCGACGTGGTTGTAAAAATTGAGATAATAATAGGTGTTACGTGTGCGTCTGCCCTTTCATAATAAAATAATACCACGAATTCATTTTACTCGAGTGCCAAGGATTTTTTCCGCTTCATTTTCATGTCTTTAACATTGCTTATTGAGTGTCTGACGTTGGAAGTTTGTAAATACAGTGCCTACGGAGGTCAATGTTCACCGTTTGAACCAGTGTAATACGACATCGTGAAGTTTCCAAAAATGTAGGGCTGTTAGTTTGTTTCAGTTGCGAGTTCGGTCTGCGGAAGTTCTCGCGTTACCGTTAGTAGAAAATGGAAAAGATTCATTGCCGTTGGAGCTTTTCTGGTGTGGGAAAATAGTATACATTCATCGGTCACATTACAATTTCTGTATGCTCAAAGAAAAACATGAGAATCAACGAGAAAAAAATAACAATGAGTATTGCAATTGTGCTGCAAGGAGTATAAATCGTATATACCACAAATAAAATATCTGCAACATATATGTTTACAAAATATAAGACTTACATACTTCTAACGCTGTCATGATCGAGTTAATTAGAATCAGAAAAAAAGATTTATCGCCCTGGGTAGGTCGAAGTGGGTATGCCAGATGTGTCGAAGTTTCTGCAGGTAATACTCTTGACTCTGCGATGGTTATATAAATGCGACGGCGCGGCCATCCTTCCTTGTCCCTTACTTAATTTCTTCATCGAATTAATTATTTTTTTGTGTGATCTTGTTTCAACTGGGTTTTATGTCGTAATTCTTTTCAAATGCGCACAATTAAATGCTGTTTTCATACAAAAAATAAACTACAGACGTGTATTTTTTTATAGCGCAGAGTTTAAAGAAAGGAACTATTTTATCAGCCGATATGTTGGCACAATGTGTCTTTTGAGGTGACATGAGGGAGCCGATATGTAGCCAACACCTTGAGCGTCATTAGGCTAATATTTTAACCGGAAAAGGAATTATGTTGTATAGCTGAAGTAGGCTAACGATTCTGTGAGGTACCATTATTAAGTACTCACTCATTTCTTCGTTCAAGCTGTTATTTCCTCAGTAAGTCTTTGCTCACAATTATTTAACCTTAGAGGCGGCAAGGAGGCGGTAGTAACCTTGCGTCCACGCTCCTCCAAACCCACGTACTAGCATTCATTAAAACGCAAAGAGATAATTGCGCACGCATCGACTCGGAGACACGTAAAGTGATGGCCTCGTGTGATTTTACTCTGTCCCCACAAACGCCGGAGAAGTTTTTATTGCCTACTCTCTATCGTAGGCACCGGCGACACAAAATGTTCTAGACTTTTTCACGTCCACGATGAACGTGAGAAAGCGTTTTGCCCTAGACTCGAGCTCCTCCTTTATTCCGTTTAAGGTAGTTAGAGCGAGATATCACGTCACAAAAATTCCATGACATTGGCCTCATTGTAAAAAATAATATCTCATCTTTCCAGTGATAACAAGATATCAGCTACTTACTATTATACTTTTCGAGTTATTTGCCTAAACATAAAACCATTTTCCATGGAAAATGGTGCATGATGTGCCCTCCGGAGAGACTTTATTTTTTTAACTAGGAATTTCTAGCGCATATCTCGTAAGAAAAAAAATATAAATCAATTACTCACCGCAGTACTTTTTACAGAACCGCAAGAAAATCTTCGGTTTTGAAGGTGTTTGAGTAAAGAAGAAAAATTCAAGTTAAATTTTATACTTGAAAATTTAGTTGTTTACCAGTAATATCAGTTATTTAAAACAACTATTTGCGTCAAATATAACATACTCAATGCTTCTTACAGATGCATAAATTTATAAACAAAATTTGAATATGGTCTCTATTATGACTAGGAGAAAATCTCGCTCAAACTACCTTGAAGACAACTCTATAAGAGCGTTCCACGTTTAGTTGACAGTGTTAGCCTTATGGGAAGTCTTTTTGCCAAAATTACGCTCCTTTCTAGGCCATGTGGGCAAAAATTTCGAACACCGCGATAAATTCAAATAAGTTGCTAAAGGGAATTACATTTGCATAATCGATGGCTCCTAGATGTTAGTATACTGCTTAGCATTATGTTAATTTACATACTGCTATTTGGCACCATCTCACCTCCAGCCTAACGGAAATTTGCAAAATAAATTAATCTCCATAAGACCCCATACTGTCAACTAAATGTGCCCCACAGTATAATTTGGTCAATCTGCATGCTTCTACTTTGTACCAAAAAATCAGTCACGGATAGAATAATTTTAAAATGGCGCTCTCCGCTCTGATTGATTTTAGATTGTCTTCAAAAGCCCTGAAGATGATGAGCTACTCGTTCTTGGAAATATTCGGCGGAGAAGCTTGTACTTGATGTATTTTCTGTCCTAGCAAATGCGTGTTTTTACTTTTTTTCCATTTTTGTATTCTACAAACGGAAAACTAGGGTTAACTTTGGTATAGAGCTGTGAAAAAAATGATATTTTAGCGTAGGTCTTACTGGAAAATGCTGCAGAAGAATTCTTGTCGCGTTGCACACATCGTCTTTAGGTGTTCAGAAGACGATTTTGAAGGTTCAGAAGACTATGAAGAAGTTCATAAGAAGAAGAAGCTTCAGTGCTCCATCGTCCATCGAAATGTTGGCAGGACAGGAGGACATGGCCCGTTGTGGAACATGACAAGCGTTCTTCTGCATTATTTTTTTAGCGTTGGCGAAGAGTAAACGAATTCATCCACGCGGACAGTAAAGGGTTCAAATCTTCAGCTTGAAGTAAACACCTTGTCCTATAAGAATGGTGAGCGTAGCTGGAGGGATCATGCCGACTGCGACCGCTTCCGAAAGGCACTTGAGCTGTCCTTGAGTGGCACTGCGTTCATCACTCGAGTGGGGATCGGGAAGATGGAGAATAAATTTTACCGTCACCGGGTATCAAACGTCGACCTTCGAGATGATGGGCGATAATACCGAAGGAGTCACCCACCAGTATGAGCGTCATTTCTAATCTGGAGGTTATGCGATTATTTATATGTTTCTATCTGACGCGCTATCCACTAAACGTCCCCTCGTAACCTCGAAAAGCCCATTCACGGAATTTCTCTGTTTTCAAATCGGAAATGATCGAGATGTTTTTTAGCTTTCATTTCTGCGGGAGGGGATGACCGCTTCTCATGTCTCGTCTTCTTGATCATGGCGGGTATTCTTTTAAATGAATGGAGCCCAAACGGAGAAGGCATTCTACCATAAGAGAAATCTCCTGACAGGTAGAAACGCACAAGCCTGGAAATAAATAAAAAAGGATAATGCTGAACCGTAGTGGCAAAACCACGATGAAATACAACTTGAATATTAATGTTTAGAAAACCATGGTCATTAGAAGTTTGGAAGAAAGAAAGCAGCCGGAATCACGGTCAGACTTGGGCAGGAAAAACTTGCGCAAGTTGAAGAATTTTACTATCTGGTAAGCGGGTTCCCCAGCAATTTAAGAATCAGGAAAGATATTGTGAGCATAATATCCCAAGCAAAGAAGGAATTCCGTCATAAGAGGGATGAAGGGAGCACTTCGCTAAAAAATGTATTTGGGGCATGCCTTTAAGTGGCTGTGAGGCCTGGAAAATTACAGCTACTGTGCAAAAGAGATAAGAAGCAATGGAGATATGGTTTTATCGAATGCTAATGAAGATCGAATGGACGGAGAGAATCACCAACGAAGAAGTCCTGCGAAGATTTGGAGAGAAAAGAAATGTAATGAAAACTGAGAAAAATAATATATAAATGTATTGGACACATTTTTGGACACCACTGCACATTGAGAGCAATAATGGAAGGGGAAATGAATCTACTACAAAACTCTCAAATGTCCCCCACAAAACCATCTATATGTACTCCAATATGGAATCCCATTCACGGGCCTTCAATCCCTTGACCCCCCGTGGAAATATCACCTTCTCTTCTTAATCATCCACGCTGTTCCTCGCTCCTCTTTTACTGCAGAGAAGTGCAAGGCTCTTTCCCTTCCTCCTACCTCCGGCGAGACCTCCCTTTCTTATTCTCCCCCAACCTCTCCCTCCTCTGTCTCCTCAACCTATCTCTACCTAGCTCACAACACAGACAAACACACGGACAAGACATTTGACCTTCCCGTCGCCATGACGACGCCTCCTCGCGAATATTCCAACCGGAAGTCGTTCGCTTCTTTGCAGCGCAGTTGCAGTTGCAGAAATGTGTATAAGTCTCAGTGTGTGTGTGTTGTTCATTTTATCCACTAGGTGGAGCTCTTGTTCCGCGTCTAGCGTTTAAGACGTCAAGTGAGTGCTATTTCGCTCTGGTTGTACCACATATCGATCACGCAGAGAGCATTTGGGATCCTGATAGAAAAGATTTACTACTTAACTCATGATTCACGCGAGTATTGGGTTACACAGATTTCTTCGGATGAAGGAACATGGGGTATCTTGAAATAATTACGATACTTCGTTTCAGCTTTAAATGACTAACGTCCGGTCAGTATATTTCAAAGAAATTTTTACGCACCAATAATCTTTTCTAAAGGTAATATTTATTCTTGAAACACTCATAAATAACATTGAGGTAAATCTTGATCTTCTTAGCGTTTTATTAAGATCTCAAGCGCCGCATGTATTCCGTATATTTTTCCAATTCCAAATCAGTGGTCGGATCCAATTCCTCATCCAACTTTTCTGCACCCACACGATGATTCTATATCCTGTCGCGTACTTGATTCGGGCACCGGTTTTAACGAGCGAAACATATCCTTAAATAATCCACTTTATGACGGCACATCTGACGTCTTGTCGCTCGCTCGCGAAGTAAGAAAGATCGTTATCATTAATTACCGTGAAACACTCTCGAAAGGGCATTTGTATCGCGGCTCAGGAATATTTTTTTCTTCACGTGGTGGATTGGAAATACGATTTGAAGAAATAAGTCATCACGGATCGACCTCTTGACCCTTACGACGCGATAATCGAAGAGAAGTTAAGGAAGGAACTCCCGGATCTCTTTCTTGCTCTCGTCTAAAAACACCACTTTACTCTCCTCGTTAAAAAAATATCTTTTTTAATTCATATCATGGGCCCATAAAGTCAAGTGGAGTCGGCCATGTTGCGGTGTCAGGTCCGTTAACAAGACCTTGGCTCGTCGATTTCAACTCTGCTTCATTTTTTTCCGTTAATGCATTTATATTTTATCTCTTTTCCCAGAGTAAAAATGACTGCTTGCGCTGGAGAGAGTGGCAATTGAGACGATCGGGATTTTTATAACACCCATGCATAATTCGCCGTGAGTCACTGTTCACGATCCTCTCCGCTCCCGAACACTTTTACAGCTTTTCACTCATCCAAGTTCTCACCGTGTCTGGCGCGAGAAAATATGGGATCGGCGGAGGCAGTGGTTAGGTCGTGGGAAAGTAGATTTTTTCAATCGATGTCACACCCACTGCCGATGGCCAAAATGTCATTTCCCCGCGAAAGCGTCTCAGGTTACTCAACTGTAGTCACCCAACATCACGGGCGTTGTTTAGGGGGGGGGGGCAGTTGCTCTTCTTCAGGTAGTTTGAGTGAGATATCATTTTAATTACAGAATTCAATGAAGTTGGACAATTTATGATGAAAAATATCTCACCAGCCCAATAATATCAAAATATCAGCCTCTATTTTCATTATAATTAGAATTATTAGTCTAAAATAGGTACCGTTCTCCGTGGAATATGGTTCGACTGTGCGCTCAAGAGAGACTATTTTTTATAAGGAAGATTTTCTATCTGTTTTTTTATTATTTATTAACATATTTTTCTATTTTTTGTCTCAGAGGCCGTGTCAGAAACTTAACAGCATAGTTCGTATTTCTTTCCAAATATACTTTTTAAGTTATTACCTACTCACCACAGTACGGTGCAAAAAACAACAAAAAAATAAAAAATAGCAAAAAATACGTCGGTTGTGAAGGCTTTTTCAGTGTACCTACTGCAAATGAGGCCAATTAAATCCTTAAATGTTTTGTTTACTACTAAGAAATTCAGTCATTTAAACAAACTTTTCACGTCAATAATTCTACTGTATTCACTTCATACTTTCTAAAACTGCTTAAATTTAAAAATAAAATTTGAATATGATCTTTAGTATGACTAGGGAAAAATCTCGCCGGCTTTCGCCACAAATCGAATGCAACCAAAGTGACGCATGATACTCCCTGAATTTTCTTCTCCCTTTAGCAAAAATTAAATGGCATGGCTGACGCAAATCCTGACTGCACTGATTGAAATCAAACAAGTGTTTCAGCGGTGTGTTTTTTTTTAATTCCCTTCGTCAAGGGAAGAGAAAAGTAATGAACCTTCGGCGTGCATTTAATACTCGACTGTATTGAGTAATGGGCCATAAATTAATCTTGAAAACTTGTTCAATGGCGAACTCCCAAGGCGGAGGAGGAGGCGGGCGGTTGCATTCATTTAATACCGTCTCCTTTTTCCTTGAAGCCGATGGCAAACGAGCGGGGGAGGGGAGGTTGCGGTGGGAGGGATATGAACGGAATAGAATGAAGGAGAGGTTCACCAGCGAAGGCTACGTATCTTTGGAAATGCCAGTGGCGTCAGAAAGGGGGGGGTGACAAGAGGGGCATTTGCAGGTTTCCAATAGTGAAAATAACGGCAGAAAGAACATATTGAAAGATTTGAGTCTGCACTTATAGTTAGTGGAATTACAGCATTCTTGTGAAAAGAGAACACCTTGTATCTTCATTCAATTTTTTGTTGGTCGACAACGGTTTCGACGCTAATTCGTCATTTTCGAGACAACATGCCGCAATGGACCAAATTAACAATCGTGTGGAGATGCCAAGTTTTCATTTTTCCACGGGGTCAAAAGAACGTTTTTTCTCATTGGTCGATTGATGAGAATTCTATTCAGAACTTGTTATCAAAAAGATATGTAAAGAGATGAGAGTTTACCAAGAGGTTTCACTACTAGTCTAGTGGTGTGTCGAGTTTATTAAATGAATTGGGATGAGAATCGTTATCACATCGTAGATGAAATAATGGGTTTAATCCCCTGAGTATATGTGAGGCAAGTAACTCCTCCGAAGACGTAAAGAGCATATTTAAAATGCTGTGTGACTGTAATAGGTCAGATCACATGCATATCATCAGAGAGATAGATTGCAGGACCGTCAGGTTTAAAATATCACTTTTCCGAATTAGATAAGGGACCAAAATAGCTATTAGATCGATGCCGCCAATAATATTAGTGATGATAATATGTAGCGTTGTTTTAATGCTCTATTTATTTTTTTTATTTTTTCTATCTCCGCGTGGGATGCTAGTTAATTTTGTGCCCATTTTTTTATTTTCGCCTGTTAGTATGACTGAACTCTAATGAATGGTCACCATGACTTCACCTTCCAAACGGAGGAAAAAATAAAATAACTACTGCGTAATTCTAGACCGTGATGGCCCTAACGCCGCGTTGTCGTAAAGGTGCTCCAAACGCTGAGGTTGTGACGTCACTTCCTGAATTTGAGGTAAAATATAAAAATTATTGCATAATCCATACCCGTTCCCTTCGTAAAGTTACTCCAAACGCTGGGTTGATGACGCCACCTCCTGAATTTGAGGCAAAATAAAACAAGTACTGCATAATCCTAACCTTAACACCGTCGTAAAGTTATTCCAAACGCTGGGGTGGTGACGCACTTCCTGAATTTGAGGATTTATTAGTACGCCGTATTGCGGATTGGAAAATGGCCTCCTGGGAGAGGACCTTGGCGATTAGAATGGCTCTTGTCGAGGTCCCCGGATTTTCCTCTCCTTCACTTCCTTGCTTGGGAAGAGCGAGAGATGGGAACCAGAAATTCTCGGAATCCAGAACTGTCGCATTCCTCCAGCAAGAAAATTTAACGTCTTAAACTTTCGGTGTGTTTTTTCTTTCCCATCTCCATCCGAGCGTGAGCTGATTTTTTTCCGTCGATGGAGGTCCATGTGTGGCGTACTTTTCGCGTTGATGAGAACCTTGGTGAGGTTGAAGCGAAAATTTCCTTTTAGCAAAGGTACGCGTTTTGGCCTGAATTTTTTTAAGGACGAAGGTCGCATTTTCGTACTTCTGTTTAACTTTTAGATCCACTTCGTTTTATGGAAAGTTTTGCTTTCTCGACCTGAATTTGTTTTTTCTTGATCCTCGTATACGTCCAATTCCCGGGTGTGCATTGTCGATGGTGTGATCTGGATTTTGCGTACAATCCTTGGCCAAAGGATTAGGGTTCTACGGCTACGTTCTCTTATGCAAAGGGTGAGAGACCTAAGCACCAAAATCGACAGAAATTCGAAGGCATGTTTTCCTGCCAACCGCGAAAAATAATTAGGGTTTCCGTAATCCTTCGACGGCTGGTATTCCAATCGTGCGGAGAGGCGAAAGTCAAAGACAGGGAGAGAGGAAGATCTTCGATTTTTTTCGGGTGAGGGGATAGTTCCGAGAAACGTCGGAAGACTCGTCCTTCGAGACCGTTACTGCACATCCCCAGGGAAGGTGCGGCGGGGATGTTCCTCAGTCTGCGCACCTCATAACGGAGCAAGGATAGAGCAGGACCGCCAACTGAGAGTGGGAAAGGAAGAAAACCTTCATGGCGAGATCACCCTCCTTCTCATTTCCCCACTCGTGAAAATGGAAGACTTTTATTCCTGCTTCCCAGATGGAATCGTCTCCATTTGGGTAGACCTTCCCACAATCCTCACCGGTCGTGCTCCAAACCACGTCAAGGCTTAACGAGTCGTACTAATTTGTTTTCAAAATTAAAAGAAGGGGCGTCACGATCTCAGCCTTTGGACTAACTTTACGACGTTGGCGTTTGAGTGTAGACTGTTACCAAAGTGCCGAGTGGCACTTGGTAGGTTAGACTGGCACTAAAGTGCATTCTGACACTTATGTTGATAAACAATAATGAAAATCTGTTTTTACGTGATGGATTTTATACTACAACGAAACCTTGGCCGTTAATAAAATATTTTACTCGTATACACAAAGTTAATTATTGTTTATTAACGATGAAGGATCTCTACAAAGTTAGACCAGAAAAACTGAACTGAAGCGTGTGTGTAAACTGATACTGAAATATATTCTGATATAGAAGTGCTGACTGACTCGAGTAGACCAGCACTGAAGTTCATACTGACACCTAAGTTTATGAGCAATTATTAACTTTGTCTATCCAAATAAAATGTTAATTCCTGATCACAATAATTATACTTCAACGAAACCTACGTCGTGAATAAATTTTTACGTTCATACTCAAGGCTAATAATTGTTAATTAACGATGAATCCACGAAGTTACGCCAGAAATTAATGAGCTCTCTCTTAAGAGTTAACTGACACTCAAGTGTGGTCTGAAGTACTGGACGCTCAAGTGTAAACTGATGCAAAAGTGAAAAAACTGATAGTTAACTTCATGATGGTGCGGCCGGATAGGTATACCGACACTACAACATAATGTAGTCACCAAAACGCGTTGTATAGTAACATGAAGAAAAAAACTTAATTACATTTTATTGTTTCTTTGCTCTTATTTTTTAAGAGGAGTTCCTAGTCGGTGGGGGTTTGCTTTTCATGCTTTTAAAGAGCATTACGTAACCGAATAGATTTGTTTGCTCAGGCGACGCGTCTATAGTCTCTCGGGGATAGTTAAATCGGTTTTCTAGGAATGCGAGATTCACGCCAAACGGTCGGCGAGTTTGATACTTCCCCGCTGTCCCTGCACTTCGACTGCGGAGTATGGCTTGCTCCCGCCCCCTCATTCCACCAGGCTGTTGAGTGTCTCTCTCAAGAAAGGAGATAGCTCATCTTGCGCTTGTTATCTCTTTTCTCGTTATTGTTTTATTGATTTATTTCTTCCTTTTTTTCTTCCTGCACCACAATTGTGGCGAATAAACATCTTTTGAATTGAATTGAAATTCTTAAAGCTGCTGGAGCGATAATCGTGGGTCGTCGAGTGAACTTCTTAATAATGTTTCAAGTAAGTCGAAAAAAAGTACTAGGGTAACATTTCATTTAAGTGCATCTGTGTGATGAAACTTGTGCATGTGTCAATGAAGTTGATACCTACATGAAATATATTTTATGCCCTTATTAATTTGCCAATCCTCATTTATGCCCTTATTAAAGCATGATATGGATTTAGCGGTGTTCGAAATGTAGGTGAAAATTATATGTAAATAGGTTATTTTGTCGAACCTTTGACTCGGTGTGACACCTTGATATTTGTTATCAACCATTATAGTGATATTACATTTGTTATTACGCGTTTACAAGAAAATGTGTAGGTACATATGTACAGGAATTATTTCGTAATTTATCTCATGTGCCTAACACTACGTGTTGTAATAGCATTGGATTGCCAAAAATACCAAGCCAATGAAATACAATCTTTTTCACTTACCTGCATAGATATCGCTAATAAAAGCACGCGTGCGAAGTTTCACGCAAATCTGTTCATAGACAAAAATAAATTCCACCCACCTTATTAAAGGGTACAGTGAAGGCAAGAGAGGGTTTACCTAGCCTAGTGTTAACAATACAGATCGATACGTGGCTAATGAATCGTAGTAAAAGTTGGCATTCCATCGGCATTTTGTTTTTTTTCACACTATGGCAAGTGAATACGTAGGATACGCAATTAAGCCAACACGGCTCTCTCTCCTCATTAGATACACGTTTTGCGCTCGGCGTACATGTATCTGACGAGTCCCACTGTTGCCCCAAGGATGGCAAGCGTAGCAAATCCATCAAAAGGCCAACTGTCTCTACTCTTGAGTTTGTTATTCTCATCGAAGCAGGTGTCCTTCGTCCGATTCTCTCATCTTCGTCGTCGATCAATGCTTTAACTTTAGAGTCACTTCCACCTTTCATGCGTCGGTTCGTGGGATCTCCAGAAATCAATCATTTATCTCTCTTTACACGCATCCCACACACCTAAAGGTGGATTTACACTGGCGAGTTTATTGCGCGAGTTACTTGCGGCAAGCGATTTGTGACGTAACTTGCAGTTGCAAACGGCTCTGCAGGTCCGCTTGCAGAACTTTTAAGGTGGAGCAACCGCGACTGTGTGAGTCAATACAAATACTGGATTCCCCCTTTTTGTTTACTTGGTTAATAAACCCTGCTTTCGCTGATGACTTGCGTTACCTATAGAAAACCATAATTAAGGTACAAAATATCAGATTATTCCGCGAATATGTTTTTAATTAGCAATTTTTTCCAGCAAAAGGAGCCGACTGCAGCGTCATTTCGATATAATTGCCGCTTTTTGACTTCAATTATCGCTATAATTAGTTAATAACTATAAAAATAATGCGATAAGATGCGTATGTTTCATTTTTCCTCAACATCTGGGCAGTTTTCCCTTCTTATAAATAGTTTTGTGCAAAAATATCATTTATATTATACGAAAAATACTATTTTCCCTCGTGTTTCTCCCATTCTCCCACAGAAAACAGCATAATTTCAATATTTGTTTGCGAGAAAAATGACGTCGGAAGATCATATTTTCTTGTTCATATCGTTAAGAGGACAAGTTTTATAAAAGTATTGAGAATATGAATAAACAACCAGTGTAAACAGCTATCAGACTGGCTCTGCACGAACTTGTGCAAATCTTTTCGTCCTGGTGCAATCACACGAAAACTCTTGCGGAAGAATTTAGGGGCAGTAACTTGCCTGGGTAAACCCGCCCTTTTACGATTAATAAGACTTATGCTTGTAAAATTGACCTCGAAAGTTGCTCCAACGATTTTGATGATATATAGTATCAATTACGAATAGAGATACGTGAACTTAATAAGCTAAATATAAATAAAGAGAACTTAGTAATTTTCCCTTTAAACTAAACACTTTTTATTACGAAGAACTTCCACAAAGTTAACTCGTCTACCATTGATTAAATTAGGCTAGGTGTGAAATTCGGGAAAATTAAGTTTAAATCCGTAAAATCTGCCAGGGGACCGAGTTTGAGCCCAGAAGATATTTCCGAGCCAAATCATAAAAATGCATTTAAATTTAATAAAAGCATTTAAATTTAATAAAAGCATTTATAAATAGCAATTGAATATTTATCCATTTTTTCAATTAAAGAAAGTAACATTGACTCCTATGCATGCACTTCGGTCGTCTAAGTGGCCACCGACAAAGAGAGTTGAAATCTCGTAAACACGTACGTGTTATGGCCTGGCATGGGATAGGGCGAAATAGAGGGCTGCATTATACCAATCCTAGGATTGTAATACTATGATGATTTAAAATAAAATAAAATGCTTTTCGGAAAAATGACGCTAGGAGTAAAGAGCATTTGAAAGTTTTAATTTAATTCTTCAAGCATCCGATTTTGGGTTACCAGCAATAAATTATGATCGTTATTTTCGTCGACGAAAATGTTAAAAATTTGCTCAGCAGGTTTGGTTTCTTCATGGATTCGCTTTAATAAAAATGACAATACAATCGAAATTCGGTCTTGAAATATCTTATTTTTACGATGTCTTTCTTTGCCGGCAGAAAAAATATATGCGCTGAGCTGTCACGCCCTCATCTTGCTCAACGAGGGTCAAGATTGCTGAGCTTTGAAAGTGTTGCCAAGTTGAAGAGATTGAAAAACACTTGTGTTCATGACGAGGCTATTTGACTCCGATGAGAATATGTAATATTAACTGCAGTAGCTCTTCAACTCGAATGCTATAGCGAAATGATTGCTTTATCTTGAGAGATATTGTTTAACACTCACAAAGTTGGATAAATAAATAATGTGCTTATCCTCCGAATAATTACAGTTTAATTTTGAAACTTTTTGGGATTAATTCGAGATTTTTAACCTTAGAAACTGTTTCCAAGCTTAGAGGCTGAAAACGATTGTGTTCATGACGAGGCCATTCGACTCAACTGAGAATATGTAATATTAACTGCAGTAGGTCTTCAACTCGAATGCTATATCTAAATGCTTTCTTTATATTGTGAGATATTGTTGAAGACTCTCGCTAAATCAAATGAAATAAATAAATTGCGAGTCCTCGTAGTAAATGCTGCTTCATTTCGTCAAGTTTTCGAATACATATGTTAGCTTTAAGGTGTAATGTCGTCATCAGGTACATCCCTCTGATTTTACGAATTTGATCGTACCTACCACGATAAAACAGGGTTTATAATAAGTATGTTTTTTACATCTTCGGAGAAGCAACTAGACGTAACAATGTTGAGGGGAGAGAGAGAGATGGATGACGTAAAAGCAAAACAGTCGGCCAATCAGGGCGTTCCTTCGTGAGATCCGGCTCCCTATCCACGAGTCTCTCCCCCTGCAAGCAGTTTCGTCTCCGTCAGGTTGTACGCACTGTTACCTCATGACTAATCAAGGCCTCTCGCGGCTGGTAAGACCTCGGAATTTACCAAGAGTGACGCTCCCACTCCCGCCACTGTCCTATCCCAACGCCCATAACGTCATCACTTGCCCACGTGATGTCGCCTAGGTGGCTTTAATTCGTTTCGTCCATAGACTCTATGCGTGTTGATGTATTTTACAACTACATTAATGGATAGAAATACTAGAGTTTTATAGGAAGCATGTGAGACGTGATGTTAGTACAACTTAGTTAATTAAGGTATAAGCATTTGAGAGCAAATCAAATAATTGGCTATACCACTTATTGAAAAATCCAAACATGAAGTCTCACCAACTTGCACTTCACTCTATCCTACGAAAATTAATGAAACTACTGCCGTTAGTGAATTAGCAGAATTCTGCATATTCCCCTCATGAGATGAAACTTCACCAACGCGCGCTGTATTAAATGCTACCAATGTTATAGAAGTAACGATTTTAAATTTATTTTGCTGCTACAAGAGCGCTACGTAGCTATTTTAGACACAAGCATAGGAGATAAAATCAAATAATTAGCCACACTACCTTTCGAAAAAAAACAAATTATGAAGTGTCATTGGCAGCTGTAATGGTCTCTTATTGTTCGCGAAAAAATGTCATTTTTATATCTGTTCGTTCTATAGCCAATTTCCCTGATCTTATTCTCATAATCCAGTCTATCTTAACAAAATAAGAACCCTTTGTATTTTCCACCAATAAATGTTTAAAGCGACCTGTTTTGACATTTTTCATAACTGTTAAACAGCATAACCGCTCCCATTAAACACCTATATGTTGAAAATTGAAAATGGTTCATCTTTCACCAAGAATAAGTTCCACCACATCAGTCCTGATATAGAGTTATTTATCTATCTTGGTTTGTCGTGTTCCTTGATGTGCTTTTGAAATGCCGTTAGAAAATAAATCGCCTTGGAAGTTGCTCAAAGGGTTAAGTTTAAAATTTTATTGGCTATCTGAAAGCTGTTTCCATCTTAGTTGTTGCAGTATGCTTCTAACACAGATGAAGTTATTGCGACGACCTTTCATATATATCTTTCCTATCTTCGCCGAACGCGATATAATTGCCCCGCATTGTAAGAAAATATTACGGTTTCGAACTTCATAACATGAAGTCTTAATATTAGTTGACGGTCTGAGAACTATTCCCATCCTAGTAGTTTCAGTATGCTTGTTAAACTAATGAAATTATTGCAACGACCTTTTACAAATCTTGCCGATCTTCGCTGCGCGTGTTCCAGTTGCCCCGGACTGTAAACTCGATATGGAACGTTCGCACTCGTTTCGCAAGGTTGATTCCTTGAGCTGCAGATGAACTTGATGCGATGACGCTTGCCATTTCGAGAGATGACTGTCTGCCATCGACCTTGATACATGTTTATTCTCTTTCCCTCTCCCCCTTCGTCTAGTGACGAGGATAAAAAAAACGAGCGTCAGGAACTCGTAAAGACTTGCAACCGCCGAGTTATATTATTTTAAAAGCGGATCGAAGCAAAAAAATATCTTACTATCAGTTCAATGAATAATGATCAGTTCTCTGCCAGTTTTCCGTGTTGTCATATAGTCATGCTAGAAACGTGAGCATCAGATGCTAGTCGTATGCAATATTTCCAACGATAATATTTCCTCCAACGATAGCATGAATTCATAAAAATGAACGAATATTTGACCATGATATATTATATCCAAAATATCCTGAGTATGAATCACAGTTTTTCTATGCCACTTGGCATGAGTTCATTTTGATCGATCATTTTGTCGAAAAAAACGCGCCGTAACTAAAACATGTTAAGACTTGGGTCTTCGGCGCGTAATTCGAAATTTAGGCGGCTATTATATTTAAATACGTTTTTTTCGAATCTTTGACTCCACATGACTCCTTGATATATGTTAGTAACGAATTTTAATAATATGAAATGTATTATTTCGCGTATAGAAGAATATATATATATATATATAAATAGACTATGCCACAGGTGGGGCGGAATTAAATATAAACACATAAAAAAAGAACACTCACAATATTAGTTGATATTTCGGTTGCTAGAACCTTTCTCAAAGGAAGACGGATACAGACGGATCTTCCTTTGAGAAAGGTTCTAGCAACCGAAATATCAACTAATATTGTGAGTGTTCTTTTTTTATGTGTTTATATTTAATTCCGCCCCACCTGTGGCATAGTCTATTTACATTATCGCGTGTGTGATTTTCCACGAACTCGTATATATATATATATATATATATATATATATATATATATATATTTGCAATCGATTAATTAAGAAAAATGCCCCAGACTACGACTACGTGTTAAAATTGCATTATTGACAAAAAACCAAAGCGGTAAAATGCAATTTTCACGCAAATCTGTACCTGAGCAAAATCGCTCCATCTACCTTAAACCTTGGATCTCGTATCGTAATTTATTAGGAATCGGTTGACGTCACGGAGTACCTCACTAATTTTTCTCCATTCCCCATGTAATCCCATCCTTACTCTTCCATCCACCTATTACATTCAATGGCGGGAATGATCCCAGTTGTCGATTACTTCCTCTTGTGACTACTTATTCTATCAAATACACTTTGGGTTTCTATTAAGAGTTTTATCTAGGGACGTTTTACAAGGGAAGTTTTATCAAGGGACCATTTCTCAGAATCTCTACTATTCGCAAAGAAGTTATGGTATCGCATCCTCAGTTAATTTCGAGTTTGGTACGCCGAATCTTTTAACGCCGGCTATTTTTATTTCAAGGCGGTCGTACTTCGTCGGGAATTCGGCATTTTTCCCGATCATCGTTTATAATTGCCCGAGTTTAAGTCCATTGACGCTGGCCGTTAAGGAAAAATATGTTTTGTAAGGCATCTGAAATCATGTCAGAATTATGGTAGGCTTAAAAATGGGGCCATCACCGATCTCTTGAAACAGTTAATAATAAATGAAGTTGAGTCTGCAGGCCGTTAATTACTGAAATTCCCTTCCACGAGGAAGTAAAATGAGCTTTAGAAGGAGCATTTGTTCTACAGATACTAATTTTTAGTAAATGCCATCGTGGGTATCACATATCACTGTAGCACCTTCACATGACTTCAGGGTACTACTTCTCGAAATATTGAGAACAATTTGACACATTGGTTAGATACAATCAAGGCATACTATGTAATTAATTACTCGTAATAAGCTTCTTTACTCTCCGGTTGTATAATTACAGTTGTCACGGTTGATAAACAGGTGACTACCTAGTGAGCGATCTGCAAAACATTTCTGAACCCTTACGATACAAATGTGAAGATGAGTAAGTCGCGAGGTTTTCCTCTCCTCCGCATGTCTTTACTCTCCTTGTCTTGCTTTCACGTTCATCTAAATCTGCATCTTCGTGGTACACTGCGAGCCGCCGCAGAGGCGTGTGGCAGGGGGTGTTAGGACACCAGCCATGGAAAGGGAAGGAATAGGGAAAATGAGGAGGGAGAGGACAGAGGTGAATTGTATGATAACGATGCGTTATATGTTAGTGTCACGCTGTTTTTTGTTATTATCACTATTGGTGTGTGGGAAGAAGGAATTGTTGTGCCTAATTGTTCGGCTGTGTATCTCTCTTAATATGTCACTTCTATCAGTTCTAGAGATACATTGCGGGGTCAAAATTATGCACTCAGCGTCATACTGAAACTCGACTGATTTGAATTTTTCAAGAACTCTTAAGTCTAGCATGTAGCCTCCGAGTCTCAAACGGCTCCCAACCTAGTCCTTCAATCATCTGTGTAACACTTTCTTCTCATTTGAAGCAGTTCTGAACGAAGCATGCGGCTTTTCTTTGTATTTAATGTATGTACTTAGCGAATTCAATCTTTCTGGAAATGTTCCATAGCTCGTGGAGTATTCGAGGCGTGGCCTGACCAGTGTTCTAAGAGCCAGTGTTCTCGAGGACTCTCGTTAGCATCAACTCTTCCGTTCTCGATGCTATCTGACCGTGAAATCTCTTTGGTTTCCATCTAAAAATGCGGGGAACCACCTTTTGTCTTCTGACATTTTATCTTCCCGATGTATTTAGCTGGAATTCGACTCTTGGTTCAGCGCGGTTTTCCCGATGATGGCTGGATTTTCCACTTCCAGGAGTGTACCTATTCATACTTTCCGTAAAAAGATGATGCCGCCTTATTTTCATCTTCATTATCAGCCGTATTTCGCGCAACACAGGTACAAAGGTGTTCTGGGGTACCCTGTATCAGGTACCTGATGACGACACCTATGCATTTTAACTTGTTGTACCTTACTAAATTTTGGTGGAAATATAAATTGCATTTTGACTTCAGTTAACCATTTGTTACCGCAAAGTTCAACCCGAAACCATTCAATGAAAAAAAATACAGTGTTAATTGGTTGTAAAAACTCTATTAATACTTTATGCAGGAGTCGATGTAACGGAATCCGTTATTCCTCCGTCATCTTCGGAACTTTCGT